>CM076683.1:82176824-82776824 GCA_038501925.1 Xenopus petersii
TGTACAAACATGTACCAGGTTAATTGGCTGCTGATGAAACTGAGCATAATGTGTGCTGTATGAATGGGACTGCATAAAATATGTGCACTGCGTGAAATGTATTGTCATTAAATAACATAGAGGATAATAATAAATGTTATGTCTAAGTATTACCATAATTATCTATATGGAATGGAAAAAGGCTAAATGGAGCTAGACAAGTTTTACTAGCATTACTGTAAAATTTGCGAAATGTATTGAAGTCAATGGGCTTCAAAATAATTTTGATGCGCGTCAATTTTGGCAGAAGTGACCATTTTTTATACATGCGACTATTTATATATGTTATATATATATATATATATATATATATATATATATATATATATATTCTCTTTCCTGTATCCATTAGCTCATACATATTCAAGCTTGTCTGCTGGCTTTGATATATAGGGGCCGATTCACTATGGGTCGAATATCGAGGGTTAATTTACCCTCGATATTCGACTAGGAACTAAAATCGTTCGACTTCGAATATCGAAGTCGAACGATTTTGCGCAAATCCTGCGATCGATCGATCGAAGGATTTTTCATTCGATCGAACGATTAAATCCTTCGAATCGAACGATTCGAAGGATTTTAATCCAACGATCGAAGGAAAATCCTTCGATCAAAAAATCCCAGGCAAGCCTATGGGGACCTTCCCCATAGGCTAACATTGACTTCGGTAGCTTTTAGCTGCCGAAGTAGGGGGTCGAAGTTTTTCTTAAAGAGACAGTACTTCGACTATCGAATGGTCGAATAGTCGAACGATTTTTAGTTCGAATCGTTCGATTTTCGTAGTCGAAGGTCGAAGTAGCCCATTCGATGGTCGAAGTAGCCCAAAAAAACTTCGAAATTCGAATTTTTTTTAATTCGAACCCTTCACTCGAATTTAGTGAATCGCCCCCATAATGTTCAAAATGGACCAGCACACCAAATCTTCAATCAGAAAAAGGTTTATTTCAGCATCACTCACGTGTCCAACGTTTCGGCCCACATTAGGGTTGAAATAAACCTTTTTCTGATTGAAGATTTGGTGTGCTGGTCCATTTTGAACATTGTATACTCTGACTGACCAAGCACCCACCTTTGGCCAACAAGGAAGGAGTGCAGGTACTTTGTGAACTTCTATATATATATATATATATATATATATATATATATATATATATATATATATATATATATAAACCAGGATCCATGGATTACATTCCTGGGTTACACAAACAACTAAACACCAGATCTACACATATACATAGTGGGAAGTCCTGCATATAGCACTGTACCAATTTTAAATAAATTAGTTGAAGGTTAAGCTAATCTATCTGATCCTGGACTATTTGTAACTGCAGGTATGGGACCTGTTATCCAGAATGCTCGAGACCTGGAGTTTTCCAGATAATGGATTTTTCCGTAATGTGGATCTTCATACCTTGTTTACTAGATAATCATGTAAACATTAAATAAACCCAATAGGCTTGTTCTGACTCCAATAAGGATTAATTTTATCTTAGAAATCATGTTTAAAAATTTGCATTATTTCATTATAATGGAGTCTATTGGAGATGGCCATTTTGTAATTCGGAGCATTCCTGGGCGCCCTAGGCAACCAAGCCGACTATATTGCCCCCCTCCACGAGTTCACCCAAACAAGTGCCTGCCACAGGTGGTTGGCACAAGTTTTCGAACTTGGGGTACCCAGGGTACTTTGGGAACGGTTTACCAAAGTTTGTAAAAATTGTCTATAACCCATCACCCATTATCGCTGAGAATATTCTTGTGATGCCACTCTCATGTTTTCTAAAGTGTGACGAGACAAATTTGTCTTGCAATAAGTGGCTTTAACTACGCAAGCGCAGCAGTTTGTTTCAGTGTTATTTCTGGTGAATTGGGCATTTTTTTGGTGCTCATTTAGGTTAACCACATAATCTGCTTTAAATATTGCAGATTCTTCCTCATTCTTCCTCATTGCAAACACTAATTTCGCTGTTTATGTTTAAAAAAAGTGACTATACAATTTCTGTCTTTTTTTTTCCACATAACGCCACTCTCTGGGTGGCGATAAAAAGTGGCAAAAAAAATTGGAGACAATGGGGCAAATTTATGAAAGAATGAATTCAGAGATCCCCACAGTCCACCAGAGTGAAATTCCGCCATTCTCCATTCATTTCTATGGGATTTTTAAAAGAGTATTTATCAATGGGGAAAGTGAAAGTTCATCCTTTGATAAATACTCTTTTAAAAATCCCATAGAAATGAATGGAGAATGGCGGAATTTCACTCTAGTGGACTGTGGGGATCTCTGAATTCATTCTTTCATAAATATGCCCCAATGTTGTCTATATTTGGTGACAATTCTGGCTATAATCTTTAGCAAACCTTGCAAGAAAACTTACGTAGCATGAATGCGAAAATAGGCATTAATATATATGTTCGCCAGAATATTCGCAATGACAGAAGTGCTTGTACTTTAGTAAACTTGCTCTTGTAGCTTTTCTGGCGCAGGATTTATCGCTTTTTATTGCACCTTAGTAAACTGATGCCCAGTTCTGAATGCTGCTCTGTCACTTTCTTCTGCTTTCCCAGGGATTCCCTGAACTGAGCTGCCCTGGGCAAGCACATACCGTAAGCAATACAGAAATCATTCACTTGATTTCTGTAGACAAATTACCCAGGTCAGTACATTTTTTGAAGAAGAGAAATGCCAGTTAGTTCTAGTATCACTGAAGGGGTGTGCTCTGTGTACCTATACTATATAACTAACAGAAATAAATAATACAGAAAAAACATTAATTACTGTTTCGCTATGAGTATTCAATTCATTGTAAGTTCAATTTACAAGTAACAAAGCAATCTTTTACTCTGTTCCTCCATATTTGTTGTGCAGAATTCCTTTTAATTAGACCTAACCATGTGGAAGGGTGTGGGATGTGCCTGCCCATGAATTTTTGAAAACAAAGCAAATATGCACTTTCTTCCGCCTTTAATTAGTTACAGGATATGTTGCTTTGTTCAGGCCAAAACAAACCACTTCCACCTGCTCCTGGTGACTTTCTTACTTATTTTCTTTCCCATACTTATTTAAAAAAAAAATGGCTATTTACCAGAGTGATAAACACGACCATGCCTTGTTTCAGTGTGAGTGGCAGGAAAATGAAGGGAAAAAATGTACTGGCCAAGGATCAAGCTTTTTAACAATAAATTTAAGCCTCAGTGTTTCCAACCCTGATGTTTGTTCTGCTATGTAGGTCACAGGGCAATCCTCACAATAAAAAATCCCATGGCAAAGAGCAAGAAATAGTGAAAGCGCCGTCACTCATCACAGACATTTATATAGGCTTGCACTCTGAGACAATTAGTTACAAAAATTCTAAGGATTATTTACAGCTGAGACAGAGAAAAGTGCTCACAGATCAATACAAATGCTTTACATTATGTATATACAGTACATTTTGTTTGGGTTATAAAAAGCATTTTCTATAACTACATCACCAATAATAATTTTATCCAACTTTGGTTTTCATATTTTTTGCACTTGTTGTTATAGGGACATATATTTTTTTGGTGCTCATCTGCCCCCAAAAAATAATAATCAAAGCATTGCTTTCTAAGCAAATGGAACATCCATGTTTTGTACATTAACATCAGAAGGTGCCTTCTTGGTTTAACTTACAGCTGAATTCAACAAAGATCTAAAGAGCACATCCATTTATGACCACTAGATCTTGAGGTCACAGCATATTTGAAATTTCTCATCCAAGGCAAACATAATGACAGCTTACACTTCTAGGCAAATGCAAGAGAAGAAATGCTATAGGGATATAATATGATATACAACACATCTTATAAACAGAGTATGGAGCGAGTACTGGTAATTAGCTGGAAAATATGCCTTTATCAGTTTTGCATGTTGCAGTTGTGATTATTTCTTGTCCTGATACAGCAAACTTCCCCTTTTATGTAAGCGTTTGTTTTTTCATACTCAAGGGCAGATAGCCTGTTTTATAAATACAGTTTTTCACATGTTTAATATAGATACTGTTTATTTGGTGTGTGATCCTTAAAACTCTTCTGTTTATTACAGAGATATGGAAGAGGGAAATCAAATGGCACTCAAGCACCAATCACTGGGAATTATAATATACAACAGGTATTGGTTTTGTGTTAGAGTTATTACAGAACTATGTCATTATTTTCAGGAGCCTATCTCCTTAATTTTCAGAATCCCTCTGTTACATACTAATGCCTACAGCCAGGCTGATATAGGTGGGAGAAACATGTAATATAGTTTACTATAGGTCTGGTTCAAGCAATATACCTTAGAAGACTGCTGTAATAGAGATGCACTTCCAGTTTCAGCTATAGAGCCTTCCTCTATATACACACTTTGCAGAATATTGGTCTAAATATATTTAAGTGCAAAATTGGTAGTGAAGGGAGGTTGGTACAAGTATGAGATCTGTAATCCGGAAACCCATTATCTAAAAAGCTTCAAATTACGAAAAGGCAATCTCCCATAGGCATCCTTTTTTTTCCAAATAATCCAAATGTTAAAACATTATTTCCTTTTTCTCTGTAATAATAAAACAGTACATGGTACTTGGTCCAAACTAAGATATAATAAATCCAGTAAGTAAAACCAGTCTATTAGGTTTATTTAATGTGTTTACAAGATTTTCTAGTAGATTTAGGTTATGAATATCCAAATTATGGAAATATCTGTTATCCTGGAAAACCCCAGGTCCCGAGCATTCTACCTATATAAGAAGCTTCCTTGGCAAGGGGTCCAAATTGCAGCAGCTGTGCAATTTATATTACACATATATGCAAAAATATTTTCAGTAGAAAAATGGCATTGCACAATAAAAGATATGAATTCTATAAGTCTATTTGTAGGAATACAGTCATTGTATACCTTTCATTATAAGATAATTTCATTTATACAAGGTGCTATTTGCTGTTACATTAAAAAAAAAAAAGGAAAAGCTAAGGGCAAGGCCAGACTGGCGTTTTTATGTTATGTTTTTTTTTTAAAAAAATTCTTGTAAATACGCATAAACTGCACTACCACTGAAACTAATGGAAAACGCACTATGGCAATTCTCAAAGGGCGCTTACAAGCTGAAATCTGCCACGGGATGCCAGTATTGGTGTTTTTCAGCAGAAACGCCAATACATCAAGAAACTACCAAATCAATAGACTCTCGGCACATTTAAACCACATTTAACATAAAAATGCAGCGTATTTTAAATATTGCGTCCATATTCTCATGAGATAAATGACACATATACGTTTTTAAGGCATATTAGGCCGATGGCGTAATTACGTTGTATTGACGATTCCTGCTCCATTTTGCATGTAAATAGCTTTTCTTTTTTTACATAACTTTTCTATTTCTAGCCAGTGGAATTATGGGGAATGAGAAGTGCATGTTGGGAAAAGAAACCTACCTGCTAAAAAACGCATGATGATGGTCGCATGTGGTTTCAGTGGCGTATTTATGCCCAACAGAGCTTTTTTAAAAACGCAACGTAAAAACGTCACGTCTGGCCTTGCCCTTAGTCACTATGGGGGTGCCAATGTACTGTAGTAAAGTGAAACTTTTTTTTCCCCAAAACAATATTACTACCCTGTACTCACAATACATTATTGTACTGGCACGTAGAGACAAACTGCTCTCGCATACTTCTTTAGGGCTGAAGGTGCAATAGAAGTAGTGACGTGCCAGTAGAGTAAAGTAAAGAATTATGCGAGAGCAGTGCATCTCTATGTGCCAGTACGCAGGGCCGGAACTAGGGGTAGGCAGAGTAGGCACGTGCCTAGGGCGCAAAGCTGGGAGGGCGCCAGGCACGTACCTCCTCTGTCGCCTACCCCTAGTTCCCAAGTCCGGTTCCCTTCGCTGGGCGACTCGATGTAGTTTTCATGCTCTGTGTGCTTCTGCGCAAGCGCAAATTCGCGCACGCGCACACGCTCACTAAATAGGCGCTGCGACTGCCGGGCCTGCCTAGGGTGCCTGCCCAGCATGGCCCGGCACTGCCAGTACGTGTCTATTGCTAACACCTTCAGCACACAGGCAGCAGTATAAACCAAGTGGCAAATCATTTCACTAATGTGCCCAAATATTACTGCTATATCTACGTGATTCCTGATCGAACTATGCTGGCGGGCCGCATTATTATTAATTTCATGATGGAGGCTGAGGGCCAGTGTAAATTTGATAAAGGGCCGCAATTGGCCCCCAGAGCTGCACTTTGGACATGCCTGATCTACATAGAGAAGGGCTTGCAGGAGCCACTGGTCCATCATTTCCTGAAACTCTTGTTCCCAAATGGCTGCATTTTATAATAATCAACATGATAACGGGACAAGTAATAATACCCCACTCCCAATAAAAACAAAGTGTAAGCTTGATCGAAACCAACATTTTCCATCAATAAACACCTAGGGGCCAATTCACTAACTCCGAGTGAAGGATTCGAAGTAAAAAAACTTTGAATTTCTACGTTTTTTTTGGGCTACTTCGACCATCGAATGGGCTACTTCGACCTTCGACTACGACTATGAATCGAAGGATTTTAGACCGGAGGGTGTGTTTAGTGATCTGAGTTGAGAAGAACTGAGCATGCTCATGAGCCAACAGCCAAAGTAAATTCCTGAGGGAGGGGGCAGAGTGGGTTAGAGGAGGATGAGAAGGATTTCGAAATGATTAAAGGGATACTGCAGCCTTACTCTAAACCATTTAACAACCAGAGTGGCAGGTACATGTCCTGTGAGGTCTAGTGTTCCAAATTATGGAAAGACCCCTATCCAGAAATAACTCAGGCCCCAAGCATTCTGGATATAAGTTCCAATACCTGCAAAATCAAATGAAGGCACCATACTCTTGTAGACTCTGCATGACAGTCAGGCTGCCACCTTGAACTTATGCTATTAAATTCTGCATTTCATTCCTCAGTTTGTACATACAAGTTACTGGTAGCCTGCAGATTTGTATAGTGTATTATGTATCCCCTGTTGTAAAATATAATATCAGTCACTGAGGGGTTCCATGGCCATCATCCTCATACTTTACAACAGGGGGTTTTCCAGATAATGGATCCTTCTGTAATTTGGATCATACCTTAAGTCTACTAGAAAATCATGTAAACATTAATTAAACCCAATATGCTGATTTTGCTTCCAATAAGGATTAATTATATCTTAGTTGGGATCATGTACAAGGTACTGTTTTATTATTACAGAGAAAAAATAAATACTTCTTTAAAAAGTTTGTATTATTTGATAAAATGGAGTCCATGGGAGACAGACATTCCATAATTTGATACTTTCTAGATAACGGGTTTCTGGTTAACAGATCCCATACCTGTAATATCATAAGTCTATGGAGTACTTGGAAAGGGAGGGTAATTAAATCTTATGGAGAGCCATCTCCAGTCTGTGGACAGCCTGCTGGACAGATCTGATGTAGCCCACTTCTTATCACCACCAAAACAAATATTTTATGAGGTCTGCAAGTGATTCTAGTTCCAGGTCTGTAAGCACCCCACAAAGGTTGGTTCTACCTACAAATATCAGAGAAACAGTAGGGGGCAGATTTATCAAGGGTCGAAGTGAAATAGAGGGAATTTTCGAAGTTAAAAAATTCGAAGTCATTTTTGGACACTTCAACCATTGAATAGGCTACTGCGACTTCGAAGACACTAAATCCAAAAGGAAGAATGTGAGGATCTCCAATAATCAAGAGCTAAATATTTTTTTAGAAAAAAGTAGAAAATTTATTAGGACATAAAACCTGCGACTTCAACCTTCGATTCAAAGTAAAATGGTTCGACTATTCGACCATTCGATAATCTAGTACTGTCTCTTTAAAAAAACTTCGACTTCAATACTTCGCCAACTTTGTTTTTTTTATTCGAAGGAAAATCGTACGATCATACGATTCGAAGTATGATTGGAGTACGATTGTACGGTCATACTACGATCGGAATACGATCGTACCATGCAAAAAAATCCTACGAATTAGACTTTGAATTTCGTAGTATTCAATTCGATGGTCAAATTTTTAAGTATTTTCCACTTCGAAAGACGACCCTTGATAAATCTGCCCCTAGGTGTTTAATAATCGCCACCTAGGAGCAGGGAGGCCTGAATTTGATTCCTTTATTAAAAGTAACTTCCTTCGTATCACATGCATTTTTGAGGTACAGTAGAAATATGTTACACGAGAATTGTGCTAAAAGGCATACCTAATGGCCCCGAATCTAAAAATGAAATTGCATTTGTACCCTTTTTAACATCAGATTATAGAGGAAGAGCCAGTGCTGGTGCAATCATATGAATCCCCTTGAATTAAATTGGAGGCAGGAAGGGGAATTTTAGGGGACTTTAACGCTGACTAAAAACATAATTCTACACACCCATCTGCTATTAGCCTTAGAAGCTTCTGGCTTTAGAACCACAGTTTCCATTTACATTCAATATTTATATGAGTCTTGTGAGGCTAACTGTCTAGGATTTAAATTTAAATGTAATATATCAAGTGCATTGACAATACAGTTCATATCTGTTATATTAAACTGACAGAAAGCAGCATACAAATGTAATTCTGAGACTTTCACAGTATAATGAATGATTAATGCTGCTTATTTTGTCTAGTCCTAGTTAGTTGTAATGAGTTGGCAGAGCAGTTCCGTAGACCTGTGCTGAACTGGATTTCGATTACAAACCCAGTAAGGTTAACTTTTCTGATCACAGTTTCAGTCCTGGGTTGGTACTGGGTGGTGTCCTAGGCATGCACCACTGCCCCTACACATATTGTTATTAGGATCAAGCAAACCCTTGGAAGACTAACATTTTTTCTGGCCTCACAAATATAGGATAGAGGCAGCCCAAATATACCTGCCGCCTGTGCTCCTCATATTCTACATGCAATATGAGTGTGTGGGGTCTGACTTAAGGGTTGATGTATAACGTCTGAAGGAGATGAAAGCTGAACACCTATTCTATTCTTTGTTCAAGGCCTCTTATCTCACAATAAGGTTACAAGTAAAGGAAACTATTACTGTATCAGCCATTTATTAATAGGTCGAAGAATATTTAGGGTTGTAAATAAGAGTGCATCTTTACATCTCATCCTAGCTTACCTTCTAGTAAGGCTTTCAGGCTTCATACCCATTTATCACCCTAAATGGATGTCAGGCCAAGTCCCTTATGGCAGTGCTGGAGGCTTACAAAGAAATGACACATTTTTTTCTATCTAGGAATGCATCACCCAATGAAACTGCAGCTATAAGCACATGCCCTAGAAAGCCTATGTCGAAAACAGATCTTTTACTTCAGGACAGGAACTACACAGGGTGTAAATTCTTACTGACTGTGTTGACTGTGTAAATGAAGACTCATTTCATCCTTATGAATTCAGTAGAAGATGAGTAATGCTTGCAATAATATTTTCAATTGTGGCCTATTTTTAATGATGAAAATGATTCATCCAATGTGATACCAAATACAGGCTTCTACCTGCCTTTCTACTGGCATGGTTAGTAGAGGAGTGAGAAATCTGAATCTTGAAATAGAGGGCAAGGAGCCTAAATGATATATGTGAATGCCATTCCTAAGCAAGCTCTAGATTTATCTGCTTTGGTTTAGTTTAATTTTTTTTTTAATTCAAATGAAAAATAATGCTTAAAATTCCTAAGCATAGGAATTTAATAATAGGACATGTTGGAACAAACAGAGGTATGTTAGTTTTACAGAAAAGGAGACTGAATTGCCAAATTAGAGCTTGTGCAAATCATGTAAGTAAAATAATAGTTGTAGTCATGGTCCTCTGGAAAGCAGTATCTGACTTCTAATACAAAAATCTTGTAGCATGAGGTTCTAGATACTAAAACATATTATACTGTAGAGTCAGGTTCTAGACTTACTAACAAAAATGATCCAGTTGAACGAAGTTCTAAACTTTAGAATACAAATGACCCAGAAGAGTGAGGTTCTAAACTTAGGGCAAGGCCAGACGAGGCGTTTTTACGTTGCGTTTTTAAAAAAGCGGGCGTAAATAAACTGCACTTCCACTGAAAATAATGGAAAACGCACTATGGCAATTCTCACAGGGCGCTTGCAAGCCGAAATCCGGGACCCCAGTATTGGTGTTTTTTCAGCAGAAACGCCAATACATCAAGAAACTACCAATTACGTAATTACGTTGTGTATTGACCATCATTCCTGCTCCATTTTGCATGTAAATAGCTTTTTTTTATATTTTTAGCCAGCAGAATTATGGGGAACGAGAACAGTGACAGTGCATGTTGGGAAAAGAAACCTACATGCTGAAAAAAGCATGAAAAATGCATGTCGACGGTCGCGTGTGGTTTCAGTTGTGTATTTACACCCGACTGAGCTTTTTTAAAAACAAAACGGAAAAACCCCACGTCTGGCCTTGCCCTTACTAATATTACTGCTACTGTAGAATTTGTAATACAAATGATAGTGCAAAGTGAGGCATGCAAAAATCTACAAGGAAACCCGTTAGCTATGTAGCTGAAGTCAGTTCTTATTATATCCTTCTCAAGGCCTGGCTTCATCAATATTTAGAAGACAGAACCAGGAGTGAAGAATATATATAGTAAGAAAAATGCTGCTTTCAACAGCAATTGCATTTGCAAATAACTTTGAAACCACTGACTTTTTGATAGATATGTGTATAGGGAAATTGATTAGAATTAAAATTCCTTTAACTATGCAAAAAAAATAGTTTTTGACTGGAGACCCACTATAAAAATAGATTTCTCCCTACTCACAAGATGGTAATACTGTATGTCCGTAGCTACCCAGCTGTTTAATATAAATGATTCCATTTAGTCAAGCGTCAGTTCCCATTCTGAAAGGAAATGTTATAAATATAACAACCACAAAAAGTTTACCGCTTACTGCTTCTGTATAGAAAACCTTTTGTACCATTCAACATAATTTACAAAGCTATCAATAAAGAACACCAATTACAAAAAAATCTGCCGGGTGTCTGCATTAAGTTCTCCTCCAGTAGCCATGGAATTCCCCTGATAAAAGACATAGAAATATTTAAAATGTAATTCTAAGCAGTTTTCTTACACATACAACCTGTTTTAATGGTTTTATTTATTTGTAAAGTTGACTGCAATTGATAGCAATGTCTGCCTGTTTCTGTACTGCTTTAAGTCAGGTACCATTCATTCAGATGCTGAGCTTTAAAAAGTCACATTATACTATGTATCACTTCAAGTAAGTGACCACTCTAATAGGATGCATAGCAGCTTACAGTATTTCTTTTAGCACAAACAACATAATTTGCTTAGGGATAATCACACAAATGCAGAACGAACTGTCAATGCATGAATAAGTGTATTGTAACATCTGCTTAAAAATAAAATTTCCTTATATGAACAAAATGAAGTGTTGGCTTTGTTTCAAGGGGTGGCTAATTACTGAAGGCTAGAGACTGGAATAACACATGAAACTGTATGGTATCTCTCAAACATATATACATAATTATGTAGAGTGTAATACTATCTGCGCTGAAAGCCCTTTTAGGTCCCAAAGGCCCATACTCAGTTTTTATTCCTATAGTTATGCTCCACAAAGTCTCTGATACAGAATAGAATCCTGGCTCAATGTTCCGTCATCAAGCTTCATTCTTTCTATTCACAGTGCAGAGGAATAAACACATGGTGGATTGATTCATAAAAGGGAAGCTAATTAATGATTAATGTTCTTCTTTAATAGCAGAGCTTCCAGTGTCACAATATGCAGGTTAGATGGAATATTTTCATTGTGTGGGCATCCAAGGTAACCTTACATAGCATTCTGTATCATTTTCAAGGAGCAAGCACCAGGGAGACTTGTAAAATTCCTTGCATCAGCAGTGCCTGTCACTGTATAGTTCACCTTGAGTAGTCTATTCTGTCTCACAATGTCACTTTCAATCATTTCATTTTAAAAGGGCTACAAAAAAACCCCAATGCTTTAGTGGTCATTTACTTCTATGCACCCAGCCTTCCACCCTAAATGAATTGCTGCAGATAAGCCACCCCATGAATACAGTGCTGTCAGTGTTCAGCAGTGCTGTATTCACGAGGGGCAGGTTTGTCAGACACCCAAGTGGCAGCTAACGCAGGCAGTAACAGGTCCCTGTACTTATTGAACACATATTATACTATGGCAGGTGGTAAAGACAAGGCTACACTGTTACTTCCTTGTATTTATATAGTGCTAAAACAACACAACAGACTGTAGAGATCAGCGCTGAAAAGCTAGGGGAAAAGAAATATAGCAAATTGAGAACTTATGGTGTAGTATTTCTTAGAGAGTTGTAGTTCAGCACCTTCACCTATTAATGCACTATACAATACTGTGTTCCTCTTTTAAATTTGGACACCAAGTGCTGGTGATAGGTGGATACTACAAACGTTTTAAATAACCTTCAACATATATATGTAGACAGAATGTCTTCCCGATGCGATCCTCAAATTTTGTAGTCGAAATTGAGCACATCAAATCATCCCTTTTGTTTTTCACCTATGGTTTTCAGAAGAACCGTAACGCTGATAGTTTGACCCGCTGTGCCCTTCCTTCCACGTGTGGGTTCACCTGACGCGTTTCGACGTATTACCCACTTCCTCAGAGGTTTAGACTTTTCTGGGTTGGATTAAAGGGGAAGCTCCAGAGACTTTGGACGCTTTTTTGTTTTTGGCAAAAAAAATTCTGATTTATATAATGCTGTAGAGCCATTTAACCCGCCTGTATGTTTTTGACGCGTGGGAGGTATTTTTGACATAAATAATGTTTGAAAATTTAGAATGAAAAATTAAGCAGTTGTGTTGACGCAACAATATCATGACAAGTGGAGACTTAAGATTTTTCTGTGAAACAATGTCAGTTGTAAACATGCTAATGATCATGGAACAAAATTGGGATTGTGACTGTATAACCCTGAATAATCACTAGTGCTGTCACCTTTCAAATCTGAGACAAATACTGGGACATAACATACTGTAGATTATTTTAGGAAGACAAGGACTATGCAGCAGGATAATGTCTTACAAGGTTGTGTCCTTCATACAAAAGGTACTCTTCTGAGAATTCGTATTGAGTACTGGAAAATAATTCTCTTCTAAAAATAATCAGCATCATTATCATGACCACTTTTTCAGCCTTAAATCAGATAGCTTCTAATATTTGTAGTACAAACTGCTGGCCCTGGCTGGACTCAAACTCACAGCCCCAGTGCTGCAAGGCAGCTGTTGTATCTACAACCACTATGCTACTTTAATTCCATAAGCAAGCCATACATGTTTAATTTACATTAAACTATACAGATTCTAAAACCAATTTTTATTTTTTTGGCTTTTGCAGCAAATTAAAGGCAATACACATTGGCGCAAAAGAGAATCATGCCAATAGAATGGTAAATCTATGCTGCCAAAGTTGCAAGGAACAACATGCTTGAGAACAAGGGAGCCATGTCAGTCACTTTCTCATGCACATTAAATATAGCTCAAAGTAAGGGTTGTGTCGATGAACATATGCATAATAGGTGCACCCTGTGCCAACAATTGATTGCCAGCCGTACTTGATCTTCAGATCTAAAAATAAGACTCAAAGTTTGATCTGGACTAGGACAAATTCAATTGCAATGAGAGTCTGAGGAATATGGTGCATTGCAGACAAAAAAACAGCAACCTGTGCTTGTTTTTTTGCACTTTTCATGGCTTTAATAAGTGAGCCCAATATGTAGGGTATATTTGCAATTACAATGATGAAACTGCACATTATTATAAAGGACTGCATCTACTATATAGCCAACCGTCTGGCACACTGCATTACACAAGATGTAGCTTGTTTGTGGCCTTTTCTAGGTCCCCCTGTCACTCAACTAAGCAGAAACAGCAGAAATAATTAAGCTTATTTCTCCAAGCAAAATTGTGATGAATAAGCTGGTTTGGTAGTTGCTAGAGTGCTATTCTGAGATTTTTCCCAATGGCACAATTCCTTTAACAAGCTGGTTTTAAACAGGTCTAAAAAAGAGGCGTGCAGAGGCCTCAACAGTACTCTGTGCTTGATAACATTCCTGTGTTACCATATAAATGTGCAAACTTCATCAATTAACAATATTGATATCTGTGATGAATATCTATATCCACAATAAATATATATTAAGCAACACTAAGGGGGGTATGTAATTAAAGTCGCAAAGAGCAAAACAATTTGCACCAATAAGAATAAAAATCCACATCTCGCAATGTAATATTGTTCCTTAAACTGTTATTGCATTGTGAATTGTAATTGAGCATTGCGAATTATAATTGCGCACTCTTAACAAGTGCTTGAAGGTGTCGTAATCTTTTGGAGCAAACATAACGACTTTTTCAGTAAGAAGTTTTATTACATTCACTGCACACTGGTGCAAACTATAAAATTTGCAAACAATCTTCCACTATCGTTAGTGGTCGCTAAACAGTTTCCGTGTTCGCAAAAGCTATATTAAATTCACGCAAAGCAAAATTTGTTCACGCAAAGGCATAACTTTTCACATGGCTAATAGTTTTTCCGTTATCGACTTTTATTTCATACCCTTGTATGGCTGATTGCACAAAGCTGGTTGAAAGGCCTCTTTAAAGGGGTTGATCACCTTTGAGTGTTGAGAGTGATATTCTGAGACAAGTTGCAATTGCAACTAGTATAAAAGGCAGAGGTTCTCAAAAGCAAATAAACATAAAATAAACTCTTTGGCATAATATGCAATTCTAATGCCTTTGACATGGAAAAGCATGAAGAATTGATGAAATCCCACTTCATTAACTAAGGGTCAGATTTATCAAGGGTCGAAGATGAAAATTTGAATTTCGAAATTTATCATGTATTGTCTCTTTAAAACTTCGACTTCGACCATTCGCCATCTAAAACCTGCCAAATTGCTGTTTTAGCCTATGTTCGACCTCCTAGAACATATTTGGAGTCATTTGGTGAACTTTGAAAAATCAAAGTTTTTTGGGGCAAATACTTCGATTTGAATTTGATCTAATGCTCTAAAACCTCGATTCGAACAATTTGAATACAGCCTATTCATCCAAAGTTAAAAACTTAGATTTTTAAAATAAATTTCAATATAAGACCCAACGGTCCAGATGTTTGTGATACAATGCCATATTTAGGTTTTCTGAAATTGAATTTTTGACATAAATAATGTTTGAAAATTTAGAATGAAAAATTAAGCAGTTGTGTTGACGCAACAATATCATGACAAGTGGAGACTTAAGATTTTTCTGTGAAACAATGTCAGTTGTAAATATGCTAATGATTATCGAACAAAATTGGCATTGTGACTGTATAACCCTGAATAATCACTAGTGCTGTCACCTTTCAAATCTGAGACAAATACTGGGACATAACATACTGTAGATTATTTTAGGCAGGGCCGGCCTTAGGCCAATTGGACCAATTGGGCCCCGCACCTCTGGGGGCCCCGCACTGCCCCTTTCTTTTCTATTTTGTGCCTGTATGCACTTATTTTCCTAAATACTTGCTGTGTCAGTAGCCAGCAACACTTTGTCTAGGGGCCCCGCCAACATGGTCACAATTGGGCCCCACATTTGATAGGATCAGCCCTGATTTTAGGAAGACAAGGACTATGCAGCAGGATAATGTCTTACAAGGTTGTGTCCTTCATACAAAAGGTACTCTTCTGAGAATTCGTATTGAGTACTGGAAAATAATTCTCTTCTAAAAATAATCAGCATCATTATCAGCCTTAAATCAGATAGTTTCTAATAAAAAAAAGCTAAAACCAACCACCATGTCATTAAGTTATTCTCCAAAGGATTTTGAAGATTTTATTTTAGGATGTGCATTTGCTGCAACTATCCTTCAGAATAAGATCACACAGTCAAAGTGCAAATGAGGTAAAATATTAATGCATATAGGCAACACAAAACTAATGGCTATTACTTATCTAAAATTCCAGAGATCTTCAGACTGTTCCAAGACATAAAAATTTTCAGCTTAAGCTAGTGATCTTCATTTTTTATTCCCCATATGTTCTGTCTAGGACAAGAGATGCATAAGCACCACTTCTACACAACTGTAGTGAGCCCATTCCAAAACAGTACAAAAAGCTCCTAATTCTTGTTCATATAGATCAGTGAGTGAGCAACATGTTGCTTTCCAACCCTTTGGGGGTTGCTCCCAGTGGCCTCAAGCCGAGCACTTATTTGTGAATTACTGATATGGAGTTGAATTTTTGTTGCATAAAAAACACATATTCTGCCAAACAGCCTCAAGTTGGTTGACAGTCCTACTAGGGGCTACCAAATGGCCAATCACCGCACTTATTTGGCACCCCAAGAACATTTTTCATGCTAGTGTTGCTCCCCAACTCCTTTAACATCTGAATATTGCTCGCGGGTTCAAAGGGTGACCCTGATATAGATAATACCATAAATCCACTAACTATTTCCACTAATCCCACCGCTAACAATATTGGATTCTAGTTTTTCTCCTCTCAGTAATGTACCCACCTATCCACAACTTTGGGACATTTCATCATTAACTGGTTCTGTTATGCTTTGACATTGTCCATTAATTATTTATTCATCCAATTATTCTAGATGACATCCTACAAGTGTTCTACAAAGTAGTATCAATCTGTCTCTCTACAAAACATTCATCCAAAATGTACAATTGATCACTGTACAGTTAGTTCTCTACATTTTATTACCTATGTTATATTAAATTTTACAAAAGATTTTAGCTGGAGAAGTTGAAAGAACATTGTAAGTGCCCTTCAAAGGTCACCGCTCTATGGGGCAAATTCACTAAGATGCGAAGTTGCCCCAGGCACAACTTCGCCGCACTTCGCCACACTTCGCCAGGCGTATTTTCGCCAGCGCTCCGCAAATTCACTAAAATCCGAAGTTGCGCACAGGGGTAGCATAAATTTTCGAAGTTGCGCTAGCGTTAATTCGCCAAGCGAAGCGAAATTACGCTAGCAATGATTCATTTGCATACGGCGCCAAATTCAAATTTCAATGGAGGAAAACGTATTAGCACTACAAATGCCTAGAAAACCTTCAAAACAGCAAATAAAAATTTTATTGTGCCCTACACATGTGCCCACTGTCTAGGTAAGTTGCCATGAGTCAGGAAATGTAGGGGGGAAGGAGGGGAGCCCCAAAAATATTTTCGATCTTTTTCAGCCTATCACCCATCATGTAGAAAACACGCCAGCGTTTTTTGGGACTTAGAAAAAATTTTTACTTTTTTTGAAACAATCCCTATCTACTCTATTGCGCTTTGCCTGGTCTGAGGTGGCGAAGGAAGTCTAGCGTAAAAGGTAGCATTCAGTACACTGCACAAGTTAGTGAAAATTCGCCTGGCGTAAGGGTGCGAAGTAACACTAGCGAAATTACGCCAGCGTTCGTTAGTGAATTTGCGCAGTAACGAAAAATGCCAAACGCTAGCGAATTAACGCTAGCGTTCGGCGATTCGGCGCTTAGTGAATTTGCGCCTATGACTGTTCATGACTTCTCACATATACTGTTGTCACTGGAAAACAGATCTGATTATTTCATGTTGGAATGCAAGACGGTGAATTCAGTTCAAGCAAAGGCCCTAGATTCAGAGTGATGATGAGAAAATTTAGTTAAAAACTGGCCAACCATCTAACTCTATTAAATAGGGGGGCAGTTTACAGCAGGGTGAACTAGACATGTTTATGCAGTGTATGCTTAATACACAGTGGTGATTATTTATAAACACTAGGCAAATTTGCACCTGGGCAGTAACTCATCGCAACAAAGCTGTGATTAGATTTTTTCAGCCAGCTGCATGTAGGACAATGAAAACAAACATCCAATTGGTTGCTTCCGTGGGTTAGTGCCCAGGTGTCCAATATTTATAAACAACCCCCAATATGTCTGAATATGATATCCTATATTTTAGAATTTTTGGTCATAATATTGATCCTATGAAGCACTAAAATGCTGGATGTACCATTCATACTTATTGATATATACAGGTACCAGCTCTGTTAACCAGAATGCTTGGTAACTGGGAGTTTTTCAATCAGAGCTGGGGGATGAGTACCTGGCTTTTCTGTGATTGACGTATTGGACCATCTGTCCATGCTCCGATCGCAGAGGCAAGGGGCGGGCTGAGGTCAAGTGCCTAGGGCAGAAATGGACCTAAATCCAGCCTTGAGTGTAAGGTATGGTTTTATTGTTACGCAGAAAAATCAAACCAAAAAATTATAACTTTAAAAGTTTTCTAGATATTGGGTTTCAGGATAACAGGTCCCATACATGTTATATTACATTTTTTGCCCAACAGGTGCCCTTTAATAATGCTAAAGCATATTTTGTAATTTTGTAAAATAAGAATTATGCTGACCTCTCTACTTTTTGCAGTTACAATTGTTCAGGCTATTTACCCAAATGAGTGAAGCTACAGTGTTATGTTCTTGAAATATAAAAAAAACAAACTTAGGATAAGTCTTATTTATAAGACTTTTGTGATGAATTTGTATTTTCATTATGAGTCAGCCATCTAAGTGACATACTGTACATACCAAGGGGCATAGTCACCAAAATGTAAAGAGCTAATTCTCTTTAAATTTCCTTGAAAAACTTTATGCAAGTCTATACAACAATCGTTGTGCAATATTCTTCTGATGAAATTTAAAATGAACAACCTTTAATTAAAAATGTCCCCAAATAAACAAATACAATCAAGGAACATTAAAAAGGATTTACTTAGAATGCTATATTCATACATATTCCTTAATTTTTATGAGTGAACAATTAAATAAAACTACTTTTAACGTCTGCTGAACTTCTGTTTTCTGCATCTTTTGGTGATGCACAATATATGTATGCTATATTTATTTGAAAGACAATCTCAAATACAACAAACTGAAGGAAAGAGACCAGACAGTTGCTGGTAGTAGCAAAAAGTATGAAGCTAGACATAGTATAATTAATATTGATCTTGTCTGGCTCCTCAGTTTTGTTTAAATGTTAAAAATTCCTACTGACACATCTTAATGACTTGAAACTTAGAAGGATAATTGTAAGTGGCAGCATTCACTGAAATTGCATCGTATTTAACACATTAGGCCAAATTCAATTCAGTGAGAAAAAATGATCTTATGGTTTATCACGTGAAAAATCATGGACGAGATTCAATTTGAGGCGAAAGAATTTTTCTCCAAAATTCAGTTCCATTTTTTCCCCATACACTTCAATAGAGTTTTCACGTGATAAGCCGTGAAAAAAGTTTTTCTGAATCGAATTGCATCTCAAATTGAATCACGTCCATGAGTTTTCAAATGGTGAAGCCTTTTCTCTTGAAATGAATCTGGCCCATAGTTTCATTTGACCCTTACTACTGATGAAGGATCACTATACAAGGGTACAGGATAATGTAACAATATTAATGTAAACTAGCCATGCCCTGCTGGCCACAATTCTAAAGTATTATCAGGCAAGGTTATCAGATAAATCCCTCAGCAGAGGTTGAAGGACTGTGAAACTGTCCAGTAGGGTACAGAGCCTACGACTCCCACATACAGTAAGTGCTACTCATCTGTTAGCAGATCAGTTTTGGCGTACGAGAAGTAGATAGCCAATATAAATTGTTTTGGGGGCATCTACGCATGGTATGTGCACCACTGTATTAATAAAATTGCAAAGGTTTGCACTGCTATCGCAATTCCTGTGTGCATTTCTTCGTACCTTGGATGTGAGGTGGCCGATTCCTCTATCACTGAGCATCAGGATAAGGCTTCAGGGTTTGTGAGGTGTGTGGTTTCTCCAACCTTGCTTGGAACGACATCCACACATGTACAGAATACATAAAGTTTGTTCAGACATTGGCTAAACTGTATTGGGTGGGAAGCTCTTCTTGCTAGGGCTTCCTATCCAATACAGTTTAGCCAATTTCTGAGCCCGGCAGGGATTTATGTATTGGGTACTAAGAAATCTTAGTTATTTGATTCTGGCTTACCTCTTTAGTTCCCATACCTAATATGTATAATATTTTTATGTTTACCTGGTGTAGTACAGGTTAAGGTTACAATCCTATACTGAAAATAGTAACAAGGTAAATAAATCAGTATGAAGTACATTAAGTCCATGATATTTGTTTAAACACATCCAACCACAGAAACTTGTTTTTCTTGCACTACCATTTACAGACAGTTAGGCATAAACCTAACTTAGTCACTGTAGCTGCAGGGAGTGAATTGTGATATTTTTTATTGATACAGATCTGATCTAATTCAAATTTGTCTCAGGTAATACATGTGAATGAGCTTCTGTCCATGAAGCTCTAGTAAACACTCTGTTACATAACTTTACACCACTAAAACCAGCATTTGTAGATTACACTAATGGGCACATTTACTAAGCTCGAGTGAAGGATTTGAAGTAAAAGAACTTTGAATTTCCAAGTTTTTTTTTGGGTACTTCGACCATCGAATAGGCTACTTCAACCATGACTTTGAATCGAACGATTCAAACTAAAAATCATTCGATTATTCGACCATTCGATAGTCGAAGTACTGTCTGTTTAAAAAAAACTTTGCCTACATACTTCGCCACTTTAAACCTACCGAGCACCAATGTTAGTCTATGGGGACCTTATCCATAAGGTTTTTAAGCTATTTCTGATCGAAGGGAAATTGTTCGATCGATGAATTAAAATCATTCGAATCGTTCGATTTAAAGGATTTAATCGTTCGATCGAGCAATTTTTCCTTAGATCGATCGATCACAGTATCTGCGGCAAATCCTTCGATATTCGAAGTCGAAGGATTTTACGTCGATGGTCGAATATCGAGGGTTAATTAACGCTCGATGTTCGACCCTTAGTAAATGTGCCCCTTAATGTAATTCTCTACATCCATGCTAGCAAAGTCATCTTGGGCACACACCTCAAATCCAAAGAGAGCTATTATGGCCATATGACCCAGGCCACGATTTCTGCATGTGAAAATACAGTCTTTGTTCTCTTACCTTTCTTTCCTATGAAATCAGTGAATTACTATTTCCAGCATAACACCATACTATAACCTGTACTTTTATTATTATAGTATGATCGTACCTCCAGTACTATTTGTTACCTGTGTGCCTGTTGCACACCAACGTATATTCAGCACTAATACTACTGAAATGCTGTGTACATACACAGAAATAAACGTATTGCTCAATATTTTAGTTTAAAAGATTCTGTGGTTATTTACATTTGTAGAAACAGTTATTTTTCCTTAGAAATCTGGAAAACGATTTAAAATGTATGTTTTCTAAAAACTACGCTATATATCATTATTACTATTATGGAATGTGATCTTGTGGACATATGAATTATTATGAGGCAAATACTCATTTTAGCAGAAATCTACCACAGACTTTTTTAGTCCAAACCCAACTGAAAAAAAGACAATGAGAAGCATGTAAACCTGTTTGGATAATAGCCTTATCCTAATGGATTCTGTGTGCCAGATTCCTCAATGAAGTACATTCCATCTCTGTCATTTTTTGCTGCACTGTTTCATTGTAGCTTAAAATGTTGAAATGTTCAAAAAATCTTTGCTGAAATGACAATATTTTTAAACTAATCATGTTGAGTTGAATAGAACTGCATTGTATTTAAAGTACAGTATAGTTATAAGAAGGCATTTTTCATTTTTGTTTTTTAAAAAGACCAGATGGCCAACTGAAAGTCACTAAAAAAGAAAATCCTGTTATTACAGAACCAATACTGTACAAATAGCCAAGGAGTCCAAACACTTTGCTGTTGTGCAAATATGGGCCAAGTGGTCTTGCAAATGGCATAGAAATACTTTGAAGATATACCAAACATTTTCCTTTATTGATGCCCTTGTGATAAACTTTAGGAATTTAGAATACAGTCAGAATTATCACACGACTGTATTTCGTCACCTCAGGGTAGCTACACCAGTTCACCTGTCAGGCTTAGTGCACATTAGTATTGCTGTACACCAGGGTGAAATACTTGTTAAAAAAAAAAATAGTATGTAACAGCTGTAACCCCAGATAACATGTAGCATGGACCTATACAGAAGAACCAAGGAAAGCAGAATAGCAACGACTGTGTCTAATAACAATCATTAAAACATGCTGTATACAGTTCACTGGTTGCTAGGCACTCAGCTCACATCCTGATATTAGTGCTCCAATGCCTTCAGCATCTGCCCCGTCTCTGTCCACTGAAGAACAGGACCATTGTAATAGGGCAGTGACACTCATGTAACTGTATATATAGACAGAGAAACAGGTATTATATGTGCAGGTATACATTTAATTCTTATGTCCTTGGAAGCTGCATTCAAGTGGCAAACATACATGCAAATGCCTGCATAATTACAAATTTTCTGTTAATATTTAAATAATTGTTCTATATATAAAAGGAATAAAATGTCAAATATATATAATCATCCTTTTAAATTTGTCCTTACACTTTGTGCATTGCTGTCCCTGCATTAGTAATTCAATTGCCTTCAGATGCATTCTCTGTATCTACTGATCCCAACTGCTAAGAGGGAGCAAATCAATAAGGCAAAGTGGACTTTACCCAAAATAGATTTTGCTCTTTTACTTTTCAATAGATACTGTGGTTCTCAAATACTGTATGTGTGCACAGGGCAACTTCCCTGCATGGGCTAACAACTGAAGTGGTAAAAAAAATTTAAACAAATTGCTGACTTCAACACCCTATAAAACAAAGCTGCAATAATTATACATCAACCTCTTACTACCGTAATTACAAAGTAAGAAAACAGCCATTAAAATCAAATACAACAGGGATCAAATAAAATGGACAAAAAAGAATGCAACGAATGTAAAGAGCAATGTTACCTTTTGTTGGCCTCATGACAAGGTCAAATAAAAGGGGGAAAATGCTTCATGAGAAGAACACTGAATATTTTGCAGGCCATTAATATGAAATAATTACTCATAAGTAAAGTTTTGTTGTTATAACTACTAGGGATGCACCGAATCCACTTTTTTGGATTCGGCCAAACCCCCGAATCCTTCACGAAGGATTCGGCCGAATACCGAACCGAATCCGAACCCTAATTTGCATATGCAAATTAGGGGTGGGAAGGGGAAAACATTGTTTACTTCCTTGTTTTCTGACAAAAAGTCACGCAATTTCCCTCCCTGCCTCTAATTTGCATATGCAAATTAGGATTCGGATTCGGTTCGGCCAGGCAGAAGGATTCGGCCGAATCCGAATCCTGCTGAAAAAGGCCGAATCCTGGCCGAATCCCGAACCGAATCCTCGATTCGGTGCATCCCTAATAACTACAGGACATGAAATATGGTATTTAGTTTTTATATGTTGATTGATAATAATGGATAGAGTGCAGAGGACCTCTTGTCTTTGCCTGTATACATTTTGAGGTCACATTGCACCCCCACCTAATGGTTTAAAATGCAATGGTGAGCACAACTTCCCCTTTTTTTGCTATAGTTAATACAAAAGCAGTGGCCAGCTTCATGTTGTAGCTTCCACCCTTTCCAGCTATAGTCAGGTGATCCCACTGGTGACCAATAAAAGGGCAACCATGTTTGGGAGTTTTAACCTTGAAAGCAAGTGAGTTGCAGGTAAAACTTAGTCCCTGTGTAAAATGTATAATGAAGCAGTAGAATTCTTAATGAATTAAATGAAAGTGACTGTACAGCCGGCCAGACCAGGGATGACTTTGACGTAATATTATATATTATATAGATGGTATATATTGTAACACAGGTGCGGGACCGTTTATTCGGAAACTCATTATCCAGAAAGCTCCAGAATTATAAAAAGGCTGTCTCCCAGATACTACATTTTATCCAAATAATCCACATTTTTAAAAATGATTTCTTTTTCAGTGTAATAATAAAACAGTACCTTCTACATGATCCAAACTAAGATATAATTAATCCTTATTCTCAATAGCACAGTCACGCTTGTTTAAATGCCTATTACTGTACTTTTTGTAACAGTTTAGAAAGTCAGCAACCTTTACAAAACTTATCTGGGAAGGAGTAAAAAAATAATAAATCACATAATAAACCTGAAAAATGCATAATTTGTTGTGTCCTATTCGAATACCATATATAGTATACTATGTAAAATGCTCCATTAAATAGCATTTACGTTGAAAAGTTTGTTTTTCTTTTTATCATATTCATCTGTGGAAGTGAAGCTGTTTGGAGATCTCATATCTAGCATTTTTATCAAATGCATGGGTATTGCCCTATGTTCATACAACTCCTTCATGAATTACAAATACTTACATTTGCAATTATTCCTAGTGAAATTTAAACAATTAGTTGATTGTTTTAGGGCTCATTTACTGAGCTTTTTATAGGACGGGTTAGTGACTTATTACTAGATAAAAAGAAAGGCAAATGACAGAGGTCAGATGGAAGTGTAAACACTTCTTTAACCAACATAATAGCCAAACTAGGTCAGAAGTCAGAAACACCTTGAAGCAAAGTAGAAACGCTGGAAATTCAGGTGGCTCGACAGCACAGCTAAGGCACCTCTCATGTGCATGTCCACATGCTTGAAATAATTCTCACATTCTTCACTAAAACCGCAGTGTGCTGCCTGCATCCAGCCCCATCAGGGATCTGCTCTTATTATTTTTCCTTTAATTTATTTAATATCACCGTTAGACGTTTTCATTAGATGTGGCTAACCAATTTAATTAATTTTTTATGATTTGCGTTTTTTTGTGTTATTTAGCTTTTTATTCAGCAGCTTTCCAGTTTGCAATTTCGGCAATCTGGTTAAGAGGGCCCAAATGACTCTAGAAGCCATGCACTGATGTGAATAAGTGACTGAAATATGAATAAAGGAGGGCCTGAATAGTAAGATGAGTAATAAAAAGTAGCAATAACAATACATTTGTAGCCTTTCAGAGCTTTTTTTTTTATAAATCGTGTCAATGACCTCCCACTGTAAAGTGACAGAAGAAGAAGACAACTCATTCAAAAACTATAAAAAAAATAATGAATGTCAATTAAAAAGTTGCTTAGAATTGGCCATTCTATAAAAGTTAACATAAAGGTGAAACACCCCTTAAATGAAAATGTGAATGAAAGCCTCACATAACAAGTAGTATTTCTAAACAGTCCTCCCTCAACAATTGCCCCAATTTTCCCCCACCACCAAGAATCTACCCTTTTTCCTTACCTTTTGAGAAAAAGCAGTGTAGGGTTGATGGGCTCATCTCACTTTGCTGAATCTTCTCTGGCAAACAACTGTAGACAAGATGCCTGTGCAATTGAAGCCAAGCCTGAATCGGAAGAAGATTCAACGTTGTGAGATGGAGCCCTTCAAGCCCACTCTACACCTCTGATTTTTCTCAACAAGTAAGTAAATCTGGGCTACTTTGGTGTAGCAACATGGTGTAGTTTAGGTGTGAAGGCCCTCCAGCAATCTTACCTTTTATGTGAGGCTTCTGTAATCCTTTAAAATGATGTACTCAATGGAATACCCAAGGGAAATACTGATGTTAATATAATTCAGTACCATCTGAACTGCTATATGAATGTACTGTCACCAAGACTCATGCTAATGCCAAGGGTGCTGCCCCCTTCTCCTTCTCAGCTGTGCTGTGCTCGTCAGAGCAGATCAAAGGGGGGCTTCATTGCTAGGGCAATGACCACCAGAGCACTTAAAATTTGGCTCTTAAAGTTATAATAGGCGACTTTTTGCCTTCCCTCGTAACTGGCCGCTCACTGCTACTTGAGGCAAGGTTCTCATCTAATGCTACCTTTATATGTCACACTTGACTTTTGATTACATCTGTTCTAGGGTGCAACCTGTCATTTTATAATGTATATGGATCATATTCAACAATACAACACTAACTGTTATACTTAAAGCTATGATGTAGCATTTATCCAGAAAAATAATGGTCAGTATCAGTTACTCCGTGTGCCAGCAATCCGATGTGTACATATATCAAGTTCCAAATATAGAATGTTGTTTCATGCATAACTTCCTCAGGCCTATTTACCTCTATAGGGTCAACTTACCAAAGGTCAGGATGAAAATGTATTTATATCCACCACCAAATAAATGTTTCTCCTGCAGATCAAGAATTTTAATATTTATCAATATTTCTTTTGTCTACCCCCAACCAGCATGTCTAGTGAAACATATTCAGCAACTGAAAGCTGCCAAGATCCATTAAAAATAATTGACACATCAGTATGGGTTCAAATGGAAATCATTCTTGCATTCCACATATTAAGATTGCTTTTACATTAAAGTATATGTGTACTTTTCATTACATCTATTCTAGGGTGCAACCTGTCATTTTATAATGTATATGGATCATATTCGACAATACAACACTTCACTGTTATACTTAAAGCTATGATGTAGCATTTATCCAAAAAAATAATGAAGGTGAGTATCAGTTACTCCTACGTTGCTTTAACATTAAAGTATGTGTACCCTGTGCAAAAGAAACATTTTCTTGGAAAAGGAATAGGACCACCCTGGACCAGCAGTTGGAAATAAGACACTGCATACTCTAAGCTCCAGTACTACTGGTAGGAAGCTTCTGATTAAATGGTATCAAAAGTAAAAATATTAAACTTGCTCAAAGCTCATCCTAGGTAAGCCTGCTAATTCAGCTTTTGTATGCTTTTGCATACAACAAGCGACTCTGTTTGTGGCGTGAGTGCAGAAAGGTCTTCTTTCTCATCACTCTGCCATACAGATTTTGTGCAAATTGCGCTGAATTGTAAAACGATGTACAGATACACCATCTGCAGCAAGATGTTCTTACAGGTCTTTGGAGGTGATCTTTGGGTTGTCTTTGATCTTTGGGCATATGCCGCTCCTGTATTTTTCTTGGCCTGCCAGACCTGGGTGTTACAGCAACTGTGCATGTGGCCTTCCATTTCCTGATTACATTACTTACAGTTGAAACTGACAGTTTAAAAGACCAGTAAAAAATTTGAAAAAAAAATTGCTCTACATAACGAAAAAAAACCCACCAAAACACATTTAAGTTTAAATTTGCAAAGTCTTTATTAAGAAATAACTTACCGATTCTCTGATTGCACTCCTCTTCAGAAACGGTGACAGGGCGACAATCCATCGTGCAGCGCTTGATTTCTCCTCCCTGCCTTCTATAGGAGGTAGCCAGGGAGGAGAAATCGTGTGCCACACAATGGATCGGCCCCCTGTCGCTGTTTCTGAAGAGGAGTGCAAGCGGAGAATCAGTAAGTTATTTCTTAATAAAGACTTTGTGGATTTAAAGTTAAAAGTATCTTGGTGGGTTTTTTTTTTTCGTTAAGTACAAATTAATTTTTTTTTAAAAAACAAATTATGTTACTGGTCCTTTAAACCTCTGAGATAGCTTTCTGTAGCCTTCCCCTTTTGAGAGTTGGTTTTGAGGATCCCATGTTGTCACTCTTCAGAGGAGAGTCAAACAGAAGCACAACTTGCAATTGGCCTCCTTAAATACCTTTTCTCATGATTGGACACACCTGCCTATGAAGTTCAAGGCTTAAAGGAGAAGGAACGGCTTGCAGCACTTAGCGCCTTTAACAAGCTAATCCAACCAATTTGGTGTTGTCAGTAATCAGTATTGAGCAGTTACATGGATTCAAATCAGCAAAATTACAAGGGAAGCCACATTTTTACACAGCCAGTTTTTCACATTTGATTTAATTGCATACAACTGAATACTGCTTCACTAAAAATCTTTGTTCAGAAAACACCCCAGTACTCAGATGTTCATAGGAAATGAAAGACATACCACTGTTATCTATTTTGTTAAAATTGGAGTCAATTATTATGCAGGCTGAGAGGGGTTCCCAAACTTTTTCATATGACTGTAATATATATATATATATATATATATATATATATATATATATATATATATATATATATATATATATATATATATATATATATACAGTATATATATACATACAAATAGATTTCTACTGATGAAAAACAGCCCCCAGATTGCAGCTAACACCATCATACTTCTCTAGGTATACGGTCAAGGATAGCAAGAACTCTGCATAACAATGGCCTCTATATGGCATAAACAAAAGACCTTGTACTTCTCACCCCACCTAAAAACTATTTACCATATACAAAGCAATTCTTGTCACAATGTAAGCAAAACCTTTTTATTAAACTATCAACCCATGTTAGAGGGATTCAAAAGAGTTTCCAGGCAGCCCCCAAGTGCATTAAGCTGAGTTAGTTTAGGCAGTGTCTGAGTGCTGAAACAGAAGGAAGAATGGATGGTGCAATATGTATCGGCTACAATCAGGGGCGTAACTACAGAGGAAGCAGACCCTGCGGCTGCAGGGGGGCCCAGGAGGTATAGGGGCCCCATGAGGCCCTAATAAATGAGCAATTTCAATATATATTGGTAAAAAAGGGCAACATGTGGTTATGTTGGGGGCCATAAAATGAATTTGCTGTGGGGCCCAGTAACATCTAGTTACGCCACTGGCTACAATACTGTTCCGATTTACGACAAATTTAAAGTTTGTCCAAAATCCATGTTCAGCAGGATAATGGTACTACAGACAAGGTAAAAGTATTATTGGACTGTTTCAAGAACACAAAGGTGAATATCCCACAATGCTCCAAAGAGTCCAACTGAGAAACTCCACTGAGTCCAATATCTTGGACATTTCTGTAACAACAAAATAGTAACAACTAATCCTAATTTTCAGGCTACAATTGTTTTACTTCCTTTAAATCAATCCCAGGCTGCCAGGATTTTGCAGTATATTGGTTACTAGTACGGATTACAAAGGCAAACACTATACAGCTGGCAAGACTTACAAGCAACTGCCAATTCTGCTTTATTAATAATAGGCCACAATATAAATTATATTTGGGTGACAGCCACTGCAAATGGTTCTGTACCAAGTACATTCTTCCCATCTCTTTCCTACTGACCAGGTATTGGATCCCTTCCAAATAAAATAACACATGTTCCTGCATTGCACTTAGCCGAAAAGTACCTTCACTGCACCATTCATATAGTCCACATGAGACCTAAAATATACGTACTAATACACGTACAGTGAAATGGCAGGTGACAGTGTAGAATAAGAAGAGCTGTGTGCAAAAAGTGATACATGTATCCAAATTTCCAGCACCCAATTGACCGACTGCCAGCAACTATTTATAACATACAGTGTGTACCACTCAGTGACAGATGGAGAGCTACATAAGGGAAATGCAATATAGGAAATATTTAATAAATAGTGAATAAAGTACCCCCTCTTGTAAAATATAAGGATATAATAAGTCACCGAGGAGTTCCATGACCATATAAAAACACGAGGCCGAAGGCCAAGTGTTTTTATACAGGTCATGGAACTCCAAGGTAACTTCTAATATCCTCATATTTTGCAACAGGGGGTACTTTATTTATTATAATACACACAAGTTTCAGTGAGTCATGTGACAGAAATGACATCAGAACTCACCATTTATAAATGATGACATCAGAACTCAACGTTTATAAAGATATAATTTACAGGATATTCATGGCTTTTGTGTATTATATCTAACTAGACATTAAGCCCGTTAAATTAACGGGCGCTAGACGGTCCGTGGGGCACATGCGCAGTAAAGCAATCCCGCGGACACAGGGACTGGACGCAGAGACACTTCAACTTTATTATATAGGATTATGAACAAGGAAATACTAATTTTCAAAATTGTGAGCATTAATCATGTATATTTGTTCCAAATACTGCCTGGCTGTACTGGAAGCCATGTGAACATAGGGATCATGAATATTAAATATTGTCATTAGGGATGCACCGAATCCAGGATTCGGTTCGGGATTCGGCCAGGATTCGGCCTTTTTCAGCAGGATTCGGATTCGGCCGAATCATTCTGCCCAGGCCGAACGTAATCTGAAATCCGAATTTGCAAATGTAAATTAGGGTAGGGGAGGGAAATCACTTGACTTTTTGTCACAAAACAAGGAAGTAAAAATTTTCCCCCTTCCCACCCCTAATTTGCATGTGCAAATTAGGGTTCAGATTCGGTTCGGTATTCAGCCGAATCTTTTGCACAGGATTCAGGGGTTCGGCCGAATCCAAAAAAGTGCATTCAGGGCATCCCTAATTGGAATGCACACGAGAGGCAGAAAGTTAAAGGGGTGGTTCATCTTCAAGTTAACTTTTACTATGTTGTAAAATTCTAAGCAAATTTTCAATTGGTCTTCGTTATTTATAGTTTATTAATTATTTGCCTTCTTCTTGTGACTCTTTTCAGCTTTCAAATGGGGGTCACTGACCCCCATCTAAAAAACAAATGCTCTGTAAGGCTACAAATGTATCTTTACTGCTACTTTTTATTACTGATGTTTCTATCCAGACCCTCTCCTATTCGTATTCCAGTCCATTGTTCAAATCCGTGCATGGTTGCTAGGGTAATTTGGAGCCTAGCAACCAGATTGATGAAATTGCAAACTGGAGAGCTGCTGAGTACAGAGAAAATTAACTCAGGAACCAGAAATAATACAAAATGAAAAGAAATTGCAAATTGTATCAGTCTCTACATCATACTAAAAGTTAATTCAAAGGTGAACAACCCCTTTAAAGCCCCACTAATGAGGGCACAAGTCCCGGTGGCAGACACAGCAGACAGGATTGATGTGGGTCCCTACGAATGACACAATCCCCGGTGGCACCTTTGCGGCAGGTCATGCACAATAGTGATCAGAGGCGCACCGGGACTTGTTGCTAGCGCAACGCACTCACCCAGGGTTTTGACAGCGATCTGCTTGGTAAGAGGTGGCGGCAGGTTGATGCAAACCAGATCCACGTCCTGGTGCAACAAAACGTCGTCGATGCGGTTGGTGTAGAAAGGGACGCTCATCTCCTTAGCCAGCTCCTCGGCTTCCTCCTGTGTCCTTCCCCATAGCGCCTTCACCGAGAAGCCTTCGTCCTTCAGCAGCGGGATAATCACCCTGGACGTCAGGCTTGTGCCAAACACCCCTACCCCGGGCAGCATAGCTGAGCAGAGCCCTGGCAGGGAGCAGAATGGAGCTGGCTGCTGCAGCCTCGTGCGCTACTATACAATAAGGCAGCCAGCGCCTCCCTGTAGCTACAAATAGCGCTAATACAAACGCAAGCCTCTCTTCTTGTGCCCCTCACTCTCAGGATGGAGGGGCCACATCCTCACCTCTGACCTCCATGCCCAGCTCATGCCAGGATCCACCAACACGCCGCCCCTCCCCTTTCCTCTTAGGAAAATTCAATGCGATGAAAGAAAAAAAAAGCTGTATCAACCGGCTCCCAAAAATAGGAGGGAGCTTGGGAGCAGCTCCCGGAATGAAAGAGGGGAAGGTGCAGCGCTGGCTCTGTGTTACCCTTCCCCTGCCATCATCACAGCCTCTCTATACAGGCAGGGGGAGGAGCCAGCTGCTGTCACCTAATGTGTACGATGTCTTTCCTGCAACGCCCCCTTCTCCGCTACTTGCATTCCGATTGGCTATTGCCAGGCTTGTGTGTTTAACTGTTGCCTTCCTTCCTAGTGACAGTCACTGCTGAGAAGGTGCAGGCAGGGAAGTGTTCTGGGTAGGTTTCCTGTGATGGACCTACAAGGCACTCAGCCTCACCCTTTTGAGCCTTACAGGAAATAGCTATTAAGACAACTTGGCCTTTCAATGCTTGGCCCTGCCCAGTGCATCTGATATATTGTCAGGCCACCAACATTCTCAATAAGTTAAGGAGCACAAAAGTGCATTATTGTCGCAAGTGGTCCTATTTTATACACATAAAATATTAACTGAGCAGACTCTAAATGTGAATTTAGCCTTGTGTGAGTCTGCTTCATACATAAGCAAGTCTGGACTGAGAATCAAAATAGGCCCTGCCATTTCAGGTACACAGAGGCCCAAACAGCCCACAAACAGTCACAAAAAGCCCCCCACCAGCCCACTAAGGTGTGACTTTCTATGGCACCTCACAGCAGGCCTGGACTGGGAGTCAATATAGGCCCTGTCATTCCAAGTACATAGAGGCCCAAACAGCCTCCTACCAGCCCAAACAGACCCCTACCAGCCCACTATATGTTAACTTTCTATGGAGCCATACAGCAGCCCCTCTGGCATTTGCCAGAACCCACAGATTGCCAGTCCGGGCCTGCCTCACAGCAGCCCCTCTGGCATTTGCCAGAACCCACAGTCCGGGCCTGTACATAAGAGAGCCTAGCATTTGTATTCCAGGTGCAGCTAAGGACTGTAAATTCTATTGTAAATCTATGACAGATCTGCACCCCTCATCTGAACAACAGATTATGTCTAGAAACAGTGAGGGATAACTCCAAAAAGTCCATATCATTGACATCACCCTGACCCCCCACCTCCACCACCATAAAGTATCAAAAAATACACAATAATATGGACCATTTTGTGATCCTAGGTAAAGTTCCCGAAAGCTAATTGCAAACTAGAGTAGGCGCTGGCGACAGATCCAAGTGAGGAAGACAAGTTACTCCCCACCACTCTAACCACCATTCAAAAGGGGGTGGTTCATCTTTCAGTTGACTTTTAGCATGTTATGGAATGGCTAATTCTAAGTAACTTTTCAATCGGACTTCATTTTTTATTGTTTTTTAATTATTTTCCTCCTTCTTCTGAGCCTTTCTAGCTTTCAAATGGGGGTTACTGACCCCATCTAAAAAGGCTACAAATATATTGTTATTGCTACATATTATTACTCTTATTTTTATTTAGACCTCTCCTATTCATATCCCAGTCACTTAATTAAATCAGTGCATGGTTGCTATTGTAATTTAGACCCAAGCAACCATATGGCTGAAATTGCAAACTGGAGAGCTTCTGAATAAAAAGCTAAATAACTCAAAATCCACAAACAATAAAAAATGAAAAACAATTGCAAACTGTCTTACAATTTTACTCTCTACATCATACCAAAAATGAATATCAAGCTGAACAACCCCTTTAGGGCAGGGGCACACAGGCAGATTCTGGGAGATTTAGTCGCCTGGCGACTAATCGCCTCTTCTTTGGGGCAGCAAACTCACCAAACTGCCTTCCCCTTGCCTTCTGCCTGCAATAATGAGAAATGGCCAGCGCAGTGGCATTCGTGGCGCTTTTCAGAAGTCGCCCGAAGTTGACTCACGAGGAGACTTCGGGTGACTTTGGAAATCGAAGTGCCACGAGTGCATTGCCGCAGGCGATTTTTCATTTAACAGGCGGAAGACAGGTGGAAGGCAGTTCAGGGAGATTGTTGCCCCAAAGAAGAGGCGATTAGTTGCCAGGCGACTAAATCCCCCTGAATCTGCCCGTGTGCCCCTGCCCTAAAGCTTCACTTAGAGCAGAAATTACAGTATTGCTTTAATCTTGTCTATTTAGCTAAGGACCATGGCATGTGTTAACTCAATGACTTATAATAGATGGTATTCAGTGTTTATAACACCCTTATCCATTGGCATCTGCTTCCCTGCTGAAAATGGCAGGACTATCTCTGTTGAGAGGTGCAATGTAAAATGCAACTATGTTGTATATTAAAGGAAAACTATATTCCCAAAATAAAAACTTAAAAAATCTTACCAAACTGAAATATAGATAACAGTACATTTTTGTTCTTTTACATTATTTACTTTGTGCCCCATTTTATGATATTCTCTGTGCTGCCTCAGAGATCACCTGACCAGAAGTAACTGTAAAAGGAAAAAGTGTGGGAGTAAGTAAAGAATAACATTGCTAATGTGATCTAATATGTATGTGTGTCCTTGGTTTGTTTGTGTGCACCATGAATTGTATGGTCCCAGCCCAGGCCCTTAGTTCTTAAAATTGCAATTTTCTATTTAGGGTCACCCAATGGCACATGTTACTAATAGGTATATTTTTGTGAAAATGGTTTACTTGGATGAAGCAGGGTTTTATATATGAGCTGTTTTATGCAATACATTTTTATACATACCAACATCGTTTGGGCGGGTTAGGGTCCGGTGCGGGTCGAGAAATTCTCGACCCACACATCACTACAGGGCAGGCAATTACTTTCCTTTCAGCACTTACTAGTTGTCACTGCACTCCCCACATTCCCCCTCTCTTTACCATCTAATTGTGTAACCAGGGCATTGGAATGGACATCAGGTCCCCCATTCTGGTGCATGAATTTGAGTTGATGCAAAGCTTGCCTTAATAACAGTTTCCACAATATGGCTCCTGTCTGCTTGCTATAATTATGAGTTAACAGACTGAAGGAAACACAATTGAAACAATTTATACAGTGTAATTAAAGTTTATTTTGCTTGACAAACATGATAAAATAGGTTTTGGAATATTTTTTTCGGGGGACAGGTCCCCTTTAAGGGCTTTAATTAAGTTACAAAGGTGTAGAGAGGCTGTTGGCTTCTGTTGCTACCTTTAAAATGATGCATTCACTAAGGGTATTATTATAATTAACCAGAAATGCCCCACGTTTTTATGCAATAGTTATGCATGCCGCAGATTCCTTTAATATCTTTGCAGACATTTGGAATGCATTAGGGTTAAGGGTGGGGTGTTTATTTGTCTTATGTATCTGTTAAGCAGCCTAGCATGCAAGTGGGTGTGCTCAAAGGAGGTATGAAAGGAGGTTTAGGTCTGGATTTTGTATTGGATGTTGTGAGCCTCTGGCCCTGAAATGACAGGATGCACCTAGTACTAATAAAGCAGTACAGCCGTTAAGGAAAATACATATTGTAGCATATCTGTCTAGGTATATTGCAGGTAAACCTGCTGTTTGCCCCTGGGAAAATATATCCTTTTGGCTATGTATCATAGCTGCATTTCAGTAGGGTTCACAGGGTAGTTTATCTTCACAGAATTGATCATTAGGTCTCCTTAACTAATGACTTTTTTTAAAAACAATTACTCTCTGGTTTCTATTGTTTTCTAAAATCTATGTTTTAAAAATAAACAAATTTCCTAATTGCTAACATTTGCCAGCTGCAGTTAAAAAATGTAATTAGCTTTCGTGAAGAAGGAATGGATAGTACAGTGGTTATCATTGAAGTCTTGCTGCACATGAGTTCTAGATTCATTTCCAGTCAAGGTGTTTGCATATTGTTGCTGTGCTTGTGTGGGTTTTTACTGGTTACTCTGGTTTCCTCCCTTATTAAACAAGTTACAACATACAGTTACAACATACAGGTAAGTTAATGGGGTTCTAATAATATTGTCCCGTTTGTGAGAATGTGACAGAGACCTTTGATTGTATAATCTCTATGTTGGTCAGGTAACAGGGGGCATGCTCAGCACAGGCTAAAGCTAGTGAGAAATATTAGCAACTAATGTTTCAGGTTGGCTTACTGGCCTGCTTCTGAGCAACATGAAAGGGAGTAAAAAATTAAGTAATTTCTAAAGCATACATTAAAAATAAATAGTTAAAAAATGATTAAAAAACAGGTTAAGGAAAAGTAATATTTTTAAAAACAAAATATTTTTGTAACTGAACCTGCCCTTAAAGATGGGGAAAACTTTAACTTTGTAATAGAGTTGGACTAAACCTTGAAATTAAACGAAATGCATAAAAAATACCTGTATTGGTCAGGACAATGAAATAGAATGATGTAGTTTATTTGCTGACACCTGGTGGTCAAGTCTAGGATAGCCCAAGATTGAATATATATGTGGACTAGGTGATTTTGAATATCTAATATGATCTATAAAAGTAATCTATAAAACAGCACAGTATATTTTTATGATACAGTAATAGTACAAGTAATAGTACAAACATGGGGAGAAATAGTGCAATAAAAATACATATACACAGTAACAAAAATATACACAGTAACAAAGTATGGTTGGCTGATGTCAAGGGACATTGGAAGAAGGACTTTCCTACCACTTCTTTCCATGCTTATTGTGTCTAGTAGACATGATGGATGACTGGACCAACTCCTATGTTGCATCCAATTAAAGAAATTATGTAATTGTAACTCACAACACATAAGCTCTTTGCAAATGAGTTTGGTGTAAAATTGTATAAGTGTATTGACAGGGGCCCATCTGTCTATAAATGGTACTAGTATTGATTATCTGACTGCATGCTGCATTACAGGGTATATCTCCACCCACTACTCACCCATGTACAACAGTGCATATCATGTATACACTTCTCTCAGCTATATGCACCTACCTTGTTACACACACCATGCATAAAGTGATGGCAATGGCAGACAAGTTTCTAGAACCAGACACCTTATTAGATGGCAGCATTGTTAGCCTGGATAAAACATAACTTGAAAAGAAGTTGTTGCTTTATAATATTAAGTATTTGTTTTTTTTTTACTTTGAGGGCCCAACACATAAAACAATATCGCAACATTATAGTGCACTGCATTTCGAATTCAGCTTGGTATTTGGCTGGACTTTTGGTGGAAGATTTGGTATTCAGTCCAATCCAGAACTGAGGATTTGGTGCACTGTGCAGTAAGTTCAATGACCAGAAGGTCCACTAACACCAATTAATAAAGAATAATAATAATAATGTTCTACTGCCCCACTGAAAAACGAAGTAAATGAGAATGAATGGCTGGGTGCCCATAAGAAGAACATTTCTCTAAAATTAAAGGGGTTGTTCTCCTTCAAAACATTTTTTTCAGCTCAGTTGTTTTCAGATTGTTCACCATAAACAAAAACTTTTTTCAATTGCTTTCCATTCCTTTCTTTTTTTTTATACCGTTTTCCCAAAGTTTAATGTTCCTGTCTCTAGTATCCCAGTCTGGCAGCTCAGTAATCCTGCAGCGGGTTGGTATAAAAACCTGTGGCCCCCTGCTGGTTGCGGGTAGAAGTTCCGGGTGCGGGTGTAGACGCGGGTCGGCGGTTCTGTGGGTCTGCCAGTCGTGCTACGGGTCTTCTCAATAGTGATTTGTACTCCTTTTTTCTCTACTTCCGATGATGTCACTTCCAGTTAACAATGACAGCACTTCCTGATTCTTGATGGTCAGCGGGTCGCGGGTCCGGTTGCGGATAAGGTATTTGCAGGTCGACTAGCGGGTCCAAGGGGCTAAGAATTGCGGATTGTGGGTCCGGGTTGCCGATTGCCGGTTGTGAGTACGGACCCGCACAGGACTCTATCAGGAGCATGCTGAACTGTTACAATTTGCTACATTTAATTGATACAATTAGTTTGTACATTTCTCAGCAGCATGTGTGGAATATTAGCAACTATTGTATCAATTCTAAATGAAGCTCAGAGATTGCTTCGGCGACCCCTCCCAGAGCTGCTTTAGAAGGTATAAAATGAAACTTTACACTTCAATATTAGAAAAATGGTCACAAATAGAAAATACAAAGTAATTGGAAATGTCTTTATTTCTGATGAACTATCTGAAACCAACTAAACTGAAAAAGTGTTTTTTACCTTCTTCTTTATGGTTGCTATGGTCCCAACTACCCTAGCAACCATGCACTGATTTGAATAATAGACTGAAATATGAATAGGAAGGGGCCTGAATAGAAAGATACGTGAAAAAAGCAATAAGTTTGTACATTTTTGCGTTATTTAGCTTTTTATTCAACAGCTCTCTAAATTACCCTTCAGCTAATGTCTAAATTACCCTAGCAACCATGCATTGAATAAGAGACCGGAATATGAATAGGAGAGGCTGAATAGAAAGATTAGCAATAAAAAGTAGCAATAACTATACATTTGTAGCCTAACAGATCTTTTGTTTTTTTAGATACGGTCAATGACCACATTTGAAAACTGGAAAGAGTCAGAAGAAGAAGGCAAATAATTCAAAAACTATACATTATAAATAATGAATACCAAGTGAAAAGTTGTTTAGAATTGGCCATTCTATAACATACTAAACGTTAACTTGAAAGTGAACCACCCCTTTAATACACACAGTGAAACTAAATCAAACAAAAATTGCACCAAACTAAGTGGACTGACTAAGGTAGTGGTCAACTTCATGGCACTAGTGGCAGAATGGACGGGAAATGTGCAATTTGCAATCTTTGGAGCAGTGGTATGGTCAATTTTGACAGTAAAATTGCACCAAACTAAGTGGACTGACTCAAGTGGGGGTCAACTTGATGGCACTAGTGGTGGAATGCATGTAAAAGGATAGTCTCAAATATTTTATTTAAGTTTTACCATAAAACAAGCAGAATTTAAAACATAGCCTTTTAAAATGCAGTCACGAATATGTATATCAAACAAGACGTAAAAGGATAGTCTGATAGTTTGACTGTGCATTTTAATAAATTGTCTGATAGCTTGACAGCTTTTCTCATAGCTTTACTCCAGTCCAATAGGGGACCTTAAAACTTGTAAAAAAAAAACTGCCATAATGCAATTTAAGGGACACATTTACTAAGGGTCGAATATCGAGGGTTAATTAACCCTCGATATTCGACCCTCGAAGTAAAATCCTTCGACTTCGAATATTGAAGCCGAAGGATTTACCGCAAATACTTTGATCAATCGATCGAAGGAAAAATCGAACGATTCAAAGGATTTTAATCCATCGATCGAAGGATTTTCCTTCGATCAAAAAACCCTTAAAAAGTAATGGGAAAGGTCCCCATAGGCTAACATTGTAGCTCGGTAGGTTTAAAGTGGCGAAGTATGTAGTCGAAGTTCTTTTTAAAGAGACAGTACTTCGACTATCGAATGGTCGAATAGTCGAACGATTTGTAGTTTGAAACTTTCGAAGTCGTAGTCAAAGGTCGAAGTAGCCTATTCGATGGTCGAAGTACCCAAAAAAAACCTTCGAAATTCGAAGTCTTTTTACTTCGAATCCTTCACTGGAACTTAGTAAATGTGCCCCTAGGTATTTTGTAAAAAATTGGGATTGGGATAGAACAGCAGCTCTGTGGGTCAGTGCAGGGAGCCAGCAGGTGGCGCTGCAGGCTTCTTGTGCAGCAGTCACTGTTTTTCTAAAACACATTAGTTAATAGTGCTGGTCCAGCAGAATTCTGCATTGAAACCCATTTCTTAAAAGAGAAAACAGATTTTTTTTTATATTCAATTTTGAAATCTGACATGGGGCTAGACATATTGTCAGTTTCCCATCTGCCCCAGTCATGTGACTTGTGCCTGCACTTTAGGATGGAACTACTTTCTGGCAGGCTGTTATTTCTCCTACTTAATGTAACTGAATCAGTCTCAGAGGGACTTGGCTTCTACTATTGAGTGCTTTTCTTAGATCTTCCAGGGAGCTGTTATCTTGTGTTAGGGAGCTGCTATCTCGTTACCTTCCCATAGTTCTGTTGTTTGGCTGCTTGGGGGGGGGGGGTGATATCACTCCAACTTGCAGTACAGCAGTAAAGAGTGACTGAAGTTTATCAGAGCACAAGTCACATGACTGGGGCCAGCTGGGAAACTGACAATATGTCTGGCCCCATGTCAGATTTCAAAATTTAGTATAACAAAATCTTTTTGCTATTTTGAAAAATGGATTTCAGTGCAGAATTCTGCTTTAGCAGCACAATTAACTGATGCATTAAAAAAAAAACATGTTTTCCCATGACAGTATCCCTTTAATGCTAGAAAACTGCGTATCCACAGCCGAACAGGAACCCACCCAGTGGCGAGAAAACGCGCACAGGCGCATATCGACTTCTGCTGTTTGACCTTCGTGTGTCCGGACAGCAGGTGGCGCTGCAGGCTTCTGTCATTGTTTGTTGTTAAGCCGCTGCAGGCCTGTCTCTGTGTGGTCAGCAGGTAATGAATTTGCACAGAGGGGATTTACTGGTATAAGACGGCCGGCACTCGGGGTCTAGAGGCAGACAAGAGGGGCTTCAATCAGACGCCTTCTGGGAAATCGGAACTGCTATTAAACCCCGCCCATCGTTTGCAGTAGGTTTGCTCATCGTGTTTTGCCATGTGTACAGTGTAGCTCTTATTGGCCTTGTTGATAAGTCAGTTGGGTGGTTGGAAGTATATCGGAGGCGCTGTGTGAAGAGTATATTGATGGATTTGTGGCGCGTTCCTTATAGTTTATGCTGCTCACTGCTATTCCTAGGGGGACTCGCGACAAATGTTTCGCACGCTCGCTTTGCAGCTGTCGCACTCGCACTAGATAAATGTTAGTAAACACGTGCTTCCTGTAGCTTTTCGGGGCGCTATTTCCACATCTCATTTTCTTCTGTTTTATCTGCGTGGCTGTTATGTTCTGGGAGCCTTCAGCTTTCACACTGACATTGGGCTACATTTACATATCTGCCTGTCCTAGTTTATTCCTAAAACATGGTGTGAAGTCTCAAACCTCCCAACATTTTGTAAATAGGAAGAGGGACAAAAAGCTTTGCTGCTCCACTTTTTGCCCATTTTTGTGACCACACCCCACAATTACCATGTCCATTTTACAAAATGTATCTGGTTATGAAACTTTGAACACATTTCTGTGGTTTTTATAGTTTTGCTAATGAAGGTGAATTGCCCTTTCAGCAAGTCAGTTTCCCCAAGAGACCTGCTTATATTACATTGTTACAATTGTTTCTTGGTTTATATTAAATTGGTACAAAGGTATCTTAAGTCCACCTGCACATATTCTGGGCTCTCTGCCAAAAGCCAATTAAATTAGAAATTTATCTTTTTCTGGCTGTTCAGTGCAGGAGATCAAAGAGAAAGTCGGGACATTTCAGTAAGATTGAGACTGCAGGTTGAGCTGTCAAAATCAAAACTGTTCTGCGAAAAACCGGACAGTTCGGAGGTATGTAAAATAGCTGGACCATTAGTGGTGTGCAGGTCAAGAAAAACTCAACCTGCATCCAAAACCTTAACTTACACCCAACCTTTTAAACCTTAAACAGGGTCGGACTGGAGCCTTGGGGGCCCACCGGGGCTGCAAACTAAAGGCCCTCCTGGCAGTCTCCGGGGCCCCCTCCTGAGCTCTAACTCCCTGGCCTGCCGCACACTGTTCGCGCACTGTTTGCACATGCGCGGACACATCTCGCTGCTCCTGAATGTGCAGCTTGCGCATGTGTAAAAACGGCGCATACGCAAATTTCTTAATGGCACATCCGGTGCGGGGGTAGCAGGTCTGGGCCGGCGGGGCCCATGAGGGCCGGGGCCCACCAGGTATTTTCCCGGTTTCCCGCCGGCCCAGTCCGACACTGACCTTAAAAACCTTAACCAGCACCCAACCCACACTTGCAAATCCTTAACCTGCACTCAACCGCAGCCTGCGACACCATAACCCGCACTCAACCGCAGCATGCAAAACCTTAACCCGCACTCAACCGCAGCATGCAAACCTTTAACCCGCACTCAATCGCAGCATGCAAACCCTTAACCCGCACTCAATCGCAGCATGCAAAACCTTAAGCCGCTCTCAACCGCAGCATGCAAAACCTTAACCCGCACTCAACACTGGGGATGCACTGGAGATACAATCATTTTTTAGATCTACCATGCGCCAATCCCCATTGATGATGCAAATTTGCACGAATAAAGGGGGGAACAAGGGCGACGAACGGCAGTGGGCCTAGAGGCACCCACTATGTAAATCCAGCCCTGATCATTATAGCACTCAGGCAGGAGCCATTTTGTGGACACTGTTATTAAGATCAGCCTTGCATTAGCTCAGAATCTTGTGTGTGTGCACCAGAATAGGGGACCTGATGTCCATCCCCATGCCCTGGCTACACAATTAAACGGTGAAGAGAATGTGGGGAAAGCAGTGACATGTAGGAAGTGCTGAATGGAAAGTGAACATAACTGCCTGCCCCGCCTCTATGCCTAAGGCATAGAGGAGTGGCAGACAATATTTGATTGACAGCTGAGATCTTTAAATGAGCTTACAACCGCTGTGAATGCTTTATTATACAGATATTTATGTCTGGGTGACATGTCCACTTTAACCTGCACTCAACCGTAGCATGCAAAACCTTAACCCACACTCAACCCCAACTTGCAAAACCTTAGTCCACACCCAACCCCAACTTTCAAAACCTTAACTTGCACCCAACCTCAGCTGGCAAAACCTTAACCCGCAATCAACCCCAGCTTGCAAAATCTTAACTTGCACTCAACCCTAAATTATGGGACCTGACCAGTACCTGACCTGACCAATCCACAGTGGTGGATTCATTATATGAGAGGCCTCTACTCTACACTTTTCACAGCCAGCCCCCCCCCCCCTTCTAGGCCACTTCGATTCCTGTGCACTTGGATGTGTGCAGATCCAGGCATGTGTGCTCTCTATGCCGGATGGGGTTTGGCTGAACCAACCCAGTGTAGAGAGCTCAGGTGCACATTCACGCTTTGCCTGTCTTGTATTTTTCTTCCAGACCCAGTGAAATAATAATAAATATTAAGTTTCAGAAGAATTTAGGAAACCTAGATGAGCCCCTAAACACATTGGCCCCCTAGACTATATCCTATGTAAGCCTGTGCATATACCAACCCTGTTCCTGTGTCTTTCCACTCTGTACACTACTTATCACAATATTATAGTTCTAAAATAGGAAATATTTGAAATCAGAGAAGAGTACTTTACAAGTCTGACCCACACTTAACCAATATTCAAAATATTGATCCAAACCCACCAACCTTATGGTAAAACCTTTGGTCACATCACTAATTGCTCTATTGATGAGTGTCTGCAAAGAACATTAAGGGCAGATTTATGGCTGTATAAATTTAGAGCTCACCACAAAAAAATTTCCACTCTCTTCATTCCTATGAGGTTTTTTTATCAATACTGTAGGTGGAAGTTAGACTTCACAATTTAATAAATATGCCTATTTTTCTGTGGTGAGATATGATTTTAAACTTTGATAACTCTGCCCCATAGTTTTTCTTACGTCTCCAAGGGAGACCTATGGGATGTCCTGTGTCCCCTTGTTGACTAAAGAGAAACTGATATAACGGTAAATTCGTAAATCCTATTTTCTCAGATACTTCTGTCCTGTAATGTGTCGTCCTATAACTGGTGTAAATTATGCCAGGGATTGGGGAGAAAATTGCAGCATTGCACAAAAAATGTAGAATCATTGGGGCTACTTAATAAAAAGATTGGGAAAATACAATTTTTGGTTTTGTTATCCTAATGTAACACAAACTTTTAGGAATAATAGAATATGCTCTTTCTTTTGCTAGCAAATGTTGGTGTGTTGGTAATCTTGGTGTGTAGTAGAATGTTGACAATGCTGTTGTTGTGTTGCAAAATATGGGATAATCTAAATTCAGATACAAGTAAAAAAGAAGTGTTGATTTTGGAAAGTTGTAAAATCTGCAAATCCAGTTTGGACTACTGTTTTACATCAGTGATGGGTTCATGGCTTTTGCCACACCTTTGGAATTGCTTAGCTTGTTGCTCTCATTGTTCCTATCTTCAAGCTAGCTATGGAAATTTGCAGGACAGGATGCTTATGGGCCCCCAGCTCACGTAGCAGTCTGTGGAAAGCTCCCTTCCTGGCACTAGAACACATCAGGTCTGACTCACAGCAGTCATTCATTCTCTACTCTGTATATTGTTTCATTCCATATACTTGTCTGCTGCTTTGACTGTTCTATTTTCTTCCGGTAAGATGTTGGGAATCATCATCCATCCTGTAACTAAATAGCTGATCTATGCTTACATTTTGATGGATGTTCATTGGAACTGTTGTCAGTAAAATAAAATTTAAAAAAAACAAAACTTTCTCTAAAATACTGGGGAAATGTAGAAAGTGTCGTGACAGCAAATATAAAATTGTATTGTAAGAGGTGAAAAACTGGAGCATATACAAACATGAATTAGGTGCAGATGATATATAGCATTTGTTTCATTTTGCTGCTTTTGTCTACTTGCAACAAAGAATATTTTACTTGCCATTCTGTATAAAACCCAGTTTTGGACTGCAATGGATAGTGTGTGCTTGTGTGCAAACAATAATGTGTTTTTTGTTTTCGGTATCTGTTTTTTGTCTGTTTCATTCAGCTGATAATTAGGTTGTGGGGCTTGGAAATTAGGTTGTGGGGCTTGGAAAACAGTATTACTGTTTCACTTATACACTTAAACAACTAAAATGTACATGTCACCTTCCCATTCTTTTGTTTCAGCAATAGCAATTTGGCCTAATGATTCTCCTTCCGTTCCACACCAGAAGATTGGTGAGCCATGTTTACTGTGGACTAAAACCAGCCTCCCAAAATAAGGGCATAGCACTGGAAATGACACGTCCAAGTTCTAGTAAGTGGGTCAAGAGTGAGTCTTTTCATCCATATACGTTTGTACAGTACACAGTGGAATGAAACAACGTTCCTCTAGGACCATGGGGCTACACACAACATATATGTACCGGACAACAGACAAAAAGTGCAAGTGCAAAAATATGCAACTCCTGCAAGACAGGTCAGCACAGTTCAGGGACAGGACAATACAGTGCACACTCAGCAGATGTAATATATTAAGTAAATAATGCTAAATATCAGACATGATGGGTGTATCATTGTGACATGACAGTAGCAAGAACATCATAAAGAACATGATAAGTTCAAGGGCTAGCTGTTCCTTTGTTTACTTTCGTAAAACAAAAGTGAACAATCATTTAACAATGATTATCTGATTGTCCCATCCACAGACCAGTTTCATTGTTCCACATAGAAAATTTAAACCTGATATGTTTGTTTTACAAGATCATTGCCACCCCATCAATATAATTATAAGTAACAACAAAATCTGCCCGTGTATGGCCACCTTTAAGGTGGCCATACACGGAGAGATCTGCTCATTTGGCGATGTCGCCAAACGAGCGGATCTCTCTCCGATATGCCCATCTTGAGGTGGGCAATATCGGGCTGATCTGATCGTGGGCCCTAGGGCTTATCGATTGGAACCTAACGAATGGGAATGGGGGTCAGATAGTGGGACCGCATCAACGAACAGATGCGGCCACGATCCAACGGGATTTTTTGTCCCATCCGAGCAAAAGTGGCAAAAGCTTATTAAAGGAATTGTTCAGTGTAAAAATAAAAACTGGGTAAATAGATAACTGTGCCAAATAGAAACTGTTTGTAATATGGGTAGTTAGCCAAAAATGTCATCGATAAAGGCTGGAGTGATTGGATGTCTAACATAATAGCCAGAACACTACTTTCTGCTTTGCAGCTCTCTTGTTTTACACTGATTAGTTACCAGACAGTAACCAATCAGTGACTTGTCCTGCCATGCCGATCGGTCGTTTGGTCGATCGGACTGTTTAGAAAATTTATGTTGGCTGCCGATAATATCTCTGCGTGTATTGCCGATCTGACGATCTTCAGTGGGAGACTGTCACCAGATTTTGTCGGACATCATTTTCGAATGTTTCCCGTAGGGGCAGAACATCGGCTGATCTGTTCTTTTACTAATTTATTTGATCTGAAAGGTTAGTGGCAGGTCTGGAGATTGGGAAGTCCAATAGGATCTTTGCATCTATGGCCAGCTCATGGCATAACTCATAGTTACAGTTGAAAAGCAGGAAGTAGTGTTATGGCTATTATGTTAGACATCCAGTCACTCCAGCCTTTATAGATTTCATTTTAGGCCAACTAACTGTATTAGAAACATTTTTTATTTTGCACAGCCTATTTACCCAGTTTTTTTTTTTTACACTGAACTGTTCCTTTAAAGGACCAGTAACATCGCTAGTATACCGTATATACTCGTGTATAAGCCGACCCGTGTATAAGCCGAGGTACCTAATTTTACATACAAAAACTGGGAAAACTTATTGACTCGCGTATAAGCCTAGACACAACTACAACCCTGTCTCCCAGCAGCGCACATTCTGCCAAAGCGACCCCCCAGCGATCAACCGGACTTCTTTGCAAAGATGATGGTGACAGAGAATTGCCAAACGGATTACTGTGTGCATTGCCCCACTGTCCCACTACCATGTGCAGAGGGTGCTGTTTGATATTGCCATCACTGTTAATCTTTTGTACAACCAACAGAGGGCGCTGTGTGATATTGCAGTCACTGCTATTCTTTCATATAACCAACAGAGGGCACTGTGTGATATTGCAGTCACTGTTAATCTTTCATATAACCAACAGAGGATGCTGTGTGATATTGCAGTCACTGTTATTCTTTCATACAACCAACAGATGGCGCTGTGTGATATTGCAGTCACTGTTAATCTTTCATATAACCAACAGAGGGTGCTTTGTGATATTGCAGTCACTGTTATTCTTTCATACAACCAACAGATGGCGCTGTGTAATATTGCAGTCACTGTTAATCTTTCATATAACCAACAGAGGGTGCTGTGTGATATTGCAGTCCCTGTTATTCTTTCATACAACCAGCAGATGGCGCTGTGTGATATTGCAGTCCCTGTTATTCTTTCATACAACCAACAGATGGCGCTGTGTGATATTGCAGTCACTGTTAATCTTTCATATAACCAACAGAGGGCGCACTGTTATTCTTTCATATAACCAACAGAGGGCATTGTGGGATATTGCAGTCTCTCCCCAAGTGAACTGTTGGTATAGGAATGATTAAAAGTGACTGCAATCTCAGCTACTCGGGTCGGGTACCGCTGACCCGCGTATAAGCCGAGGTAGACTTTTTCAGCACATTTTGGATGCTGAAAAACTCGGCGGGTATATACGGTACATCGAAAAAAAAGCACCAAGACAAATTAAACGTTAAAACCGCAAAGCCTTTATTAAGAAATAACTTACCAAAACTCCGCTTCCCCTCCTCTTCAGAAAAGGCGACAGGGAGACGATCCATCCTGCGGTGCTTGATTTCTCCTCCCTGGCTATTCTACTGACAGCATGTGAAGGAGCATGGGCTGGGAAGAGCAACAAGGGAGCGCACTGAGGAGCATGGGGGGCTGCTGTTTACACTCAACGGCTCCCCTGTGAATCAGCTTGCACTTGTACCAGTTGTCCTGTCACTGCCTCATGGCTTCATTCCCGGAGTCCGATTTCAAGCTGTGCCCCCTGTGTAAAGAGATGTTCATGTCCTCTGCCCCCATCTCCTTCTCCAGCTCTTCTTCATCCTCCTCCTAGGTGTCCAACAGCAGCAGTAGGAAGGAGATGTCGCGGGCTTCCCATTGGCTCCACATGAGGTGCAGGAAGGTAGAGGAGGGCAGGGCGTCCATTACGGCTTGGCGACAGAAGGTGTGCAAACACGAACGTGCAGCTTGCGGAGGCGAGCCGAGGCCAAACCGGTGATGCTACCTCCTCCTGTGCTGCCAGCGCTACTGCAATGCTGTCATTGTGGCCTGGATGCCAAGAAGAGTCCCCTTGCACTCCTGGAGCAGACCAGCTCACAGATCGGGAAGCCAGACCCTGCACCCTCCAAGCTTTCATCAGTTACGAGTGCCTCTGCAGGTGGTGATAAGAAGTCCAAAGCCACGCCACTGAAACTTAGTGACACTGGGACCTCATGTGGAGACAATGGGGTGCCTGCCAACATCTCCTTCCTACTGTTGCTGTTGGACACCTTGGAGGAGGATGAAGAAGAGCTGGAGAAGGAGTTGGGGGCAGAGGATACACACACATCTCCTTACACAAGGGGGCACAGTTGGAAATTTGACTCCGGGAATGAAGCCATGAGGCAGTGACAGGACAACTGGTACAAGTGCAAGCTGATACACATGAGTACAGACAGCTGCCCCCCATGCTCCTCAGTGCGCGCCCTTGTTGCTCTTCCCAGCCCACACTCCTTCACATGCTGTCAGTGAATAGCCAGGGAGGAGAAATCAAGCGCAGCAGGATGGATCGTCGCCGTGTTGCCTTTTCTGAAGAAAGAGGAGGGCAAACTGAGTTTCAGGAAGTTATTTCTTAATAAAGGCTTTGCAATTTTAAAGTTTAAATTGTCTTGGTGGGTTTTTTGTATGTATACTAACAAATTGTTTTTAATGTTACTGGTCTTTTAAGTAAATAGATTACTGATTCTTAAGAGAAAAAAGTCTTCCTGAGGTGGAAGTATATAGCTCAACTTTTAAAGGGGTGGTTCACCATCTAAGTTAATTTTAAATATGTTGTAGAATGGCAAACTCTAAGCAACTTTTCAGTTGGTCTTAATTCTTTATTTTCTCTTGTTTTTGAATTATTGCCTTCTTCTGATTCTTTCCTGCTTTCAAATGGGGGTCACCGACCCCACCTAAAAACCAAAAACTCTGTAAAGCCATGCATTTATTGTTGCTACTTTTTGCTCATCTTTTTATTCAGGCCTCTCCTATTCCAGTCTCTCATTCAAATCAATGCATGGTTGCTAGGGTAATTTGGACCCTATCAACCAGGTGAAACTGCAAACTGGAGAGCTGCTAAATAAAAAACGAAATAACTCAAAAAAACACAAATAATAAAAAAATTAAAACCAATTGCAAATTGCCTCAGAATATCACTCTCTACTCATAATAAAAGTTCATTTAAAGGTGGATAACTACTTTAAATTAGTTTGACATGTTGTCAGACTAGATGTTCTAGATAAATAAAATGTAATTAATAGCTGTATCTTGATAATGAAGCACATTTAATACACAATCTGTGATAGCCCAGCTGATTGTAGCTGCTGTGTTAAGATTTTCTGTTTGCCTACACAACAGAGCTCATTTACTAAAATGGCTGTAGATTTGCTTCAGTGCATTATCCCATAGCAATCACTATATAGCTTTAATCAGTGAGTTAGAAAAATAGAAGCAAATGTTATTAAATGTGTCTCATTTTCTCCTCATACCAGACATACCCATCCTAATTTACGGTAGTATTCTGTATTTTACTCTATATATTTATGTACTTTTTTTTTTTTTTTTAAAGATCTGGCTAATTTCAGAGAAGCCTTTGCAAAAGCGAAGCACATCGCAGTGATTACTGGCGCTGGAGTCAGTGCAGAGAGTGGAGTGCCAACAATCATAGGAGCTGGAGGATATTGGAGAAAATGGCAAGCACAGGTGTATAGTTATGATCTTATAAACTCAATGCAGAACATATATACAAATGCCTGAGAATTGATAATATACATACACAACTTATAACACTTTACATGGAGAAATGGACCTTCTTTATAAAAAGGGTCTGTCTGCTATTTATTCTTTTTTAGCACATGCCAAAGTATAGGAGGCCATTATATTATTATTATAATACACAAAAGCCATGAATATCTTGTAAATTATATCCTTATAAACGGTGAGTTCTGATGTAATTTCTGTCACATGACTCACTGAAACTTGTGTATTATAATAAATAAAGTACCCCCAGTTGCAAAATATGAGGATATTAGAAGTCACCTCGGAGTTCCATGACCTGTATAAAAATGGTCATGAAACTCCTCGGTAACTTATAATATCCATATATTTTACAAGAGGGGGTACTTTATTCACTATATTATGTTCATCGGGTGCCTTTCTGCTATGAGGCACTCTTTTCCCAGTATGTGCAAAGGAGCAGGTGGCACTCAAGCACATTGCACTGTAGGATAGGAACCAATTAGAAACTTGACCGACCTCATCGGGAGCTGAAGTCTGTCTTTGCTTGTGTGCATGTATGGTGGCTTCCCCTCTACTACTCTCCTTTAGGCAGGGACTGATAGGACATGCCCACCCTCTTTGAAACACCAACATTGACCATAGCAGATCACTGAAGAGTTCCAGTATGGGGTCATTCTTAAATTCTTTGAGACTGTGGTTTAAATCTTCCTCTCCATGTAACCGTATCAAACATGATTCTCACACAGCAGAGTGCAAGTATGTCACTTCATCAGAGCTGTGCTCTTCAGAGTTGATAAGCAACAGCATCCCTAATGATTATGAATATGGTGCTAATACTATGGTTTATTTTACAGCACTTGGCAACACCTGAGGCTTTTTCCAGGAATCCTTCCCGTGTATGGGAGTTTTATCATTACAGGAGGGAAGTGATGTTGACAAAGAATCCAAATCCAGCACATTTAGCCATTGCAGAATGTGAAACCAGGCTCAGGAAACAAGGGAGAAAGGTTGTGGTCATCACACAGAACATTGATGAGTTACACCACAAAGCAGGATCCAGAAACCTATTTGAAATTCATGGTGAGGGGATTGTGTATGGAGTTTATAGTTTTGGATACAGGTAGTGCTGGGATTCTTATTGTATGTTTTATTTACTGGTTGGATTTAAAACTCTTCATTTCCTTTAAAACACAAAGTGAGAGGTCAGACAGTGAATGAGGGACACAACCAAACATTTTAGGGAAAAGCTTATTTATTGAACCTGTAAATCACATGATATTGACACATGCTTGTTTGTGGCATGTATGTAACCAACGTGGAATACCTAAACAGTATCCAAGTAGGTCTTGAATCATGTCATCTTTGTATGGTAAAGCATGGAAATCAAAAGTCCTGGAAATGAATTATAAGTCTTCTCTACTGACTTTATACTCCCTATGACAAGCAAGAGATAGTATTGGTAAAGAACATTCTGTCAGCAGTATAGGAAGCACTGCCACTGTTTTCAGAAGTTTTGGATGGTGTAGTATATGGCAGTGTTCAACCATTTGAAATTGTTAGATCTGTTTTTGCTTTGACCGTATTATGCATTATAAAAGGCCTTTTGTTTTCTTGAGCTGATTATGTCCCAGTACATGGACAGACTGTGTACCCTAGATGTCTAATGACAAAAGCCCTCTTTTCTGTTTTAGGTAGCTTATTCAAGACACGTTGTACTAGCTGTGGAAGTGTTAAAGAAAACTACAAAAGCCCCATATGTTCCGCTCTTGCTGGAAAGGGGTAAGGTACCAAAGTTGTTGCTATGGTTGGAGAAAGGTATAAGTATATGAAGTTAAGTGCATGCCTATGACTGAAATTTTATTCAGTTATGTTTTTAATCATTCACCTTTCCATTCTCACTTTTTTATTCTGCATATAAATATGCTGTCTGGTTGTCAGACTTGCTAGCCCTAGCAAACAGAAAAGCAGATCAACTCTTTATTTATTGTGTTTATGTCTGTTTATCCCCTCAGCTCTTCATATTCCATTCTGACTTCCTATGTACTGCCTGATTGTTAGGTTAATTAGGGTACTGTCTGGTTGTATTTGCTCTGCAACTCTCAGGCTTTGAATTTAAATACATTTCAGTGTAATTTCCAAGCCCAATATCTGCAGATCAAAATAATGTAAATCATTTAAAAACCATGATGACCAATTCTATATTGTATTCATTGGCGTAACTACTGGGGGCGCAAGGGGTGCCATTGGGCCAGGGCCCGCAACCCCTCAGGGCCCCCCGGCAGCTTGCACGCCGCTGATTCTGGGCGGATTCCGGCGTGTGGAGGGGGCGGGGGCCCAGCTGCACATCCCGCGCCAGGGCCCGCCCCCCTCTAGTTATGTTGTTGATTGTATTGGAATACTGTGCTACACTATAGAAAAATGAATTGTAAGGTAAACTACCACTTTCAAAGACAAGGCAACCTAACGTTCATTTGTATTACAATCCAATAACTTTATATATAATACACACAAAGCCAGTGGCAGCCAACTCCAACTGCATCATGTATCTCCCTGGCAGTCACCACCGAGCAGCAGCACACACAGTGAATCTGGTCCTGGCTCCCACTGTGCATGATTATAGTTGGCAGATCTGACAATTAGACAGCAGACCCGATGTGATAAAATCCTTCTACTCAACACTGAATAAAGAGAAACAGTAGAGGATTGTCTGGACTTATGGCCAACTGAAAATTTGGTTGTTTGACTTAGTTTTCTTTTAAGGGTTCAGTAGCCCTGGAAACTCGCCCAATAGGATGGTATGCTTATTCTGCACTTTGTGTTTGGAAACTCTGTTTTATAATACAGTTGGACTTGGGTTACATATTGGTCATGAATGTGTTAATTAAAACAACATAGATTTCATACAGAATATATTTAATATAAAATGTGATCTGTTAGCAGTAATTAAGTGATTTTTTTTTTTAAATCCCACTAGTGCTCCTGAGTCTGATGTACAGGATGCCAAAATCCCGGTAGAGAAGCTCCCACGGTAAGAAACATCAAGGCAATTGCCTGGGTGCTGGTTATATATCCATGACATATTTACTTCCAAAAAAAAAACCGCAAAAAAATTACACACACATAAATTCTTCCAAAAATAAACTGCACTCACAGGACTTCTAGTAAAAAAAAAAAGTGGTTTATTCAATGTTTCAGCCCTTAAAATCGGGCCTGAAGACGACCCGAGTTTAAGGGCTGAAATGTTGAATACATCATTTTTTTTTTTTATTATGGAAGAAGTCCTGTGAGTGCAGTTTATTTTTGGAAGAATTTATGTGTGTGTAATTTTTTTTAAAAGTTACTTTGTATCAAGTATACAGTCATTTACGCCAACACAGGTATTGTTTAAGGAAAAAGTTATGACCCTTATGACGTCAAATATAAGATCCTAGGATTATACAGAGTCAAGCAAAAAGAGAGAATGGCGATATACATTCAAGTAGAAGCCTCACATTGTGCATATGTACTTAAAATTACATGACATATTTTAGACATTAAAGCACAATGGGCATTTAATTTAATTCTATGTTCATACAGTAAGTTTGCTGGAAGCACTCTATCAAAACTTGCTCTCCTGTGTTTCAGAAAATGTTTTAACTTGAGCTTCTTACTTTAGGGAAGCATCAATCCTGTTCATGTTGAACAAGGTAATTCGGAGATAAATAAAAAAAAATGGAAAGAGGATGTTCTTTTATGCACTCTTACCCTTTAGTCTGGAGGGAAGTCACATGGTGAAGCCTAGGTTGTCTGATTCATGAGTGTGAGGGGAGAAATTAAGATGCTCCTTTAAGAATCCCTCACCTCCAACCACAACAATTTAATCTTTGAGCATACCCATAATACATTATATGTATCTGCTTCACTTTGGTTATATTATGGGCAATTATTACTTTTTCCATAATTTCAATTCATAAAATTTCATAGAAGAATAGTAACTATGAAAACGTTTTAGAAACATTTCCTGATATGATGTCATGGGAAGTCTTTAGTTTGCTTATTGTGCTTTTTCTGTTGCTTGGATTACCTGATGTCTTTGCTAATATGAGCCCATTTTCTATACTATATAAATGTCTTAGCTATTAATGTTGTGGGTCAATTCATGCTCAGAAATATAAGCATATATACACAGCTAATTTGATGGATGGGCATTCAAATTCCACTGCACCACTCCATCTACACAGGTGTGAAGAAAATGGCTGCAATGGTCTTCTGCGTCCTAATGTTGTTTGGTTTGGAGAAACATTGGATTCAAATCTCCTTGGAGAAGTGGAAAAAGAACTTGAAATGTGTGACCTCTGTGTGGTGGTATGTATTGAGCTATGCTAGATCAAAAAATGAAGACTACGCACGTAAACCCTCTGCTTCTTAACCAGTTTATCATGGGACCCATATTACAACTAAAATTCATCTTTCAGACCCAATAATTTGTTAATCATAAGCTGTGTTCACCTCCTTTTAACTTCCATTGTGCATTGTATAATAAAATATTTTATGTCAATGAGACCCATACCAAATTGTATAGAGACTGAAATTTGTCTGCTGACCCATAGGATAAGAATCCCTGGTATACAGGACACTGTAGCAATTTAATATAGCTGTGTGCTATTTTGCATTTAATTTATCCGAAATATGGAATATGCTTCAATAACTTGCTGCAATAGCAATAATAAGCATTTTGACCACCACAATAGTAGTTCTACTGCATTAAATGTATACACAGAATTAGAGAGAATTGCCTCAGCTATTCATTTTCTCTGTATTATACAGGTTGGAACTTCATCAGTTGTGTATCCTGCGGCAATGTTTGCACCTCAAGTGGCTGCCAGAGGAGTGCCTGTAGCAGAGTTTAACATGGAAAATACTTCAGCTACCACAACCTTTAAGTAAGGGAATCTGGTCATATGCATGAAATCTAGATTTAGAATTTGACATCACATTCTTGTAATGGGAAAATCAGGTCTGAATGGTGCTCTGAGGCCTCTTTAAGTTAACGTTTTTTCTCTTTTTATTATTCATATTAAATAGACCTTTGAGTCTGTTGTTCCCAGCTCATTCCTATAATCAAGGGGCATCACACTTCATAATAGAGCAGGGCAACTTAATTTATGAATATATCCCTTCTCCTAACATCTCAGATGAGATTAAACTTTGCTATCCATGAACACTTTAAAGGACATGTAAAGCCTACATTTTCCTACCATGTATATGTTAGGCCCGTCTCTCCCACCCAGAGTTTCTATGGGAACTAGCAATGCCATTTCTTCATTGACGGGTAGACTGGAGGGTGTTTTTTTAATATGAGTTGAGCAGAACTGAGCATGCTCATGAGCCAACAGCCACACCAAATTTCTGAGGGAGGGGTCTGAGTGAGTTAGAGGAGCATAAGGATTTCTAAGTAATTGAGAGGATGCTGCAGCTTTACTATTAACCTTTGAACAACCAACATGGCAGGTATTTAAGGATTTCAAAGAGGCTCTTCAGTGATTACGGTTTTGTGTGGGGGGGTTTACATGTTCTTTAAGGTTAGCATTAATGTAACTTGAAGTTTCTGAAGTTCCGTTTCTATAATCAGATCATTTTGTACTGATTTTCCACCTCCATTGCCTTTTTCCATATTGGTAATTGCCCCATTATCTTGCATTGTGTTAATTTTCAGGGATTAACAATTCAGTGGAGAATTAGAGCTCAGAGATGCTGCTGAGCACATGATATACAGTGGGGCTGGACTACTCAAAGCATCCAAACACATTTACCAATACAAATGAATGTGTCTATTATTTAAAATGTGTCAATTCCTTTATGGGGACCACCACCCCAAATTTCTATTTTTATTATATATAGAATTGTAATCCTAAGCAATATTTTCAATACCCCTTGATTAAACTTTTCCAGTGGCTTTAGAATAATTAGTAAATTCAGTTTGTACTTAAAGCAGAACCGATGGTTCTGACTTTTATAAAACCACTGAAAATGTTTAATCACTGTACAGTGAACTGCTGCTTAGGGTTACATTTTCTTTCACTGTGTAGTTGCGTTATAGCTTTTGTTCTATTCTAATAAAATTTTGTATAATTTCATTATATTATGTCCAGGTATGGGATCCGGAAGGAAACCTGTTATCCAGAAAGCTCAGAATTACAGAAAGGCCGTCTCCCATAGACTTCATTTTATCCAAATGATCCACATTTTAAAAAAGGATTTTCTTTTTCTCTGTGGTAATAAAACAATACCTTGTACTTGATCCAAACAGAGATATAATTAATCCTTATTGGAAACAAAACCAACCTATCTGGGTAATTGAATGTTTCCATAATTTTATAGTAGACTTAAGTTATGAAGATCCAAATGACAGAAAGATCCATTATCTGGAAAACCCCACATCCCCAGCATTCTGGATAACAGATTCAATACATGTATTTATAACAAACTTATAGTAAAAACTGGTGTATCTGAGATCACGATGTGCTGATGCGTTGTTCAACTCAGAATGCAAGATGTACAACAAAACAAATATTTTTTTTTTTAAGGTTTCATTTTCAGGGGCCCTGTGGAACAACTCTGCCACCCGCACTAGCACGTCACGAGACAGAACTGATTTCTTGACTTTAACACCATATGAAAGGAGCAGATGTTCCTAAGATGTTACTGTATATTTGGTGTATGAACAAAAGTCTTTACTATAGGAAGACGGGGAGAATGGAGCAGCGATCATGCAAGCAATCCCTTCCAAGTGCTGAAGGCAAAGGCTAATATTTGTCCTCATTATCCTTGTGGTTGCTGAGAATAGTCTCCACTTGCACAATGGAAGATAATTTGCATCATAGATGTATCAAATGATTGTGTGTTTAAATATGGAATCAGCCTAATGGTAAACCAGTATGCTTGCTGGTTGTTATTCTGCTTTATTATATCTGTTACATAAAAATGTTTTCTATATATTTGCATGTTATTATTCTGTTTGACCAAAAGAAAGCAATCAATATAAAAAGGCCAACGGACATTTTAATGCTAAGAACAAGATACAATAGGAATGGTCAAACTTAGGGTTCATATATGATTGCATTTATTTTGTGCTTTATGGTGCAGAAACAGTATCCAATTACTGAAAGGAAATCTGGGTAATCTTCTTCATGCCAATCAGAAACTTCTCCAGTTCATAAAACGCTTTGTCCTGAATTGCAAATGATTGCTCAATGCAATTTTTTTTTTTATGAAATAAACCTGGAAACATTGGGTCTGTGATGTGTGCAGGAGATGTGTTGTTATACTAATGTCACAGGCAGTATGGACTTACAGGCCGAAGCACATCATGTAATCTGAATTGAATGCTGGAGGGAGAACATAGCAAATTGTTCTCATTCACTGTAGAAAGATCACTTCCCAATTTATCTCTATGATGATCCATTTTAATGCACGATCAAGTAACTCTGAGCAAAAATCATATACAATCGAATGACTTTACAGTCAGCTCTACAAAAGAGTGTTTGCAATTTTTACTCTGTCAAATGTGAATATACATGTATTAGCATAACATTGCAAATATTTCCAAGTCACAGGAAAACTGTCATGACAATAAAAAATACCTGGTGTCTAAAAACAATGGGTCATATTTATTTGGCACTTAAATTGTAGCCACTTCTTTCAACTTGATTTCCAGGTGTCCGTATAGCGTCTTGCTTCCAGCCATGGCTGTTTGTGACATTCTTGCATTGTAAGTGGATCTGAGATCAGAGTTTCCATGTTTGATAACCTCTAGTCTGGAGGTATACCCTATGAGCTTGTTGCTACAGTGCTTTCCAGGGGCTCGATGATCAGATCATCCCAATTTAGCCCACTGCATTAGTGGCCAAATTGTGTAAAGATGTGCATGCATGTATGGCAGTGTCACCAAACATGCATATCTTATGTATGGCTAATTTAAGATGCACGTGATGAAATCCGCAGTTTTTAAAGTAGTGTATGTTGTACATCATAAATTAATCACAATGATAATTAAGATTGGTTTTAATCTCCCCAGGCAGACGTGTATGGCTTGAAGGTTTCTATCTGCTGGTAGGGTAAAACACAGTAGTGCCTAATTATGCCTGTCTATGCCTTGTATACATTGTAATCAATGTATATAATAGTATGTTATATATAATATATTGCATGCTCTACTTTTTCTTGCTTTGTTCGTCCCTTATCTCACCCTCCTGTGTCTTTCCTATCCCATAGTTATTTGCCTAAACTTTCTTCTCTCGTCTTCTCTAGTTTATGTGCTTCTCTGTCCCACACTTCTGCTTTTTATAAACCTGTCTCTTTGCTTTTTCTGTCTTTCATCCTTCTTTTGTTTACGTAGTTCTCTGGCCATGCATCTTAGATAGTGATGCCATTGCTTTGTGATGAAGTTTAAAAACGTGGTACTCTGACTTTCCCACAAGTTTTAGGAAATAATGTGCTCTATATAAACAAGTCCCACCTTACCCAAACAGTGCCATATTGTTAGTGCTTATTTGTGGATTTTGTTAGTAGCTACTACTGTGTTTCCAGAGGAGGTTGCAATGTTTTCTTTTGTCCTTCGTCCACAAAATGATGTGACGAGTGGGTTGGATGCCTTTTGAGAAGTGAAACAATGACACAAGGTGGTGGGAGAGTATTGTGATGGGAAATTATTGGCACTTTTCTGGGCTCTTATTGACAGACTTTCATCCAGGTAAAACTAGACTGGCAACCAGAAGCCCTTATGTTCCACATAGAAGGATCCTTGAAGAGGGCCCTTCAAGCAGACTTCCACTACAAATGGCAAACTTCACACATAAACTATTTAGGAGTCAAATTGATACCACATTACCATCACATGTACCAAGCAAATTTCACACCTCTGGTGAAACAAATCACAAGGGACATGCAAGAGTGGAATCGCTACAACATGTCATGGTTCAGGCGTATAGCCACAATTAAAATTACTATATTCCCCAAGTTATTATACTTGTTTGAAACCTTCCCAGTCCAAATCACCACTTCAAAGTTGGGTCATATACAAAAGCTGATATTTAAGTATATCTGGGCACAACAAAAGCTAGAATACCATGCTCAGCACTTTTGGCAGGGAGGAACCAGGTGGGCCTTGCAGTACCGGACATAGGGAAATATTATGAAACATCACACTTACATTAAACTCTAGCTTGAATAGAACCACAAGCACCTACTCAATTTCCCTTTCACATAAGCAATCTGATACTAACAGATAAATCCAGGGTACAAATTCCAGCTCTAGCGCCAAAACCTATAAAATTTATCCTAACATTCTGGAAGCAGTGCCAAAGAAAATATAGGATTTGTAAATACCCATAAGCACTAACAATACTTTATGCAAACCCAGAATTCCAATCTGGTCAAAGAAAATCATACCAATCAGATTGGGCAGCTCATGCACTAGAATTATCAATTTCACCGACCCACTAAGGAAAAGATTATACACATACGATGCAAAAAATGCAAATGGGACTTTTGGACTATATTACAACACTCTTTGGGCAACAAAATCAGATTCAGTTCACCTAATTTGAGAAAATATTAGGAGGCAAGTTTCTATACAAAGGTCGTATCTCTCAATTATAGAACTTGATGAATGCTCTACCAGAGCACCAATTCCCTAAAAATTCATACATGCAGTACTGGGAATCTTTATGGGGAACAATTGACCCATTCCAATGGGGAAAAATATGGGAGAATGCACGTAGAATAGCAATATGTACATATGTAGGCAATATGTATATAAAACTATGATGAAGCGGTACCTTACCCGATAGACTGTCCAAAATGTTTCTGCAAAGTAGTCCTCTGTGCAGGAGAGGGTGCCAACACAAAGGCACGCTACACCATATATCATGGGCCTGCCCGAAACTGATACATTTTATTATATTTTAATAACAACAGTCCTTAAAACAACTTTAAATATAGAAATGCCACATTTGCTATTAGCCCTCCCCATCCCAAAACTTAGTGCATCTCAAAAGTGGGTCAACCAAGTAACCACAGTAGCCCGGTTAGCAATTACTTCCAAGTGGAAATCCTCAACAACCCCAACAATCCAGGAAATTTTCCTTATCCTTATCCTTGAAAGTAAGCAACACATTACAATTACACAGCAATGTATGGGGCAATTGGGACTACTACTTGACAACTAGGGATGTTGGAACTTAAAATATCCAAAAGCTACTTTTGTATTACTTATAAGAATCTAACTTCTCGATTCTCCTTTCCCTTCTCTTGTTTTATATATGTCTTCCCTCCTTTCTATTACCCCTTAAGGCTTTAATGTTTTACTTATATTGTTAAGTACAAGACTTATGCATGTTTGTTCACTACAGTTGCGAATGTTGTAAAAGGAGGATGGAAGAAAGAAAGACAAAAGACATAAGATGTTAAAACATCCATACCTGTTAGAAACTTTTTTAAAAATCTCAACTGTCAATCATACTTTGCTTTCCTCACATGTATGTCTCAGGCATAGAGTGGGCAGTCAATTAGTTTTCATTCTGCACTCTGTAGATATCACTGCACTCCTCTCATCCCCCTTTCCCTCCTTATGGTCTATAATTGTGTGGCCTTTGCATGGGCATCATAGATAGATTGCACTGGGGCCTACAAAGATTTTTTAACCTGGCCAATCAATTTACTGACAGATGTCGGCCGAAAAATCGTAAGATGTTCGATCATTCGAATCCCACTAACCGCACTATAATTTCAGAAGATTGGTCGGACTTCGCTAAAATCGGACGTTCTGCAAGAGAAATCTTTGCGTCTGTAGGGACCTTAAAACAGTCACACAAACATATCGCTAAAATGGTAAAAACACTTTTGGCCAAAAGATTAGGCCTGCCCCCATGTCAAGGTAGACTCTTTAAAGGAGAATTCAACCCATAGTTTAGTATAGCTGTGTGCTGTTTTGATTTAATTTATCAGGTATATGGAAAATGCTGTAATAACATGCTGCAATGACAATTATGTAAAGCATTTTGGCCACCACTTATAGCAATAGTAGTTCTACTGCATTAACTGTATACACAGAATTAGGGAAAAGTGCCTCCTCTTTTCATTGTCTGTGTATTATACAGGTTGGAACTTCATCAGTTGTGTATCCTGCGGCAATGTTTGCCAGAGGAGTGCCTGTAGCAGAGTTTAACATAGAAAATACTCCACCTACCACAAGCTTTACATAAGGGAATCTGGTCATATGCATGAAATCTAGATTTAGAATTTGACATCATCACATTCTTGTAATGGGAAAATCAGGTCTGAGTGGTGCTCTGAGGCCTCTTTAAGTTAATGTTTTTACTCTTTTATTATTCATATTAAATAGTCCTCTGAGTCTGTTGTTCCCAGCTCATTCCTATAATCAAGGGGCATCACACTTCATAATAGAGCAGGGCAATTTCATTTATGAATATACCCTTTCTCCTAACATCTCAGATGAGCTGAAACTTGGCTATCCATGAACACTTTAAAGGACATGTAAAGCCTACATTTTCCTACGCTGTATATAAGTTGGGCACATCTCACCCACCCAAAAGGCATTATTTGTACTGCATATATCCCCGTTTGCCAGCGCCATTACATTTCCCTACAACAAATAGCAGCTTTTACACAGGGACGATTTTCCCATCTTGACACATCTTCAGTGCATTTATATCTGCAAACAGCACATATGCTATGTAAACTTCATGAGCATGAGAATGCTCATGAGCCAACAGCCAAAAGAAATTCCAGAAGGAGGATTCTGAGTGGGTTAGAGGAGCAGAATTTCAAAAATTAGAATCCCACTTGCCTTTGGGGAATAATTAGAAGCCTTTTTTTATTTGCATTTAATTATTTTTTATGAGCCGATTTTGAGTTGCGTCTGAGTGTTGAGTTGAGCGCAATTCCCCCACATACCTGCTCTTTCAGCAGCAAAAAAAAAACCTTCACGCCCCTTGGCCATCTTCTCTGCTGCTTGGCCCATCTGCCTCCTCTGCTAGTCCCGCCCTCCTACCAATGAAAAACGAGTAGGCAATCTTGTCTGCAGACGCCTTCTCAGTCACTCTCACCGTTGGTTGACTGCCTACTTGTTTTTCATTGGTAGGAGGGCGAGTATTTCAGATATCACTGCTGTCATTTCATAGCGAAGATGCGCTAGCGTTCGTTTGTGTATAGTGAAAATTCACTAGTGATCTTGCGCATAGGTCAATACGGTGGGTAATTTAAAGATGTAGGGAGGTCTTTATTATAAATGTTGGTGCAAATGCTTGATGTTATCACTTTTTATTACAAATGTCCAGGGAACCTTAATAAAGACAAGAGAGTTAATATAATGCCCTACATATGAGCCCACTGTAAAATGAATGTTCCATATGTTAGGAAATGTCTGGAGAAAACCGGTTACCCAAAAAAAGTTCAAGTTAGAATTTTTGCAGGCAATCCCGCTTTAAAAAAGGAGAAGTCGCCAGCATTTTTTGAACTTTAATGCATTTTCTGCACACGGGATATGGAAGTGACAGAAGATTGAAGAATATCTAGCTTCTTTTTAGCCCTTCGTCTGGTCTGAGGTGGCGAAGTCTAATCTGGTGAAAGAAGTAAGGTTCAGTAAAATCCGCACTTAATTTGCGGAGTAACGACCTTTCGCCAGAGTGAAAAGTCGCCTGGTGATAGACTGCGAACAAATGCTAGCGACAGTCTCTTTCGCTAGTGAATTGACGGTTGCGCCTGTTAGTGAATTGGCGATGTCCCTGCGGATGGTAATGCTGGTGAATTGTTGCTCACTTTGTCTTTTAGTGAATCTGCCCCTAAGTCTGTTGCAGATCAAGAAAGGCTTCTTCTGTACATAATGCAAGAACAATTTAAACACAGAGGGAAAATGACTTGGTAATTTTTAGGAAAATGGCAGTTTATCTGTTGAGCAGACAGGCCTACCAATACCAATTTTGTGCGTGGGGTTACTAGGAAAGTATCTAGAAAGTTGTCAGAATTGAGTACAGTATAACAGAAAGAAAGTGCCCCACAAGAAAGGTCCCATCAAATGTAACTTGCTACATGTTGCCATATTGTAATTATGGTTGGGATGCACCGAATCCAGGATTCGGTTCGGGATTCGGCCTTTTTCAGCAGGATTCGGATTCGGCAGAATCCTTCTGTCCGGCCGAACCGCATATGCAAATTAGGGCCAGAGAGGGAAATCACATGACTTTTTGTCACAAAACAAGGAAGTAAAAAATGTTTTCCCCTTCCCACCCCTAATTTGCATATGCAAATTAAGATTCAGATTCGGTATTCGGCTAAATCCTTCACGAAGTATTCGGGGGTTCAGCCGTATCCAAAATATTGGGTTCAGCGCATCCCTAAATTATAGTTATCGCCTGGCTGGTAAAAATGATGTTTTATGCCAATGTTACTTTTACGAAAGATAGATAAAAAATATAGGAAAGCCAGTACTTATCTGGCAAATTGGCAACCACAATTGTAATTTTTACTATATGAATAATAACTAAGTACAGCTTTACTTTCATTTCTTAACGTGTAGCTAGCAGTCATTTATTCATGGAACTACGGGTAGGCAGAAGAGGCATGCGCCGAGAGCACAAAGCTTGGGGGCGTCATTGTTTGCGCAAGGCTGCGTATGCGTGTCCTCATTTTCGCAAGCGCATTCTCGTTTACGCACGGACGCTCACGCCAGTGGGGCGCACAGCCGGTTTTGCCTGGCAGTTGCAGGCTTAAGCCATGCCCTGTTCTTTCTTCCCTTAAACTGGTACCAGAGCTTTATTACATTCAGAACTGTACACATGCCTCTGCCCCCAAAATCTATGTGACACTAAATTGGTTTTACTGAAAATGCACGTCATCATTAGGCTGCGTTTAACAAAACAAACTTTATTAGTAATTCGACCAGAGATCAGAATACGTCTGTGCTGCTTGTACACCTTAGTATAGCGTATGCAGGGTTTTTTTGCATCCACTTAACATTCGCCGTGGATTCGCCTATTGGCTTAGACCGGTGTATGTGGACAAGGGGTTGCATGACTGTATATTATATTATCTGACCATAACACAAAATGCTGATTATGATGGCAAATGAAAAATTATGGGTAAAAAATACAGCAACAAGAAATTACAGTCTAACTTGAATGCAATCTGCAATATGTCCCTGAATTTCACATGATCTAACCCTTGTGTATATACAGTACAACTGTAATATCTTTCATTTGATGTAAGCATTGTCATTGATCACTTATGGCCAGCTGATACTGATACCCGCGGGCGGGTTGAGTCGACCTCACACTGCTCCTCGCAGATGGGCACCTTCAAATGCCGGCATCTGACTTCTGGGTTCCGGTTTGATAGTCTCGCATCTGCTCAACCCACCTCTTTTGTGACGTCATTGTGACGTCATCGGCGGGGCGGTCGGTGCGGGTCTATAAAAGGACCCCGGAAGCGTGGGTGAGGGTGGGCGCGGGTTGCAGCAGGGCGGGTTAGGGTTGGGTGCGGGTCAGGAAAACCCTGACCCACACAACACTATTGTGGTAAGTAATAGTAACCCAATAGGGTTGCCACATGGCCGGTAAAAATGATGGTTGATCCCAATGTTATTAAAAAGATAAATATATAGGAAGGCCGGTATTTGTTTCCAGAAAAGGTGGCAACCCTACCTCCCAACATTGGTCTGATGAAGGGGCCCGCCCCCGAAACGTTACATTGTAATAAACACGCAGGGCTTTGACCGCATGCATTGAGCTCTGAGTGCCAGTTCTTCTTTTATTACGCTTACTACAATTGGGATTGCCGACCCCTTCTGACTGTGCACCGGGCCAACTTATGTTGGAGAGGCCAGGGTGTGCTGGTGGGTTCTGGAATTTGAACCCAATAGGGTTGCCACATGGCCAGTAAAAATGATGGTTGATCCCAATGTTATTAAAAAGATAAATATATAGGAAGGCCGGTATTTGTTTCCAGAAAAGGTGGCAACCCTACCTCCCAACATTCTGGAAATAAAAAGAGGGCCAAAAAAAAAAAGTGGCTGCGAGTGGCTACTTTATGCAGTGAGTTGGGTGTCAGATAATCATTAACAGTTAGATCCAATTTATCTTCTGGGGGGGCTCCTTTTACCTATAAGATGTATTAGACCTCACTCTATTAAAATCACCAGACATCATGTCTCTCTACATGCAGGATTTATGCAAAAGGCAGTTATTTTGTTAGATTTTGTTTGTACTGGAATCAGATATTTGAGTGAGCTCTACTCTACTGGTAGGAAAGGACGCCCCCTATAAGATATATTGGATCTAACTGTTAATGAGTATCTGACACCCAACTGCTGCATGAAGACAGAATGAAGAGAAACAAATGATGAGACAGGGATAGTGAAGATAAACTTGATTATTCCAGAAACAATGCAGAATGTTTAATTGATTGTATTTAGAAAGTTTCAGTATGATGAAGCTTATATTAAATTGCAATAGTTAGAAACACGTGTACCTCAGTGTAACTGCATATTTGGATAGAAGTAGGCACGTTATTTTGTAAATTTCCAGAATTTTTCTGGAAGGGCCATTGACAGTTTGTCCACCTTTCTGACAAAGTCTGATTATAAAAGCAATGGATGAAGAGGCTTTATATGTATTGCTTGACATGGATTATTGGAAAATGAAATTTTGATGAACCAACTGATTTCTATGCTACAAAGTAGATATTGAGATCATCTAGCCAGCGTACACATATCAATAATGATATTAAATGAAACATCTCAGTTTATTAGTATGTATGGCTCCTGCAACAGTAGAACAGGAAAGTCATTCCCAATTCACCTGCTGATACAGAAATATATTATTTAGAGGTTCAAGAAAGAGAAGAAATATTTAGCTCCTAGTCACTTTCCATTCTGCATAATGTACGTATATGAAGAGTACTCGTCTTAATGCTGTACAGTATGTGAATTTGTGGTCGTTTATGAACTGCTCTTGAAGAAGAGCGCAGACATGATTCAGCTCACGTTTTTCATAATCCTAGCATATCTGCTGAATCCTGCTGTCTCTCTTCAGCTAAAGATGTATTGTAATCAAACAAACTGACATTTTGATCATCAAAAGCAAGCTTTTGGCACAATTGCCCTCAATCTTTATTAGGCTTTATTAGGAATTGTTGGTCTTTAGTTGTGTGGAGATTTCAATATTAGGCATAATAATCATAAATAACCATCCCTAAAGGATTTTGTTTCTCTTAAGCTTTTACGCTTATCCTTTATATGCCAGTGTCATATAAAGGATGATTAAAATGGATGCCAAGAAGTATGATTTTCTTGGGGAATGTGTAGTGGAAGGAGTTGATATTTGAGCTATGTGACAAGTGACTATAACAAGTGACTATAACTGAGAGACTGTATATGCAGGGAATCAAATGGCTTTTTACAGAACTCACAAAAAAGTGAAACTACAAATAAATTACGAAAACATATTTGGTTTATTCTAACTTAAGCCATGTGTTGTAATATGATATGGGTTATATAGGACAGGTATGGCAAGAGGCGTCCACAGAGAATTTTCCAGGGGGGGCATGAGGGGCCCGCGGAACGCATTTTAGGACATCGTCAGGAGAACAAACTATCCTTCGTGCACTCTCCTAATGAAGTAATATGCAGACTTGCCTCTTATTATACACTGATCCAAAGAGGCTGCAGTCACACTTCTGTACTGCCCACATATGCAATCTTCCCCCTCGTGGCTCAGCCCTCCATCCTCACCCTTTTCCCTCCCTCCTCACCCTTTTTCCCTCCCTCCTCACCCTTTTTCCCTCCCTCCTCACCCTTTTTCCCTCCCCACCCTTTTTCCCTCCCTCCTCAGCCCTTTTCCCTCCCTCATCAGCCCTTTTCCGTCCCTCCACAGCCCTTAGCCCTCCCTCCTCAGCCCTCGTCGCTCAGCCGTCCCTCCTGAGCTCTCCCCCCCTAAACCCGCCTCTGTGCTCAAGGCTGACAACCCTAGCTCACCAGCTGAACGCAGAGCATGGAAGGCTGAGGAGGGAGGGTTGAGCTAAGAGGGCTGAGAAGGGAGGGCTAAGGAGGGAGGGCCAAGCCACGAGGGGGGAGATTGCAACAGCAATTGTGGGTAGCATGTAGGTGTGACTGCAGCCTCTTCGGATCAGTGAGTAAGAGGAGAGTCTGCATACCTGGAGAGTGAATGCAGGAGTGTGTGTTCTCCTGATGATGTCCTAAAATGCGTTCCGTACAAGTTCGGAGGGGCAAGTGCCCCTCCTTGCCCCTATCTGCTGATGCCCATGGGTAAAAATTACATGCACTTGCATATTTACTTGAATCATTTAGACAGGGCTTTAAACTTTTTGAAATTGGCCTTAGGTGTGCATCCACAATCTCCCCTAGTATGGCATATGTTGTCCAGAAAGTCTAATTACAGAAAGACCCTCTCCCAAAAACTCCTTTATAAGCAAATAATTCTAATTTTTATAAATTGTATCTGTAACAATAAAACAGTATTTTGAACTTGATCCCAGCTCAGATTTAATTAATCCTTATTGGAGGCAAACAATAATATTTGTTTTATTTCATATTTAAATTATTATTGTTTTTGTTTTAGTAGACAAAGTATGGATAGCCAAGTTATGGAAAGATCTCTTAGCCAGAAAACCCCAGGTCCTGTGCATTCTTGATCCCATACCTGTAATAGCATTTCAGACATCAAAAGGAATTAAGTGGCAGGTTACATATTATATGAATAAATAATTTATTTATTATTTTACATTTGTTCCCCTGTATCCAACAAGTGACTGTCCTGTAATTTGTTTATAGTTTAGCCAGTTATTGTTTGCATGGTCATAGATAATATAACCCTCTTAGCTTGCATTGTTTGTGACTAGGACCATAAAGCTTGTGTCTGATCCATATCATATAGTGAGCCAGAGATTGTTCTGGCTTCTAGAACACATGCATAAATGGCTTTTATCTTTCCTTACCTAGGTTGAAATATGTAATATTTTTTACATGTAGTTACAACCTTGTATTCCCTGTTCTTATTTATTTTTGCATTCCATATACATGCTTATTTATCACATTGCCCATATTTACAAGTTTTTCCATTTGTCATTGCAGATGAAGCAGCGCAGCATAATTTAGACAAAAGGAATATATTCCCGGCGGTTGGAAAACATTACTTCTTTGATACTCATGCAGTTGTACAGATTCTGGAGTCTAATGGTAACTATACATCCCAAAATGTAAAGTTATGCGTTGAAATGTTTGCATATTTGAACAAAAAAAGCTGACTAAATCAGTTATTTTTCACCATGGATCTCCTAAAAAGGGCCCTTACTTAATATTGTAATCATATAATTCTATAATATATACATTCTGCTGTACAATTATAGTTCTCAGAAATCCCTTTTACCTGAGTATATTTATATTTTTTGAAATATTGATCCAAAAATGTGTAAAGATCTGTGGTCTGTGTTTGGGATTAGGGAGGCCATTAAAGTGTCCTATGAAGATATTTTCAGAAGCTTGTTTTGTGGTAAACCCAAAAAGCTGTGTTGCTCACAAATTTACTACTGTCATTGCCATCTCACTTTTCTGCTTCTGTTAACCCATATATTAACTTGTTTGATATAATCTGTTCTAATCATATTTTCAATTGTTTCTCATATTGTTTTCCTCGTAATTATTAGCATTTCTATTCTGCATGTTGCATCCTTCAACTGAAAATGCTGTCTGGCTCATTGTCTAGTCACTGACCCAGGTAACCAAAACGTGTATCAGTTGTGAGGTTTCAATTTTCATTTGTAATTGCTATCCTTTGGTTTCAGGCCATCTCCCACCAACTTCCAAACTTAAATTAAGCCCTAGCAACCAAATAGCAGGATCAGTCTGGACAATTGCCATTATAAACATAGAGTAGCCACTTTTGCATTGTGTTATCTTCATTACCTCCCCCATTCTAATATCCCAAATACATTGTTTGTTTATGTTGTAAATTCTCTGGCAAATTTTTCCCACTACAATTGTATGGGGAAATATTGCTGTCAGCTTACATTGCTCTGGATAGAGTTTTTTATGGAAGCAACATAAAAATGTAACCCTAACTTATAACTGTGCCAGTGTTGTCTCAGATGGGTGAGGCACGAGTGTTCAAACTGATAACCATATGAGGCCTTGATGATAAAAGCCTGAGAACTTTGCTAAAGAGCCATTTCTTTTCCCTCTGATTTACAACGGAACTGTCTGTCTATGATTTTTATCTATATTTTACCTACAGTGCTGTAATGCTCCCTTTATTGATAAACATTTTGAAACTTTGCTAGTTCAGCATTTCAGCAGTGACGTAGAGTTTATTTGATTAACATAACAAAATTAGACAGGTGCATAAATGTGGGCACCCCAACAGAGATATTACATCAATACTTAGTTGAGCCTCATTTTGCAAATGTAAAAGCCTCTAGACGCCTCCTATAGCCTTTGATGATTGTCTGGATTCTGGATGGTGGTATTTTTGACCATTCATCCATAAAAAATCTCTCCAGTTCAGTTAAATTTGATGGCTGCTGAGCATGGACAGCCTGCTTTAAATCATTCCATAGATTTTCAATGATATTCAAGTCGGGGGACTGTGACGGCCATTGCAGAATAATGTACTTCTCCCTCTGCACAAACGCCTTTGTAGATTTCGAAGTGTGTTTAGGGTCATTGTCTTGTTGGAATATTCAACCCCTACATAAATTCAACTTTGTGACTGATGCTTGAACATTATCCTGAAGAATTTGTTGATACTGGGTTGAATTCATCTGACCCTCGACTTTAACAAGGGCCCCAGTCCCTGAACTATTACACACAGCCCCGCAGCATGATGGAACCTCCACCAAATTTGACAGTAGGTAGCAGGTGTTTTTCTTAGAATGCAGTGTTCTTCTTCCGTCATGCAAAGCAATTTTTGTTATGACCAAATAACTAAATTTTTGTCTTATTAGTCCAAAGAACTTAGTTCCAAAATGACTGTGGCTTGTCTAAATGAGCTTTTGCATACAACAAGCTACTGTTTGTGGCATGTGTGCAGAAAGGGCTTCGTTCTCATCACCATGCCATACAGATGTTCTGCTGAATTGTAGAACAATGTACAGATACACCATCTGCAGCAAGATATTCTTGCAGGTCTTTGGAGGTGATCTTTGGGTTGTCTGTAACCATTCTCACAATCCTATGCATGTGCCGCCTCCTATTTTTCTTGGCCTGGGCTTTACAGTAACTGTGCCTGTGGCCTTCCATCTCCTGAATCCAAATCTGAATTTGTATATGCAATTTAGGGGTGGGAAAGGGAAAACATTAGGATTTGGATTCAGTTTGGCCGGGCAGAAGGATTCGGCCAAATCCTGCTGAAAAAGGCTGAATCCTGAACCAAATCCTGGATTCGGTGCATCCCTAATTCCAATCAGCAAAATTACCAGGGTACCCACATTTTTGCACAGCCAGTTTTTCACATTTGATTTAATACCATAAAACTGAATGCTGCTTCACTAAAAATCTTTGTTCAGAAAACACCCCAGTACTCAGATGTTCCTGTGAAATGAAAGACATACCATTGTTTTTTTTATTGTTGAAAGTGGAGTAAATTATTATGCAGGCTTAGAGGAGTTTTTCATATGACTGTATAAGTGGAAGTTGTACGTGAATAAGGTGTAGTAAACACATTATTATTATTATTATTATACTTTTTATATACTATTAAGAGATGATAATGGTAAGCTGCAATCACTTGGAGTTAATTGCCTTTACCATGCAGCTCCTACTCCTTTCCCTTCAAATTTAATAAGAGCCATTTTCTCTTTCCAAGAATATCTGGATTAATGGACTATCCCCTTTATCCTCCTTATTGACTGGCTTAGTGCATTGGGGTTGTGCATTGGAATGTTTACAATTTTTAGATTGACTTTTAAGAAAATGAGTAAGAACACATTTTAATGCAGCCATCCTATTACCAACATATAGTTCTGTTTGATATGATTTTTGTTTGTTAGCAGGTGAACTCCACATGGGTTAATGGGCTCCTGTAAAAATTGACCCTAGTGTATTGTAAATGTGATAGTTGAATGCTACTTTAAACTGTCTGGTGTGTGAGTGTGATTTTTTTTTTTTAAAGCTCACCTTCTTTGCGGCTACTTCCTGTCCATCTTATATTTTTATTCTTGCATGAAGGGGTTTATTTAATGGTAGAGGTATGGAACCTGTTATCCAGAATGCTCAGGACCTGGGGTATTCTGAACAATGCATTTTCCCATAATTTTCGAACTCCATACCTTAAAGAAGAACCAAAGCCCTTATTCATAAAAACCCCTACCCTACTTTCCCTGCATAGTCCCCCCGCTGCTCCCTCCCAGCCTAGGTGTAAACTCTGGTAATTGGCCCAAGTCTTTACTTACCTCTCTTTGCCGATTCAGCGAGTTCACAGGGCCATCTTCAGCACTTCGGTAATCTTCAGTAAGTAAGTGCCGTATCTCCGGTCACCAACTGTGCACGCGTCAAAAGTCACAGAAATAACCGAAGGGAGGGAAGAAGACCCGAATATTACCGAAATGCTGAAGATGGCCCCTGTGAGCTCCGCTGCACTGAATCTGCAAAGAGAGATAAGTAAATACTTAGGGGCAATTACAGGAGTTTACACCTAGGCTGGGGGAGAGCAGGGGGGACGACTATGTAGGGTAGGGGTTTTTATGAATAAGGGGTTTGGTTCTCCTTTAAGTCTACAAAATGTTTGTTAAAACATTAAGGGGCCGATTCACGAAGGGTCGAATATCGAGGGTTAATTAACCCTCGATATTCGACTAGGAACTAAAATCGTAAAACGATTTTGCGCAAATCCTGTGATCGATCGATCAAAGGATTTTTCATTCGATCGAACGATTAAATCCTTCGAATCGAACGATTCGAAGGATTTTAATCCAACGATCGAAGGAAAATCCTTCGATCAAAAAATCCCAGGCAAGCCTATGGGGACCTTCCCCATAGGCTAACATTGACTTCGTTAGCTTTTAGCTGCCGAAGTAGGGGGTCGAAGTTTTTCTTAAAGAGACAGTACTTAGACTATCGAATGGTCGAATAGTCGAACGATTTTTAGTTCGAATCGTTCGATTTTCGTAGTCGAAGGTCGAAGTAGCCCATTCGATGGTCGAAGTAGCCCAAAAAAACTTCGAAATTCGAATTTTTTTAAATTCGAACCCTTCATTCGAAATTAGTGAATCGGCCCCTTAGTAAACCCCAAATAATTTGTTGCCTCCAATAAGGTTTGAGTATATCTTAATTTGGATCAAGAACAAGGTAATGTAATAATAGTATTATATAATATTATATTGTGAATTATTTGATTAGAATAGAGTCCGTGGTATATGGCCTTCCCGTAGTTTGGTGCTTTCTGGATTATGGGTTTCTGGATAAAGGATTCTATACCTGTACTTATTACTTATTACTGCTTTCTGGCCATGGTTTATGGCTGAGTTTCCAACAAATCCTCAGACAGCCTGGGTCTCAATTTCAAGTTCCTAAATATTATATTTTAAGGATAAAGACGTACACATGGAAGAAATTTAGAGGGAGTAGGAAGACATCTTGAAGCAAATATAATGGGGAATTGGTGGACAATGGTCTAGTCAGGGAATGTTTTTGAAACAAGGGAAGAAATATAGTGATCAATTAATGTAAATGAAAAAAATTGTATGGAACATGGAATTCTGTCATTCTGGTTATGATTACTCAATATTACTAAATAAAAGTTTCATTCTGAGACCCTTTGAAATTTTACACTATAAAGAATGTTTGAAATATTTGACTCAATATTTTATGAATAACTTCTTCATTCAGGATGACATTGTCAAAGTCCATGCAAGCAACAAAATGGATTTTAATTCAGAAAAAGTAGCGTTAAAGAAATGGTGAGTTTTATATATGAATATTTTATATAATTTGAAAACCCTAAATGTACACCCACATCTGAATAGGAAGCAATAACTCTTGCATTTTCTTTTAATGCACTTACAGAATAAATGTCTCAGAGAGTGACCGATGGTCTTATTGATAAAAAATATTTTGGAAACTGTTTCAACAAATACACATTTTAGAAATGACACAGGACTGAATTTATATTAAATTAAATAGAGTATTCTAATAAGTCAGCAGCTTAGGCCTATTTGTACCTGAAATGCCAGGGCCTATTTTAAATCCCAGTCTGGACCTGCCAGCCAGTGTTTGGGTGCCTTTACAAAATCTGACGGCTGTCTCGCTACAAAGTAGGGATGCACCGAATCCACTATGCACCAAATCCTTCGCGAAACATTCGGCGAATACCTAACCAAATCCTAATTTGCATATGCAAATTAGGGTTGGGAAGGGGAAATCATTTTTTACTTCTTTGTTTTGTGACAAAAAGTCACAAAATTTCCCTCCCATACCCCAATTTGCATATGCAAATTAGGATTCAGATTCCGTTCGGCCGGGCAGAAGGATTCGGCTGAATCCAAATCCTGCTGAAAATCCTGAACCGAATCCTGGATTCGGTGCATCCCTACTACAAAGTCTAACAAATGTGGGTATCTGATTTTGGGAAGATAATCCTTAGTACAATTTGCCATCCAATGTATGTGTTAAGTGATTTATTACCAAAATGTGTCTCTAGAAAAGTCAAAGCAACAAATTTCCTTGTGACAAAAGCCTAAGGTATTTTTTTACCTCCCAACAGCAGGCTGATAATAAAATGAAGCTACTGGAACTTAGGACATCAATAGTAGAACGATTATGTACACGTATACCTGTGTTTACATCAGGATTGAAGCTGTTGCTTGTGAGATAGATATGTTCTGTGCAGATTGTTTTAAATCAATTGTAGATTTGTTCAATGTTTAGGAAAGGTATGGTGCCTGAGGAAAGTTTCTTCATTGAAGATTTATCAGTTACCTGTCACCCCTGGATGCCAACTTGCTAACTGCTCCATAAATTGAAATTAGCTTTCTGAAATATTCTAATACCGTTATCTGTAACCTGTGGTTTTCCAGCTGCTGCATAAGACATAAGTTCCTTACGCATGTCTTTTCTAACCCTCATGAAGCTACATTAGTCAAATTTGCCAGGATGAGGCATTGGTGGAACCTTTTCTGGGGTAAAACTCCCTGAGGTTCTTAACATTGCCAGAAAGCCTGGAATTGGGGGGGATTTGGGCTTGAGGATCAATATTCATTGAGTAAATCGTTTTTTAGTAAGTGTGGCTTTCTAATGTTAGAAATGTGGTCTATGGTCTCTGAATGCTTTTTTTTTTTTTTAGGAAACAAAAAAAAGAAACAGTCCTCTATTTTGATCTGTAAGATAATTTGGGTCAAATATTTTTAAGATATTAATGTTATTTTGTGATCTGGGTTTTCTTATCATCTGAACTAATAACTAGATTAGTATCAGAATCATTCGAGTCAATTATCTTATTAATGCGGGGTAAGAACCATTGCACATAGTGCAATGCCAAGTGTTTTGCCAACTTTGTGATTGTCAGGATGCAAAACCTTCAAAACCTTCAAAACACCATGTCAGGTGATTATGACTCAGAAACACTGCCATATAACCTGCGGGAACACCAGAAGCTGAGCTGTAGACCATGCAGGAAAGAAAATGCAGGGAGTTGCTTCATGTAGCATTGCATTTACTGTATATTTAGAGGAGCTTTATACAGGTATGGGAACTAATATCCAGAATGCTCAGGACCTGGGTTTTTTTCCGGGTAACGAGTCTTTCCATAATCTTCATACCTAATGACTACTAGAAAATCAATTAAACATTACATAAGCCAAAAAGGCTGATGACAGTAAACGGACATGCATTTTCTTACACTTTCTTTGAGAGCGAATTATTTCAAATATATTATCGGCTCAATTTTCCTTTCAGCATTCTCAACAAGATAGGGGACTGACACAAACCAAAAAAAAAGATCGACACAGAAGTTGCAGGTGCGAAAACTTTGTGTGTTTGGATATTTGGAAGCAGCTCCCATAAAATGTAGAAACTTCAAACTGCCAGAATGAAAGCAGAATGAGTTAAATAATCCAGAGTTCGGACATTTAACAGTGTTTTCTGATGTCGTTTGTAAGTAACAAGTGCACAGTGAGTGGCCTCTGCAACACTTACATTGACCACACTGGATGAACAGTAACTTATAGAAGAACAAATTGTAGGTGTTCTAAGAACAGTGCATGTGACAGCTTCAAGTCACACTGAATAGAAACAGGGGACAGGACCGTCTCAGATTAATCTTTAGAAAATAAAAGGTGGACTTTGGCTGGATTTACCAGGAAGATGGAGCAGTTGGATTTGATACTCCCACTAGTATGGCAGCTGCGTTCCCCCTCCCTCGTGTCTGTACTCTGGTTGCTCTCGGAAGTTCTGCACCCAGTGCTAATTTTTACTCGAATGTTTTCAATAAGCATAGGTTTAGTTGCCCTTTAAATTGGCATTGAGTTCAAAAACAGGAGAAACCCCACGTACTATGTAGGAAGTAGTGTTAAATGTTTTTATCATTACAGGTAAAAATTACTTACACCTACACCTGGTGTAGCCAAAGCGCAAATCAAAATAGGTAATTTATTCTCTGCATAATCCATTCTGCCGCACAGTGTTAATTGTGCTTTTAAAATTAGTCCCTTCACTATTTAGCACGGTGCAGATGGATTTGATACTCCCACTGGTATGGCAGCCGCGTTCCCCCTCCCTTATGTCTGTACTCAGGTTACTCCCAGAAGTGATGTCTTTGCCTGATGCAGATGCTGACAGTCTGGTGGTGCCTCTTCAGCAGCCCATGGTTGGCTTCAATTTAAGGCTATGGGCACACACGCTGAAGGCTCCAGCTGCTCTCAGCCTGTGAATTTTTGAAGGCTGAGTGAAGCGGATCTGCACCCTGTTCATGCTCCAAGAACTTGAATCCGATCAGCCTGTGTGTGCACACACAAACAGGATCTGAAGTTGAGGTCAGCACAAATACGCAAAAGAAGGCATCTCCGGGCTGACCTCTGCTTCGCTCTGCTGTGTGTGTGCAGGCTGATCGGATTAAAATCATGAAGCAGATCCGCTTCTCTCAGCCTGCAAACAATACACAGGCTAAAAGCAGCTTGCTTTCAGCCTGTCCGCCCGTAGAAATCCCCTAGGGCCAGTGACACACAGTATTTTCTATTCTTACTGACTGCAGATCCAAGTGTGTAATAACAGATGTGGCATCCTACAGACAATGAAAACATGCAATGACAGGTGGATGTCATGCTTGTTGATGCGCGCTTTTGTGTGGTGGTCAAGATCGAACCTTTGTTTTTTCCACCTTGCGCCATTGGCCCTAATCTCAAATCAGCGTGACTGGTTATACGATAACTCATTTGTATGAACTATAAATATCAACACACAGTTTGTAGCAATGAATGATAATGATAAATCATATTTACATGCATACAAAATCCCTTATTAGTATTCTTTGATTAAACATTTTACTATATGAATACCTTTAAAGTGCCTGAAAGTAATTCTTTGTTTTCTTTTCAGGGTCAGTGTTTACGTGCCTTACAATAGCTCTTGGATTTTACTGTCTGTGGATCTAAAGAAAGAGCATCAAAATACTCAACCATCTATATTACTTTTTTCCCCCCTGCCTATATATTCATGGTCTAATTCAGAGCTGTTCAACTGGAGGCCTCCTAAGTACATCATGATTTTAATATAACTTGGCCCTCCAACATGCTGTATAGGATATTATTGGCCCACTACATGTAATAAGTTGTAGAGCACTAATCTAAGTCATAACCAAAGAATGGAGAACTACACAAGTACTTATGCAAATATACATTATCAATACCATATTACAGCCATTGACATTTTTTTTTTTAGAAATTATCATGTAAATTATATTTTTGTAAATGGTGCTTAATGATGTTAAGTTAATAGTGTCATTTCTATCACATGACTTACAGAAACTTGTATATTATAGGCCTTTAACCTCGTCATTATATTAACATGGAACTGCTCGGACACTTCTAGGATCCTTATATTTTATAATAGGAGATTCATAATTTACTATATAGCCAAAGGTTTCTTGGTCTCGGAATAGAGATCATGGAGAGGAAAGTTTGGGATAAACATACAGATTCTTGTGCTTTCCATATCATATGTTTTATATTGTTTTTTGCATGTGCTCATGCAGGTAATGTGTTTTATATGATACATCAGAGGACAAAGCAGAGAGCCAGTGTTCTTTCATTTAAAACTTCACTCTGTCTGGTGTCCATTGCGTTTCTGCTGCAGCATTGCAGTACATTTTTAAGGGCTAGGTCATTTATTTAATGGTAAAAAATGCATATTGTAAAACTCTAAACACCGTATGTGCCATAATTTATATTCGACCATCATGCTGCTTTCATGTGGATACAGTTAAACTGACCTTATTGAAGCCATATGAGCAATTTGCAAATTGTATAAATATTCACTGAGAAAGAAATGATAAGAATTAAAGAACTACTGACAAACTGCTTTATGATTATTCATTATAGTAAAGTTCATGAAATACAGTTTCCATGAATAATTTGTAAAATAGTGCAGCAAAATTTTAAATGGTGTAACCAGTTTTAGTTCTTATAATAGAAAAACACTCGTACACCCTGTAAGTAGATAATAAAGAGATGCTAGGTGCCCAGTGGGCAGTTCACATTTAAATAAAATTTTAGCATGTACACTTAGTGGCACATTTACTATGGGTCGAATATCGAGGGTTAATTAACCCTCGATATTCGACCGTCGGAGTAAAATCCTTCGACTTCGAATATCGATCAAATGTTTTGATCGATTAATCCATCGATCAAATGATTTTCCTTCGATACAAAAAACCTAGGAAAGCCTATGACCTTCCCCAAAGGCTCGGTAGGTTTTAGGTGGCGAAGTAGGGGGTCGAAGTTTTTTTTAAAAAGACAGTACTTCGACTATCGAATGGTCGAATAGTCAAACGATTTTTAGTTTGAATCGTTCGATTTTAAGTCGTAGTCGAAGATCGAAGTAGCCAATTCGATGGTCGAAGTAGCCAAAAAAATAATTCGAAATTCTGAGTATCTTTTATTCTATTCCTTCACTCGAGCTAAGTAAATGTGCCCCATATTGTAGGATGGGATATGCTCAGCCTCCGACTGATGATCTAAAGTTACTAGGGATGCACCGAATCCACTATTTTGGATTCGGCCGAACCCATGAATCCTTCGTGAAACATCCTTCTGCCAGGCCGAACCGAATGCTGATTTGCATATGCAAATTAGGGGTGGGAAGGGGAAACATTTTTTACTTCCTTGTTTTCTGACAAAAAGTCACGTGATTTCCCACCCCTAATTTGCATATGCAAATTAGGATTCGGTTCGGCCTGGCAGAAGGATTCGGCCGAATCCTGTTGAAAAAGGCCGAATTCTGGCCAAATCCCGAACCGAATCCTGGATTCGGTGCATCCCTAGAAGTTACCACTGTTTTTACATAGTAAAGTGTATTGATATAGAGAGACTGTTTCACATTACAAAAGAGAACTGGAAGTTCAGTTCAGCAATAAAATACACCCCAACTAATCTGCCATTAGTTTATATAATTTATCCAAAGTATGCATGTAGATGGGTTAGATATAACTGGAAATAGTGGTCTGAAACTAAAAAGTAGCATTTATAAGTAAATGATACAAACTGTCAGATAAGTAACAGATAATGAGAATTATGAAAATAAAAGCTAGATACCCCCCAAAGAGTAAGCCATTGTTTATAATATCCAGTCTCTGATATCTAGGAAGAAAATTTTTCCTGGAAACTGAATCAATTTTTTAGGGACATTACATCCTCTTGCAAGCCAGTTGGATTGCTCCCTGGCCCTTGACACCACCATCAGGTAGGGTTGCCAACTGGCCGGTATTTTACTGGCCTGGCCGGAAAAATGATGGTTGATCCCAATGTTATTATTAGGGAAAGAAGATAAATATATAGGAAGGCCAGTATTTTTTTTTTTCAGAAAAGGTGGCAACCCTACCATCAGGACAGAGCCCCAGTTGTAGCAATACCTGATAAAGCTTTATATGAAAGAAAACCTTTATATTCAATCTAAAAAAAATGATTTCAGATGAGCAGATACTTTTAAACCAGAAGGTGACCCATTGTCAAAGCCCAGCATGCTCCTGATCAGCAATTGGCACAGTCCAAGGGAGAAGTGTCAGCCAAACATGCTGCTTTGCATTTGAGGTGAAGCTGGGGGACAGTAATGTTGGTGTACATGGCAGAGCATACAGTAGGGAGTGGGACGATAGTCCTCTGCAGGGATGGGCGAATTTGACCCATTTTGTTTCACCAAAAATTTGCCGCCGGCGAAATGTCACAGACGCCCATTAAAGTCTATGGGCGTGGCGAAATTATTTTGTTGTGCGTCTTTTTTTTTTTGACGCACGTCTCCATAAAAGTCTATGGGCACAATTTTTTCGGCGAAACGAGGCAAAAAATTCGCCCATCCCTCTGCACTGAGCAAAAAAAGGTTTAAAACGAATGATAAGGGTGGAGTTACATCTCCTTTAAAGCTATACTATAATTTACACCAGAAATATGATGTCAGATGTTTAGTTAATCATAATAGATATTTGATATTTTTCAAGATTATATATATATATATATATATATATATATATATATATATATATATATCTTGTAGCTATATAAGAACAAGGGATCCTTTCAGGTGTTCTGTCTGCTGCATTCTGCAATTATAAATAGGAATATTGTGAAAGCAACAGAATTGACAATTTTTCAGTGTTTTCTCATGGCCAAATATGGGTAGTGAGCAGAACACCCAAACATTTCTCATTTTCTACCTCCTAGGTTTTAGCAGTATTTATTGATGTTGGTGCCTGAGATGACACAAAAAGTTCAAGTTGTGCTATAACCATAAGCTTGATCTCCTCTTCTCTTCTTGTATAAACAAATCATTAGAATGCATGGTTGGGGAATGAATGGAGACACCACAGGCTCTTTTATAAGCAAGACTGAGCTAGATCACAGCACTAGAAGGAAGCAGTAAAGCAAGATATACTGTCTTTAACTAAGCCATATACACTATTTTAGACAAAACCTTCACTTCATTGTGAATAAAAAGAAAGTAACTGCCTATAACTCTGCTTGTGTTTCTAACATCAGCCATTTTGTGTGCTGAAGGTGAAATCTGGCAGGGCCGGCCTTAGGCCAATTGGACCAATTGGGCCCAATTGGGCCCGCACCACAGGGCACATGATGCTGCCTGGCCTGCCCCCAACTTTGAGAGTCCAGCCCATCCCCAAATCCATAGCTTCAGCCCACCCTCAACCTTGATAAGCCAGCCTATCCCTCCAACCCAACCTTGATAGGCCCTGCCTGCCTCCAATCCAACCAAGCCTGCTCCCAAGCTGAATCGGCCCAGCCTGCCCCAAACTAATTGGCCCAGTCCACTCTCCTATTTCCTCCCTCTCTCTCTTACCCTGTGTGCCCCTATTATGTGCCCCTATTTCATCCCTCTCACTCTCTTCCCCTTTCCTTTCTATTTTGTGCCTGTATGATCTTATTTTCCTAAATACTTGGTGTGTCAGTAGCCAGCAACACTTTGTCTAGGGGCCCCGCCAACATGGTCCCAATTGGGCCCCACATTTGATAGGATCAGCCCTGATATCTGGGACAGCATTCTGAAGCCCTGACATTTATCCGTGGCTTAAGAAAGGGAACAGCTGTCACCAGGAGCTAAGGATATAAGCTCTTTGCACCTACACAAGAAAATAGTAGTATTTTTGTCCCTTCCTATAATGGGACATCTGGCTTAATGAAAGTAAAATTCACACATGAATTTGTTTAAGTATTACAGCCATATACAGTACATCTTAGTTGATGTGTAAATGCTACCACACAAATATACCTTAAGATATACAGTAAAAGGACACATTTACTGACATAGGTGCTACATTGCAGCAGTGCAATGGTTGGCATGGGTAACTGCACTGCTGTAAATTGGCATTCAAATGATACTAAATGATTGTCATTGTCTTTATTGTTCTGTTTTGACATCCTTGTAATAAATGTAACATACATAGATGACATGGCATTGGGTGAAGTCTATGGATCATGTTTCAATGAATGATAAGTGATGTCACTGCAGTTACACCCAAGCAGATAAGCACATTGTGTCTTTTTGTGGTAGGATATGCACATCTACTAAAACAGGGTATATAGAGATCAGGAATATAACAGCGATAATTTCATGACCTGCAAATACATTTTTATAATGTACCCTTGTGTGGATACATTTTTATAATGTACCCTTGTGTATATATATATATATATGTGATCGTAGTGTGGTGTCTCTTTAAAAGCTAACCTCTGTAAAACTTGAGGGGTAATTACTGTTTGTACTAAGTTAAGTAAAATGTTACAAATAGGTAACTGTAATACCATTGTCATTTACCCCTTGAATGCAAATGTTGTAGTAAACAGTTTGTATATTGTATCATTAGGGACAGCATTAGGGAGAACCTGACCCTAATAGACAGAGGAGATATAGCAAATCCGTTTTGGGTATATATTTTAAATCATGTACCAACAGAAGAAGGAAGTGTAAAAATCATAGAACAAGTAAGGATTGCCATGGCTTGAAAAATGTCGGGACATTCCATACACAGTCCGAAAACAGTATGAAACAAAGATTTATACGATCATATGTGCACATCTATGGCCAGCTTAAGTTTTACCTACAATTTGCTTGCTTTCAAGGTTAAAACACCCAAACTGGGTTGCCTTTTAATTGGCCACCACTGGGATCACCTGACTGTAGCCCGAAAAGGTGGTAACTGGCCACTGCTCCTGTATAAACTATAACAACAAAGGGAAAGTTGTGCTCACCAATCATTTTTAAACCATTATGGTGGGGGGATGTAAAGGCAAAAAAATAAAATCCCATTTTTACTTTTTTTAATGATAAAGAAATCTAATATACTTTGATAAAATAATATGTACCGTTTTTATAATGAACCTAAATGTATGCAGTGAAATTCACCCTTTCGTTTTACTTGCTCAGACTGCTAAGGATAGGAAACTTCAAATGTCAGGGGGGAGGTCCCCCTCACCTTACTTCCCAGAACTCAAGCATTTTTGTTTGTTTCCCTGTAGAGCAGCCTGGCGACCGTGCAGACCCAGTGCAGTCAGCATATTCTGATTATTAAGCAGTCTTTCTGTATCAGCTTCTATGGCAGATATTATTTGACTTGTGTTGTTTTGATAAATTATGGCGATCCCTAATCTTAACATCCCAACTGAAGCCTGGACCACACTGAGCATGTGCTAAATGCTAAACTTTACTGTACTTTCTCAATAAGTAGGGAGGTGCCATTATGGGTTTACTAATTTAATTACAGGCACACCACTAGTGTTAGACCGCAAATCACTGCATATGGGTGGTGCACTTTGTCTGCAAATTGAGACTCCCTCGTCATATAAGAGATATAGAATGGGAAATAATAATTCTCTTGTAATCATCATAATGTAGAACAAGAACACTGGGCAGATGGCCAAAGGATCTAAAATGGTCATGTAAAAGTGGGCCAGTGTCAATATAAAAGCACCAGAATAAAGATGGGGGCAGTGGGGTTAATGGACTCTAAGAGTATCTTTGTGGTATACATCAGAATAGGGTCTCAAGTGAAAAACCTGTCATTGCTGTTTACATGTTGCAGCATATTGCTCAATTCTATTAATAAATGTTACTGCCTGTTATAAACATGCAAATACATTGAAAATCATGGCTCCAACTTCCTAGTTTGTACAGCTAAACTCAAGCCTGAGCCATATAACCAGTCAACTAGTGCAAGGTCATATACAGAACCCTAATTGCCAAATTTATAATAAATAACCAGTGTTGGACTGGGATGTATGGGACCCACCGGGGCTGCAAACTAGTGGGCCAACCACCCCACACCAGCACAAATCACCTTCCCAAATGCATATTACAGAGCCAAGCCAAGTACTTGCCAATTGCTTGCCTCTCCCAGTGTCCTGAAGGCTAAGTTTGACACTGATAAAAGACATGTTTTCCTACTTAAGACCATCTAAATAGGCAGATGTGCCCAATGCATTTGTGGACATACATAATGAATAGTGAAGGGGGAGTGCGTTGGTCTGTGGGTGACAAAATGCTTTTTTGCACGCAACAAATTTTTCATCCATTAGAGTCTATGGATGTCATTTTCGCAGCAAAGCTTGAGGCCTTGAGCACAAGGGGCAAAAGTTCCTACATTGAGCAAGCAATGGCAGGATGGGCTAGATCAGGGATCCCCAACCTTTTGAACCCGTGAGCAACATTCAGAAGTAAAAGGAGTTGGGGAGCAACACTAGCATGAAAAATGTTCTTGGGGTGCCAAATAAGTGCTGTGATTGGCCATTTGGTAGCCCCTATGTGGATTGTCAACCTACATTGAGACTCTGTTTGGCAGTGCACCTGGTTTTTATGCAATTAAAACTTGCCTCCATGCCTGGAATTCAAAAATAATCACCTGCTTTGAGGCTACTGGGAGCAACATCCAAGGGGTTGGAGAGCAACATGTTGCTCACGAGCTACTGGTTGGGGATCACTGGGCTAGATCCTCCAAATATTGGTAAATAGACCCCAGCTGGAATTAATAATACACAGATCTCCCAGCACACCAAAAACCAAAACCCTCCCTCCATCTGCCATAAGAAATGTCATCACTACCCCTCACATCATCAAAGAAACATTTATGGCAGCCTCCAAGAAAGCAGAATGCAAACCAGTTACCTACAAAGATATCTCAATATACAGAATTTTTTTTGTTTTTAAAACGTTTCTGATTAATTCCAAAAAGGTATTTTCTTTTATACAAAATCTGGAGTATATGTTGTTTATAGAGCTCTTTAAAGCACATTTGTAATTCCAGATGTTTAATTATAATGGACAATCTTTGCCTTGTCCAGGGTCTTTTCCAAATAAATATCTTGGATACTGGTTTAGTATTTGTATTTATTTCTGTGTTTATTTGTGATCTAAAATTTAAATTTTTTAACAATATGCAGTCACTGACTAAAATGTATTTGTATTATTTTTATCTAAGATGTATTTTTCTTGCTAATTGTTAACACACCAGCCAAGGTTTCAAAGTGTCCTTTTTTCTCTGAAAATTTATTTTATTTGTGTGTTGTTATATTGCCTTTCCTGCAGCAAATGTAAGCTTATTAAGGGAAAAGATGTGTTTATCAGATTGTATTCTGCCCCACAAGTGCCAATTGTTGTCTGCTTATAGAAACCTCTGCACGTCTCGTCTGGTGTGAAAATTGAAAATAAATAAACAGTGAAGACAAGGCCGGTTTTCCTCTTTGGTCGCCCCTAGGCCGCGCAGTCCGCGCGCCCCTGGGTCGCGTGGTACTAGTGCCCACACTGCTCCCTCCTGCTGAGCACATTGGAGCAAGCGCAGGAGCACTCAGGAGCTGCACGTCCCCTGTGCTCACCAGAAAGCAGCTGGGCGGCATGCCGCCCCTCAGATTTTGCTGCCCGGGCCTATGTGGCCTTGCCACAAATATATGCAGTATACTTGGGCCATGGACCCTAATGAGGAAGCATCGGCTGAACTAGAAAGAACTCTGTGAGGGATGGCTGTCTCTCATGGAGGCATATGAAGCCCAACAGGCTCGTATTGGGCAAGTCCTGGATGCGTTGCTGGACTTCATTCCTTCTACTGCTCTGGCTCACAGTGTTCCTCCAGTTGCCCAGCCTCTTACGACTTCCAAGGAACCTCGTATTCCTCCAACCCCCACTACAGTGGTGACTTCAATGCATGGTGCATCTTTCCGAACAAGAAAAACTACGGAGGCGTTCTGCTGGGCTGTGTCTATACTGTGGTGGCAAGGCTAATTTTGCCAACAACTGTCCTCTGAAGCAGGGAAATGCCAACTCCTAGGGGATTTTGGGGAGTTTTATCTGGGCAATGTTATACCTTCTCCCCAAACAAATTCACACAGATTGTGAACATTCAAGCCTTCCTTGACTCTGGAGCTGCCTTTGCTAAACATCTGGGTATCCCCCTTCTGAACTCATCACAAAGACCACAGAAGAATGGGATGAGTGGAAGACTGCCTTTAACACCAGGGATAGTCATTATGAATATTTGGTGATGCCTTTTGGCCTATGCAATGCACTTGCAGTTTTCCAAGAACTTGTTAATGATACTGTATCTTCAGAGACTTTCTGGGCAAATCAGTGGTAGTGTATTTTGAAGATATTCTTATTTTTTCTAAGGACTTGATTAGCCATCGAGCCCAGCTGCGAGAAGTACTCTCTCATTTGAGAAAGTACTCTCTTTATGTAAAACTTGAGAAATGCATCTTTGAAGTTCCTAAGATTCCATTTCTCGGTTATATTATTTCTCCTGAGGGGTTTGAAATGGACTCTGCCAAGATATCAGCGATCCAGGATTAGCTTCTGCCTACTAGTACCAAGGCCATTCAGAGATTTGTTGGCTTTGCCAACTATAATAGGCAGTTTATCAAGAGATTTTCCTTGCGTGTGACACCAATCCTAGCCCTCATTCGCAAAGCTAGAACACCTAATTTGTGGCCCCCGAAAGCTCTGGAAGCCTTTAAATCTTTAAAAGCCTCTTTTTCTTCCGCTCCAGTCTTCCGACATCCCGACCCTCTTTTGCCCTTCTATATTGAGGTGGATGCATCCGACGTGGGAGCAGGTGCCATTCTGTCTAACTGACAAATTTCTGATGGGAAGCTACATCCTTGTGCCTATTTTTCTTAGAAAATGCGGTTGTGCTCTAGAGGAGTGGTGTCACCTTCTAGAAGGTGCACCTCATCCTATTTCTACTTACACGGACCATAAAAACTTAGAATATATCCAGGCTCTGAAAAGACTTAATCCTCGGCAGGCTCGAAGGCCACTCTTTTTCTCCCAATTTAATTTTGTCTTAACTTATCGACCTGGCCATAGGAATGTGAAAGCTAATGCTCTTTCTATAAGTTTTTTTCCCACGTGAATAACAATCCTATTATTCCTCCTGCTAAAATTATTGCTTCTATACTAGCACAGTTTGCTTCTCAAATCCAGTCAGCTCAGTCGGTGGCACCTCCTGATTCCCCTATTGTAATGGTTTTCATTCCCCCTGAGCTTTGGCACTCTATTCTTCAACAGACGCACAGTTCCAAGCAAGCCAGTCATCCCGAAGTTCAAAAGACATTAGATCTATTAAATCGTCTAGTATGGTGGCCTTCGATGAGGAAGGATGTAAAAGACTTTGTTGCTTCATGCTTTGTCTGTGCCTCTTCCAACCCCAGCCATTTTTTTCCCTGTGCTGTGTGGATTATTGCAGATTCTTCCTATTTCTTCCCAACCATGGACTAATTTAGCCATGGACTTTATTGTGGAGTTACCACCTCCCAAAGGCAACACAGTCACATGGGTGGTAATAGATTGCTTCAGTAAAATGCCACATTTTATTCCCCCGTGGAAACTCCCGTCAGCTTTAGAACTCAACTTTTCATATCTCATATATTTCGGTTTCATGGATTTCTGGCAGAAATTGTCTCTGACAGGGGCTCCCAATTTATTTCCAAGTTCTGGCGTCCCCTATGCAAGTCCCTTGGCATTTTTCTCCAGGTTTCTTTGGCTTATCATCCCCAATTGTATGGAGCTGCTGAACGGGTAAACCAAGCTCTTGAAAAAATTCTGAGATGCCATGTGTCTATTTGCCATAACGACTGGTCCGACCTTCTCCCTTGGGCAGAATTTGCTCATAATAATGTCACCCATGCCTTTAATAGAAGATTACACCCTTAAGCCTTTCCCCAGGACTTCCTTCTGTCGGATGTTCCAGCTGTCAAGGATCACATTGAGCACATGTCTACAATTTGGAGATCCACTAAATCGGGTTTGGAGAAGAACTTATTAACTCAAAAGAATTACACAGATAGGAGGTGCAGAACCAGTGGCGGAACTACTGGGGGAGCAGGGGGTGCGAGCGGGCCAGGGCCCGCACCCCCTCAGGGCCCCCCGGCAGTCCATGCGCCACTAACAAATGCGGCCATACGGAGGGGGACGGGGCCCAGCTGCGCGTCACGCACCACGGCCCACCCCCCCTCTAGGATCGCTATTGTGCAGAACCCCTCCTCAGTACTCTTGGAGACACTTTGGTCCATTTCCTATCTGGAAATCACTCCCACTACTGTCATTGTGGATGGCCAGCAAGAATATGAAGTTGAAAAGATCATTGATTCCAGAATTTTTAAAGGTTCCTCACAGTATCTGATCCAGTGAAAAGATTTTGGTCCTGAGGAGTGTTTTTGTGTGAAGGACTCTGATGTTCATGCTCCTCGTTTGTGTTCCCACTGTGTGTTCCCACTGAAACATGGTCATGCTGGTCCAGTGCCCCCCCTGGTAAAGGGGGTACTGTACGAAGCGCACAATGGCGTTTCAGTTCATCGAGGCGCCGCTTCCAAGATGGCGGTCGCCCATTGGCATCACACTATTTCGATGCCGATGCACAGATACGTGACATCATCACATCTGGTCTGGCACGAAAATTCTAAATCAATAGATGCCGAAGACCAGAGTCCAATGCCTGAATATAGGTCTTTATTACAAAGTTCCTGGTGCGTCTAAATTCCTTTTTTTATCTGTCTTAGTGGTTCCTGACTCATTGCCTGTTCCTGACTTCAATCCATTGCCGCCTGCATCGACCTTTCTGCCTGGATACGACTACGAGCATCTTTATTCCTTTGGTACCGCGAACTGCACTTTTCTTCTTGCAGCTTTTTATATTTTTGAAGAGTTGGCAGGTAGAATGGTAAGGGTAAAACCCTGATAATTTGAATTACCTGCTGTTAAATGTGGGTAAGAAGTCCAACCTATAGATATTCTAGCACTTTGGTTCAGATCTATGGGAAATAAAAAGTGCATAGGTCAACTACATTTTCTTTTATGATTGATATATCTGTCCATTTGTATTTCTGACTGTTTTTCTTCTCTAATGGTTTGCAAATCCAGTTTATAATGTGCTGTTAATAAAAGAATAACAGTACAGAAGATTTGGAAGCTTGTTAAACACCCAAAGTCTCTCATCCATTTACTTGTGTCTGTGCTGTGATTTTGATTGGTTCTGGTTTATTTTTATGAGAACGTTTTTACTTTTGGAATTACATATAGCATTTACATATAGCATTTCTCATTGGAATTGGAAGCGTTGTTGGTCACAACTATATAAATACATTTTCTCTTCATGTAGCATTTAGAAAGTTTCTGAAATTATTTGCATGATGTTAGAGACAGTATGAAAGGATCCAGTGTGGGACCGGGGGAGGGGGGTCACCAGAAAACCAGAGCAAAGGGCCCACTCTGGTCTTACCCAGCCCCCCTAAGCTAAGGCCAAAAAATACCTGTGCAGGTAATTATTGCGCAATGCATTACCAATCCCATAGCGCTCCATCACTTCATATGCAGCCTGCTGGTGTGCTCGGCCCATTGGGTATTCTCCCGGTACACCAGTGGGCCAGTCCGAACCTGAAGATCTTTAAGTAGTTTTTGTTTGTCTGATAGTATTTCAGGGTTTTGATTTGTCTTCAATATTTCCATATACAATAGGTTATATATACGTACATATAACAGTACACTGAGTATCCTCAATCCAAGGTAAACTTCCTCTATACCGGGGTGCACAGTTATATTTTATGTATATCCATGAATATCAGGAGCTGGAATGCCCGTGTAAAATTATTTTCACCTTTTTATTTACCTTGAAAAAGGTTTTACCTGAAACGTTGGACCTAATATGATGAAAATAAAGAGGTGACTTTTTTTTACATGGGCGTGCCTGGTTACTGATATTCATGTATATATATATATATATATATATATATATATATATATATATATATATATATATATATATATTCTAAAGAATGTCAAATTGAGCATAGTTTTGGGTGCCAGAGAACTCAAAAAGGTAATTTTATGAATGCAAATATGTCTGAGCTGAAATAGACACAAGGCTGTATAGCTCAGCTATTCCAGCAGCACTCCAAAATGGTGAAATCAAGGTGATTTTATTTGTGCCACCAGCTAGGCAATGTTTCGGCTCTGCCAGCCCTTTTTCAAGCCTCTTCATTAAAGGTACTTGTGTTTAACACGCTGCTTGCACTTTTGCATAGTTGAGCTGAGCACCCATTTGCCTATTGATGCTGGGGAACCCTGGAGCAACATCCACCCTTGACCCAGTGGCAGCTCCAATTTTGTGCCCAAATAATTACAGCTAACGCAATTTTAACACTGCACTTTGGAAGTGATGCCATCCCTATTGCAGAAATGTTGCTACAAGTTACATCCAATTTATGATTAACCAATTGCCCAATTGTTTTCATTTCTGCAATGCTAATGGAGTTGTGGTAAAAAACACAGCATCCAAAATTGCACTTTGCACACTGCATTTGCGGTTATAAATGAGCCATTAAAATACTGCATTCATAGAATATCAAAATAGAATATTATGGTGTGTATTCCATTAGGCCATACAGTGGCCTATCTAGGGACCTACAATTTTGTATTTTGGGGAGGACATAATTTTTTCTGTTCTTATATAGTATATATTTACACAAACCCATACTTCAGTGAAATGTGTTTTGTACTGAGGAGAATGTTCCTTCTGTGTACAGATACCACTTTATGTTTTCATTCCTGCATTGAAATGGTTAACTATCCAGCGAGAACACTGTTTTCTTTCAGGCTTCCTCTTCTGGCACAGCCTCTATTTCTCGGAACAATCCAAGCACTGAACAACCATCCCGCTGAGCCCTAAAGCTATTGCTTTGTGTGCTTCTCTGGCAGGCCTCTCTCCACAAGCAAAACATAGGATGCTTGCTATGGCCTGTTTGTCACACAGACCATTGGTTGTCAAATTTATGAGAAGTGTTATGGTAGCTCACACCCATATGAGAGGTTAATCATTGAGCTGTTCTTGGGACAGTCAGGGCACAGCTGGTCACTTCATTAATTTGTATGCAACAGTGACTCTATAAAAATAGCTTAATAAATGGATCAAAGTTTGTTGGGCCAAGGGGAAAATACTCTCTCTGACCTGCACTAGCCCTTATCATTTGCTCTTGATAAGCAATATTTTCAGTAAAAGGGAAATTCATGTGTCTAGTTCTATGTTAACGCCATCACAAGGTGTATATTTCTATGTTCTTGTGTTCTTGTTGTTCCAGGGTTTGGGCCTTTCTATCCTTTTGTTCAGTGTTTTGCTATATTGTGCCTAGAGCAGCTTTGCACAATTGTATCACTATTGTTTTAATTCCTTCTAGTGTGGACTCCATGATATTGTGTGCAGATTTCTAAATCAAAAATATAAATATAGTTTATATATTTAAACATATGTGTGTGTATGTTGAATATTCTTTTCATGATCTATTTCTGTCTACAGAAGACTGTGCAGTGCCACTGCGTAACAAAGGAAGAGAAAAAAAATTAGAGCAGTGGCACAGCGATAGAAGGGCTTTGTGATTCCTGCCCAGAATGGGGAGAAAACAGGAAAAAATAGACAATTATTTACTCCTTTTCTAAATGTATTCATTTACAGACGGACTTTTATGTAGTACACATTTGAATAGGAAAGATAGGACTGTGTGACATTTCCGTAATGACATCTATTTAATATTGCTATTACAGTCTAAAGAAGCCAATATGAATTGGTTAGGGAATGAGGTTTCAGGTAGTTTTACAATGGAAATTCAATGTCAAAACGTTTACCCTTTGTTGGCATGATATAGTATGAACATATGGGCATAAATCCGTATTACAGTGATTAAATAATGAAAATAAATATGCAGCATACCAGACAGTATTCACAAGTGTCCTCCTCCCTTTGCAGTTAGCTGGGTAGATTAAGGTCAGTAACCATGAGTCAGTGATACCTCCAAATGCTGCAAGAGGAAACTAGGCAGACGGCAGTGTTTATGCTCAACTCTTTGATGTTTAGAATGAGACACTTCAATATAGTGGATACTGAATTCAGCAACAGTCTGACATAAAATGGTAGGAGCTGTTTAGTATTTTACTTGCTATTTAGATATTGTTATTATTGCTTTCATCTGCTGCCAGACTCATACTTTTGTGTGCTACACATGTGCTGCCCCTCGTTGCCAGTCCTTGCACTTACTACCTATCATACACCAAATTCACTGTACTGTATTCACTAATGATAAGATAATGCAAGATACATTGGAGTCAATGATCTTTTTATTTTTGTGACACTTTTTTATGGATAATGCACTGGAGTTGATGACCAATTTTTTTACACACAGAACTTTGCAGCAAATTCATGCCGTACTATAATACTGCAATACTGATCACCCTACATACAAAGTGTATATTATAGCCTGCACATTAACTCCTTCTCTCCTCCTAACTCACATGCTGCAGCTATCTTCTTGAACTCCCTCCCCCATCTCATTAGACAGTACCAGAACCACCAGGCCTTAAAACTACCATTTAAAAAGCAGCTTATCATCCAAATTTATGATCTAAATTTTGAGCAACTTGTTTTGCCATTACACCAAACATGGTCTGTCACATGTTTGCCTCTATGCTTACAAAGTAAGGGACCTTTTGCTCTCCACTGATAAATATTGATGGTTGTTCTAATGGGATTCACAGTACAGTAGTGTCTCAGCTGACTTTTTGCTCATGAATCTAGCTCCACAAGAACCCCTACATGAGGAGCAAACATATCCTTAAACTCCACCATGAAACACCGGTTTAAAAGGGCCTCTATTAAGATACTTCACTGTGTGACACAGCCCCATCTGTTTGAACCAACTGGAAAAATTACAAAATCCTATTTTAAACACTGGTGCTCTATTCTGTAATAACATTACATTTTTTAGGACCACAAGCAACCATAAATCATTGGGGACTGCAGGAATGTAAGCCTGGGCTGTGTTACCCTATTGTCAAATCTTAATACTTCACAGGTATGCTACTTTGCTGCTAGGGTGAAGATAGATGTTCATCCTGCCACTTAATCATATCATAGTTATTCAATCAACTGTTCCGGTAATAAGAAACAAAAATTGCAAAAATGATCCTTTCATTGAGAGAATTTTTTTTTTTTAATTAGGTCTTTTGTCAAGATTTAAATATTCATGTTAGTTGGATAAAAATCAGCTTGGGATCACAAGCCTGTTGAAGCAGCCTACTTATTAGAAACTATAAAGAAAAAAAGAATGCTAGATCACAGAACGACACATGTAATGTGAGATCTGCTTCACTGTAGTATAAACATTTTTATAATTCAATCACTACATGGAAAACAAGTTGGACAATGCTCTCATATAGGGTTGCCACCTGACTGATTTTGACCCGGACAGCCCGGATTTTGAAGGTCAAAACTGCCTTTCCGGTTTTCCAAATTAAGCAGGATTCCCCATGATTGACACAGAGCAATCATTGCCAATAGTCAATTGCCACATCATTGCCCAACCCCTGACTGCATGTCCCACCCCCTGCAGCATCACAGCTCCACCCCATTATGTCATGGCACCCCTGCCCAGATTCAACCGGGCCAAAAGGTGGCAACCCAACTCTCATAGTGCATCTACATGACAGAAGCACAATCCTATTACATGCCCAAGAAGAATATGCAGGGTTGGACTGGGTCAGAGGGATGCAGGAAAAAAACCCGGTGGGCCCCCTGCCAGCCCAGACTTGCTCTCACCAGCTGCACAGCGGGGATGGGACCGGGGTATGGCATTAAAAATTCAATACGTGCCCCGTTGAATGCCAGTATGGCCCTATAGGTTGCAGCCCAGGTGGGCTGCGATGCTCCAGTCCAACCCTGAGAATATGCTTGGGCAGATAAACAGTATTAGATGCAAAAATAGTCTCCTACATGAGATATTTTCCTTTACCTGATGCCAAGGTTATTTAAAGGGGTGTCTCACCTTTAAGATAACATTAAGTATGTTATAGAACGTTTCTATTTATTTTTTGTAGTATTTTTTTTTACTAATGAATATCACCTAAATTTTGCATTTAACCAACCCTTTTAACTTCCAGGCATGTAGAGATTTGATTATTTTATTATTGAAACAGTTTTATGTAATTGTTTTAAAAAGCCAAAGATAAAAATTTCCAGGGACAGATAAAAACCAGTCAAAACCAGGAACTATCCTTGAAAATTAAGGGAAGTAAGCAAATATGGGCCCATGTCCTTGGTTCCAGCTGAGGGACTGCAGCCTAAAATGGTCGGCAGTTCTATTTGCAGATGCTAATGTTAATAGCGCTATAGTAACTGGTTCAACTGCAGCTGTGCAAATTGCAGCAGATGAACTAATCTTAAAGATTATAAAGAATACTAATCTAAGTATGGAAACAAACAACAAATATATTTGTTTGCTCTTAATAAGAGTGTAAGTCACTGCACCATGCACACACAGTTTCATATGATTGTGAGCTGATACAAGCACACCTAGTTCATTGTTCTGATGCCATATAACACCAAGCATGTATTTTGTGGTCAATGACCTTTATTTGTGCACACAACAAGCCTGTTCTCCAGTGCTTAGAGAATTGTTGCATCATTATTAAGTAATCAGTTGGGTTCCCTTTCACCTATATGAAGTAAAATATGCACTGCATGACAACTTTTTTTTAAAAAACCAGCCACATTTGCTTAGTTGATTTACTTAACCTTTATGGTGACCAGACATTGACTAATGTTTCATACAGTTCTACTGATTTTAATTGAACTCTAAAAAAAATAAAACTTTTAAACTTTGGACTAGGTATAGTAACCCATAATGTCAGGGTGCTTGCTTACAAACAGGTGACCAGTAAATGGCACTTGCTTATTGGTGGCTTGGGCTACTAGATCTGGTACAATCTTGCTGACTTATATTATATTACCCCCTATTAAGCAATATGCTTGTAAGTCCCTGGCCCTGCCATTCGTTTTGGTATAACTTATACAACAGTCTAACCTAACATTTTGGAGTACAAGAAGCCAAAGAGTGTTAAGGAAAGTGTCCCACAAACATCAGCTACAACTCAAAATTTCAGGCTATCTTTAAAACAACAGACAGGCATCATCATGAAACATACTTCCCCTTCTATGACATGTGCAGTCACCTGACGCGTTTCATGCCTAGTTCTGGCACTTCATCAGAGTTCTGCCACTTTATCACCTCTGATGAAGTGCCAGAACGAGGCATGAAACGTGTCATAGATGACTGCACTTGTCATAGAATGGGAATTATGTTTCATGATGATGACTGTCTGTTGTTTTAAAGATAGCCTGAAATAAAGCTTTTTGAATTTTATCTGCTGTTTGCGGGACACTTTCCTTAACACTCTTTGGCTTCTTGGACTTTGTACTGAATGGACTGGAGACCAGTTCGTGGAGGTGCCTGCTAAAACAAGAACATGCCCAGTTCAGGGGAGAACGCGAGATACAGACATATAAGTCTTTTTGAATATGTCTCTAACATCTAGCAGTATGCTCTTCTAATGTTTGTGTCTGAAAGCCTTGTGCCAGCACACTCTCTGTGTGAACACACTGAGGGTTTTGGGTGCCAAGTCTTGCATTACTTCTTCGAAATCTGCCGAAATCCGTGTTCGCCCATAGTCTAATACTTCAACATATAAATATATATTGGTCATAGGATAATTGCATGCAGTTGGATAATACTACTTTACATCACTTAAAATTCAGTCAGTCATAAACACTGCAAGAACATATGACCTTGGAAACAAGTTGTTCTTAAGTATCATTAATACATGTAGTAATTTGACTAAAGATGGTAATGTGTGTGCTAAGAATGTTTAATTTTATTTTATTGGTTCTTATGTTGACTTGGCAGTGAATATTGCACCTCCTCTTTACTTCCTGTTGTTGGGCTTCAGGGCAGAACAATAAAAAAAGGTGGCCATAATGTATATGGCCATTTGACAAGGCATGAACTGTACACTCCCTGCCAATGATAATTTTATTTAAAATAAAAAGTATACCAATGAAGCAAATGATTTCACTATAAACACTAGCAACTACCATCTTGGATTGCATATGCATTACATCCTTCTACTGAAACCAAAGGCAGCATATGCACATTAAAGTGCCTTGGAGGGTTAGCGATTACATGCAGGCATCATTGCACAAGACTTGAAATTGTTGCAGTGTGCATGGTCCTCATTCTAGGCCAGGGTTTGGGAGAAAAGGTTGGGAAGAAGGCTGAACACTTACCACTGTACAAATTGTTTGGAGAGGGGCCCTTTGACCCATGGAGAATGGACCTTTGCCTATGCAGTCAACTTTATTTCATCCAGGATGCGGCATCCTTAAGCAGGATCTTGACAATCTGGGCGGCTATGTGGCAGATGAGATTCAACATTAATAAATGTAGGATTATACACCTGGGATGTAGAAATATGTAAACCCTTATAAACTTAATGGGACTGTGTTAGGTAAATCCATATTGGTGAAGGACCTTGGGGTCCTTCTAGATAATAAACTTGGATGTAGCAAACAATTCCAGTCAGCAACTGCAAGGGCAAACAACGTTTTGAGTTGTAGTAAAAGGAGCATTAGATGTCATTCTTCCACTTTACAAAGCACTGGTAAGTCCCCATCAAGAATATGCCATGCAGTTTTGGTCTCCAGAATATGATTCTATAAGAGAGAGTACAAGGAAGGGCAACTAAGCTAGTAAAGGGTATGGGAAGACACAGCTATGAAGAAAGATTGGGGTTGATTATGCTGGAGAAGATGTGTTTAGGGAGGTATAATAACTATGTATAAATATAGAGAGGACCATATCATAATTTCTCTAATGCATTATTTACCAGCAGGCCCTTCCAGCAGATAGGAGGGCATCCATTCCAAGTAGAAGAAAATTGGTTCTACCTTAATATTTCCCCAAAGCTATATGTCCCATTCCCTTCTCCACTGCCCCCCTCCCTGCTTTCTCCCCACATTGTGTTTAAAAAATACGTGGCCCCATCTGGCAACCCTGACCTAAATTTGCAGAGTAGCGCAGCAGAGCTCAGGGGCGCCATGTTTGGATGCTTCCTATCTCTGAAAATTACCGAAAAGAAAGAAGAAGATACTGAAGTGTCTGAACATGGCGCCCTTGAGCTCCGCTGCGCTACTCTGCAAATTTAGGTCAGAGTTGCCAGATGGGGCACATATTCTTTTTAAACACTTATGGGGTTATGTAATAAAGGCACTAAGTTTGCCCAGGGCTAGTAACCCATAGCAAATAATCAGTAGATTTACTAGCATTTACTAGTCACCTGTTTAAATGCAAGCATCTTATTTGTTGCCATGGGTTACTGCTCCTGGGCATACTTAATTCCTTATATTACATACAGGGGTATGTGGGGAGGAAGCAGGGAAGGGGGCCAGTGGAGAAGGGAATGGGACTTTAAGCTGTAGGGAGGTTTAGTTCTCCTTTAAATTGAGGGTGTTAAAGATGTGGAATTCTCTTCCTGAATCAGTCCTACTGGCTGATACATTCGAAAGCTTCAAGAAGGGTTTGGGTAAAATAAACAGAAGGGTTTGGCCTTGGGTCGTTTTTTAGCAAGTGATTGAATACAAGGTTATTATACTGGTTAATCTGAGCCACTATATTTCTGTCTATGCTGGTAAAACAGACCTGAGTGGTGAAATATTGGTGGAGCTTCCAGTGGCGTAACTCAATATTACTGGGCCCCACAGCAAATGAACCTAGCAACCATGCACTGATTTTAATCAGAGACTGGAATATGAATAGGAGAGGACCTGAATAGAAAGATGAGTAATCAAAAAAGAAAATAACAATACATTTGTAGCCTTACAGAGCATCTGTTTTTAGATGGGATCAGTGACCCCCCCCCCCCATTTGGAAGCTGGAAAGAGTCAAAAGAAGGTAGATAATTAAAACACTATAGAAAATAAATAATGAAGACCAGTTAAAAAGTTAGAATTAGCCATTCTGTAACATACTAAAAGTTAGCATAAAGGTGAACTACCCCTTTAAGAGGTTGACTTGTTTTACCATTATTTATTGAAACTGTATATAAATGAGGGCCTTATGGGGCCACTATTCCTCCTGGGCCCCCCTGCAGGGTCTGCTTCCTCTATAGTTATGCCCCTGGGCGCTTATACAAAATCTTGCTAGAGGAGTATCACTGGTCAAATTTAATTGAAAGGAAATGATAGTCACTGGACCAAACTCTTTGGCAACATTCTGCTCTGCACATGTACCAGGGCTGACCAGGTTCAGAGAATTCCCGCAAATATAAAGGGAAGATGGCACTAAGGTGTCTTAAGCTACCCCAGGCCAGTGTGATTTTTTAAAGAAGCGTAGCTCTGGCTTAGGATATCAGGTAAGCGATTAGTCAAACAGTTGCCAGAAACACAGTTGCCAGAAACACAGATTTAATTGCCTCTAGCTGGTGTAGGACTGGCCCACATGTATACCAGGAAAAGTCCCGGTGGGCTCAGGTGTCAGTGGTCGCTCATGCTGCTAAATATTTGGCCCATTCCCTATTTCTATGAGAATAAAGAGTCTAAATAGATAGAATAATAGATTAAAGTATGTAACGAAGACTAGGAGAATAGAGGTTGAGTGAGGAGGAAGAATAATAGTACTGAGAGTGGCCCCTGGTCTAAGGTTTTTTGATGGACCCCTGGTGTCCCAGTCCAACACTGTGACTAGCTTTTTCATATTACCTGGTAATATGGTAATGTTCATGAAACAACAGTTCCTTTTTATCTCAGTAGGACACTGATGGAATGCACAAGTGTGTAGGATTCAATTCTATAATACTAATAAGCCCCTATGTGCCAAATAGTTGATTAATGTAGGACATATTGCACCAACTGATGGCTAAACCCAAACACGGGGGGCAGGGCAGAGAGCATTGGGATGGGGCAGTGATGTAGGAACTAGCATGATGACATCAGAGGTGGGTACAATGATGTTGGTGGAGTTATGACACCTGGGCAAGGCCAGTTCTGGGCTGCAGCCCGGCGGTTGGGGACCCCTGTCTTAGATACAACTGGCTGGATTTCTATCCAGTTTTCACAATGTTTTAAAGTGTTGATGCCCAGCTCAAAACCACACAGGTGGCAATCCTATCTCAGGCTATATTCTGCTTGATGAGTAAAAGCCCAATCTTTTAATTACTGCTATGAGATCTATTATACAGAAATCAGTTATCCAGAAAGTTCTGAAATACAGCAATGCTAACTTTAGGGATGCCCCAAATCCAGGATTCGGTTTGGGATTCTGCCTTTTTCAGCAGGAAAATCCTAATCCGAATTTGCATATGCAAATTAGGGGCAGGGAGGGAAATTGCGTGACTATTTGTAACAAAACAAGGAAGTAAACCTTTTTTACCTTTACCACCCCTAATTAGCATATGCAAATTCAGATTCGGTTTCGGTATTCGGCCGAATCTTTCACAAAGGATACGGGGGTTCGGCCGAATCCAAAATAGTGGATTCTGTGCATCTCTAGCTAATTTAAAAAAAATCTAATTTTTGATTGATTTGCTTTTTTTTTTGTATCTGTAATAATAAGACATGAACTGTACTTGATAGTAGCTAAGCCATGTTGAGGTGAGTATCTTAATATCTAAATGTTTTCATGTATGGCCAGATTATTGTTCGAGTTTCATAAGGCTGAAAACCAAACAGAAGGTTCAGACCCGAACAGGCCTTACAAAAACCGAACTGTTAGGGTCAAAACCGAACAGGTGGCAACCTGATAAAAAGAAAGCAGCTGTGACTGTGATTTTGTTACTGAAAATGATTTTATTAGAGTAGTCAGTTATGTTGGGTGTTTATAGCATCCTGTAGCGCCCACATATTCTGTGGCGTCGTACAAAGATATAAACCTTAAAAAAAAAAACAAAAAAAAAAAACAACCAGAGACAAGCAAAACAAAACAAATGGGCCGGCTTTAGTGCTGACAGCAGCCACACATGATGTATACGTGAGCGTACGGGCTGCGCACAAGTCGGTGTAAGTGGCTGCATAATGAGTGTGCATGTGTGTGACACAGTGTCCTGTGGGCGGGTCCTACTGCTTCCTGTGCTCAGCTCGGCCCCCGTGTGGTAGTGTCTTGTTGTGTCTCATGTCGTCTCCTCCTCTACACGGGCTCTCTTCTGTCGGTCACCTCTCACGGGACCCGCCGCCTCGGTCATGGAGCCCCCGGGACAAGTGCAGCTATTTGGGCCTGTCTCACGGCAACCTGCGAGTCCACTACAAAGGTCAGCAGCCTCCGCGGCGGGTAACGAGGGGGGGCAGCCGGGGTACATTGTGTAGGGTGGGAGGGCTCAGAGATCATCGGCGGGGGGTATTACACGGAAGAAGCGGGGGAGGGGGAATAGATATGGGGAGATGGGGAGTACATGTAGGTTTAGGGGCGAGGGTAACTGAGACAGAAAAGGGGTGACTGTAAGGTGACGATGGGCCCAGGAAGGGCCCTGGCGGCTGAAAGGGGGGCGGCAGGCTCGGTGAGCTGGCTAAGATGGCTCCCCCAGTGTCAGTAGGTAGCCCCCCCCAGTGTCAGTTGGTAGCCCCCTGTTTGGTGTATATGTGGGAAGCCGTTTCCATGCGAATAATGCCTTTCCTGTGTTTACATCTGAAACCCTTTGTGCTTAGCTGAGAAGAAAATCTGATTAGAGCTGTCAGTAGTGTCATTAATATCCAAGGCAGCATTGCCACAACAGCTCCCACCATTCCCACACATCAGCCTGTCTGTGGCTGCTGGAACATGTCGTTTGAGCCCAGCAGCAGGGCCCTAGCTTGGATATCCCTGGCTGAATTTAGCCAGTGCCTGACTAGGCCATCCTTTGTAGGAATGCACAGTAATCACTGTTCAAACCACCATATCCTCACATACACTTCACCACTGAAATGTTTGCTTTCCCTGACAAATAACTGACAACCCCTTCATGCCATAAGCTTACTGGTTGTACTCCAACACAGTTATTCCAATAGATACAGTTAACTGGCTTTTCATGTTAAATTCTGTTTAATGTACCATTTTTAATTAGATGTCTTCTAAAGGCTCATTTACCCTCTCGTATATAATATATAAGTCTGTGTGTGCAGTCCTGGGAAGTATATGTGTTTACATATCTGACTTCACTCGCCCCCAACCCACTTCTTCTCAACCTACATGATGGGACGAATGGCAATGTCAGACATTTTACCCAGAGTGGGATTTTCCCTCACTGAAAAACACAATTTAAATTTTATCAAAATCTTCCTTCTTTGCCTTCCTTAAAGATGACATGGAAGCTCCAGCATAGGGCTTTGTCTGACAAGTCCTACCCAAAAACACCGGATTGTGAATTTCAGGGTCCCTTTTATAAGTTTTTGGGAACTTTACTTTGGCATGCTCATAAATAAAACACGAATAGACACTTACGGTCTGTGACTGAACTGGATGCACTGTTGTATTCTTCATTGTTGATTACTACGTTACATTTTTTATATCATTTTTGGACATTCCTCGTATATGAAACCTAGTGCTAGCCATACAGCTTCACAAACAAATAGAGATTTTCTCGATTTGGCTATATATTATCATTAGGCCTCCAGGCCAGTAATCAAATATGGGGGTTGTTAGCATAGAACTTTTTGTCTAAGAGCCTTGGACAACAAAACATTCTACATAGTCTGTTTAGTATCATATGGACCACTGATCTGGTACTAATCAGGAAGGGCATCATTTTGTGCCAAAACAAGGTGCCAGTAGCCAAAAAGGTTATATATTTAACACTAAAGCTATCTGATGCCACAACAGAAGCTGCCAACATAATCCCTTTTTAAGCAGGTTTGCCATGCACACCAAGACCTGATTATTTAATCAGTTTGTAAACAAATTGGTACAAGGGATGTGTAAAGCACCTTCATAAGAGTCCCACGGTTGCCTTGCTATCCCCTCCTAGGTGTTTGAGTGTTAAGAAAGCAATTAGCCATAGCTATCTCATGAGGTATCTTGGCATTTTGAGTTAGTTGAGTATAGGTCTTGTTTTACAGGTCCTCTCTGCACATGGATATTGTCCTTCATACACCCCCTATCACGCTACTTACTTGGGGGGTATGCTTTTCATTGTGAATGGTAGCTTTGTGTACTGCTGCACTAGACTTCAAAATGTCATCCATTCTGGCAGAAACACTGCATTCAGTTTTCACCAACAACCTATGCAGCAACCTTGGGATACCCCTTGTTCACAGATCCTTCCAAGAAGGTTGTGCACTCACATAGAGAAGACTCAATTTCTCCTTGTTTATACCCCATATTCACTTTAGCTGAACCCCCCAGAAATAGCACTCGATGTAGTCCATGAAGAGTCCTTCCTGTGCTACTTGTATTCATTTAGGGCTTTTGCTTTTAGGTTTTTATTTTTTTTAAACACTAAAATTCTATACATTGTTTTAGTCAATTGAGCAGAGTGGCAGTGCAGGAAAAACTGGATCTTTCTTCAGTCTAGTCCTCACACTGAAGATGAGGACTTCTTTCTTGCGGCATCTCTACTGATCAACGTTCACTATTTTTCTACACTGACATGCTTTGGAGGACAGAGGAGGCATACCACAGCTTTAATGAAATAGAATGACCTATGAGTTTGTAGCTTAGAGTTATAATGATCTTTTTTCCTTTACATTTATTTCACTTCCTTCATGTTCCTCATACAGTTTTGTAAATACAATACGTTTGGTCTTTCTATAGCTCCTTTATAAACATAGCTGGAATGGCATTAGCCAGGCCCAGATCATGTTTTTGACAAGAAGGGAATACAAACAAGTTTGAAAGGAATTAACTTCTAAATGAATTAGAATTTCTTTCCCGTTATATATAAGCCCCTTTGACACAAGCTCATTTAGTTGGGCATATATATAAAAGATGCATAAACACTATGTGAACTTCCAGAAATATATATAAATATATGTAAATTTCACACATACACTGGTCCTCAGATTAAATGGAAACCATGTTTGTGCTTGCAGGAACCATCTCCCCTCTCCCTTTAGTCTCACATTGTGCACTGATCCCTCCCTTATCTTGTTACATTGCAAAGCAATGGATTCTGGGATTTGAAGTTCCCCTGTTTTCCATTGTGGATAGGCCACATATTCTCTAGAAAGCAGATGGACTTAGTCTCTTTTTAAAATGTATACATTTAATTTAGTTTCAAGTTTTAGTTGCAAGTATGTTTTGCGAGTTGCTTATTATAGAGAGATTGAAAGTCTTCAAATCTGGTTGTAGATAGACCCTTGATTTTTTGACTTTTGCAGATCTGAACACATGGTGAATTTGCACTAAATATAAATGATATATTTGTAATTGCCAATTAATTCTAAGTATTTGATTTAATTTTTTAACTGATGCTCACACGTTCTGCTTATATTAAATGGTAAGCAAAGGTAAAATGGTGCTAATGATTCTCTCCAATGATTCTAGTCTGTTACCTGCTGCTCCTCTACTTCAAAAAATGCACCAACCTAAAGTACATCTTGCTAAGCACTGTGCCACAGTCTTCTTCCTGTTTTCCATGTGGTCCCTTTAATTTGGGCAGGTTCATGTGAAGTACAGCATTGTCCCTGAGATCTCAGTACTGTGCATGGACACAGTAGAATTACCAAATGGAAGCTCGGGAGAAGAAGGAAGGTGTTTGTGAGTCACTCTGAAAGTAGAACCTTGTGCCGGTGCAATTTTGGAGGGGGGAAATGGGTAAGTGACTAGAATCATTGGTTGTATCTAATAACTTGGTACCTCCCTTGATATTACCTCTCCTCTTTTAAGGCCAGTGATGCATGGTGTTTTGTGCATCACTGCCATCTTACAGAAATAGCAATACTATAAGGCTCTGTGGGATTTGTGGTTTTATAGAGAAGTTCAACTCTCCTTCAAAAGATAGTAAGGTAGACTCGAGACCACAGTCCTCCGTGTCCTACTTTCTCCCCGTGTGGGGTCCCAGGGCCTAGAAAATACAATCGGGCAGTAGATTCTTGGGACTTCTCCACCTCTTAACCATTTTCAATTTCCTTGCTTTTATTTCTCAAATGCCAGTTTTGGTCTGTATATTATAAATGGTTTATTAATTCACTTCCTACACCAAACAACTCGGGCTGTTTTTAAAGAACTAATTCTAACTTAATTTGTTTGCACATTGGCAATCTGTGATTGCAATTGGTGGGTGGCACTAGCACATTGATTTAAGGGTGGTTGATCCGTAGTCGATCAATCCAATTGAAGATTCACTTTATACATTGAAATAGCACATGGCACTTTAAATGTTCTTATAAGCAATCGATTAGAGACTTAAGCACGTGGATAACTACAATTATAATAAAGCCTCATGCCAGTAACATAACTATGTTTTAAAATCTATTTATTGCACTGAGCACTTTTTTTGTCTATAATTAGGTAGGGGTGTGGAAGGAAGGGGGGTTTACTTCTTTTTTCTTGGTGTAAGAAATAGCAAGGGGCAAAATTGTCTACACCTGTCATTGCTCCTAATACTGTTGAACGTAAGTTTGTTTTGGTGTCAAGGTCTGCCCGTCACCATTCCATGTTCATCTGTTAGGGTGTTATTAATTCAGGGGTATTAGTATCAGTAAGAGCAATGTAGGTCTCTATAAAATATATTGCATAAAACAGCTCGTATGTAAAATCCTGCTTCATGTAAATCAACTATTTTCAAAATAATATACATTTTTAGTAGTATGTGCCAATGGGTTATCATGAATAGAAAATTGCCATTTTAAAAAAAAATAAGGCCCACCCTCTGTGATCATATGATTCACAGTGCATACAAACAAACTGTACATGTTAGGTCACATGAGCCAAGAGTTCTGTCTTCCTGTTTCAGTTAGAGTTGTATTATTTCTGGTCAGGTGATCTCTGATGGTGGTTCAAAAGGGCAATATTTACTTAAATATATATACCAGTTTGGTTAGATTCTTTAACATGCCACTTAAAGGGGTTGTTCACCTTCCAAACACTTGTTTCAGTTCAGTTGTTTTCAGATTGTTCCCCAGAAATAGACTTTTTTCCAACTATTTCCATTATTTATTTTTTACTGTTTTTGCAAAATCTAAGTTTAAAATTGAATGTCCTTGTCTCTGGTGTTTGAGTCTGGCAGCTCAGTAAATCAAGCGCAGACTCTAGACTTACAATTTTGCAACATTTAGTTGATACATTTCTCAGCAGCATCTCTGGAGTATTCGCAACTATTGTATCAATTCTAACAGCTACCTGTAATGAAACCCAGAGATTCTGCTCAGCAGGGACAAAGATAAGAAATGTATCAATTAAATGTATCAATTTAGAACAGTTTACAGGGTCATTGAACCCCCCTTCCCAGAGCTACTTTAGAAGGTGAAAAATGACACTTTACACTTCAAAATTAGAAAACCAGTGACACATAGAAAATAGAAAGTAATTGGAAAAAGTCGTTATTTCTGGTGATCTATCAGAAAACAACTAGTTGTTTGAATGTGAACAACCCCTTTAATTTGATATAAACTATATGTTGCTCAAGTATTCATTTTGGGGGTATAGTTTTCCTTTAAAGGAGTTGTTCACCTTCCAACACTTTTTTTCAGTTCATTTGGTTTCAGATAGTTTACCAGAAATAAATACTTTTTCCAATTACTTTGTATTTTCTATGTGTGACCGTTGTCCCTGAGTTTTATTATAGGCAGCTGTTAGAATTTATACAATATTTGCTAATACTCCAGAGATGCCACTAGGAAATGTATCAAGTATATGTTGCAGGATTGTAACAGTTCAAGACTTTCACCCCGTCCCTTTTGTGACGTCACTGCGGGCAGGAGCCGGTCTATAAATAGAGGGTTTGGAGGGGGCAGTTTAGGGTCGGGTGCGGGTCGAGAAATTCTCGACCCACACATCACTACTGAGCTGTCAGACTGAAACACCCAATATGAACATTAAAGGGGAACTCCACAAAAACATAACTTAAGCTTTTAGAAAAGTAAATCTAATTGTCAAGCAACTTTTCAATATACATCAATTAAAAAAATATGCAGACTTTTCATGATTTTTAATAGTTCGGAAAAGTTTCCTAAGCCTAGCCCCCTGCTCCTGCTGATCTGTCTGACTACTTTGCTGAGATGGCTGACTACTGTTACTTTGTATCAACAGCCAGCTGTCCTCAGCCTGCATCCTCCAAACCCCACAATTCTCTGCACACATGGTTTCAATAAGGAATGGAACATTACAGTGCAATGCATTGTGGGTTATGCATTTCCTGCATGCTGTCTGTAAGCTGTGTAGAAGTTGTTTTTTAACATCAGTGTTTAGTCCCTACTTCCCTGCCAGGATTTCAAATTATGCAGAAAGAGAAGAACTGTTCAACAGCTGGATTTCAGCGTAGAAAATGGCATTTATTCATACTTTTTGAAGAAACAGGTAACTGTGATGGGGTTTCTGTGTTTTATGTAGGCCTTTTTATCAAATTTTGGTTTGGAACTTAACTAAATTTTAAACTTAGATTTTGGAAAAACAGTAAAAAATGGAAAGCAGTTAAAAAAAAAAAAAAGTCTTCATTCCTGGTTAACAATCTGAAAACAATGGAATTGAAAAAAGTGTTTGGAAGGTGAACAACCCCTCTAAAGTCTCTGCCTGGCTAATGTTGCTCCCTTTTCAGCCTGGCATAATTCAGCCAGCTCAAACAAGAGGTTTAACATATACTAGGTTGAAAAATGCCCCATGGGGTCTCAGCCCTTAGGGACGCAGAATTGATCAGTGTTTAAAACATGTTGACTTGGTTGGAAGCTCAAAGCTTGTTTTATTTAGACTGACAGCTGAGTAGGGGTAGGTCATTTAACACAGTTGCTGACACCACAGGATGGTGCGTCTGTAACATCACACAGCACCTGGCACACTGAAGCAAATCTTACAAAGTGGTGCCCACCTGTTGCCACCAGCATCTTTAATTGAATTCACTGGTAAGCCATGACAGGTGATCAAGGGCATTTTTTTTGTGTTGCCGTTATCCCTGAGAGCAGTGCAGTGGTCAAAGTGCCATTATTGCCATAGGTCTAAGGTGAGCATAGCCAAAGTTTTATTTGCACTTTATCTAAATTACTTTCATTGTTAGTACATTTGTTAGTCATACAGCATTACTAAAGATCCCAGCTGTTCGTGATGGGTTTTCTAGACTGTTAGGCTACAGGCGATGGGGTGTGGTTGTTGCTGACCATTTTCTTTTTCTGAAAGATTAAAAAAAAATAGTAGGGTAATGTTTTGTATAAATAAAATATAATTTCTATGTGCTTCATCTCTAACATTAAAATATTTCCGTGTGTCTTACTACTTCCACTAAAATCATATTTCTCTATGGAAAACCTAAGGTTGCATCATATCCAGGATTAGGGTTTGGATTCAGGCAGATGCCCAAGGCTTTTACAGCATTTGGATTTGCCAAAATCATTATCAGATGAACCAATTCTAGATCCTTAGGGCCATGGTCATTTTCTCCATTGTATATCTGCTGCCTTCAGTCCCCTTTATCTGTGTACAATAATAGGCATGGGATCTAGCTTGTTAGTGCACACTCACACACGCTGGAAACGCAAAAGTGTACATTTTTGCAATCTTGTCTTTGTGTAAGTGCTAACAGACCAAATCGAGGGGGCTTAAGGCAGCGTTTTGGCAGATGTGAAAAAACTACCCATGTGCCGCTAGCCTTAAAGTGACCCTGACAACACAACTTAAAATTTACAAGATCTAATTTTACCATTTACAGCACCCTGAAAATACAGATCTAACACTTCCAAGGAGAGCTGGAAGCCAGGTTTTCCCATAGAGAAGAATGGCTTCTGGTTATCTGCAGCATCTATAATACAGTTTTATCGCCAAAACAAAGTGGATGTCAGACTTCAAAAAAAAAAAATCTAGTCGTGTTATTGATCTTGATTGTCACTGTACATTCCATGGACTTAATTTTTATTTGTCATTTATTTCATTCAAGTGCATACATTTTCAAAAACAGGTTTATGTATTTGCTTGTGTTTTGCTACCTTAAAGGGATTCAGTCATGGATTTTGTGGTGTCGTTTTTATTTATAAATTACACTGTTTACACTCTGCCATGTAAAATTTCATTCTTAACCCAACAGGTACAGTATATTTTTTTTATTGGTGTTTAGGCATCCATCTCAGGTCATTTTGCCTGGTCATGTGCTTTCACAAAGAGCCAGTGCTGCACTATGGAACTGCTTTCTGACAGGCTACTCAATGTAACTGAAGGAGTCACAGTGGGACATGGTTTTTTTTTATTATAGGGTAAACTAAACATGCTTAACCCAAATGCTATGTTATTACTAGGTTAAACTAAACAGGCTAAGCCCAAATGCTATGTTATAACTAGGGTAAACTTAACATGCTAAACCCAAATGCTATGTTATTACTAGGGTAAACTAAACATAAGCTCAAATGCTATGTTATTACTAGGGTAAACTAAACATGATAAGCCCAAAATGCTATGTTATTACTAGGGTAAACTAAACATGCTAAGCCCAAATGCTATGTTATCACTAGGGTAAACTAAACATGCTAAGCCCAAATGCTATGTTATTACTAGGGTAAACTAAACACACTAAACCCAAATGCTATGTTATTACTAGGGTCAACTAAACATCATAAGCCCAATTGCTATGTTATTACTAGGGTCAACTAAACATGCTAAACCCAAATGCTATTTTATTACTAGGGAAATATTTCTTTGGGTTCTGTGTATAACCTTTCATTTTACCTGAGCACAGAAATCATTGAGTCTATTGATATAAATAAGTGCAAACATGTAGACAAATATGGTTCTCTTTGTAACTGACTCCCATGTATTTTAATGAGCATTTGCTGGAAAGTAGTGAAATGAATCCTAGTTATAAATAGACTGTTTCTCTTAGAAAACAGCATCTTATGTTATCTATAAATTATTAATGCCCTGACTATATACTTTTTCTCTCAAATTAAATCTCTTAGCACTTCCTTCTTTGGCTGTTTTTGTACAAAAAAAAAAGTTAAAACCAGAATGAACTTACTTGGCAATATACTTTGCCTCCCCTCATTGTTTGTTTTTTTCAGACATTTACCTTTGTACCATCATTCAATTAGATGCATTTGTCATGTGTAACTGGATAAAGCCAGTAACACATTGGCAGATTACATCTCAAGCCTAATACTTGATACATGGGGGTAAATTTACTAAAGGGCGAAGTGGCTTGTTACCAGTTGTTGCAGCGTTACCAGTTTTGTCCACTTCGCCGAATTACCAATGGCCTCAGGCAACAATTCGCTAGCGAAGGAGATGACGCTAGCGCTGATTCGCAATCTAATGCCAAACGACTTTTTGCTCTGGCGAATGGACGTTACTTCGCAAATTCACTAATATGTGGATTTTACTGAACGTTACCTCTTTCGCCAGACTTGCCTTCGCCACCTCAGACCAGGCAAAGTGCATTAGAGTACATAGAACATCCACAACCTGCAGTTACTTACATCTTAAAAGTCCACAAAACGATGGCTGGCTGTTTTTCAGGGTGATAGGCTGCAAAAGGTAAAAAAAAATTTTTTCGGGTACCCGGTTTCCCACATACATTTTCTAATATGGAACATTATTTTAAAGTGGGCTCATGTGTAGGACATTAAAACAACTGTATTGGCTTTATTTAGGTTCCCTGGACATGTGTTGTAATCAGTGGAAATGTTATGTATTAGCTGCAACATTTAACATACAGGCCTCCATTCAAGTTTAAATTTCCCGCCCTATGCAAATTAGCCTGAGCGAAGTCCTCAAACGAAGTTGCGCAAGGCAGATTTGAACACTAGCGCTTCTTTGGTTTGATTTGCTCGAATTGCCGAAGTAACGCTAGCGAAAATTCACCAACGTCACGCGCCCAGGACGAAATTTTTCGATATTTATTAAAGCCCGAAAAATATCTAGTTTTTACCCGAACCGATTCATTTTGTAATAATAAATATGGTAAAATCGGGAGTTTGGTTTTTGTATATAAAAAGTGAGATAAATTTGAATTTTACTAAATAACCCTCAATATAAACCCAATAGGATGGTTTTTCCATTAGTATGGGTATGTGGTACAACGAACTGTATTATTATTATTATTATTATTATTATTATTAATAATAATAATAATAATAATAATAATATTATTACAGATAAAAGGAAATAACTTAGAAAGGGATCCTGTCATCGGAAAACATGTTTTTTTCAATTAATATCTGGGAAATTGACAAAATGTCTAGCCCCATGTCAGATTTCAAAATTGAATATAAAAAAATCTGTTTGCTCTTTTGAGAAATGGATTTCAGTGCAGAATTCTTCTGGAGCAGCACTATTAACTGATTCATTTTGAAAAATGTTTTTTTTCCCCATGACAGTATCTCTTTAAGAAAACTATTTGCTTATAATGCGCTCTATGGGAGATGGCCTTCCTGTAATTTGTAGCTTTCTGGATAACAGGTTTCCAGATAATTGGTTCTATACCTGTGTGAGCTTCCCCTGTGTCTCCCAGAACCTGGTTAAGTGGACTAGATGAACTAAGAGGATTAGCAGAATGGTCAGCAGGAGAGGTGTCTAGAATACTGAAAATCTAGATACTTCTAAGAGAAAATCAAGTGAGTCCAAAAGAGGCACATCTGGGGTCAAGCCATAATCCGGATCAGTTGAACCAAGGACCTTGGCATATATCTCTTGTGTGATGTTGATCTGGCTTGCATGCAAATACAGTGAGGCCTGTATACATTCCCTCACAATGGGGGTAATTTATAAACGGTGGGCAAATTTGCCTGTGGACAGTAACAATAGCAACCAATCAGTGCTTGGCTTTTTTCAGGCAGCTGCAGGTAGGACAATGAATGCAACATTTTGATTTGTTGCCATAGGTAACTGCCCATGGGCACATTTGCCCAGTATTAATAAATGACCCCCAATGTGTGCAGTTGAATAGAGCGTTATTTTAGAAATGTAGTTGTAACCAAATAAGAATGTACTAATAAGTGCTAGGAAACTGCTGATTCCCATTCAGCATGTCATACATGCAGAGGGCTCGTTGGCAGCTTTTAGCATTTCAGCTGCTCTGTAAATTGACACTTTATAATTCTGTTTAAATTTGGAATCACAAGGCAGAATTCTAGTTGGAACTATTGAGAAACAGGGAACATGGGCGTGACTGAATCATCATGAACTCTTATTGGCTTTCCTCTGCCATCACAAAATTCTGACTCAGAAAGTCCATGACTGGTTTACTGTTCTTTGTAATGTGCTATTAATAACATGAAAACAGCCAGAGTTATGTGCTTTGTGTTTTTTATACATCCATCCACTATTGCAGAACTGCTTAAATAGACGACCCCAGTGCCTGAATATGAAGTGTAATCTGTAAACACTGACTAGAACTCAGTCTTCTGTTATTTTCTTTGGATCACATGCTGCCTTACTATGCTCTGTGTTGCTCTAATCTAAACCTGGTAACGTTAAACACAACTTCGATCTTTATATGCAATGATATTTGTAAATGCCCAATGCATTTTTCAACACCAAAAAGCAGTTCCTTTCATTGTATGGCATGAGAATTGTGTGTGAGCACTAGCACTGGAGCTTTTCAAGCAATTCTTACCTGGAAATTATATTAAGTCACATTTTAAGGCAGCATTTGCTCAAATGAACCACAGGTAGTGCTTTTGTTTGACTCCCTCTGCAAATGCACTCTCATTTGCTGTTCAGATAAATGTGGAACATTGCAGAGTTTTTTTTAAACTGTAACCGTAGGGCTGTTACTGGAAAACTATACCCCTCAAACAAAGACTTTTGAGATACAAATACACACCCACATCTTTGCATGAAAATAATGCTGTATGGGAGGGGTATATGCAAAACATACGACATACAACGCTTTGTAGGTTGTTTTAAAGGAAAACTATACCCCTTGAACAATGTAGATCTCCATAAAGATATATTGCATAAAACAATATATTGGATTCACGGTGCAGTTCTTTTGCATCCACACGTCTTCCTGTTATAGAGTTGTAGTATTTCTGGTCAGGTGATCTCTGAGACAGCACACAGACCATCACAAAATGGGGGTTCAAGGCAAGAGTTGTAAAAGGGCAATATTTACTTAAATATGTATATACCAGTTTGGTGAGATTCTTTTTTTATGCCACTTAATGATATAAAGCTGTTGCTTAAATATTCATTTTGGGGGTAAAGTTTTCCTTTAATCACCTAACATCCAATATCACCCTGTGTGCAGGTACTTTTAGGCAATGGTGTCCTTGTTAGAACTGATCTTCATTTTCATAAACGGGCTGAATCAGCAGTTAATTGGCCTATTTATGAGGCCCCCAGGGGGTCTTGCCAGATATTTGTCATTGGACAGGGTCCACATTGGTGCATTGTTGTTGTTCTTTGAAGTCTAGTCTCCCAAACAATTGGATCATCCAAGTTAAGCATGCCATATTAATGGAATATCCTTGTAATAATAATAATCCCACACTTACCTCAGTTTTTTATAATTACTATTTTTTAATCACATTCACATAGCATTAGTACAGGAGCCAGTAAACCTGCCTGTATGTTTCTGGAGTATGATCTTGCATATTTGCCATAAGTAAAGATGAGAACATTGCCTCAGATGTCACTAAACCAGGACCGCCCTGGATATTTATCTCTTTTTGTGCAGAAAACATAATTGTATTTTTTTTGGCTAATAGCTAGAGGCTTGTACAAATGCTCTAAAGCCCTATGGCATACGTATTTCATTTAGAATGTACTTTATGAGGGCTATAGTTACCCCACTCCACCCAGCTAAGGCTTTGTGGGAACAGTTATCATTAACACACATTTATAAAGTAACATCATATTTTGCAGTGCAGTACAGTAAAAGGATGTATGGACAGGTATGGGATCTGTTATCTAGAATGCTCGGGACCTGGGGTTTTCCAGATAATGGATCTTTCTCTAATTTGGATCTTCATAACTTGTCTACTAGAAAATCATGTAAACATTAAATAACCCCAATAGGCTGATGTTGCTTCCAATAAGGATTAATTATAGATATTTGTTTAGATAAAGTACAAGGTACTTTTATTATTATAGAGAAAAAGGAAATCATTTTTAAAAATTTGGTTATTTGGATAAAATGGAGTCTATGGGAGACAGACTGTCCGTAATCTGGAGATTTCTGGATAACGGGTTTCCGGATAACGTATCCCATACCTGTATCAGATATATAGATTACATAGAAATATTGCTCGGCACTGTAGGTAAAGCAGGTCCTACTCATTAGAGCATACAGTCTTAAAGATCCATTAATTATGACTCTAAACATGCCCGTAAATGTAACAATTAAGATCTAATGGTTGCAGGAAAGATGGTTCGTTTTCAATAGAGAAGTGTTAGAGCTGAATGGTCAGATATGAAACAATAGAAACAATAATATCTTGCCTAAATCTGATAATTCAGCACTAAGGAGTTCTACACTGGTGATGGGCTAATCCGACACGTTTTGCTTCAACAAAAATTTGCCAAAATGCATTGCATGGGCGACAATTTTTTTTTTGACACGACAATTGCGCAACAAATTTTTGCTGTGCAACAATTTTTTCACAGTCTAAGGGCATCATTTTCGCAGTAAAACATTTTGTTCAACACTACTCACTGAATGACCTGCCATTTAAAATAAGGAGTAGTTTGTTATATTGTCTGATAAAATCAATCCCTCACTTCCCACTCAAATAATCTTTTTTTGTATCAAAGCTGCACAATTATTAGAGCAGTCTCATGTCTTAGTGACAGGGAAAGAAACCAAATCGTTTCTGCTACTTTGTGACCTGTACCTTTTGTAATAGAATCCTGGCATCCTGAGAGCAGAATAACCTTCATGTGATTGTATATAGGAGGGTATTTTATTAAACAACTGATTCACAGAGACCTTGGTTGTTCATAAACTGTAAATGTATTCATGTGAATTCATGGGGGTATATACAGCAGCATGTCCTGTTTTTGGTGCACAACAAATGCTGATATTAAATACATTAGCAAAGTGCTTGTGGAGCGTTAAAACTACGTTGGCTGCATGAATAGCTGAGGAATAGTGCATACTGTATTCTTCTGCATCTGATGCAGGTATTGCCTTTGTTACTGTGCCAGCGGAAAGTCTGTAATGAATTTAATTCTCCTTCCATTAATGCAGCCCAAAAGCTTTACTCATAATGCCTGTTAGAGTAAAACAAATCATGTTGCAAAGGATTTTACTATTTCTAGTGCAAAATGACAATCATTTGGTGTGGCCTAGACTGTTAAATATCCGTATGTGATGACTGTGTGCAGCAGCAGGGAGTTTGTAGAATTCCAGTTTGGAATAGGATTTAGTATTTGATTTAATCAAACCACAAGTGTTTTTAAGTATATTGGAAGTAAATAAAATAATCGTATGTCATATTTTATTTTCATAGTGGTGTATCTATTGCTTTGTAGCTTTACACATTTTTGTTTGTTTGTTTTTTCTAATGAAATATATGTGCCTTTCACATGATACTACCTATTTCTACATGTACAAGAGACTCGCTTGGTACCAGGAAAAAACGCTCTCAACCTAAATGGGGATATTATCTCTGGTTTCAGAGCTACTTCTTGTAATGTGATATTCCAGTGCCTTCATCAGGTTTTTATTTTATTCTCCTTCACAGGTCATGGGAAAACGTCAAAAGATGCTGCTTCGGTGCGCTCAACACACCCGATTCCAGCAGCTTGTGGAATCTTTTACTTTGAAGTGAAAATTATAAGTAAAGGTAGAGATGGGTAAGTATGATACTTTGTTTTTATCTATAAGTGTAATTATAAAATGGCAGCTGTCATGCAAACAAGCATGACAACCAACGTATCCTTCCACCTCTTATTCACAACAGACCTGTGAAACAGGGAGTGTGAATAACATTGTTGAACTGACTGGAGGGCAGTTAATTTTTGATACAGAAGAGTTTCAGTTGTCATTTCATTTAGCAGTACATGTTCAATTAAAAGAAAACTATACCTCCTGAACAATGTAGATCTCTATTAAAATGTATTGCATAAAACAGCTCATATTTAAAACCCTGCTTCATGTAAATAAACCATTTTCATAATAATATAATTTTTAGTAGTATGTGCCATTGGGTAATCAGAAATAGAAAATTGACATTTTAAAAAATAAGGTCCGCCCCCTGGGATCCTAGGATTCACGGTGCACACAACCAAGCCAAACAAACCATACATGACACATGAGCCAATCAAAAGACAGAATTCTCTCTTTTGCTTCAAAACTTTTTCCTTTTTTACTTTCTATCTCTTAAAGGGGTGGTTCACCTTTAATGTACCTTTAAGTATGTTATAGAATGGCCAATTTTAAGCAACTCTTTAATTTGCTTTCATTATTTATAGTTTTATAGTAATTTCCCTTTTTCTTCTGACTCTTTCCAGCTTTCAAACGGGTGTCGCTGACCCCTTCTAAAAACCAAACGTTCTGTAAGGATAAACATTTATTGTAATTGCTTCTTTTTATTACTCGTCTTTCTATCCAGTCTCTCTTCTATTCATATTCCAGTGTCTCATTCAAATCAATGAATGGTTGCTATGGAAATTTGGACCCTAGCAACTAGATTGCTGAAATTGCAAACTGGAGAGCTGCTGAATAAAAAGCGAAATAACTCAAAAACCTTAAACAATAAAAAATGAAAATAGAATGCAAATTGTCTCAGAATATCACTCTCTGTATCAGACTAAAAGTTATCTCAAAGGTGAACAACCCGTTTAAGTATTAATTTTGGGGGTATAGTACCTTTAATATATTTAGGAACATTTCTTTGAATTAATTTTTTTTCATTATACAAAAAAAAGTTTGGATGAACATGCTCTTTAAATGGATAAAGTGCAGTCTATGGCTAAAATGTGCGCTAATAGATGATATTTTATTATAGACTTTGGCTTCCAGGTTCCTGACGTATATCCATCTACAGACACAGGCGTTAGCTTGTTTCTTGCTCAACTAAAATAACTAAATTGAAAAGCTGCTTTCTGTGAATATGGGAGCTTTAATCACAGTAACGCATGATGAAAGAGCAGTGATTAAAGTGACAGTATAAACTCCCATTCAGCATTAACTCAACAAAGGGGTGTGCTGAAAATATTTTTGGGCAGTTTTTTTTTCATTAAAGGAGAAGGAAAGCCCCAGGGCGCAAAACCCCTCGGCCTACCCCTCCCCCTGGGCAAATGCCCCTAACTTGTTACTCACCCCTCTGCGCAGGTCCTGTCCATGGAGTTCGCAGTCACCATCTTCTTCCACTCGCGTCTTCTTCCTGCTCTGACCGGCGTTTTCTGGCGCATGCGCAGTAGGAACAGTTACCGGTACGGCTCTACTGCGCATGCGCCGAATGTCACGAAGTTTTCCGACTTCGTGACATTCGGCGCATGCGCAGTAGAGCCGTACCGGTACCTGTTCCTACTGCGCATGCGCCAGAAGACGCCGGTCAGAGCAGGAAGAAGACACGCGTGGAAGAAGATGGTGACTGCAAATTCCATGGACAGGACCTGCGCAGAGGGGTGAGTAACATGTTAGGGGCATTTGCCCAGGGGGAGGGGTAGGCCAGGGGGGAGGAGGGAGGGGGGGCAACGGAGGTGAGGGGGGGAGGGGTTTTGCGCCCTGGGGCTTTCCTTCTCCTTTAAGATATATCTATATGAACATAACATGGACAATTATGCTACTATCTGGAACCCGTGGACGCTCTGGACTGAGGCGGACTTACAAGTTCCATCCAACTTACCAGCAACTGCGGTGTGACTGTCCTTTGATAATGTCTTTTATGAGGTTTAGTGATAATTGTGAAGTCCCTGGTGCAATTTGCAGTGATATGTTTTTTTTTTTTGTATACTAACATGCTGTATGTTATCAATTGGCGAGAGTCCTGCATCCTTCCCCCCCCCCTCCCCCTGTCTTTCTCTATCACTTTCTTTTCTTTTCCTTTCTATTGTATTCACTCTTTGTTATATGATACTTTCACGATTCACCTACCTCTACTTGCCAGGAACTCCTGGTTTCCTGTGGCCTGCCTGCTGTATTTACTGACTGGATTGTGGAAGTAATAAATAAAAAGTTGGAAAAAAAAAAAGATATATCTATATGGATTCTGTTCTTTCTGATGTTAAGCAATTTGAAATCAGCTTCACTATAGTACGTCCTGTCCTACAGAAGTTTAAAAACCAACTAAATTGGAATAATATGGATTTTTTTTTGAAAAAAGATTAAAACTATAGACAGAATTTACTTTCAACACAGTTCTTATTTGTAGTGCTCATTTTTATAATTTTTTTTTAATTGTATACTGCCCCTTTAAAATCATATCCTCCACCTTCAACGATATTGACGTGTTCTAGCTTTATAAAAGAACATGCTCCTATCACTTTAAAAGCCTTCTTATTACTAGTTTTACTCCTCCTTTATTAGTTACCAGTGTCAACTCTTGAATCCTTGCAACCATGGTTGCTGCTGCATTGATATGAGATTTGGTGATGCTACAAAGACCCAATAGGCTGGAGATCATGGGTTTAATGTATATCTTTTCTAACAGTAAAGCACCCTTGTTGGTAAGATAAGAATGTTCTTTTACATTCATTTTACTGTCACCAAGCATATAGTTTTGAGGATCGGTGCCCTGAGTGCAAGCAGCCTTTTTTACATGTTGCTTTATTTTCTACTTGCCTCCGATTTTGACGTTCTGCTACTATGGTTTTATGGTTTATTGTGTGCTTTAACCTCTTGCTTACAAAGCACGTAGCACCTTGAATAGTTTGGTAGGCAAAAGCTTGAAATGACAGCAATTCTGCGAAAGTTCTTCTCCATTGACTCTAGTCGCTGTGGAAGCATATCCTAACTATTCCTTAGGGAATAAGCAGAAGGGCTGTATGATCTTCTAATACTGTACTACAGTCACTCAATGCACACATTTGTATTATTACAGTAATTATACCCTTTCTCTGTTTTGTCTTAAGGCTTTATTTTGCAGTGGAGCAGGTATTTTGACCCCCCATTACATGGTCTTATCAATTATTTTTTAGATTATTGAGCTTATTAATTTATTGTATTGCATAGGAAACTAGAAGATAGGTATGGGACTTGTTATGCTCGGGACCTGGGGCTTCTTTGGCCCTTTATCAAGCCTCTCAGAGAGGCTTGATAAAGGGCCATAGAGGGCCGAAATGTTGCCTTGGCACTTTAAGTAAAGATTCACTTTTTTCAAATTACCGGAGTGCTGCTGCTTTTGTTGATCTACATCTATTTGCCCTGGCAGAGGGTACATCGTGCACCTGGGGCTACAAAGAGCCGCTTTCCACTCTTGAAGCACACATGAATTGAATTTATTGTGATTATTTTGGATTCTTCAGGATGTGTAGTTTCCAAAAATGCATAGATTTGTGAAAGAAGCTTACTATTAGGGGCTTTTACATCAAGTAAAATCCAGGCAGTATTGTGTTGGCAGTGGCTGAATAGTCATGTACACTGATCTCTGTGTGGAGAGTTTGCAGTTTAGTTGCCGTAAAAATACATATTTACCCATTTTGATGAATATGGTTTATTGGGTCTGTTTATTGTTATAGACTTGTTGGCCCTGCAATATAAAGTATGCTTATTTATCGTGCTGTAGAAGGCAAAAAAGTCTAAAACAAGGGTGTCCAACCCGCGGCCCAGCTTGAACTTCCACCAGTCCAGGAAACGTCATGTTTCAATGTCACACACACCGTATACCTTATCTGCTTATCTCTTGCACATCCCCTCGTAAATTACTGTGACACCTTACACATAGATTGATATTCCTTTTTGTTGGTCATTTGACCTATGAGCTGAATGTTGTGTATATATACCAGAGAACACCACCACTTCAGTGTAATCTGCTTGAAAAAGGAACTAAAATGTTCTGAAAGCTTGGTATGATTATATTAGTTAGCCAATAAAGGTACCACCTTTATACTACTTTTGTTATTTTTTTTATTATTTCAAAAGAGTTGCCCAGTAACATTTTTACTGGCTAACACGGTACAGCAACTTTACCTGCAATGTCACACACAGAGAGCGTATGTACGTGGTGGCTAATTGTGTGCCTGTGTGGTTTAAATTTTACATAGGGTGTGAGGTGTGTGGCTTCCTAGAACAGAAAAAGTGGTTAACAAGTGAGCGTTCGATTACAAAGGCAGGTAAGCATTCTTCAGCGGCATCGCCCGCTATGATAGAAATATATGCAGCGTCTACATTTCTGAGCAACTTTTTTCAAGAACTAACACACTAAGAGTAAAATTAGAACCAAATTATCTGATGAGCACCTTGAGAATTCACTGAGAATTGCAACTTCTTCCATTGAACCAGATATTGATACATTAGTTTCTCAAACACAATGTCAAAAATCTCACTAGGTTTATGGTACCCTCTTTTCTTTTACAATAAAATAAATCAAAAGCTAGCGTTAGTGTTTGTGTGTATTTTGAGTGTGGCCCCAGAAAATTTTTCTTCTTCCAATGTGGCCCAGGGAAGCCAAAAGGTTGGACACCCCTGGTCTAAAATGTAGACAAATTGTACACCATTAGTAAATGCAGTTTTGGGGAGAGTCAACTGCTACATAGAATAAACATGATTTATTACTTTACTACTTGGCAGCACTACCAGATGCCTTCTTACACTGATGTCTAGCTGCATTTAGCATAGAAACGTGCAGCAGCCAGTCCCACACTTGTGAATAGAGTCTCATTAGACCCATTAGTGTGTATATTCTGTGCCCATTGGCACATTTGTTGTGCTGTAGACTGGTGCCAAATGCCAATCTTTTCCTTTTTGTGCTGCTTATTAACTGCATTAATTTAACCATACATGGGCCAGTGTGCCAGGTTCTCAATTATTAGCCAATTGGCTAAACAATTAGAGAGTATATGAGGGGCCAAACATGGCCGCCTTTCTATTTTCAGTCGTGCAAACAGCTCCTTCACTTTGCCAATGCACTATATAGTGGCTCACATGCTCAGGCAGATGAAATTTTCAAACATACCCAGTGCCTGAACCAATTAGAATCCATAGTACGTGGATATTGGTTGACCCCCTACATGCACAGATAATCATTGTACACTTATCTCTGTTTAGAAACAGAGGAAATGCGGAAAAACACAGACCGAGAATCCGTCTGCTACTCCTGTTCTGCCTGCACCTGGAAGCATTGTCTGTCGCCAGGCATGGATTCTCTGCGGATTTCTGTACAAATGTTTTCACAAAACCGCAGCAAAGATTCGCTGACTAAAAATTGTTGCACGTAAAAATTGGCGCATCAAAATTATTATGTTGCCCATTAACTTCAATGTATTTGGACAAAAAAGTCGCGTGTATAAAAAAATTTTTCAGCGAAGCGGGACAAATTTGCCCACCACTAATTGTCTACACTTGGGGCAGGCAGATGCAACGTTTTGCATTTCACGCCAAAATCTGCCCTGTGTGCAGAAAAGAAAGGGAAGCAGCCAGGCAACAAATTCTCTGCAGTTTGACCCTAGCCTTACTGTGCAATGATTGGCTGATCTGTACTGCTGGAAAGTAGTATCTGACAGCAGGAACAAATCTGCCCCAATCTGTGCTGCTTACCTGCTTACTCTGTATTTTCTGGCTGATCTGCCCTGCTGTAAAGGAGCAACTGCTTGCAATGCTTGGTCACTGATAACATGTAATGGGTAATATACACACTGATGTAAGTGCATAGTATGGCAAAACTGCAGATTTGTGCATAACGTAGCTAATGTGAACTTTTTTTAACTTCTGTCTGCAGGTTTATATTTTCCTTTATATAATGCCCACTGGAATCCCAATCTGACACTACACTTGGCCGTATCATTATAATCTCATGGAAAAAAAGACCATAACAATAAAATACCAATTACAACTGTGATAATATGTAATTTGTCCAAATGATTCAGGACACTAGATATACTGAATTAAGTGCCTTAATATTTCTGCAAACTGGGGATTGTCCAGTATCTGCAGTTCCTGGTACATGTCTGTTTTTATGCAAAATAAAAATATAAGTTTAAATATAATGCCCACTGGGAAAGGAAAAACAAGTTATTCCAAGGGGTACATTAGCTTCCTTAGGGAAATTTCTACCCCAATGTGCTGCTGTTTCTCAATCTTAGAAATTTTGAAATGAAAACTGGCTGATTTGCAGATGTTGGTAGTAGCAGCAGTTACAATTGGAAGGTGGTCCCTGCTGCTATTCTAATTTAGTTAAAGGAACAGTAACACCAAAAACTGAAAGTGTCTTAAAGGAATGACCATATAATGTACTGTTGCCCTGCATTGGTAAAAACCGATGTTTTCTTCAGAAACACTACTGTAGTTTATATAAAAAGCCATTCAAGCACAAGATAAACAATGATTTGGTTATTAGCAAACACACAGTTTCCCCTCTTGTTCTAAAGATATGTAGCTGTTGATAAAGGAAAAGTAAAGCCCCCGACCCATTATGGTTTTTAGGGCAGCTAATTCTATCTATCCTCCTGACCATCTTGATTGGCTTTTTCCCCTGTACCCTTATAGGCTGCAGCTGTACAATGATGTGGGGTTAGTAAATTTACTGCTTTGACATGATTTCTGTATTTTTAATTTTGCTGTATTGATATAAACACATACTTATATATGTGTACAACACTCAGGAGTTAAGGTTGCTTCTTTACAGTAGATCTTTTTTTCCAGGGCATAAATAAAAAATATAATACTTTTAAAATGACCAGTTTTCAGCCATTATGGGACTCATTAGTGTAGTGAAGGGATTGTGATGAGCAAACGTGAAGCAATGGAAGTGGATATATGTGAACTGCAAATACCTTACTAAGCCTTTAGTTAGAACCTGCAAGCTGCAAATATGTTACTCCAGCTTCTTGGCTTGGTGCCACAGTACCATCCTAGGTTCAATTCCAGCTAATGTGAATGATATATGTATGTAAAAGCTAATTTGACTAAAAAATCTAAAGTTCCATTATATTTTTCACACAAACATTTCAACTTGAAATGTTCTAGCATGCTAAATGAATGTAAAACACTTAAAACGATAATAAAAAGCTAGATAAAAGTATTTTCTTTTAATAGAGCATGCGGGTGTGGCTTTTATTTGCATAGTTTTAATATATATATATATATATATATATAACCAACTACAAGCATTTGGGTGACTCACAAATGCCTCTTAGGAGGCACCCAGATTAATTTCATAAGTACAATGACTGCATATATTTATTTCTACACAGATACATGGGAATTGGTCTCTCCACTCAGGGTGTCAATCTGAACAGACTTCCAGGTATGTAATTTACAGTGTACGTCAGAGTGTGTTATGGAGCTATGTTGTGTTTAATATACAATATAATTAATGCATTTCCTGTCTCATTCTCACATACTGGAAATAGACTCTTGCTAAAGCTGGGGTTGTTAAACCACAGAAGGTACTAGAGTGAAAGCAATACTGTATCATTCCTCCCCCTTTATATTACTATTACATTAAACCCAAGTTTTAAAATGGAACTATTGCAAAAATGAAAATATTTTATAAGCTTCATCATACTGAAATAAGAAAATTTCTAAACACTATCAATTAAATATTCTGCATCATTTCTGAAATAATCAAGCTATGTTCACTATCCCTCTCTCAGCATCTGTTTCTCTTCATTCTGTCTTCATGCAGCAGTTGGGTGTCAGATATTCATTGACAGATTCAATATATCTAAAGGGGCCTTCCTTTCCTAGCAGATGAATTCAAGCTCACTCAAATAACTCATGCCAGTACAAACGAAATCTAACAAAATAACTGCCTTTTGCACAAATCATGCATGTAGAGAGACATGATGTCAGGTGATTTTAATAGAATGAGCTCTAATACATCTTCTAAGCAAAAGGAGCCACCCTATAAGATATATTGGATCATTCATCTGACCCAACTACTGCACGAAGACAGAATGAAGAGAAACAGGTGCTGAGGGAGGGATAGTTAAGATCCCTAGATTATTTCAGAAACAGTTCAGAATTTTTAATTGATTATATTTTGAAAACTTCCTATTTCAGTATGCTGAAGCTTATATTAAATTTTCATTTTCGAGATAGTTCCACTTTAAAATTGCTGTATTTCCTGTCTGATATTTAGGCAAACACAGCACAATGAAAGGGAGGAAGCTCACTAACTGCCACAAATCTGACATAGAGGGCTGCAAATGTATCCATTGTACATTACAGTGTGAAAGCTGTTTGTTTTATTTGTAGAAGCACAGTAGACATTGTTTGTCCTGTGAGTGGACTGCTGGCAGGCTAAGTATTCCAGACTAGGTGCATCTGCCGTGTAAGGATTGTCTATTATTTGCAGATAAACCTGCCTGTGTGTTATATTTCTATTGTAAATGCTCCTAAGGGCAGATATCATTAAAATAATCATAAAAACGATACAGCAGAGTTGATGTCTGGGTCTTGGGCAAGACCTGCCTTGTGATTGACAGACTGCTGTGCCAGTCATAATCCTGACACGGCAGATGCACCTAGTCTGGAATACTTCGCCTGCCTACCTAATGTATGGTATATTACTTAGGTTACTGAATTTTCTTGATACTTGTCACTGATTTTCTGTGTTTTCTTACATTTTCTGTGTCTGTACTTGTGGTCTAAATGCCCTAATTTTGTGGTATAACAAGTACATATTCGGTAGTCATGTGCTCTGGAGAAGAATAAACTTCATATTCTTAATATTTGGTAGTTATTTGTTAATTGCGATCTAAATCTGAACAGACTATGTAAATTTGCTCTAGGAGCACATTTGCTATTTACTGTATTCTTCTTCTTTTTTTAATGGTTTACCATATAACAGCAGTTTTAGACTGCTAATAACTGACATTTAGGTGGAAACCAAGAGCGCTGCAAAGCAGGAAGTAGTGTTCTGGCTATTATGTTAGACATCCAGTCACGCCAGCATTTTTATATGTTACATATTTGGCTTACTATATTAGAAACATTTTTCCTTTTGCACAGCCTATCTATTTAGCCAGTTTTTATTTTTATACTGAACAATTTCTTTAATGTTGCATAGCTTTCCTAGTAGCAAAATAGCAGCTTCTGCCAGTGATCTGATATGGACGGGATACATCAGTGTGTGGCTTGTCATGCAGATAACTATTAACATGAGATTTTTATGCACAGCATTAGAAACACAGTTTGAACAGGAACTCCGCAAACCACATTATAAGGGGAACACTTGTTTACTCTCTATTTTGTGTCCCTTGGGAGGAGGGAAGAGTCATATCCATGTTTTATTTATTACAAAAAGCTTGTTGGATACTATGCTTTAAGTTCCCAAACTGGTGCTGGAATGTCAGGCGATTGACTCTGATTGGGTGGTTTGGCCCAGTGGACTGCATGCTGGGAAAAAATCCTTGCTTGTGATATTAGATGAATCTGGATCTGGGTCAGACCTGTATAGGTGTCTCCGGTAGGTGCAGCTGACACACAAGAGGTGTTGCACTTTTGCTCAATGAAAGGGAATGTAACTCTAAACAACATTTTAAGATACATTCTTTACAAATTATTTCTGGTTCAATAGTTATGTTTAAGTTGCCATTGAAAGCTGTATCTGTCTGGCTGTTTATATTCTCTGCACTCCCGGCTCAGACTCCCGAAACAACATTGCAAGCCAGCCAGAGAATCGACTTACATTGGAAATCTTTAATGAATGTATATTGGAAGTTGCTTAGAAAGATATTTAGATTTAGACCATTTTTGGGTGGAGATCCCCTTAAATGCACAGTTTTATCCATGCGTTTGCCATTCTGTATTCAATATTGTATATTGAAAACATTTTCACTGCATGATCTTGAAGCATGTGAAGAATAAATGAATCCCCCTCAAGCAAAATGGATCCCGGTGGGTATTTATGGTTGACAATCTGTGCCTGGAAATTTGGAAAATGATGATGAAGAAAGTGTTCAGTCTTTCACAGAAATTGATGCTGTCCAGCAGTTTAGGATTCCTGTGTAAGCCGCTTTCAGTACCACTCTGCTTACTCTGCAGGATGCAACATCAACTCTTCAGTGGAATATATCATTTAGGGAATGGTCAGCTGGGGGGGGTGGGGGCCTTCTTGCTTAATTTGTTTAACAAATTCACCTAATGTGACTTTAGTGAGCCTTGCAGAGCCAGACACAATAACAAGGTTTATAGGAGGAATATGTCAACCTGACCATAAATGTTTAACTAAGTGCACTTTTCTATTAAAAGTAGGAGGCGAGCAGCCAGTTGCCTCCCTGAGTTTATTCCTTTTCTGTTTCGCATTCTGTAATAGTTATAGATATATATATAGTTTTGGGGATATATTTTTACAATGGATGAAAAATGAATTAAAGGGGTTGTTCACCTTCCAAAGCTTTTTTCAGTTGAGTTTTCAGATTGTTCACCATAAGTGACTTTTTACAATTGCTTTCCAGCTATTATTTTTTACAGTTTTCCCAAAAAAAAGTTTAAAGGGGGTTTTCACCTTTACATTAACTTTTAGTATGAAGTACAGAGACGGTTTGCAATTGGTTTTAATTTTTTATTATTTGTAGTTTTTCAGTTATTTAGCTTTTTATTCAGCAGCTCTCCAGTTTCAGCAATCTGGTTACTAGGGTTCAAATTACCCTAGCAATCATGCATTGGTGTGAGTAAGCGACTGGAACATGAATAGGAGAGGCCTGAATAGAAAGACAAGTAACAAAAAGTAGCAATGACAATACATTTGTAGCCTTACAGAGCATTTGTTTTTTCAATGGATTCAGTGACCCCCAATTGGAAAGCTGGAAAGAGTCAGAAGAAAAAGGCAAATAACTCAAAAACCATAAAATATAAATAATGAAGTGCAAAGTTGCTAGGAATTGGCCATTCTATAACATACTAAAAGTTACCTCAAAGGTGAACCACCCCTTTAAAGGTTAATGTTCGTGTCTCTAGTCTCTCAGTCTGGCAGCTCAGTGATCCAGGGACATTTTGAACTGTTACAATTAGCTACATTTAGTTGATACAATTAGTTGATCCATTTCATGGCAGTAGTTGTGGAATATTACAATTATAACATAGGACTCTGGAGAACCAAGGTGTTGATTCAGTGATTCATTTTATTCATACAGTGCACCACATGTTTATGTCATGCAGTGTATGAATAAAATGAATCACTGAATCAACACCTTGGTTCTCCAGAGTCCTATGTTATAATTGTGAAAGTCTGCAGGTCTGGCGGGGCCCTAACTCTGAAGTGGAACCAGACACAATAACGAAAAGGATTACATCATCCATAAGAATATATCGTTGTGGAATATTAGCAACTATTGTATCAATTCTAACAGTTGCCTTTAATTCAACTCAGGGATTCTGCTCAGCAGGGCTAAAGATAACAAATGTATCCGCTAAAAGTACCAATTTAGAACAGTTACATAGTCGCCGACCCCCCCCCCCCTCTAATGCTGGTTCAGAAATATAAAAAACTTAGATCTACACTTCAATATTAGAAGAATGGTCACACAGAAAATAGAAAGTAATTGTAAAAAATCTTTATTTCTGGAAAATAATCTGAAACCAACTGAACTGAAATAAGTGTTTGAAGGTGAACAACCCCTTTAATTTATTTTCTAATAGTCTCACACTAAAGTCATGTCTATCACTTGAACCCTTAGGTTGGGACAAGCATTCCTATGGTTACCATGGTGATGATGGGCATTCGTTCTGTTCTTCTGGCACTGGGCAGCCATATGGGCCAACTTTCACAACCGGTGACGTCATTGGCTGTTGCGTCAACCTAATTGACAACACCTGTTTCTATACCAAGAATGGACACAGTCTAGGTAACACTTTGTATAGGTTTATACTATATAGGTAAAAGCCTAGTCCATATATATCGCTTTAAGTATCTTAGCTTGTGCTGCGTTTTTTGTGGCGTAACAGATTTAAAAAATATTAAAAACTATAAAAACTTATTTTTGTACCCATTAACCATAGCAACTAAGTAATTTATTATATGTGTTTTTTGTTTTAACAGGCATTGCATTTACAGACCTCCCGGTAAGTTATACTACTGTCTGAGATTAAAAATACAAACACACACCACGCATATAAACCGCACACACACGACACAAACACACACACTAAAAATTGCAGACAATATATTAGCCAGCCATGTAATATGGTGTTTGTCTACCTAGAAGATAACAAACTTGTGAACATTGGGATGAATCACGATACAGGTATGGGATCTGTTATTCAGAAACTCATTATCCAGAAAGCTCCAAAATAGGAGAAGGCAAATCTCCCATAGACCCTTAATCAAATAATTCAGTTTTTTTAAGAAATGAGTTCCTTTTTCTCTGTGATAATAAGACAGTATCTTGTACTTTAATCCCAACTAAGATATAATTAATCCTTATTGGAGGCAGAACAATCTTATTGGGTTTAATGAATGTTTAAATGCTTTTATAGCACACTTCAGATCCAAATCCAAATTACAGAAAGACCCATTATTTGTAAAACCCCAGGTTTTGAGTATTCTTGATAACAGGTCCCATACCTGTATTGTGTCTCTTGTGGGATCAAATATAGAAAAAAATATTTAGTGAACATTTTTCTATTATTGTAATATTTGCAATGATTCTATATTATCGTAATATTTGCAATTAAGCCTTTTGTGCTATTTGCACTATAGAAGGGGAAGGAGATACAAATGTCATTCTTTTAAAATATCGTACTGCAATTCTGCATATCAAACTTTGTTTGTCGTTGTTTTTAATTTTCGTTTAGCCGAACTTGTATCCTACAGTGGGACTGCAGACCCCAGGAGAAGTAGTTGATGCAAATTTTGGACAAAGTCCCTTTGTGTTTGACATAGAAGATTACATTAGAGAATGGAGATCCAAAATACAGGCACAGATTGAGAGGTTCCCTGTTGGAGGCGAGTGGCAGTCCATGATACAAAGGTAAGAGGTGTAGACTTCATCTTCTTCATTCATGAGTAACTGCCTGCTAACCAAATGGTTTATATCAGAGCGACTGTGGTTGTTGTTCTCTTAGATTTCTATACATTGCATGGGCTCTGTTTGATATATTAACCATTAGTATGTATGGTTGAATCCACTTCTGCTAATTGCCTTCGAATATATATTTTTGTTTATGAGTGTTGTATAAATGAAGATCAACACTAGAGCTTGAGAACTAGAAGAAAGCAATTATAGGAAAGAATACAGGTAGGATACACAAACTACATAATTATGTTTGCTGTAACGATAAGTAATTAAAACACCCATATAGGTCAGTGTTGAGGAGGCAATTCCAGCCTTTGCTTAAACACTTGTTACATGGCTTATGTCCAAACATCACAATCATGAAAAAATTAATTTAATACCTGGTGGTTTTATTTTTTTTTTACCAAGACTTTCTTTAGTACATATAAAATATATTCTTATATATTTTACACATTCCTGTGTTTATGAAGCAATTCTGACCATACACAGAGCAAGGTGGTTGACCACTTTGGGCAATTTCATATGAACTGCCAAACTATTCATATGTGCTCCTTGGGGTTCCTTTTTTTTTTTTTTAACCTACCTGATCACATTGGATCTTAAACTGGACATACCTGGCCTGCTTATTAGCCCATAGTAGGAGGGAGGGGGTTGCAAAACTACAGCATGACTGACCTGGATGGGAACCATGCAGCTTTAAATAGTCCCTTGTGTTAGGACCCACCCTGATTAACTGTTAATAATATCTTGGTGTTCAAGCGTGCTAAATGAGAGGAGATTTTTGACTATGGCCAATTGGCAGAACTCGGACACCTGGTCTGCTGATACCTCTTAATTATGTTTGGAGGGGGATAGGGCAAACCAATAAGTTTGTTTAGTTTATCAATCCATTTGTATGGCTGATTTTAACTATATCTGAGTGGTCAAGACTTTGGCTGATTGTTGGCATAACCAGCAATAGACCTTTTACTGTATGTGACCATTATACTTCAATTTACCATAACCACAGTTTTTTTTTTATTAGGATGGTTTCTTCATATCTTGTGCACCATGGATATTGTTCTACAGCAGAAGCCTTTGCCAAATCTACAGACCAGACTGTGCAGGAAGAATTAGCATCTATTAAAAATAGACAGAGTAAGTAAGGATTGGTGTATAGTTACATAACATGCTGCCTTAACTTGGTATGTCTGGATCGACCGTTGTTAGTTTATTGAGCCTAAGACAATGCAGTCTCAATGACATTTGTATTTAGTGCTGTGCCCAGTTCTTTTGACCTCCATAGTGCTCAACCCGTCGCCCAAAATTTTTTATCACAGTAGTCAAGCAAAATGATTTTAATGACATTATATAAATGATTTGAATCTAGTTTCCTTCAGTCTGGGAATTCATAATTATAGCAAGCAGGCAGGAGACATTTTGTGGACACTGTTATTAAAGGAAAACTATACCCCCAATATGAACACTTTATCAACAGTTTACATCATATTAAATGACATATTAAAGAATCTTATCAAACTGAAATATATATTTAAGTAAATATTGCCCTTTTACATCTCTTGCCTTGAGCGACCATTTCGTGATTGTCTGTGTGCTGCCTCAGAATTGTCTGTGTGCTGACCAGAAATACAACCATTCTAACTGTAACAGGAAGAAGTGTTGAAGCAAAAGACAGAACTCTGTATGTTAATTGGCTCATGTGACTTAATAAGTATAGTTTGTTGGTATGTTTGTGTGCACAGTGAATCGTACGATCCCAGGGGGCAGCAGTTATTTTTTAAAATGGCAAATTTCTATTTATGATTACCCAATGGCACATACTAAAAGAAAAGTATATTATTATGAAAATGTTTTTTTTTTTTTTACATGAAGCAGGGTTTTTAGATATGAGCTGTTTTATGCAATATCTTTTTATAGAGACCTACATTGTTTGGGGGGGGTATAGTTTTCCTTTAAGGCAAGCCTTGCATCATCTCAGAATCTTGTTTGTGCACCAGAATGGGGGGCCCAATGTCCATCCCCATGCCCTGGCTACACAATTAAACAGTGAAGAGAACAGTGAAATCTAGGAAGTGCTGAATGCAAAATGAAAGTAATTGCCTGCCCCGCCTCTATGCCTAAGGCATAGAGGATGGGCAGACAGCTGAGATTTTTAAATGAGTTTACAACAGCTGAGATTTTTAAATGAGTTTACAGCTATGAAATGCTTTAATAGAAAAAGAAATTGGATTTCATGTTTCATTTGAAAAGGACTTTTATTATACAGATTTTTGTGTCAGATGACAGGTCCACTTTAAAATGCCCATAATATCCGGTCTGTTGACACTGAAACTTTGAAAGCTTAGGGAAGAAACTTGCTTTGAGAGGCACATGGTTGCCTTGGACTCCAGTGTGGTGCCAGCTTAACATACGCAAAGATTTTCCATGTATTAGTGACAAGCTTTTAATGGTTTACCACTGAAAAAGTCAATGTTTGGTAGCCATAAAGCCCACACCTGTTCTGGAGTAGGGTTTTTATTGTTATTTCATTATAGAGGAAATCCAGCTTTGTTGGATTCTAATGTCACTTGAGACAGTGCAGTATGTCACAGCAATTGTCAGCAGGAACAAATACCTCAACATGAAATTACTTTTATTACCATAGTGATTTTTAGAAGATCTTGCACCCATATTTTTTCCATATAATTATGTACAGTAAAAAAAAAAGATTATCATACCTATTGCTTTGCTGGTGGCCTTTGTTTGTGCTAAAATATGTTCTAGTAATAGTTGTTTCTTAATACTGAATATCTTGCTAGATATACTGCCATAGCTACTAACTGCAGTAATCCATAATAATCATCCAACAATTCCCTTTTGTTTTCTAATTTGCATCAGAGACTAGACTGACAAAAGTTGGTCATCGCACTGGTACAGTTCCAGCTCCTGTATTAGTAAATTGACTTTTTTGTGTCTTGAAAATGTTGCATACAGCGGTATACAATTTATAGCACCATAAGGATAAAACCTAATATTGTCTGCTTTATTATTACTTTCTCCCAAACAGGAATTCAGAAACTGGTATTGTCAGGAAGAATGGGGGAAGCCATTGAAACAACTCAACAATTATATCCAAGTTTGCTAGAAAGAAATCCTAATCTTTTATTCACCTTAAAGTGAGTCCTTTAATATATGTCTCCATATATAATATAAACCCTCTTTATTGTGACAGTCAACTAACAATACTAAATGCGCTAACAATACAGCAAAATATGATGACAGTGTGGGACTGTAATGACTTTGAAAATGGGATTTTCTATCATTTCAGTTGATGAGCCTTGATCAGAAAACATGATTGTCCCACATATGTAATAGTTGGTTGCCAGTTCCCTCAAGTCAACCCTCAAATAACAATTTACCTAATAAAAAAAAAACCCCAGAAAACTCCCATGTAGTTATAAACAGCCTGAACTGCCTACTCCCCTTGTATATATGTGCAAATGAGACTATAACTATAACTAAAGCAATTTTGTTTTAGATTTTGGCTTTTTTAGAAATGCATTGTATTTTATTCTTTATTTACAGAGTGCGACAGTTTATAGAAATGGTCAATGGCACAGACAGTGAAGTAAGATGTTTAGGAAATCGCAGCCTTAAATCTCTTGATGGCTGCTCAGGTAGGTGATATGGCAGTCTATATTCATTGTAAGGAACTGTTGAGTGGTCTAGAGGTTCAGCAGTGCTGATACACATATGCACCTCATCACCTGGTTTTGTTTGGCTATTTTTTTTTTTGTGCCAATGACACTGGACTTGCTTACTGTGCTCTGGCTTGCTGCTAGCGGGAGATAAGCCTAGTAGGTTTCTTCAGAGATCATGAAAACATATAAAAGAATCTGATGTTGCATAGTTAACCATTCTGATCCAAAATAGGTAACGTGCTGTGAATCATTACTAAATAACAAGAGGATATACTGGGGCGTATCTTTGGAGGCACAAATATTTTGCACTAAAAGGTTTTGGAGGCCTTGGGCTGGTGCATATGCCCAAAGCCGAGGTCTCATATACACACGCAAGTGCAATGTTCTTAAACAGATGCATATTTTTTATCGAGTATTCCAGTTCAATATTTGAATTGGCAATGTTTCCCTGGGGCTTAATTATGTCTCAGTAAGAGAAAGGATTTAAGTATATTAAGGGGCAGCGCAGGGCAAATGCTATGTTTCTCTATTTTCAAAGTATTTAGTGTTTCTTACAATTCATTTTCTGTTTCTGCCTCAACCCTGACTGACAGAAGTGCTGGGAAAAGCCAAGATAAGTTTAGCTTGACTTGAGGCTAGAGCTTTTACCCTTTATAAATGTATCCTTTACACCGCTAACCCTCAGATAATGCTACTACCTGTTCACTGCATATTCTTATTTACATATTTGGGTTAAATTAAATAGCACTTCAATGCATATCCATTTATTAGATGGCTTCATCACCTGTGTTTGATACCAGTAACACCAGAAATAAATGCCCATCTGCTCAATTGTTTTCAGTGGAACTTTAGATAATAACATGTTAATTAACTGCCCTACAAGTATGGGACTCCTGAGGGGAATGTCTGATGCAGTGTTTTAGCAGCTGTTGCACTCCAGTAGAGAAAATGGAGTCCAAACCCCTTCTATCCCTGTCACTGTTCCTAATTCTATTGAATGTAAATTTCCCCAGCTGATGCATGCACAGTGGGGAACACTGCTGGAGAACTTGGATTTTGAGGATGCTACTTTGGGTGATCCTATAGGACACTTTTCATCCATTAGTTTTAGAAGCTGTTACGGGCACACACAGTGGTGTTTAGGCTCTTGCTGTTCTCTGCTGGAGGGCACTGGTAGTCAAAACTCCCTCTTTACAATTACTCTAATACAGTATCCCAAGATTTGGAATGTTGTGAAAACCAGCACCCCAAATAACCCTCAACTAGCTCCCAAATGTGGCAAATCTGCAACACAGCAAAGATCATGGCAGACTTGAGAGCTGGTTGCAGGATCTCACATGCCTTCCTCCCCCTTGTGCCCTGGAATGAAAGGAAGTGGAAATTTTGACGGAAACACTCCTACTGGTTGGCACAGTGCTCAGATAAAAATATCATACTTTACTTGAATTGGAGATTCTATAATGTAAATGTTTTTAACGGCAATTGTTAAAGAGGAACTATCGTGAAAATGAACATATAATATAAGCTTCAGCATACTGAAATAAGAAACATTGTAAATACAATTGGTTAAATATTCTGTGTCGTTTCTGATATACCGGTAATCAAGTTTATCTTCACTATTCCTTTCTCGGCATCTGTTTCTCTGTCTTCATGCAGCAGTTGGGCGTCAGATAATCATTGAAAGTTACATCCAATATATCTTATAGGGGGCTTCCTTTCCTAGCAGATGAATTAGAGCTCACACAAATAATGGATTACAGTACAAACAAAATCTAACAAAATAACCGCCTTTTGCACAAATTCTGCATGTAAAGAGACATGATGTTTGGTGATTTTAATAGAGTGAGCTCTAATACATCTTCTAGGCAAAATGAGCCACCCTATAAGATATATTGGATCTAACTGCCAATGATTATCTGACACCCAACTGCTGCAAGAAGACAGAATGAAAAGAAACAGATGTTCAGAGAGGAATAGTGAAGATGAACTTGATTATTTCAGAAACGGTACCGAATATTTAATTAGTTGTATTTAGAAAGTTTCTTATTTCAGTATGATAAAGCTTATATCAAATTTAAATTTTTGCGATAGTTCCCCCTTTAATATTACTGACTGCCATAACTGTTTCTAGAGGACTAGCAATGACTATAGTACATAATTACTTGAAATACACTGTATTTAACTAAAAAATCAGATTGTAGAACTGAGACATTTCTGTATCTCTGTCCCTTAGGTTCTGACAGCAACTGCAGCAATGGAATAATATCAAACAAGGCTCATCAGACACATTGTCATAGCAAATCCCAGTCTTCTAACCTAAATGTAACAGAACTTAACAGCATAAACATGACAATGTCACATCAACTTAACAGCTACTCCAGGTGAGAAACCATAGTCTGTATGCTGCAGGCATTGTTCCCTGATCTGACAAGTTACATTTATCCAAGTGCACCAAACCATAGCCCTACTTATTCTACCACATGCCTGCCACCTCTCCCACATGCTTACTTTTTATTTCCCAGGCTTATGGCCAGAAAATAGGCTTCTCTTATCTGCACCTCATCTTTGCTTAACCTCTGCCCCATGATGAATAGGGTGACAAGAACAGCTGCAGTTCCCTGAGGCAGTGCAGTGATGCACCATTTTGTTTTTCTTCCCTAATCCTCTTCCTCTGAGGTCAGGTACAAAGTGTGCTGTCTAATAACTCTGCAGTAGAAGCAAAGCAGTTCTCCTGCTTCACATGGTATGTTTCCTACTGGCAGCCTGTTCACAAGGAATTCCTGCTTCTGCCAAGCACAGACATAAACTATAACAATGATAACAAAGGAGAGAACACTGTGTACTGGTCTTCCCATACACAGACCTTTCCCTGTACAGTTTACCTTTACTGCTGGGGGGGAAAAGGGAAGAGCGGAGGTGGTCTGGGACAGTCTTGCCTTCTCAGATATACACATAACTGCTGCATTAATTACCGTATATACCCGAGTATAAGCCGAGTTTTTCAGCATCCAAAATGTGCTGAAAAAGTCTACCTCTGCTTATACTCGGGTCATCCGAGTAGCTGAGATTGCAGTCACTTTTAATCATTCCTATACCAACAGTTCACTTGGGGAGAGACTGCAATATCCCACAATGCCCTCTGTTGGTTATATGAAAGAATAACAGTGCGCCCTCTGTTGGTTATATGAAAGAATAACAGGGACTGCAATATCACACAGCGCCATCTGTTGGTTATATGAAAGAATAACAGTGACTGCAATATCACACAGCGCCATCTGTTGGTTGTATGAAAGAATAAAAGTGCGCCCTCTGTTGGTTATATGAAAGATTAACAGTGACTGCATTATCACACAGCGCCCTCTGTTGGTTATATTAAAGAATAACAGTGACTGCAATATCACACAGCACCCTCTGTTGGTTATATGAAAGAATAACAGTGCACCCTCTGTTGGTTATATGAAAGAATAACAGTGACTGCAATATCACACAGTGCCCTCTGTTGGTTATATGAAAGAATAACAGTGACTGCAATATCACACAGCGCCATCTGTTGGTTATATGGAAGAATAACAGTGACTGCAGTATCACACAGCGCCCTCTGTTGGTTATACGAAAGATTAACAGTGATGGCAATATCAAACAGCACCCTCTGCACATGGTAGTGGGACAGTGGGACAATGCACACAGTAATCCGTTTGGCAATTCTCTGTCACCATCAACTTTGCAAAGAAGTCCGGTTGATCGCTGGGGGGGTCGCTTTGGCAGAATGTGCGCTGCTGGGAGACAGGGCTGTAGTTGTGTCTAGGCTTATACTAGAGTCAATAAGTTTTCCCAGTTTTCGCAGGTAAAATTAGGTACCTCGGCTTATACTCGGGTCGGCTTATACTCGAGTATATACGGTAGATGAACAATAAACCAATTTAATACATTATAACATGGACAGGGTTATAATTAGAGTGGAAAATCACTTCTACAGGTATAGGATCCGTTATTCCGAAACCCGTTATCCGGAAAGCCCAGAATTATGGAAAGGCTGTCTCCCATAAACTCCATTATAATCAAATAATCCAAATTTTTAAGAATGATTTCCTTTTTCTCTGTATTATTAAAGCAGAACCTTGTACTTGATCCAGACTAAGACACAATTAATCCTTAAAGGAAGCAAAACCATTTTTTTGGGGTTTATTTAATGTTGACATGATTTTCTAGTAGACTTTAGGTATGAAGATCCAAATTACAGAAAGATTCGTTATCTGGAAAACCTGTACATTCTGGATAACATGTCTCATACCAGTACTATTTTATATGGGACTATCCAATTAAAGGTTTTAATAATTAAACAATTTATGGCTGAACTGTTGGCGACCATTTTGGTACATGAAGTGTCTGCTGTTATTGCCTCCTTCTCAATGAGTTAATGGTTTCAAATATCCTCTTCTTTATTTAGATCTTTTGCTGGGTTTTTTTTTTTAGAGCACTAAAATATCATAGCCGTGCAGTGTAGTCTGTCTTGTATTATCTCTGCTGAGATGCAGTCTTTAATTATGTGAGGAATTAAATACACTAGATTGTTTTTACTCCTCCTATTTAGGTTTAGGCTGCTATTGTAGAGGATTTAGACAGCTGGACATACCTGGGATTGACCCATTTTCCTAGATACAAATATCTTTCTATGATAGAATGTCTATGCTGCAAAGGCCTATAAGTGCTAACTGCAGCATTTGTTACTTCCCTTGTGAGTTTCTCAATATTATATATCAGGAAGCCCTACTATCACTGAAATATCATATATCCTACAAAGACTTAAAGGCTGTGTGATGCTGCTTGGAATGTTAGTCCAACGGTATTTTGAGCTATTCTGCTTGTGTAAACCAACCTTATACAACATTTAGGATTTGTGTAATCAATTTGATCACTGCAAGAGTTATGGAGAATCTCACGTTGAATACAGTAAGCGTATTGTATGCCCAAAGGCTGAGAACTGTGGCACAGTGAGCATTAGCAGTTGCAGCAATTTTACCAGGACAAAGGCTTTAAAACATATTATTTTTTTGGCCATGAAATCTCTGTGAATTATGAAAGCCTCCATTTATTTAGTATATATTTACAAGTAAAGTGTTCCTTATCCAATATATAAATTAAAGTAAGTTTTTACATTGCACCATTACACAGTTATACCTTATACAGTATATGTTTCTAGATCAGGAATTGGTATATAATTACCCATCTCCTTTTAATTACAATTGTCTGTTGCAGAAAGAAGTTTCACTGTGGATCACAGTGACCCACTCTAAACAGATATGGGAACAAAGTTCAAGTCCTAACCTATAGGTTAAGAATCACTGTTTTAGATTATGAGTGAGCAAGCAATATCTATATGAAGTGACACTTCATGCTTTTTTTTCTTCAGCAATGATGTAGAAATGGAGACTGATCATTATTCCAATGGCTTTTCAGCATCCACGTCCAATGGCTTCCTCAATGGCAGCTCAAGGCATGAGCCTGAACTGGAAGAATGTGACACTGAGATGGGTCTGCAGCATTTTAAACTATATTTTATAATGTGTTTAGTTTCATTCTTCTTCCAATTACACTGCAGTTGCCGGAAAGCCAACAGTTTAGTATAAATAGGAGGCAGGTTGTACTGATACAGTGGTACTTCCTGGCACTGCCTGATATATTGTTGTTATATAGAGACCACTTACTCCAAAGTTCTTTATAGAGATTGAAGACCATTCACATCAGTCTCTGTCTTAGTGGAATTTACAATCTAAGGTCCCTATCACATTTACACATTACTCGAGGGAAAATTTTTATCAGGAGCCAATTAACCTGCTTGTATGTTTTTGCAGTGTGGTGGAAACCCATATAAACACAAGCTGCAGCTTGTCTTCTTTATTTAAAGGTGAAGCTCAAGTGTGCCATCAGACATCTAAACACCGCCATACAATTAGACCACAGCAGTGTGACTGCAGCCTGCCTGAGCTGTACTGGTGCTGTACTATACACTTGTTCATGTTGTTTAGGATGTTTTCATTTAGTAAATGAAGTCATTTGATCAATACTACAAGCACTAGGATTAGTTTGGATAGTTCACACTGCTGACAATGGGAGTGATGTGTTTAGGTTCACCCCCTTTCCTATACCCTGGGGCAATGTCTGTTCAGGCAGTAATCACAACACTGGACTTCTTGTGCCACTTTCCATTCTCTGCAATCATAATCCTCTGCATTTTGATTAGTGCAGGGCTCCTGATACTTTGCACCTCCGCATCATTCCACACAGACATGCCATATAGGTGTGAGGACTTTATTAGGATATAATTATATCTACTGCTATCTAGAATTTGAATTTGGCACATACACTGTATTCTTTTTACAGAAATTTGTGCTTTAAATATTGTGTTCCCCCTATTGAATGATCTCTTGTTCAGTGTTTGAACATTGATTGATTGAGGACCCAGGTGAGATTCTTAGTTCTTCAGTAAAATATTCCTTTACAGTTAAAGATGCATTGTGAGCAATATCCTGATTTGTATTAGGAATGGGACTTGGAGATGTGCGTTAGTTTACCAGGTATACAAACCTAATCGTGACATAATAAGATATTATTATTTGTGATTGCAGAAGTTGATACTTCTCACGGCCGACGTCAGCTGTGTGGAGGCAGCCAAGCTGCAGTTGAGAGAATGATTTGCTTTGGGAGAGAGCTACAAGCCATGAGCGAGCAATTAAGGAGAGAACGTGGGAAAAATGCAACCAACAAAAACATGCTTAAGGTACAATTTGGATTATGGTCTGTTATTAGAATGTGCATATGGTGGTCTCTTGCTTTTGCTGAATTTACACACTTACACCTATATGTAAGTCACTAAGTTTGCCCAAGAGCAGTAACCCATAGCAACCAATGAGGTGTTTGCTTTAAACAGGTGGCCAGTAAATGCTACCTGCAGATTGGTTGCTATGCATTACTGCCCCAGGATAAACTTAGTGCCTTTCATTACATAGCCCCCTTAGTGGCTTTTCTGGGTTTGGGGCTTTTGGGAGGGTTAGTTGAGTAAAATCTGAAAAACCACGAGTTGCACAGGCTCATTGCTTAACATAGAATAGCTTTCCAGGGAACACCAAGATATGTCACATCAACATTGTAGCCCAGTATTCAGTGACTTGTGGTTTGGGGTTTCTATTGGCTTAAGAAAAACAAGATGTGGCTCAAACATATCCAATAGAAGCTTCGTACAGCTGTAAAATTCCAGGAGTCTGTGTAACCCCTAAAGTTATTTGTTGAAAACGGAGTAAACAGTTTAAGGCAGTGATTTCAAACTGCATGTTTTCATTTATTTTAGCAGTATAAAACACTACATGTTTCGAGTCAAGCCCTTTTTCAAGTGTGCAAAGTGCAGGGTATTATGGGAATAAATACCCTCTTCCAAGCCAGGAACCTCCCCATTTGCCTCTTAAAGTGACAGTCAGATCATACATTCTAGTACAAAATGTTGTGAAAAATACTAAATTTCAAAAAACATTACAAAAGTTTTAAACAAGTTTATATCAATTTAGTCCATTCACGTCCAATCTGGTGTGTCCGTGTGATTCATCCTTTATAATGTTTGCTATTTACAAGTCTTTTAAGTCCATAATAGAGAAATTGCCATTCATGGCCTATCCCTGGTGAATCATAAGTACTGCTAGAGTAAGCCTACTTAAGGTCAATTTCTCAGTAAAAATTGAATATAAGCTTCTGCATACTGAAATAAGAAACTTTGTAAATACAATTATACATTCTGGACTGTTTCTGAAATAATCAAGTTCATCTTCACTATTCCTCTCTCAGCATCTGTTTCTTTTCATTCTCTCTTCATGCAAGAGTTGGGTGTCAGGTAATCATTGACAGTTAAATTCAATATATCTTATAGGGGGGCTCCTTTTGCCTAGAAGATGTATTAGAGCTCACTCTATTTAAATCACCAGACATCATGTCTCTTTACATGCAGGATTTTTGCAAAAGGCTGTTGTTTTATTAGATTTTGTTTGTACTGGAATCAGTTATTTGAGTGAGTTCCAATACATCTGCTAGGAAAGGAAGCCCCCCCGATAAGATATATTGGATCTTACTGTCAATGACTATCTGACACCCAACTGCTGCATGAAGAGAGAATGAAGAGAAACAGATGCTTCGCAAGGAATAGTGAAGATAAGCGGTACAGAGTATTTAATTGATTGTATTTAGAAAGTTTCTTATTTCAGTATGCAGAAGCTTTTTTGCAATATTTTCCCTTTAAGCTCTAGCCTTCGGGTCTGGTGCAAATCTCCATTTATTTTTATGGAGTCATGTGGGAATCACACTTTTTGCATTTGTTTTATCACTAGTTTAAAGGCCAGTTCACTTAGGGACAATGCCATGGAAATCTTGTGCAGCCTTGAGCTGACATTAAAGTGCATTAGAGCTGGACAAAGAATCTATTGAAAAATGGATTGAGTAAAGATGACTGTGTCCCAGGATTCAGAGTTAGACACTGGATTCACTGGGGGCTTCCCAAAACATTGGCACTCTCCTGCAGTTTATAGATCCTAACATGAAGTTTGCTGAGCAGAACAGTGTGTATGGAAATCTCTTGTAACTCATGTAAATGTCACTTCACAGCACTGAAGAAATGGTTCCATTAAACATTGTTGCCTGATATTTCTCCTTTTTCTATTCCGAGCAGGATGCATTCAGTTTACTAGCATATTCTGATCCCTGGAATAGCCCAGTTGGGTACCAACTTGACCCCATACAGAGAGAGCATGTGTGCTCCTCACTTAACAGTGCAATACTAGGTAAGGCTAACTCTGCTTCAATGACTTCTTCTGTCTACGTAAGTCTGTTTGTTCCACTTAGAGCCAATGAAACTACCTCTATAGGCACTAACAACACATTTTGGATCAGTAGCAATACTACAAATATTGTATGTTAGTGTATTTCTTGTTGGCAGATTTGAGAAAGGAAATTGCTTTTGCTGTCCATTCTTCCCTTCTTTGTCAGAAGGCTATAATTTAGTGTTGCACAGCAACCTAATTTCCTTCCCCCTGAAAATACTGTAAATATTAAGGATATACTGTAATGTTCCAATAACACACACTTATGATTAAAGGAAAACTAAAACCTAAAAATAGCACTGATAGAAATGTTGTTTTTACTAAGCTGCTGTATAGCAGCATTGATCCAGCCCTTCAAACTTGTTATGAACAACTCTACACTGGCTGATCCCGTTAGGCTGTCTTTAGAGTGTCAGTGACACTGCACATTCAGAGGTACACAAAGAGACACACAGGGATATGCTGAGGCAACACACGCTGGCGCAGAGCCAACACAACACAGTCCTTACTAATGTGAATGTAGTCAATGTGATGCCATTGTATGATCCTATTGCAGACCAGTCAGTCAAAAGGAGTGCTAGTGCCGAGGCTTAAAACAAATGACTGTTAAAGTAGAACTCAATCCCCCAATTAAGAAAAGCCCTACCTTTTAACCTAGATTGTCGTCGCCCCCCCCCCGCATACTTCAATAGGCCTGAAGATGTCCCTAAAATATTTCTCACCTAACAGTGTGCTGTTTTAAGCCTCAGCATTAGCAGTTCTTTTTACTAACTGGTCTGCAATAGGATCATGAGTTCTCCTTTATGGAGCAATAAAACAGCTGGGGAGCATCTCCAGTCAGTGCAGCAGGGGACACGCCAATTATACACCGTTCTATGCTGTTAAGAAACTGCTAATGCCATGAAATCTATATAAAGTTAATTGTAAAAGTGCTTGGAACTCTGATTAAGTTTAATTTGGTATACTGTATGTGGGTATATGGGTATAACTGTTCCCTGGGCTGCAAAACTTGTTGCCATGTAGCCCTATGAACAGGGCCGCCATCAGGGGGGAGAGTTGTACCTGGCCTGGCGCTGCACTTACTTGATTAGCCGGGCCCCCCTGCTTTCTGAGAGCTGCTGACTTTGAAAGGGAGGGCGGGAGCACAGGGGGAGGTATCTTCTGTCCATTCCTTTCCCTTATTGGTTACAGAGTTTATGTCCCGGTTGAGCTGCTCAGGGATTGGATAGCTGAGGTTTAAACTTCCCCTCCAGCTGATCCAATTGCCGTGCAGCTTTACCGGGACTTAAAATTATCATGACCAATAAGGGAAGAAAATGCTGCCACTGGAAGAATATTCAGCCAATTGTGCTTCCCTCCTCTCTTCTTTTGTTGGCTGGTCACTGACAGCAGGTAGGCCACACTAATGAAGTAAGTGCAACATGGCTGGGCCCCTCTAAAGGTAACCCTTTGTGGTCCCTGTTGTGTGGGGGGGCAATTTTTTTTTTGTTTTACATGGACATTTAAGGGGGCCCTGGCCACCAATGGTTTTATAATGTAGGGGGGCCCTGGCCACCATTTTTTTTTTTTTTTGGTGTGGGGTCCTAGCAAAAAATATTTTTTTAAAGGTGGGCCCTGACCACAAATGTGTTTTTTATGGGGGACCCTGACCACCAATGTTTTTTCTTTTTTTAATTCTGTATTAACATGTGGGGACCCTAGCCACCAATGTTTTTTTTTAACTGTGTGGTGGGGGGTGGCTCTGTGGGTGGGGCTTGCGGTGGGCACAGCCCAGGGGGCCCAGGTAATTTTGTCGTATGGGGCCCGGTGATTTCTGATGGCGGCCCTGCCTATGACTGTGTGTTGTTACAATCGTTCATTGCTAATCTCCTTTTTCTTCTCTGTTCCCCCAGATATCCACAATTTGCCAAAGCAGCCCCCACTTTCCCTGGCATTAGAACAGGCCTCTCAGTGCCTGGAGATGATGGCTCAGTGTGGCATTGGTTCATGTGCATTTGCAAGGGTGGCGGATTATTTACACTAGCTATGCAGTAGAACATTTCTGAGTCTAACCAGATTTATGCAGTATGGGAATAAAGTAGGACACTTAGTACCCCTTTACTTTGCATTTTGGGTTTTTTTTTTAATTATTATTATTATTTAATCATCTCATTTGTACCAGGCACGTTTCTTTCCTGAACTTTAGACGCTTTCATATCTAAAAAAAAGGTGGTGCATATTGTTGTGTCTTTCTATTTTGGCATAACCGCAATACGTCGATTTGATTCTAATGAAACTCGCCAGTGTTGAGCATCTTCCCAGCGACTGGACTGGAATATGTTAAATAATGTGAGTTTTTAAAGAAAGGAAAAGGGGGGTGGTTGGAGTTTGTGATTAGTGGGTGCATAAGTCCTTTCATTCACTGCTTAGCTGTGCAGTAGTGAGGACACAGGAGTTGCAGTTTGTTTCTTTTTTTTTTTTAATATCGGAGATTTTGGTGTAGTCCTTCATTTCCAGATCTCTAGTGGCTGTAATATTATATGATTGTTGTGAACCTGCACGCACTGTGATTACAGATGAAAACCCTTACCAAGCCTGGCTGCAAATGATGCAATTGTGTATGTTAACATGGCAAGGCTGATACATGGAGATCACCCCCATATTGCTTCTGGTAATTCTATTGCGTTTCAAAGCAGAATACGGTGGGACTTCTCTAAGCTCTTACGTCTGCTGTGAGCATCCCGAGGGCGACATATTGTGAGGCAGCAGAAGCTGAAGGTCCCACAGTGTGTGTGATATAGCTAGCTTACGTGTTTTCTTCCCTCCACCATACAGGCTGCCACTCTCTTCACCAACATGGCCGTGTGCCACAGCCTCATACTTAAGGGCCGACAAAGCAGACAGAGTTTTAACGACAAGCGTTTTTCTCTTTATTACTCAGCTCGATGTGTAGTAGTGTATTGCCCTGAAAGCAACAGGTCCAACAGCCCAGTCCATCTCTGCTGTATGTCGGCAGCACAGCAGGGCCCTATTTGATAAGATGCGAAGAACTTTTCTCTTTGTTATAACATAGATAAACTTTCCATTATATTAAATAGGGAGACGTGGTTAATTCTTTGTAGAAACAACCAAATATTTAGTCTTTAAAAAAAAGTGTCTTAATTTCATGTTTGTATCCTTTAATTTTTAAGTGCAAAAATAAGTTGCAATAAAACTGTAACTGTACGTAAATTAATCAGCAAATAAAAGTTTAATTCTGGACACAGCAGTCAGTGTGGCTTTTTTTTTGTTCCTAATAAAAAAGAAATGCAGAAGTTCTCCCTATAGAAATGCTGGAAGAAGTTACATTAAGAGAGAACTAAACCCTAAAAATGAATATGGCTAAATTATCATATTTTATATAGTGAACTTATTGCACCTGAAGTTTCAGCTTGTCAATAGCAGCAATGATCCAGGTCTAAAAACTTGTCACAGGGGGCAATGTTTCTGTGACACTGATATGTTCAGTGGGCACTGGGCAGCTGTTTAGGTGTCATTGGAAATTATCAAGCAGAAAATGAGGTTGGTCTGTAGTAGAAGCTGATGCTACAGGGCTGATTATTAAATTCTGATGCTAATTGCACTGGTTTTTGTCCTGTCATGTAATAATTACTAATCAGCCTTATATTGTGACATTTCTATTCTATGTGTACTGTATATTTTTAGTCGGTAAGCTCAGTAATTGACAGCAGCACAGAGCATGTGCAGTGAATCAGCAGAAAAGAAGATGGGGAACTACAGGGGCACCTTTAGAGACACAGATCTTTATTGCTAAAGGGCTGTGGTTGCCTTAGACTGGTACAGAAGCCCAAAACATAATGTTCAACATTTCTAGCCTTCTTCTTTAGTTAAGCTTTAGTTCTCTTTTTAATGTGATTCCCCTTGAAAAAATGTTGTTTCTCGAGGTTTTGAAGTGATCCTGACACTTAAAAATGCCTCTTCAAAATATTAATGTACATTTAAAGGTCTGCCTCTAGGTCTGCATTTATAAGTAACTGGTACTTCGAGTTCCTAAACCTGAATGTTTAGCCAACCTGACTTTGGGCAGGACTAGATGAAGTGCTTGGACCCGACACGTCGCAATGCGACTAAACGCATGCGACGTGTCGGATGTTTTACCGAAAACGGAAGTGAAGGAGAATCGCAGGAAACAACTACATTGATCCGACTGTTGGATCAAAACGCAGCAATAAAACCAGCGAAGTGTTCATGGTTCTATAAAGTAAACTGTTGTCATTCTGCCCGAGCCGAACAGCAAGCGTCCCTTACATTACACCTTCATGTTGGTGGAATAACTTTTAAAATGTACGTAAGCGGTCAGAAAAGCAATTTGTTATATGGTAAGTTGTATGTCCTCATCATAAATCAACATGTTTTTGCAGTGATAGTTACAGTATAAAAATAACTAACTGTTCAGTTTTTGGTGTTGCTAACAAATCAAGTTGCTCAAATGAGTGGCTAAACCGTTTTGAAGTCCAATAGTACTTCTCTCTACTCTAAGCCGACCTACAATCACATACATATTTAAAACAACACTTAGGGGCAGATTTATCAAGGGTTGAATAATAAATTTGTGTGTCAAAATGCACACATTCGAATGAATGAGAAAAACTTGATTCGTACAAATTGAATACAATTTGAATATTCGGGTTGAACCATTTGATTGAACATTAGGGGGCCGATTCACTCAGCTCGAGTGAAGGGTTCGAATGAAAAATACTTCGAATTTCGAAGTATTTTTTGGGTACTTCGACCATCGAATGGGCTACTTCGACCTTCGACTACGACCTTCGACTTCGAATCGAACGATTCGAAGTAAAAATCGTTCGACTATACGACCATTCGATAGTCGAAGTACTTGCCCTTTAAAAAAAACTTCGACCCCCTACTTCGGCAGCTAAAAGCTACCGAAGTCAATGTTAGCCTATGGGGAAGGTCCCCATAGGCTTGCCTGTGATTTTTTGATCGAAGGATTTTCGTTCGATCGTTGGATTAAAATCCTTCGAATCGTTCGATTCGAAGGATTTAATCGTTCGATCGAACGAAAAATCCTTCGATCGTTCGATCGCAGGATTTGCGCTAAATCCTTCGACTTCGATATTCGAAGTCGAAGGATTTCAATTCGAGGGTCGAATTTCGAAGTATTTTTAACTTCGAAATTCGACCCTAAGTGAATCGGCCCCTAGATGTTCAAATTTTTTCTTAACCTCCCAGTTGAATTGTGAGTATATTTGAATTTAAAAAAACTCACATGAATTTGAAATTCGACCTTTGATAAATGGACCTCTTATAATATGTCCCACAGCATTTAGTAGGCACGACCTCTAAGGGAAAATAAACCGAATACAGATATTGTCACATGGATATAGAATTACCTTGGAAATGGACAATATCAACCACTGAGTTTTGAGACACTTAGGGGCAGATTTATCAAGGGTCGAAGTGAATTAGAGTGAATTTTCGAAGTAAAAAAATTCGAAATTCAAAGTAATTTTTTTGACACTTCGACCATCGAATAGAATACTACGACTTCGAATTTGATTCAAAGTAAAATAGTTTGAATATTCGATAATCGATGTAAATGTCTCTTTAAAAAAACTTTGACTTCCAATAGTTCGCCAGATTAAACCTGCCGAAGTGCTATGCTAGCCTGTGTGGACCTTCTACAACCATTTTCTAAGCCTTTACACATCTAAGTAAAATTGTTCGATTGTACGCTAAAAATAGTTTGATTCGAACGATTTCATTGTTCCATCGAACGATTTTACTTTGATTGTTCGATTGCCGAATTCGGTGATCGGTGATCCTTTGACTTCGATATTCGATGTCGAAGTATTTTAATTAGATGGTCGGATTTCGAAGTATTTTTTACTTCAAAATTCGACCTTGATAAATCGGCCCCTTAGGGACAGATTTATTAAGGGTTGAATAGTAAATTTAAATTTTTGAATATTTTGTTTTTTAAAGGTTTCTTTTATTCAACAAAAGACAAATTGACACATCAGTACATAGCAATTAGACACGTGTGATCAAAAATATACAGTCCACATAGTATATGCAAGCAGGTATACGAATAAAACAGTACAGCCATCAAGGACAGGTTTGAATCAGAACATTGGGTTTAGGATATACCTCATGCCATCTCTCCCAGATTTTCTCAAATTTAAAATTTTTGGTGTCAAAAATCACATTCTAATTTTAATCCCCAATTTGAATGTAAACCATGGAAAGAGTTCTAATTAGAACATTTGTCACCTAAAACCTGCCGAGTTCATTTACAAGACAATGGCAGAGGTCTGTTGAACCATCGAATATGTTAATTGACTTCCTGACATTCAAGTTTTTTTCGGAGGGAAAACTCAATTTGAATTTGATTTGAATTTGATTTGAATTTTCGGGTGGGGACTATTTCATGTTAAACATTCAAATTTTTCTTAACCTCCTATTACAGTTGTGAGTATATTCAATTTTATTAGAGTAAAAATTTGACATTTGATAAATCTGCCCAATTATAAAAAAAACACTCGTGGGTCAATTGTTTATTACAAAGACACAAAAAAAAAACCAAGATGCTATTGTGGAGCTCAGACTAATTTGTCATAAAGCAGCCTAAATCCTGAGACTGAGTGAGATTATACCCAACCCAAAACACTCTCATTATAGGTAAGAAGGTCCATCTGTTGTACTAAACTGCTTATCTGTACAGACTGAGGAACACTTCAGGCTGGCAGACAGCACAACTTCTATTTTCAGACAACTGTGACAGGCAGTTGGGAAGTAACTGTAGCTAGTGATCCATGATATACAAAATGATGTGGTCATTGTTTATAAAGCAAAAGCCAAGAAGCACATCTGAAATAGAATATTCATGTATTGCAGCATCAAAATGTCCAGTAGAAAAGCTTCAGCATGGGAAGGATAGTAATCTTTTCAGTATTTACATGTTCATGCAAAAATTTCTTTTTTCAGCCTCACCTAGTAAAAAGTAAAAACATAATCATGTTATTACAAGTATTGGTGCACTAATAAAACCTCAGAAAATAACGATGTCACAATGCACAGCAGCTAAAAGTCCTCAGGTTTGACATCCCTAACAACTGCAGAAAATCTGATGTGCAGGTAGGAATACACACACCGATTATTGTATCCAATGGGCAGATTTATCAAAGGTAGAATTTATGTAATTTTTTTTACTCTAATAAATTCAAATATACTCACAACTCAAATGGAAGGTTATTTAAAAAAAAAAAACATCTAGGGGCAAATTCATCAAGGGTCGAATATTGAGGGTTAATTAACCCTCGATATTCGACTGGGGAATGAAAATAATTCGACTTCGAATATCGAAGTCGAAGGATTTTGCGCAAATACTTCGATCTAAGGAATAATCGTTCAATCGAAGGATTATCCTTCGACCAAAAAATGTTAGCCAAGCCTATGGGGACCTTCCCCATAGGCTAACATTGAGTTCGGTAGCTTTTAGGTGGCGAACTAGGGGGTCGAAGTTTTTTCTTAAAGAGACAGTACTTCGACTATCGAATAGTCGAACGATTTTTAGTTCGATTCGAAGTCGTAGTCGAAATTCGAAGTTTTTTTTCTTCTATTCCTTCACTCGAACTTAATGAATGGGCCCCCTAGTATTCAATCAAATACCGAACATAAAATTCCAATCAAATTTGAATCGAATTGAGTTTTCCCTTACTTGAATTTCAGGAAGGCAATTAACATCTTCAAACGGGTAACTAGACCTCTGCCATTGACTTGTAAATTAACTTGGCAGGTTTTAGGCGGCAAATATTCGAATTAGAACTGTTTCCATGGTCGAGCTGTGATAAATTTCACATTCGAATTTACATTCACATTGGGTGATTAAAATTCGAATGTGTGAATTTTGATACAAAAAAAAAAAATTCAAATTTGTTATTCGTATCTGCAGCAGTCAGAGCAAGTAAATGAAGGGGGTTTTTTTTATATAAAAACTGCCGATTTTTTAATTGATGGATATTGGGGATAGGTTTCTTTTTCATTAAAGAAAGTAAAAATGGGTTTTCATTGTTGCCTTTACATCCCCTTTAAGGATTTCTTTACCTGGGATAGGACTTCTGGGCAGTTTCCTATCACCAGAAATGGTCAGGCTTCTGCAGTGGCCTTCCAATGTATGGTTTAATTGAACTCTGTCTTCTGGATATTTCTCCTTGGACTTTTCAAGACAATTCATTAAGAATTTTGGACTCTCTTTGGAACAGTAACACCAAAAAATAAGTGTTTTAAACTATTTGTATTGTTGCCCTACACTGTTAAAACTGGTGTGTTTGCTTGAGAAACACTAATATAGTTCATATAAACAAGCTGCTGTGTAGTCATTCAAATCTTAAAAAGAAGAAAAGGCACAGGATACACAGCAGATAACAGATAAGCTCTGTAGTTTACAATTGGTTTCTTCGTTGCTTAACTATTATGTACTGTGTATACTGTTCTTGATGCCCCCATGGCACAGCAGCTTGTTATATGAACTATAGTTGTGTTTCTGAAGCAGACACACCAGTTGTACCAGTGCAGGGCAACAATATATACTAGACCTGCAACACTAGAAGCACATTCTGTTCCAATGTAGAGAGACTTCCTTGTTATATATCTGCATATGTGGAACTGGGATCATCACAATTCTGTATATTTAATATTCCTACACACATGTTCATGCACTCACAGTATACAAATGCAAAACAGAAGGCAAAATGAGAAGCTTCTTTGTGTTATCTTTGAGTAGATCCATTACATCACTCGGGGGAATGTAATAAAAATCGCTAACGGAAAAACTATGTAATAACAAATGTAATAAAAGTCGCAAAGAGCAAAACAATTCGCACCAATAAGAATAAAAAATCCACATCTCGCAATGTCATATTGTTCCTTAAACTGTTATTGCATTGCGAATTTTAATTTCACACTCTTAAGAAGTGCTTGAAGGTGTCGTAATCTTTTGGAGCAAACATAACTTTTTTCAGTAAGAAGTTTTATTACATTGACTGCGCATTGGCGCAAACTACAAAATTTGCAAACGGTCTTTCACTGTCGGAAGTGGTCGCTAAACAGTTTCCGGGCTTGCAAAAGCTATATTAAATTCGCACAAAGCAAAATTTGTTTGCGCAAAGGCATAACTTTTCGCATTGCGAATAGTTTTTCCGTTAGTGATTTTTATTACATTCCCCCGATAGAACCTAAATATAAAGAGTCTGAATATAAGCATGGACACATGCATTTCAAGGGAATGCCATTACACTCCTTAAGCTGTGTGCCAATCTTCATTATGAATGTTAGTACCTGATTTTAGGTTTTAGCTCCCTTTTTCCTCTGTTGGTTCATTATTGCATCTCCTGTCAAATGTAAGAACATAATTTTTTTTTATCCTATCAGCTGTCAAGTAAGTTATATAAGCAATCTTAAGGGCAGAGACACACACTGAGATTCGGGGAGATTAGTCACCCAGCGACAAATCTCCTCTTCTTCGGGCAACTACTCTCCCCGAACTACCTTCCCACCGGCTTGCATGTAAATCGCCGGCGGGATGGTACTAGGAATGATTCATTTTCCAAAGTCACCCGAAGTTGCCTCATGAGTAAACTTAGGACGACTTCGGAAAAAGAAGCACTCCGAGTGCCAGCCCACCTGCGATTTACATTATAGCTGGCGGGAAGGCAGTTCAGGGAGAACAGTCGCCCGAAGAAGAGGCAATTAATGGCCGGTCGACTAAATCTCCACGAATATGAGTGTGTGTCTCTGCCCAAAAAGGGAAAAAAACGGTATCACTTGAGACCTAATGGGATGGCTAAAATCAGAAAACAAACAGAAAATTTTGTAGCATGAGCCTGGGCTATAAGTACTTCAGCCAGAACTGTGGCTAATTTTGAGGGCCAAATTTTAGTGAATGATAGTCAACTCAATGGTCAGATGATTGAGCAGAGGGAAAGTAAATGACCAATAACCAATTTCCCCAAACAGATGCCTTTCAAAAACATTAAAACTGTTTAGTCTAGCAGTTATGCCTTTCTTGTGCCCACGTGTATTAAGACCAATAAAAGCTTTATTAAGCTTAGATTCAGTTCTATAAAAATAGGAAAGTTGAGATCATGTTTGTACTATATTTTGTTAATGACATATTGGGTATAGGACAGCTACACACACCCAACATTTCAGCCTTCGTCAGGTGACAGGGAATGACAACTACAGCTTTCCTACACCAACAACATTCCATTTCAAAGCTTGTAGCTTGTGAGCACAGCAGCAGTTGGAGGCTTTACAGTATTTAATTAAGTGAGTTAGTGTTGAATTAAAGGAAAAATATGTCCCGCATGGCTGCATACTAAGGAATGCACTTACCTTTGTCCTGTGCAAAACCTTCATCTTTGGATATCTCATCCCTGGAAAAGATACAGTACAAAGTTCAAAGTTGGTATTCATCTGTTTGCACAGTAATTGCATTAACGACTTATTTCAAAAGAAATTTACACAATTTCTAAGTAGATATTTTGATCAGTTAAATGTCAGATGCGTGAATAAAAAGACACCAAAGCCTCTCTTAAAAGGCCATAGTATTTGGTGACCATCACTGTTTCCCTCACGTAACATAAGGAAGCGGATATTATGGCTCGGTAATTTCACTATGTTGCATGCCAGAAATAAGTGACATACATCACTGCAGAACACTTTTGAATTTGCAAGTAAGTTTGGGATGTCACATTTAGAAACAAGAGCCCAACAGGAGGGTTTTATAGGAGCATTATTTTTTACAAAAAGTCAAGTCCTGCTCTTGGCCTGACCAGCTCCTCTGTCAATGCACATTCTGCTGATTCCCTACATTGCCTCAATGCCAATTGCTAGTCTCCCTGCTCTATTTATTTGATCGCCTGCTTTCATCACTGGCCACCACTATAAGTAAGTGAAAAATGAAAAAAATATGACAAAAGTATTCTAGGATTAGTCAGCAACACTTCTGGCAATATGCAATAGATATAACAGACAGAATCAGTGGATACATTAATTCTAGCTGACATTATTGAAATGCTTAGGAAAGCAATATACTGTACATCATTGTTTCATGTGTAGGGTACATTCTTAAGTCTGTTTATTTTAAATTCACAAGCTCATGTAAGCTGTTTCATGCATCCACACCCCAATGTCAAAAAGACATTCTTTTGGAAGCTTAATAAAAAAAAGTACACTTACCATACTGTCTATAAACACCAGTGTGCATTTTCAGCTCCTTTTGCTTGCTTGATTCCCCACCCAGACTTTTACAGTAAAGTTTAAGCTGCAGAAGGGAGGAAGGGTCTACCATACAGCAGTATGTCTCAGTTATCACAATTAGGCATGGCTGTTTCATAGCTTCGTACTGTATATTTAAAAGCAGGGTTGTATGGTTGTATTCAGAATAATAGCAGTCCGTCATCGCTAACCTGATTAGTGTTTTGGTACAGTGACGTAACTAGAGGGGGGCGGGCCCTGGCGCGGGATGCACTGCCAGGCCCCCCGCCCCCCTCCGTATACCCGGAACCGCCCGGGAATCGTGGCACGTGAGCTGCCGGGGGGCCCTGAGGGAGTGCGGGCCCTAGCCCAATCGCACCCCCTGCTTTGATTAAAGGACAAGGAAAGTTATACTAAAGAAGTAGCTAGAAATGTACATTATGTTTTTGGCTTCTGTACCAGCCCCAGGCAACTAAAACCCTTTAATAGTAGAAATATATGTCTCCAAAGATGCCCCAGTAGCTCCCCATCTTCTTTTCTGCTGATTCACTGCACATGCTCAATTGTGTTGTCAGTTACTGAGCTTCGGGACCGCCTCAAAATATACAGTACACATAGAATATAAATGTCACAGTATAGCGCTGATTAATAATTAATACAGATAATTACTACATGGCAGCACAGAAACCAGTGCAATTAGCATCAGAATTTAATAATCAGCCCTGTTGCATCAGCTTATATTAAAGACAAACCTCATTTTCTGCTGGTTACTTTGTGACGACCCCTAAGTTTAGCTTCTCAACAGCTGCTCAGAGCCCACTGAGCATGTGAGTGTCACAGACACTTTCCAAGATGGTGACCCCCTGTGACAGGTTTGAAGTCCTGGATCATTGCTGCTATTGACTTGCTGAAACTTTAGGCTGGTGCAATAAGTTAAGTATATTAAACATAACATTTTTAGCCCTATTCATTTTTAGACTTTAAAAAGTTGATTGGAGAGGGGAAAATTATATTAAGAAGTGCAGAAAATGATTGGCTGCTCAGCTAAATGCTTTCAAATGGCAACCAAACCTGAAAAAAACTGAAAACTAACATTCAAATGGATAGAAGAATAGCCAAAATGGCAAAGATTCAGCCAATGATCAGCTCCAAGAAGATCAAAGTATTAGAAGACGCCTATGAGAAGCCAAGTTATTGGCAAGAAGCATCCGCACAATCCCATTTTTGAAAAAAAGATGTGCTGAAGCGGTTACAATTTTCCAAAGAACACATTGACTGGCCTAAAGAGAAATGATACAACATTTTGTGGAGTGATGAAAGCAAGTGTGTTCTCTTTGGTTCTAGGGGCTGCAGACAGTTTGTCAGATGATCCCCAAACACTGAATTCAAGTCAAAGTTCACTGTGAAGACATGGTGGCACAAGCATCATGATATGGGGGTGTTTCTCATAGGTATTGGGACTATTTATCACATACCTGGGATCATGGATCAGTTCAATACATCAAAATACTTGAAGAGGTCCTGTTGCCTTATGCTGAAGAGGAAATGTCCTTGAAATGGGTGTTTCAACAAGACAACGACCCCAAACACACAAGTTAAAGAGCAACATCTTGGTTCCAGACCAACAAGATTGACGTTATGGAATGGCCAGACCTTAATCCAGTAGAAAACTTGTTGGGTGACATCAAAAATGCTGTTTCTGAGGCTAAACCAAGAAATGCAGAAGAATTGTGGAATTTAACAGGTGCTAGAAGTTAGTCGACTCCATGCAACACTGATGTGCAGTAGTTCTCAGAAACACTGGTTATACAACTAAATATTAAAAGCAAAATCTTGAAACATTTTTCAGTTTGTACAGTGACACTGCTGTTTCTTTTGAACAGCCTTATGCTCCCTTTTCTTCATTTTCTGTAAAGGAATAACACACATTTGATAAATGTCTCTTCATGTTTTAATTTGGAAGATAATGTGTAATGTTTAGTGATGGGCGAATAAATTCGCATGGAATTTTGTGTTTCACCGGCCGCAAATGTTTAAAATTTGACACGTGTCAAAATTGTTCGGCCGCCCATTGACTTCAATGCGTTTCACCAATTTTTACCCAAATTCTCCCATGATAAGATCAGTTATACAGAAAACCCCAAATCCCGAACATTCTGGAATTGAAAACAAACAGACAGAAAATTCTGGGAAGGAAGCACCATGTGGCGGGCGACCCCCAGAGGCGCAGCGGGTGTTCCCGCCAGCCCACTGGACCACCAGGGTGAGTTATTACACTGTTGGTTGTAGACACACAAAATACACAAGAGTACTCTTGTACAGATATATAAGATTTTTGGGACAGATTAAGGTTAGTTCACCTTTAAACTACTTCTTTTTTTTTAAAGGAATGGTTAAAACTAAATAAGTTTTATCTGAAAGGTCTATAAAAATACATCAGTAAACTGCTGCTGCTTTGAGTCCTTTGTTAATAGAAACACTGCATTTCTTTCCTTCTATTGTGTATACATGGGCTTCTGTATCAGACTTCCAGGGAACAGGCTTGAACATGCTCAGTTTGCTCCTCTCCCCCTCCCTCCTTACTTCTTTCTCCTCCCTGCTTCTTTCCCTGCTGTATTGTGAGCCCAGAGCTATGAGTGAGCAGGGAGACTCAGGCAGGAAGTCATGTCACACCAAGCTAATATGGCAGAGACAAACAGAGAGCTTCTAGACCTGTTTACTTAGGTATGGTAAAGCTTTTTAAATATAGCATTGTAGTTTGTACTATTGAGGCTAATCTATTGCAAATAAAGTGCCTTGGTAGTTTTCCTTCTCCTTTAAAAAAATATAATTTCTTAATGGTTTCGCTTTTTAATTTTGTATCTTTTATTTCGGATTATTTGTAGCTGATTGTTAGGGTGCAATAAACCCTCGGAAGCAGGCAGTGGTTTAAGTAAAAGACTGCAATATGAAGTGGGTAGGGTCTTAATAGAAAGCTATGCAAATTAATTAAGGTTCATATATATTTTACAAAGAATATGTTTATTGACTTTTAAACAAGGGTGGCGGATGAAGTGTGTTACATCATTGCAAACAAACATTTCTGAGCTCTCCATCATATATGTGCATACAACGAGGCAGGGGACAAAGCCTTCCTTTTCAGTAATGGAACTATTACAGTACTGCAGAGCAGGCGGCAGTTTTCAACGCGCACTGGCGTGAGCGTCCAGAGGCTCCCAAGGGGTGAGGGCCTGGGTGCACCCCCCGCATCCCCAGTATTCCACTACTGTTCCCTATGTGTCCTCTAGAACATATTCAGAGGCTAAAGCTGAACGTAGAAGACCCACCTGCTGATCACCTGTGCAGTTCCAATTACTTATATTCTTTATTTTTGTTTAAACCACATTAGTGGAAAATTTTCATGTTCATGCTATGTTTCAAACTTACAAATTCCTGTGTCACAGAGGTTATTTGGTGTGATCAGTGTAAAGATGTATTTAAATGTCAAACATTATAATCAGACATTATGTCAGCTCCCTAAAGATGATTACACATTCTGACTGATTTAGTTATGCAAAGCCAACTAACTCAACTACTTATCCAGGTGTCACTAACACAACTACAGATCCCGGTGCCACTATAAATGACAAGTATGGTACATATGATGTATTGGTATGCCATCTGTGTGAGTGGTTCCTGAGTGCTCTAAAGCTGTGCTGATGGCACTTTAACACACCCACTATATCCATATAGACTATCCAATGTTGATCTATTGCTTTGACTGTTGTTTATGGCTTCCCACATATTCTGATGTTTTTTGTTAGTAAACATTTCCATGGACCAGTTTTTATTATTCGTGTGATAGAAATCTAATTGCTTCATAAAAATCAAAATCTGCTTTACAGAATAGAATAGAGTGTAATAGCTACAAGGGCTGTTCCACATAAAAGCAAGGACACAATTAACTGTCCGTCACTGCAACAACCCTTACTATTGCTTTCTTCTTCTGAAAGCAAAACCACTGATGATGAATCATGGGTGCTTTTAAGCTCATCATTCATGCGTGTGTTAGCTTCTACAGTCCATCTTAAAACATTAACTTTCATCTCCATGTCAGTGATCATATTATCCACTTTCAGAATTTCCTCCTCAATTTCTTGGTACTCCAGGCTTGCCTTGTTTGCTGGCGAGTCACTGTAATTGATGTTCTGGACATTCAGTGCCCTGGAGGCTATAGCTGAAGTGTTTCCTGCAAACAGAAAAGAATTAATAAATACCCTTATAATTAATTGATATTGCACCAGCCAGTGACTGGCTAGCCTACTATATGAAAACAAATTTGTTAAAAAATAAATGTAAAATCCTTAACTTCATTGATAGCTCTCAATTTTGAGTGAGCCATGTTTTGCTTTGAGAAAGGGCCACTTTACCATGTAAGTAGTTATGATAGGCCACACCTTGATATAATTGGTTACACACCCTTTCCCCAGGCCTTATTTTATGAGTTGACATCTCTGTTTTAACCTATATAAATATATATATATAAATATATATATATATATCTATATAAATATATATATATATATATATATATATATATATCTGCACCAAAATCATATGAAATTAGTCCCCAACTGGGGTATTCTAACTGCTTTACTACAGAGGGCAATTATTGTGATTTAATCCTCACTCATTAACATATCATGCTGCAGTAAATTTTACAATTTTTGCTCAATTATATCTGTGATCCTAGTGGAATGCTTCGCAAAGAAAAAATTTTGTGCACACATTTTAAATTTGTGTGCTCTGTTTTTATAAAATGGTGTGCTTAGGTCAGTATAGATACAGATTTTTGTGTTTTCAAACACAATCTTGTGTGCACACCAATTTTTTGTGTGCACCCCAATTTGTTGTGTGCACTGGTCTCAAAAATTGTGTGCACAAAAGGAACATTAGACACCATTAGTGGTGCTGTGGTGAGAATACGCTTGTGGGGGAACCGATTTCTTTCTAGACCAGTGGTAGCTCCACAGGTCCCTTCGTGCCCAGCATCAATAGGCACAGCACACTTGCACCTTAAAAATTTTTCATTAGTTTTTCTAAATATTGTAACAAAATGTTATATTGTACATTTATACTTAAAATGTAGTTCTATAACATTGAATGCATATTGTACTCTGACAACACAAATTGTATTTTGTTCAAATGGAAAACAAAAAGTACTTTGCATTGTATTTCTGTAAATGAATGCATAAATAAAAATATTTTAAAAAAAAAATAGAAAAAAATTGGGCTCAGATGTCACTCGCATGACAAACCGGAAATTATGCCAGACGAACCTCCACAAAATTGCTTCTGATTTGCTTTGATGCAATTATGTTAGATGCAACACAATTATGTCAAATGCATGGCCCCTTTGTGACCACAATGGTACTGGGATTCTGGGGGTTAATGCTGCACTGTGGGGAAAACACAAGGTGATTTTGCTTGAAACCCCCTCAAGACATTCAAGTTCGGCAAAATAGTGCTTGTCTCTTCCCTTGAAGGACATGTAAAACCTCCACAAAAATGTGGACAGCCTCTTTGAAATCTTTAGATGCCTGCCACTCTGGTTGTTAAAAGGTTAACTGTAAGGCTGCACTTAGAAATCCTTTCCTTCTTCTAAACCACTCAGCCCCCTCCCTCAGGAATTTGCTTTTGACTTATGAGCATGCTCAGTTCTTCTCAGCTCAGATTACTAAACACTCCCTTCATTCTAACAGCCAATGAAGAGATAGCATTGCTGGTTCCCATAGAAACTCTAGCTGTCTGATCCTATTTTATTTCTCCTGAGCTCAGCTTAACCATTACAGTGCTCAACCTCAGCAGAACTTTTTTATCAAAGTATGTTGTGCCTGTGTAAACGTGCATTCTGCATTGCATGAACTTTACAGCAGATGTCAATGTTACTGATGATGTGTCAGAGGAAAAATGGCTGCCGGGTGAAAGCTGCTATTTGTTTTAGGAAAATATGATGGCATTGGCAAATGTAGGAGTATATGAAGTACAAATGATGTGACTTGGGTGGGAAAGATATGCCCAACTTATATAAATTTGAGGAAAATGTAGGCTTTACATGTCCTTTAACAAGCTCAACAATTGACAATTCTGACCCCTAAATTGCACTTCAAAAATTGGGCACTGGTGGGTAAAGAAACCACCTTCTGCTTACTGCTACTGTGCCTTGTACCTAAAGTCAAATTTTTAATCCAGCACAAGGTACAGTGTGCAGCAAGATCCTGTAAACAAATGCTTCTCAGTGCTCTGTTGGCCAGATCATGGCAGCAATCGGATTACATCACTTTACGTTTAGCCAAGGATATCTCCATGAGCTACTTTTACTGCTACAATTGCATCTGGAACCATATCATAGAAGTCAGCTCCACCCCAAAGAACTGGGCCATTGTGCATTTGTAAACTGTTATCAGTAAAATCTATTAATCTAAAGCACTCTGTGATTATATCTATGTGATGAGCCCATTAATCCTGTACACAGAAATGAACATTATACTGTTACTCTCTTTAAAACGATATAATTCCCTGTCTGAATTTACATTAAGCTTCACCTTACCTGTAGAGCCAGTCTGAATAGCAGGCTGATTTGTTGATGAATGAGGAAGGGCCGTTGCCAACTCATACACCTTGCACATGTCATTGTGGAAAAGCTCAAGGCAGCTGGAGAACTCAACCCACAAGCGTTCTAGCTCCTCACAATCTTTTTTTGAGAGCTTTTTGTCTCGAAGGGCTGTAGTCAACTTGTTTCTGTTACATACTGCCAATTCTTGGGCCCGTTCCCGAGTTCTCCTCAACTCATCACGAAGGTGAATGCTATCAGATGAACCTCCGATTGTAAGGACCAAGTGCCTATAGCAAGCTACCACCTTACAAAACAGATAAACAGAAGATAAGAAACACATTTTTATGTGTGGATACATTTATTAAATGTAAATAGTAAATGTAAAGGTAAATAAATAAAAAGAAAAAGAAATATATAAAAAAAAAAATATATATATATATATATATATATATATATGTATAAACTATGGAGGATGCCACAGCTGCAGCAAACATGGTATCCTTCTCTTATTCATATTAAAGGAGACCCGTCACCCACACCTGAAAATCTGTATAATAAAAGTCCTTTTGAAATTATGAAACCCAAATTCTTTTTTTTATTAAAACAACCATACTGGTTATAAACTCATGTAAAACTCTCAGCTGTCAATCATATATTCAAAGCAACAGATTTTAAAATAATTTTGTAGATATATGAAAAGGTACAAGGAAGGTCTTGGCCAGTACCACCTGTATTACACTTTGCAAAGACGGTGCTTTATAGTCTAAAAGACAGATTTACTAACATGATAAACTAAAACTTGTGCCATTACCAATAGCAACCACAAGATTTTTGCTGTCAGTTTTGGATCATTTTAGCAAATTGGTTGCCACTGGTTAGACCACATCGGGGGAATGTAATAAAAGTCGGTAACGGAAAAACTATTCGCAATGCGAAAAGTTATTCCTTTGCGTGAACAAATTTTGCTTTGTAAGAATTTAATATAGCTTTTGCGAACCCGGAAAACTGTTTAGCGACCACTTCAGACAGTGGAAGACCGTTTGCAAATTTTATAGTTTGCCCTAATGCGCAGTAAATGTAATAAAACTTCTTACTGAAAAAGTCGTTATATTTGCTCCAAAAGATTACGACACCTTCAAGCACTTCTTAAGAGTGCGCAATTAAAATTTGCAATGCAATAACAGTTTAAGGAACAATATTACATTGAGAGATGTGAATTTTTATTCTTATTGGTGCGAATTGTTTTGCTGTTTGCGACTTTTATAACATTCCCCCGTATATGTAATTTAATATGGCAGGTACTGGGTAATTTCTGTTTTGCTTGTTTAGCTGGTATAGCAGTGACTGGGGATTTGTCCACATAAATGGATGATCATTCAAGCCCTTAAGCTACTTGTGGCTTTTACCTGGAAAGAGCAGCTTTGTATACATAGTACTGTAACCTAAGTAATACCTATTTTTTCAACATGTAGCTTTGTCTAAAGCTGGCCATACACAGGCCTATACATGCTGCTGATTTGGTTCCTCCGGACAGGAATTTGGCAGCTTATAGGTTCATGTATGGAGGGTCCCCATTCATCGTTAGCCTTTTAGGCTCCTATGATCCTGTTGTATCAGCACAATTGGGCCCAGCACATAGGTGGACAAATTAGTGGATATTTAGGTGCATGAATTACTTAATTCTGGATTGTTGGGCCATATATTTATTTCTTCCTTATACTTATGTTCTCACAAGTATTGTTTTTAATGATAATTGGACATTGTGAATGGTTGGCTTCATTTAAACTAAACATTGGCACACAGGACTACTTCAGGAATTTTTAGAACCATGTGTTTAGTAGCTTGAAATGTAACCTATAGATTTGAATGGAACTTGCCTGTCAAATGATTGTGTCAGCACTGATAAGCATGGCTCGAAAAACACAGTGACACCTTTCCAGGCTACTATCGCCTGATATGAATGCTTGTCATATGATTTTCAATTAAACCAATGCAGGCTTTTTGTGGCACATTGGTGCTGCATTTACAGCCTTCTAAAAGCGAGGCACTTGAATCACCCAAAGTAGCTATTTGTGCCATTACCCATGGGCTAGACAAAAGTCCCTGGAGTCACAATACTGTCCTGTGTTATGGGCTTAACATGCAGTTACCTCAAGTAAATTCCATTGCTGTCACTTGGAGTTAACATCAGATATCTACATGGTAAGCTTTATTCTAGTAATATTAAGCCCTGACGTGGTTCACTATTAAATATGGTTATAATACCCTAACAGTCCCCTCAAACAAATTTTATTGCTCTTTCTTGCCAGTTATAATGTAGTAAGGTAGAACTCCAATATATAATTTCTTGTCTTATAAAGTAGTAGATTCAAACCTGTTTTACGGTTCCCAGCCGATACTCTGAATGCTTACTATTTACCTTGTATTTGACTTGTGTCCTGCACGGATATCACTGTTAAGTGGATGTTACAGATTTAGGTCTCTTTGGAACATTCTGCTTATCTGCTTTCCATACACAAAGGGATTTGGATTTAAAGAAGTCTAAAACCTTTCTGAACTTTTACAAGGCAGAATTGTTCACATGCTAGGGATTAGCATATCAAGCACTCCAAATAAAATATGATTATGGATAACCTAAAGATGAGCAAATGCTAACAGTCTATTGATGCAAAAAATATATAAATAACAAGGCACAAGAATCTGGGGCAGGCTAAAGCTTACAATCAATATGTTTAGACTATATTCTTTGATTTTGTATGATTTCTTAACATTAATTGTCATTGCAATTTGTAAAATATATGGATCATTGTATGGTGCATGTTGTATATTATTATATTCATACAAGATGCACTACAACTTAGTCACAGCCTCAAAGGCTTACACCTAATCAAATAATCCTTTATTATCTATTTTTGCCCTTCTCTAATCACTGTTATCTCCTGAGAATAACCTTTCAGTGCTATCCTTGGAGTAACCATGAATTGGTGTTGCATTGTGGTGAGATAATATAAAAATACTTTCATTTATGTTACTAAAATTATAATATATACTGCAAAAATTATAATACTGTATATTATACTTTCTATAGCATATTTTATGCAGAAAACTATTATCCACAAAGATCCAATAAAGTTAATGCTATTTTCCATATTGTACTATTTAGGCAAACTGTTTTACTTTAGACATGAATATGCTTTAATAATAAGCCATAATAAACATGATGTTAACTTTATAGGCAGAAATCCATGTTAATGGCAGATATTCCCAGTGGGATTTTTAATGCTTAATTTTTTTAGGAGCCTTAAAGCACAGTCATCCACATTACAGAAAGGCTCCTTATCAAGAATCCATGGGTGCCAAGCATGTTACTAGATCCCATCCCCATAGCCTTATCATCAGCAGTTACCTTGTGGAGGGATTCTACTGCAGTTATACATTCTTCTTTCACTTTCTGAAAGTTCACAGTTCCTTCATCAGCTACTTTTACATTCTGGAGAGGCATTCTGATTTTGTTCTTCTGAGAAGTTTCCAAGGTTAAATCCACTGAAGTCTGGAAGGGTACATGTTGATTTTTGCTCTTCAGGATCTTCTAATAGTTTATCTTCACAACTGAGATGCTGTTCAGTTTCTAATAACAGCTACCTAAACCCATTTGGTACCCTACAGTGAAAACTATACATCTTTATCTTGACAGTTTATAGATGTTTGAATGTTGGAAAAGAGGCAGCTTCCTTGAATTCAGCGGAGCAGCAACCGATAGGGAGTGTAGAAAGGTAATCCCAAGGATTACAAAAGGAGGTCCTAAACTACAGTGAAATGACAGGGCCTTCTTAATCTCATTAGCTCAGACTCTTGTTTGTAAACCCTCTGATGCTTTACATCGTCTCACATAAGATTAGCATTGTCTTAACTCCTCAGCTACCAGAGAGACCTTTATTCTGAGCAAAAGGTCAAGGAGATTCCCTGAATGGATTAGTGACCAAATGTCAGTGATATTTCAAGAGAATGAAAACTCAATTGTTACGACAGAGACACATGTGGAGATTAGTCGCCTGGCGACAAATCAACTCTTTTTCAGGTGACTAATCTCCCCGAACTGCCTTCCCGCCGGCTAGAATCGAAATCGGCAGTGGTCAATGGCACATGGAGCACTTCGTTGTCTGAAGTTGCCCGAAGTTTCCTCGTGAGGCAACCCCTAATGAAAACATTGCTGCTGGACACAGGCAGCACAGTATTTATCAAATAGCCACATATGGGCAATAAGTTCGAGTCAGTATGAAGTGTTTAAATCACAGTGGTTTGTACAATATGGTTTAATTGATTGATGCTAGACTGGATATGAACTAGAAAACTCTGGGGTTGTTTGAATAGTGCCCTTCGCTCCTGCAGACCCTGTGACTATGGGGGTGCCCAATCTAGAGTGGGACCTGGTACCCATGCCCCCACCTTACTCTCCCTCCTGTTTGCTGCTACATCTTCCCTTCTGACTGCCCTCCTGTACCATTTTTTCCATGTGTGGGGCAAAGCACATGAGTAACATTTGTGTGCAGGGGCATCCTCAAAATGTTTTTTCATGGTGGCCTGGGAAAGTCATTCTACTCCATTGTGAAATATGGCTTTTGCTGGTGAAATATCAGAGAAACTAGAATATAAAAGGGGAACTAAAGTCTAAAATAGAATAAAGCTAGAAATGCTGTATTTTGTATACTAAACATAAACTTGAACTTACTGCACCAGAAATTAATTAAACAAATGATTTATGTTTTCAAAGTTGGCTGCAGGTGGTTGTCATCTTGTAACTTTGTTAAACATCTTTACAAGACCAAGACTACGCACATGCTCAGTGTTGTCTGGTCTTCTGTTGGGAGGTTAAGCTTAGGGATCATCATAAATTATCAATTATCATATTAACAATACAAGTCAAATAATATCTGCCATAGAAGCTGATACAGCAAGACTGCTCAATAATCAGAATATGCAGACTGCACTGGCTCTGTGGATGCAAATCTCTACACTGTTGCCAGCTGCTCTGCAGGGAACAAACAAAGCTGCTCGAGTTCTGGGAAGTAAGGTGGGGGGGGACCTGCAGAGCAGGTAGGGACTGTTTTCGATCTGCAGCTGTCAGAGCAAGTAAAACGAAAGGGGGATTTCACAATGTCAGGTTTATTATAAAAACGGTACACACATTTTTTAATTAAGGTATATTGGAGAAAGATTTATTTTTCATTAAAGAAAGTAAAAATCAGATTTTATTTTTCTGCCTCTACATCCCCTTTAAGAAGCAAGTAGGTGCTGCATACGCAAATTGAGTATACAAGTTGTGTGTGGACTCCTAATTTGCTTTAGAACGCTGGATTTTTTACCATGCTGGGTATCTAAAGAGCCTATGCACCACTACCAACTAGTTAAAACTGTGCATGTGTGATATCAATATAGATTTTTATTCTGCATTTACTGCATTGGTATTTGTTACATACAGGCCCTAGTTTAGTTCTGGTCTTTGACCAGAAGATGGCAGTAAATATTAATTGTTTTCTGACTGATTTTACCTCACACATTACTTTTCATATTATCTACTTTTGATACAATGGTATTACCCCAAATTCATAAGTAACACCCCTTATACAAAGTAGAAAACAAATTATACAGTATTCAAATTCAGAAGGCACATAAGTAGAAGCAGGGTGGGTACCTAAATACCAATTGCCAAGCATTAAAGGGCAAGTACTACAAAATTAAATATACAGTACATGACCTAAATGTCAAAATCTGACTCCAACTCCAACATGAAGAGAGGGGCATAGTGAAGAGCAATTTGATAATGTCATTCAGAATGCTCAGGGCTTGGGGTTTTTTCTGTAATTTGGATCTTCATACCTTGTCTTCCAAAAAATCATGTAAACATTAAATAGGATTGGATTGCTTCCAATAAGAATTAATTATATCTTAATTAAGTTCAAGGGTCTGTTTAATTACAACAGAAAAAAATATTTCTAAATATTTGGGATTATTTAAATAAAATGGAGTCTATGGGAGATGGCCTTTCTGTAATTTAGAGCTTTCTGGATAACATGTTTATGAATAAAGGATCCCATACCTCTATTTAGAAGGTTTATTAGTTCCAGTTATATATATATATATACTGTATTTCCAGAGTTCCCCTTTGCTTGCTGTATAACTGAACAGGGGGCATCTAGGGGAACACCCATGTCTGTATGATGTTCATTGTGTTACAACTTGACAAGTGCAACAATTGTACCTATATTAGGTCATTGCCTGCACCTAGGGTCATTACATCCATTGGATCTCCAGGTTTTATTAGACTGATAATGTTGGTGACAAAATGCTTTAAAAGAATAGGATACTAACTATAGTATACTGGTTATCATAAAATCATATGAATACAATGTGTTCCTAAGTTTATTTGCAGCAGCTTCCTTGCAAGTGGTCCAAAAAGATTAACTTCATTCTCAAACACTAATATGACCACGGACAAACATGGGGAATGTCAATGTACAGTATACACCACTTTTCAACATGAAAAATATGTACAGTTTTTGTTATTTCAGACACTAAACAAGAATATAAACAAATACACCAATTAGATCGCTCCCAGCTTCCCCCTCCTGCGCTGCTCCGTGTATTCCTTGCTGGGTGCTCAGTCTGCAGCGTCCCCACCGCTTGTCACACACCAAACCAAAAAGAATGACGGCACTCCATTCAAGGAAAAGGCTGGTTTATTACAGACCCCACAGGGATCTCAAGCACTACGTGCCTATGATTAAGGGATTGAGTCCCGAAATGCCTAGGGCTTGAGATCTCTGTGGGGTCTGTAATAAACAAGCCTTTTCCTTGAATGGAGTGCCGTCATTCTTTTTGGTTATGTGTGAAACAAGAATATAAAGCCAGTTTCATTTTAGCACTTCCTCAGGGGCGCGCCACCAATGAGGCGAGTTGAGAAACTCGCCTCAGGCGGCAATGCAGGAGAGGTTTCCAGGGGCGGCAAAAAGCCGCTCCTGGTACCTTTAAGAGCCGAATTTCCGGTTTCGGCTTTACTATTGCGAGAGAGCGCAATTGCGCTCTTCGCATTAGTGTTCCTGCCGGTGAGGGAGGGGCGGCATTGAAGGAGCCGCCTCAGGCGGCGCTGTAAGTAGAATTGGCGCTGCACTTCCTGTCCCAAAGAGCAATGGATGATCTTATAAAACTGAGGAAGCCTCTGATAATGAGCTGCTGAAAGGCTACTACTTAAGGGTAAGGGCACACGGGTAGATTCGGGGAGATTAGTCGCCCCGGCGACAAATCGCCTCTTTTTCGGCACGACAATCTTCCTGAACTGCATTTCCCTACCTTCCCGCCGGCTATAATGAAAAATCGCCAGCGGAATGGCACTCACGGCATTTCGTTTTCCGAAGTTGCCTCACGAGGAAACTTCGGGCGACTTCGGAGTGCCATCCGCTGGCAATTTTTCATTATAGTCGTGGGAAGGTAGGGGAAGGCAGTTTGGGGAGATTCATGTCCCGAAGAAGAGATTTGTCGCCTGGGTGACTAATGTCCCTGAATCTGCCCGTGTGCCCTTACCCTAAAAAAGTAGGTTTGTTTTTGTTAAAGATAACAGTAAATTGCCCTGTTTATAAAGGGAGGGGGAGAATGTTCAGTAAAAAAAGCCCAACTTTCAAATTAGTGCACTGCTATAGAAAGGCTATGAAATGAATTTTTTTAAATTAAAAGAATAGGCATTTTCAACATTTATTTGTTGTGCTGATTTTTAACAAATATGTTTTTAGGTGTATATTGTCCCTTTAATAAATAAATACTATATAGCCAAAAGTTTCATCATGTTTATCTTTATCTACAGCTTAGGGGAAATAAAACCTGAAATCTAAAATACAGGTTACCCTTTTTAATACAGGTATGGGATCTGTTATCTCTTATCATTATCCACAATGCTCCAAATTACAGTTACCATTGCAGTTACAGAAAGGTATCTCCCACAGATTCCATTTTATACAAATGATGTCATTTTTGAAAATGATTTAATTTATGTTCTTTTATCTGCTTTCTGTTTACTAGGGTCAGTGTATGCTAGCAACAAGGAATGGTCTGAATAACAGACTGGGTGAATAGAAAGTTAAGTAAGTATCAATATGAATAATATCAGAGCAAAAGATTTTTGGCTATCTGGTCAGTAACTTTCATTTTACTAGCATTACCAACAGTTTCCACTGGTGCATTTAACCTGGTTAGAAAAAGCAAGATCTACAGTTATGTGAGTGAAGTAACAGCTGAAATGGCAGTAGGATACCTTCAGAAAAGGACATGGTAAGTGGAAAAAGCTGTCAATAATGGTCCTTTAGACCGATTTGGCAGCTTATCTGCCCATGTGTGGGGGCTCCCGACAGGTCCTCTCGATCGATATCAGGCCAAAAATCGGCCAGATATCGATCGGTCAAGTTTGATTTTTTTTCTGATGCGGTCCTGCGACCCCAGAGCCGAACGTTCGGATTCGTCCGATATCGCCCTGCCGTTAGTGGGTATATCTGGTTAAGATCCACTCATTTGTCGACCTTGCCCAACGATCGGATCTTATAGTGTATGGCCACCTTTAGGCCATCTACTGAGTGTAGGTAACACTGCACATGCTCAGTGAGCTCTGGACTGCTGTTGAAAAGCTTTACGGGTCAGAAATCATCAAAACATTAGCAGAAAGTGAGGCTCCATTTGTCACAGGAGCTGACACTAATTATTAATAAATCTGATGCAGACTGCACTGATTTCTATGGTGCTATGTAATGTGAATCTGAATTAATTACTAATCAGCCTTGTTTTATGAATTATATATTGAATATAACATGTATATTGTGAGTCAGCCCCTAAGCTCAGGTAAATGACAGCAGCCCAAAGTATATACTGTGAATCAGCAGAAAGAAGATACCTGAGGCTTCTTAAGAAACTCATATACATTTATCTCTTCTGAGATACCCATTCATTTAACAGCCTATACAGTTTTAGGGGATTGAAAAAGAAGACATGCAGGATACATTAATTGATATATTTGTTTATTTTATTAATTTAGTCATTTTCAAGCAAAAATGTACTAGTGTAATAAATGTTAATGAGCCATTTTGCCTTATTGTTGTTGTTTGTTAAAGTAAAGAGAAATATAAAATAATTTACATAACAATATTATTAGCGCAGGAAGTGTAGGTGCATTATGAACAATGACTGAAGAAAAAAAGAGTAAAAGTATAAAGCATTTATGTTCACCTCTATATAAAAGAGGCCTATTGGGTTCTGAGTACAGTACTTGCATATTCAATTGTGAACTGACAGGAAATTTGTCACTTAACAGACATGTTTGAAAATGTACCTGAGCCTGGAAGACTACACATGCATTGATTATTTTTGAGCGAACCTTTAGCCATAATGTATAGGAGCATGTACATTTTAATGGACCAGCTAGAGCACTTCTAGAGGTACAGATAGGTCTGGACTGAGAATTAAAATAGGCCCTGGCATTTCAGGTGCACAGAGGCCCAATCAGCCCCTGCCAGCCCACTAAATACTGACTTGCTATGGCTCCTTATAGCAGCCCCTCTAGCATTTGCCAGAACCCACAGATTGCCAGGCCGGGCCTGGGTACAGAGCTTCTATAACTGCACTGGGGAAGGAACATTTCCCCCCCAAATGCTTCATCTACTGTATATAATGCCGAAATATTCGACATCTCAAACCCTGCCTCTGTAAAGTTTATAGTGGTCATTCATGACCCGAGGGCCGCACGTACTAGAGCACTAAGGGGTGCAAGTGCAAGAGTGTGCCCCTTAGTGCTCATTTCCTAAGCCCTTGTGCCTCCCTACCCACTGTGCCCTGAGCACAGGTAAAAAAAAATCTGGCAGTATTCCATTAAGGGATAGTCCGAAGGTCTCTGTGCCCCAAACAAAGCTCAGAGGCCTGAAGCTATTTGCACTCAGTGGGAAAAGTGCTAAAAAGTAGCTACAGTAATTGCGGCCTTTTCTTTGCTCACTGTGTTGTGCATTGTAAATTACCCTTTATGTATCTGAAAATATCAACAGTGTTACTGGTTACGTATTGCTATAGTCCTAAAATATAGTGACAGTTAATACTACATTTTCACTTTAGTTAAGGTCTCCATTTTTTTTTTTAAACTGGGAGTGCAAGTGTAGTTGTTAAAGCCGTTAAAGATGCATTCTCTTTATAAATTACATTTAATTGTAACTGTAAATAGAGCCTTCACTTTCATCCTGTAAAAAGCCCACATATGGGCATATAATAGATGGGTGCCTGTGCTCTAAGGTTACTTTTTAAGAGTAATTGGAATGTTCTTTAGGACAAATTAAAGTAGCAATTTTCATAATGGATAGTTGGAGAGGTATTTATTCATATTAAGCCAGTGAACCCTAGGAGGACGACACCTTTATAACTCTCCAATGCTTTGTATTTGTTTAATTGCACTAATTTCAATTAGATTAGCTGGTTGCTTTTTTGAAAAGAAACGTTGGTATAGATTTACAAATTCAGTGCTCTCTTTCAGATGGGCCATTGTAATTTTCATCACTGTTTTAAATGGGCTTATTGTCCTTAGAGAAATTGTGACTGTAAACCAACTGGCTTACACACCCTTATTACTCTATTTTAAATGTTTGCTTTAAATACTCTGATTTAAGTTCCTGATTTATTTTCAAATTCCAGCTCCTAAACTACTGCACCTCTCAATGACTGATTGTTGGTTTGTTGGTTCGTATGTGCAGGAGAGACCTATAAGGATTATGTTACATACTAACAGGACTGAGTCCTTGTAGATACTGTAATAAACTTGGCTGTAGCAAGCAATGCCAATCAGCAGCCACAATGACAAACAAGGTCTTGAGCTGTATTAAAGGGGGCATAGAATCGCGGGAGGAAGGGGGCATTTGTTCACTGTACAGAGCGCAGGTAAGGCCCCATCTTGAATACGACGTACAATTTTGGTCTCCAAACGGGACATAATTCAATTGGAGAGGGCACAGAGAAGGGCAACTAAGCTGGTAGAAGGTATGAAAAATCCCAGCTATGAGGAAAGACTGGCCAAGTAGGGGTTGTTCACGCTGGAGAAGAGGCGCTTAAGGGGTGATATGATAACTAAATATGCCTTTGGCACATTTATCTATTTTTACAGTTCTGTGATACATATGCTAACCACCAAACATAGCATCAAGTTGAGAAAGCCTGAAAATACTGGCTACTGTTATGTGTGGGCTGATTAGAAACCAGATTTTTTTATTAAAAAAATTCAAGGCAGCAATGATTTCAGTGTATCCTTTTAACTCATATCTATTAATGGGGCAATTGTGTCCCATTAATGGATTAATTAATGTATCTAGGCTTAGCAGAGAATGCAGATAGATCAAGTCCATTGATGGTCTCTCTGTCTGCAACAGTTATAATACCTCATTTATCTTTCACCAGTTGCCGTGGAGCTACAGTATATGACAGTGGCAATGGCGAATCGGAACAAAAAGTCTTACTTTCCAATAAGCCCTAAGAGGTGCGGTTTCTCCAACAATATGAATATATATAATGTAACAATAAATAATTGAATTTTTATAACAGGGAGTGCTGGTCTGAGAATAATTGATATATTATATATATATATATATATATATATATATATATATATATATATATATATATATATATATAAAATATATAATGAGATATTCATGTCTGCAAATATTTACACACAATAAGAATGATAAATCCCCTTTTTAAAAAAAAAACCAAAAAACATTTGTATGTTGTTTTCTTATTCCAATTCATCTTTGATTCTATTTTGTATACTTTATACTTATCTTTTTGCTTCTTTACTTTTGGGATATGGTTAAAAAGAATTCTCTAAAGACCAATTAAGGTTTGTAGTTGAGCACTTGCTTATTATATTTGATTTAGTCTTAAGTGTCAACATAGGCTTAATGCTATAATGCTTATGGAACATTAGTATTTATCTGTGTAATATAGAGTGAATATAGGACTGTGATCAATTAAATCTCAGCATTTATTTCAAATTCTTCCCTATTTCCATCTGCTGGATACATAATGATAAATAAGAAGGGAGAACCTTTTAATACTATAATCATTATGGTTTTTTTCCAATTGATAAATAAATTGATTTGTTAATTGCCATTTTTGCATGGATTAAGGGAAAAGATCCATTTTGTAAAAAGAAACGAGTGTATCTTCATATATTTCACTTTTGCAAACAATAAAAGCATCACATTTCCCTTCTGTAATATTTTTGAATGTTTTGTTATGACACAGAAGCGGTTAGTGCTCTGAAAGTATAGCGGGTTTGTATTCCCAAAGCATAAACTTTCTCAGTACTGATCAATCCCATGGCATTAATTAAAGATTTTTTGTTTATATTTTGTCTCTATGAGTCGGCCACATTTGTTAGAGGATTTGTGATGCCGATGATTTTGAGAAAAGCTATGATTGAATTAACCCATCGATAATGATATTAAAGATATTATTCCTCATGGCCACAGAACATTATTCCAGATTTCAAGTTTAGTTAATAGAAGGCTGATATTCTGCTCTGCCAGGCCGTGAATTACATGGCAGCTATTTTAACAAAATGATACGTAAATAATACTACCTTTGCAAAATATTTTGGACCACTGAGCTGAAAAGGGCTCTGGCAGGCCAAAACCTTATTCATATTCTGCTCTCATTATGGCAATTCCCTTGCCAGCGCTAAGGTTGTTGGTTTAACACAAAACCTCAATAATAATAATAAAATAATACCTTGTACTTGATACAAACTAATATATAATTAATCCTTATCGGAAGCAAAAACCAGCCTATTGGGTTTCTTTAGGGGCAGATTTATCAAAGGTCGAGGTGAATTTTCGAATAAAAAAAAAAATCGCATTTCAAGCTATTTTTTGTGTACTTCGACTATGGAATAGTCCAAATTCTATTTGAATTTGAAAAAAATATAAAAAAATGCGAATATCGACATTTATCATGTACTGTCTCTTTAAAAATTAGACTTCGACCATTCTCCATCTAAAACCTGCTGAATTGCTGTGTTAGCCTATGGGGGACCTCCTAGAACTTATTTGGAGATTTTTAGAGATACTTAAATCTTACTTACATCATGGGGTCCTTTTTGCCTTCTTTTTTCTATCAACACTAAAGTAAATGTTCCTGTGCCTCACTATGAATACACTTTTACTGTATAACCACTCTGTGACATATTTATATTATAGAAGAAATTGATTGCCTTTCTGGGCCAGGTAAAATTCATTGAGTCAAGTTAATCATCCATAAGATTTTTTCTGAATTTCTTCCTTATTTATAAATGAAGAAGGTGCAATTGCAATGCCAATACCTTGGAGACCTAACTGTAAAATACTGTGATATGGTAATCATTTAATATTGGGGAACAAGTTTAAAAGGTTTTAGTAAATTTACCTGCAATTGAAAGCTGTATTTCTGCCCCTGCTGCACTGCTATTTCTTTCTTTAAAAATGCAGCAAAATTCGGCTCTCTTTCAGCCAAGAAGACTGCATTCCTCAAAAAACAGAACCAGCAGGACAGAGAATAGCTAGAGTCAGAAAACAACTTTAGCACCACTGCATATTTGTAATGAATGTACAGTATATTGGAAAATGCAAACGTTTTATTGAGAAGAAAGAATGACCCAAAATATTGCACCATCCCATTTAATGTTCCATAAATCCCAAGAACAAAAGGATAAAATGTAACCTTTATTGGTATATATTAAAATGAACCAAGGGTGAAAAATGTGTATTAAAAATACAATCAGGCGGAGCACATTTATTTGCTCAATTGTGTAGTGTATCCCGCATACTTATAAATTAATCATGCTCAAAATAGACGAGATTATATGGAAAGCATCAGAATAGGGATCAATTACATCTAGTTATATTAATGGAGCCAGGAGGCCCTGCGCAATCACACACAGTTACCCAATCGGTTTATTCACTGTGGAATGTGGAAACAAATACACAAGTTACGATCACTTGTCTGATAGAATTATAGTATGGGCATAATAACCCTTCGCCTCTGTACACCCTAAACTATTAGCGAGGTAGCCCTCATTATCCACGAGACGTGCAGTGTACAGCCCTACTAATTTAAGATAGGCGATCAGCGTTCTTTTCTATCAACATTAGTTGCTGATTGCTAAGGTGCCAGTCCCCCACCAGCCATTGACGCTCCCCCAGAAAGATCGTATTGCGGAAGGTAGCGTCTATTGCTGTTAAGAGTAACTAGAGTTCGAGCAAATGTATGCATCCGATTATCAGTCCTGTGTCTGTTACCTTCTAGACATTCTAAAGGATCCTTAGGGACCAGGTGGCTACTATTATGGTATGGTTATTGGCTTATGAAGAATCCAGTACTATAGTACTTATATAATTTGTTTGGTTTGGCAATATAAAAGAGTGTCATAAATAATGCAAATCAGGCAAGGGAATAAGAATACATTTTTGTATCACTGTTTCTTCTCTGCATAAGAAAACCTGCTTGCCTACCATTTAAACAACAAATCTTTCCACTAGCCCCTACCTATCAGTGATTAGCAGTACCAAAGTAAATGTGCTGATTGGTTACAGTAAGGAAGCACAATTTAAAGGACCAGTAACACCAAAAAATAAGAAGTGTCCGAAAGTACTGAAAATATAATGCACTGTTGTGCTGCACTGGTAAAACATGTGTGTTTGCTTCAGAAATACAACTATAGTTTATAAATAGAAGCTACTATGTAGCCATGGGGGCAGCCATTCAAAGCTGAAAAGGAGAAAAGGCACAGGAAACACAGCAGATAACAGATAGAATACAATGAGATTCTTCAGATCTGTTATCTAGTGTATGTCCTGTGCTTGAATGGCTACACAGTGGCTTGTTTATATAAACAATACAACAAACCATTTTTGCCAGTGCAGGGCAACAGTATATGATATTGTCTTTTCTTTGAAACATTTTCCTTTTTCAGTGTTACTGTTCCTTTAAGTGAGAAAAAGAAAGAACAGAGATTGCAACTACTTGGGTTGCATGAACTAGTACCTAAAGGAGAGGCAGGGATTTTAATCAGTTAATCTCTGACAAAGTGTACTCAGTTAAAGCAGTGGGATCCTATAATATTTGTATCTGAATCTGTTGTTAGATTATAGTGATCAACTCCTAGCCGGAGCGGTGGGTCCCTACTACCTAGTTGTAGTTGTCAGCCACAGTTACAAGGCGCCTGGTAAAGATTAGATAAACAGTGCATAAAATGTTCCCTTGTGTCAGGTGCAGAGACAATGATTTGTCACACTGCATTCCTTTCTTTGTTATGTGCTTGTCACTGAGACCTTCACAATGCAGCCTCTGCATCAGCACCTGGCAGATTTATTCCAGATTTACTCTATTTACTGGTATAATAAAATCAGAATAAGAGCATTTCTTTTCTATTTATGCATCTCTAATGGCAGAGTGTAATGCTGACTCTCTGTGGGTCTGTCAATCATGTGTAAATACACATCAGTAATTAGCCCAGTAGTCAGGAAGCCAGTTAGTGCCCCACCATGTAGCAACATAGTATTATTAATAGTTTAAATGCTGTTCTTTGTCTTTTCTGTTCTGTTCCTTAATTAAAAAAACTAAGGCAGAAATAGAGTTAAAAACACATACAGCTACGCATAGACAGTTCTTTCGCTATAAAATAGTTTTTCATTATTTAACACGGACACAGTGTTATATAGGACAGAAAGGCCCACAAACAGCTACTGAAAGCCGCTGCAGTAAAGGCCTGGCAGAGCATTAAAAAGGAGGAAACCCAGAATCTGGTGATGTCCATGAGTTCAAGACTTCAGGCTGTCATTGCCAGCAAAGGGTTTTCAACCAAGTATTAGAAATGTACATTTTATTTTCAGTTTTTTAATTTGTCCAATTGCTTTTGAGCCCCTGAAATGAAGTGATTGTGTTAACAAAAGGCTTTTGTTCCTCACATTTTTATGCAATCTTTTTGTTCATCCCACTGAATTAAAGCTGAAAGTCTGCAGTACAACTGCATCTGAGTTGTTTCATTTAAAATTCATTGTGGTAATGTACAGAACCAAAATTAAAACAAAAAAAGTTGTCTGTCCAAATTTTTATGGACCAAACTGTACTATCTGTTGCTTAAGTTTTCTTTTGGGGGGCATAGTTTTCCTAACAGAACAGTGGTCCCCAACATTTTTTGCACCAGGGACCAGTTTCAAGCAAGACCATTTTTCCAAGGACCAGGGGGGGGCACCACATATCACCACATATTATACAGAGCGGGCATAGAGAATGTGAATCACCTGTTGCAATGAACCCATATTGTAAGTAAGACTCTTGGTATTTTCTTTTAAATGCAGCTCTCTTTGTGTTGGCAGTCTTGGAGTCTCCTGCTGTGTCATCATTGGATCTTTCCCCCTTTCCAAAGAACCATTTCAGCAATGTCTGCTTTTTGCTAATTTTTGCTTAACTTGTGAGCTTGCAAAGAAAACACACATGCAAAAAAAAGTATTTTGGTCATTTTGGGGATCTGTAGAAAGCTACGTGCCCGCATCATACAAGTTCCACACCCGCCACCTTGTGGTTGAGAACTTCTGTGCTAGAAAGTCATGTAAACATTAAATAAACCCAAGAGGCTGGTTTTGATCCCAACAAGGATTAATTATATCAAGTACAAGTTACTGTTTCATTATTACAGAGAAAAAGGAAATTTAAAAAATTTGGATTATTTGGACAAACTGGAGTCTATGGGAGATGGGCTTAATTAGGAGCTTTCTGGATAATGGGTTTCTGTATAACAGATCCCATACATGTATTGCATTACTTCATGATATCTTTTGAATGGGGTTGCAAGGCGTAGCATACAAGGTTACATGATCATATTTTCTATGCTAGTACAGGAATAGGACCTATTATCCAGAATGCTAAAGGCTTTCCCTATAATGAATATTTTTGGAATTTGGATCTTCATACCTTAAGTCTACTAGAAAAGCATTACAACATTAAATAATCACAAAGGGCAGGTTTTGCTTGGGGATCAAGTACAAGTTACTGCTTTATTATTACATCGAAAAAATAATTATTGTTTTAAAATTTGGTTAATTTGGATAAAATGTAGTCTATGGGAGATGGCCTTTCCGTAATTTGGAACTTTCTGGATAACAGGTTTCCGGATAACAGATCCCATACCTGTATAGCATACAAAGTGACATTAAAGGTGAGACGGAAGGCTATTTACACTGAACATCAGAAGCAACCAATTTCAATATTTTGTTTGTTATTACACACATATAGTAATTAGAATAGCTCACTTGCCACTGCCCAGAGCCTGAGTTTTAGCAGATAAATGAAATTACACCAGGTAATATATGTTTTTTTTAATATTTCTGCATCTATAACAGATCACCCATATGACTAAAACAGGGGTGGTGTGTTTTGTTTTGTTTTTTACTATATTTTCATATATATATATTTAAAATAAAAGACAGGAGTTATAGAAAACACAGCAAAGAAACATATCAATCACAATTCTAATTCAGTAAAAATACAGATAAAATATTTGGGCTATTAAAGATTCAAAATTTTTCCTAAGACAGACAATTGATGGCAATACAGTTAAAAGACTAAGGCGTTGACATACAGTCTAAAAATTCATGACACATGCACTGACAAAAACCATATATCATGAGAATAACAAGGCTGGATGGAACAAGGCTGACAAAGACAACCCCAAGGGTGACTTTTTTTGACACCAGCAAATAGATCCCTAAGGGTAAGGAGCTGAAGTAAAGTAACCCTAACAACCAAATAAACACACGCACTGAGGTTTGGCAGATCAGGGAAGTGCAGTTCCACACTGTCCAATTCTGAGGTATTGAAACTGGGTCATAATTGGAAGGCCGGTAAAACTCAACCATAGGAGTAGTGTTCAAAGCAGGAGAACTTTCCCTTTGAACTTCCATGATGGTAATGACAAGGCAATTGGTAGAGGTGTGGGATGGGGTGACAATCGTTGACAGACGTTTTGGGGTCAGAAGAAGCTCCGTTGGGTTGTCCCCAACACATTTCCCCCTTCCACCACATGCCAAGTTCAGTAATATATTATTGTCATCTGGAAGGCTGCTCACTTCATCCTCAGGCATACGGGTCTCAAATCTACAGAAAGGGCACACAATAACACATTGTGGGGATTCTCCACAGTCCACCAGTTTATAAAGGCATTTGGCACATACTCTGTGGCAACAGCCAAGTACCTTTGGTTTTCTCTGTCTCAGATTGTAACGGTTGTAACAGATCTTACATTCAAGCTCATCAGAGTTCAGATTGGGGGACTCTGAATTATCTTCTGTTAGCTGGCCTGTCATTATGTCTTTAGATGAGCAGTAGGAATGTAAGTCCAGACAAATAAGCAGCACTCATGTATAGATCCAGCCTGGAAACCGGCTCATCCACCCTCACACTACGGCAGGGGAACTGTTGTTGATATGTTGCTGGTATATTCATTACTTCTCTGTTTCATGCAGCATCTCCCACTGGGTTCTGAAACAGAGGATTTCACATGGTTAGAAGCATTCCCAATGCAATAGCTGTGAATCTAACAAAGGAAATTGCAATTGGTGTTACTGGATGCTTCCAGCTAGTAAAGCCCTAACACAATGACAATTGTATTTGCTCCATAAAAAGATTTGTCACATGTTCAAGCTAACATTTCTTCTTCTGTCTGGCTACTTTAAAGAAATAAATGAAAAGAAAACCCTTTTTCTTTTTCAGTTAAATGGGCTAGTTCACCTATTCAAACACTATCGCTTACTACCAGCACACAAGTTATAACTTGTTCACTTTGTTGCAATTTCCTATTCTTTACCGCCTTTCTAACATTTAGGGGTTTATTTATTAAAGTCTGAATGCCACAAAAATATAAAATGATTTTTTTTAAACTATAATTTTTAGTGGAAAAAAACTCGTAATTTTACAAGATTTATTGCGGAGGTTGAATATACAGTAAGTCATTGGGAGAGGTCCCTATACTATTTGGAAGTTTCTGTGGTCTGTGCTGGAATTAGCATGAAAATCTGACTATTTCTGGCATTTCGGGAAAAAACCTAAAAAATTTGGACTTTTCGGGAAAAAGCCCAAAAATTGAGTGATTCGGGAAAAAACTATTTTATCGAGTTTCCCCCCGATCCTATTAAATTGTGCTTTTAAAATAATAAATACGGTCATATTGTGGATTCTAGTTTGGTTGGACTTTTAAAAAATCTTAAAAAATTGGATTTTGATAAATAACCCCTTTAGTTTTTTTAAAAAAAAATGTGTTTGTTTCATATTCCTCCATCTCCAACTCTGTATGCTAGGTCACTAACTTACTGTTAAAATAAAAATATTTAAATTATTGCGGAACACTTTTTTTTAGAATTGCTATTAAACATAAAACAAATTATCCCACCTGTGTGTACAGTGTTTTACATTCACCCTCTCACAAATAACATTAAATAATACAATGTACGTGTTCTTTTTTTTTTTAATGTATTAGCCTGATCATCTATCAGGCTAAAGGTGGCCATAGATGCAAAGATCCGCTTGTTTGGCGATGTTGCCAAACAAGCGGATCTTTCCCCGATATGCCATTAACAGGCATGGCTATATCGGGGGTAATCTGATTGTTCGGCCGTATGGCCGAACGATCCGATTACGATGTGCCATGAGCTCCGGCGGGATCGGTTGGGTCAAAATCAAACCTGACCGATTGACCAAACGACCGATCTCCGCCGGACGAAAGATGTCGGCACACGCCACACACGATCCGAAAATCATACGAATCCTCGATTCGTACGATCGGATCTGTGTGTCTATGGCCACCTTTAGAAGGTTACTAATGGTTCCTATTCATATAACTGTGTCTGCTCTCTCGGAAGATGCCTACTGTGTTATATAATATGAATTTGATCATTATAAATCAAATACTATTATATACAGTGTGCTTGTGATTTGACATAAAGTACACAGATTCACCTTTTTACTAGTGCTGTGCCATTATTTCTTCCTTGGACAAATCCAAATGTTTTCTGTAGCATCTTAAATAGGTTGGTGTATGTGCACAAGCAACTAGGCACCTCCAGAATGAGGTACCATGGTCCCACTAGAGAGCATGATGTTAAGGACCCACCATTCACTAGCTAGCCACAAAGTGGTTGATGCCACTTAGCAGCAGCCAGACTTACACTGAAAGTTGTGAAGGTCAGTGGCTGATGGTCCAAGCTAGTCTAGCCCAATCTTAGTAACTCTGTGGCCTGTCAATCAGCTATTTTTTCACAAATTCTGTTGGTTATATGAAAGAATAACAGTGACTGCAATATCACACAGCGCCCTCTGTTGGTTAAATGAAAGATTAACAGTGATGGCAATATCAAACAGCACCCTCTGCACATGGTAGTGGGACAGTGGGACAATGCACACAGTAATCCATTTGGCAATTCTCTGTCACCATCAACTTTGCAAAGAAGTCCGGTTGATCGCTGGAGGGGTTGCTTTGGCAGAATGCGCGCTGCTGGGAGACAGGGCTGTAGTTGTGTCTAGGCTTATACTAGAGTCAATAAGTTTTCCCAGTTTTCGTAGGTAAAATTAGGTACCTCGGCTTATACCCGGGACGGCTTATACTCGAGTATATACGGTACTCTGGAGTTTTGTTAAATATTTTATTGCAAAAAATGGTTTGCGGTTGCAAACTTTTTACATACACTGAGAACATTCACAAAAGTAATTTGGTCGCAAATTTTGCAAGGAAGTCGTAAGGTCTTTAATCAAACGGTGTTTGCGAACATTTTTTGAGCTAATGAAACGTATTACATTTCCCCATATGTGTGCCATATTCTCCCTTAAAATTCAGTGCACATTCCATAGGCTGCCTGGTCCTCATCAAAGAGGATATGTTTTAGAACTTTTGCTTCTCATTTGTTTCTTATTCTTTGTTTTTTGTATATAAGGGTTACTAGTGTTTCTAGGTAAAGACCTGTATTTTTGCCTTGAGCAACAGATGTACTGTAGCCTTGACAATTGTACAGAGATTTTTTGCTAAAATGCTGCATTATTTTGTTTTTTTTTAAAGTTTTAAAATGCTGGATTATAGTTTTATTTTCCTGTGCAGCAAAGGAAACTAGCTAGGAAACCATCACTCACACTCAGTAGAAGAACATGCTATAAGTTACCAACTGCGTTATCCAGAAAGCTCAGAATTATGGAAAGGCTGTCTCCCATTGACTCCATTTTATTCAAATAATCTACATTTTTAAAAATGATATTCTTTTTCTCTGTTATAATAAAACTGTATCTTCACAGCTTGATCCAAACTAATATATAATTAATACTTATTAGAAGCAGAACCAGTACATTGTGCTTATTTAATATTCAAATAATTTTCTAGTAGACATGGTATGAAGATCCAAATTACGGAAAGATCCGTTATCTGGAAAGCCCCAGGTTCCGAGCAATCAGGATAACAGACCCCATACCTGTACTATGTAATGAATTGCTTAATGACCTGCGTAATGCACCACAGGGGAACTAGTGAATTGTTCAGTTTTCAGTTAACCATGAAATGTCTATAAAATATGGTAATATTCCTAACAATACTTTGATCATAATGGGATAACATCACTAAAAGTAGACATCACATTAGTAACGTATGGGCACTCCTGAGCTAGTGCATTCCTTTGTTAGGTACAGTCCAAGTCCTTAGCTCCTTCTGTAGCAGCAATAAGTTTTTTTATGACTGGAAAAATGGACAACTGTAAAAGTTAACTTCTTAACTTCCGAAAGAAAATTGCTATAAACTCCAGAACTGAAAACAGAATATCCAAATGGGGGAAAACATACTTCTGCCTAAAAACAGCCATCCTTCGGTTAAAAGAAAGAAAGTTTCTTGCATAATTTTAATAATTTATGAAACAGCACCTCCCGTGGCCAATCCTTAGGAAAATGCATGTTCAGTACCAAGAACAAGATCTCTGTGGAAGTCTCAGTGCACATGACTGAACTGGAACCCAGTATCACGAATCTCCTTTAAATGCCTAAAACCTAAACATAATAGGTTAGTATGGAGAGATAATATTCAAGATGGGCATTACCGGTGGTAACACGTGGATATTATATAGAATTCAAAGATATTCCCCGATAAAAGACTAATAAATGGAATTTATGGTTCCAACAGAAAAGATACTGGAGGCATAGATGATATGCATTGTACATTTCAGAAACCAGAAAATCTGTCCTTTAAAATCAAAACTCTTAGCTCAGCTATAAAGGCCATTGAACTAGGAAAAGACCAGAATGCTTCCCATAAAAGGGGGGACTGAACCTAAAAAGACTTGAAGCCTCATTTATGTAGGAAACACACTAAATTGTGTTCATGAACACAATCGTAATAAAATAAAAGATGACTACCCATAAAATGCTAATTAAACATTCAGGATATAAAGGAATATTAGATGTGGTGTAAATATACCCTGTTATCAATGGCATGTATCTGAGCTAATCAGCCCTGCAGCATGTGTGCACTAAACGGCAAAGTGGACGACGCTAGCAAAAATTTGCCAGAATTCCGATCTGCAGGGACATCGCCAATTTACTAACAGGTGTAGGTGACAATTCGCTAACGAAAGAGACTAATTTAATTGTGGTAACGAATTTGAGTCTGACAAAGTGGCGTCTAGTGTGGCGGATTGTTCGCTGGTGAAATTGCCTCTATGTGTCTGTTTTAAAGGAAGGAGGTATGATTTGTAAATTGTCCTTTTAAATATGAATGAAACCTGCAACTTTATAACAAGTTGGCTTACCAGGGGAAAAATGGCAAGCAAAGTCTTATTTTCATTACTGCAGGAAACAAGAGATCTAAACCAGGCATAGAGCTAAGAGCCCGAGAGCAACAATTACATTGTTTTCTAATAATGAAAATGAATAAACACATTTTCTCGCAAATTGTAACCTTTACCACTGCAGACTCACATAATTGTCAAATTGTCTCTGAGAAAATTAAATATCCTGCTCCAGCTGGAAGAATTATCAAGGACAATTAGCATCGTATTTAATTAGCAAAGAGAGTTTTTTCAAGAATGCTACAAATGACTTAAATGAACTTAATGGGATGCCAGAAAATACCAAACACACCATCTCTAGAAACGTTGCTTTCTCCTTAGTCACTAGGTGGATTATAAGGCTGTACTTGATTCTTTTGCATGTCTACCATTTTAGATATTTTAATATCAGTACTAATTTAAGAATAATTTGGTTAAATAGAACTTGGTGATGGTGTTCCATCAGCTCCTGGCCTCCTGTGCTCCTATCTGACCTTTCCCCGCACATTAGAAATGATATGCAAGAAGAGAACAGAGGGGGATTTGTTGTTGGCGGGGGACTTGTGGGGATTTGTGGCTGGGGCGGGGGGCCCTGATGTGGCAGCCCCAGTGGGTTCAGATCCCCCTCCACGCCAACACTGTAGTTACTAATGCCATAAAGTTTTTTTTCTGGAGATGTTACCTTGAAGTTAAGCTCATTTATGAATGCAGTTGTGGTAGACATGTCAAATTATGTCTACCACAACTTACATTTGATGCACCAATATTAGCATCCACTTTCATAAATCGTGGAGCATTCTATTCTGTTGGAACATCACTTTTGCATTTGCATCCAATTCACATGGTACAATTCAGTTGCAGTTATTGACATACAGTACCGAGCTAAACAAACCTGGAATTACCGTCCTGTCTAAGCTGATGGTAGTTCCAGTGCTCAATAGCATCCATGTATGCACTTGTGTGTAATTTATCAAAGATGGCTAAACAGTCCCTTTGACGCTTCCAACAAGTAGTTTTAAAGGAATTGTTCAGTGTAAAAATAAAAATTGGGCAAATAGATAGTCTGTGCAAAATAAAAAATGTTTTAAATATAGTTAGTTAGCCAAAAATACATACATAATAGCCAGAACACTACTTCCTGCTTTGCAGCTCTCTTGGTTTCTGCTGACTGGTTACCAGACAGTAACCAAACAGAGCCTTGAGGGGTAGAGGGCACATGGGTCATAATTGTTGCTTTTAAATCTGAGCTGAACGCTAAGGATCAATTGCAAAGTCACTGAAAAGTTATGTCCCATGTGGCCCCCGTTAAAGATACTGACCGGAGGCCAGCCAGGCGCCCTAGGCGACTCAGCCAGCCAGCTCACCCCAACTTCCCCTGTCGCAGGTGCGGTAACCTCACATGCTTATGCGCATGTGTGGTAACATCACACGCTTACATGCATGCACGGCAATGTTGCACGTTTCGCGCATGTTCGTCGCTGCCGCCGTTCTCTGGCTCAAGTTGTGTCTGGTGAGCAGGTGAGTCTGGTCTAGGGGTAGGCAGAAGAGGCCCAATTGTTGCGCCCTAGGCAGCTGCCTCCTCTGCCTACCCCTACGTCAGCGTCAACGAAAGTTGAGTTCTGTTCTATTATGTTAGACATCCAGTCACTCCAACCTTTATGCATTACATTTTTGGCTAACTAACTATATTAAAAACATTTTATTATTTTGTACATACTATCTATTTATACATGCTGTCTATTTACCCTATTCCTTTAAGTTTCTAGGAGCATATGTTGATATAAGTGCAGTACCTTTTATAAATAGGGTCAACTAAATATTGCCTCCAAACTAGTGCTTTTCCCTTGTGCTATAATTAACTAAATAAGCAGCTAAGTGCTCGCTCCTAGTGATGGGTGAATCTGAACAGATTCGCTTCACCGAAAATTCGCAAAATGCCAAATTTGCCAAATGCATTGAAGTCTATGGCTGACAATTTTTTTTTTTGATGGGCATCAGTTTTGCCTCCAAACGTGTATGTTCCTCTTGTGCTACCATTTGTATAATATGTATGCGTATGAGTAAAGAGACACTGTAAAATATACTGAGGAAATGGGGTAAAATAATACATAGACGAGACAAAGGACAATGCCAATATTTTAATGGCCAAATTCACGAAAGGGTGAATAGTACACAAACACCGCACCACTTCGCCAGACGAAACCACTACGCTAATTCACTAATATGCAAAGTTGCGCCCTGTGCGCTGAACACTGGTGACTTTTCGCTAGCGTTAGTTCGGCAGTGTGAGCATTTCATAACGAAGGTATGCTAGCGTTCATTTGTGCCTATGAAAATTCACTAGTGATCTTGCGCTTAGGTCAATTTGCATGCGGAGGGTTATTTAAAGTTGTATGGAGGTCTTTATTATAAATGTTGGTGCAAATGCTTGAAGTTGGTGCAAATGCAGCCCTTAATTCTCATTTCCCTTCCAATAAAACCTTCACAGATTAAATACATGGACATCCGCATACATTATGGGAATGGTGGAATGCACCTGAAGGTGATTTTAATAATCTGAACGTTTGTAAAAATATCTAAATGTGTTCATTGTTTTCCTCTAAATAATAATTGGGGATAAATAGTATGCTGAGCACCACTTTAGCCTCAGTGAAGAAATTACATCAACCAGTGACTGACCACTGACAAAATGTCGACGATTGCTCTAGGTCAGGAGAGCTCATACTTTACTAATGTGAGGTCTACTTTTAGTGATGACAAAATAGACGGCAGTTCTGTTGCTCCCCAACTTCTTGAATGCTGCTCCCAGTGGTCTCAAAGCAGGTTATTTTTGAATTCCTGACTTGAAGGCAAGTTTTGGTTGCATAAATACCAGTTGTACTGCCAAATAGAACCTCCTGTAGGCTGCCAGTTCAAATGGGCTACCAATAGGCAATCACAACCCTCTGAACTTTTTCATGCTTGTGTTGCTCCCCGACTCTTTTTACATCTGAATGTTGCTCATAGGGGAAAAAATGTCTGAGAAAAACTACATAAAAATGTCTGAGATCCTTCAGAAGTGAATAAAATGTAATCAGCTTATATGGAATGCCTGCGAGTTAAAAGAACTGGCAATGTAAAACCCCAAGGTGTCCATGACATGAAAAAATAAGATTTGCAGAGTCAGTCTTAAATGAACTAAACAGTACAAATAAGCACGTACTGACAATCTGAGTGCTTTAGGTATAATGGAACATTTTAGCAGCCATGCAACTGCACTTTAATGCACTCTCAGAGCCTCTTCACAGAAAGCCAATGATACAAACTGTTTTACACCTGAGTAATATTTGTTACTGCTTCTTAATTGCCTTTTTCTAGAGATAAATAAACACAGAGACAATGAATACTTACAACAATGTTATGGTTTAGAATACAGACGCAAGCTCACTCTTGACATGTTGATGCAGATAAGTAACCATTCAAATACCAAATTAAATTAAATATATTATAAGTGAAGGTGTAGTAAGAAAGCTACTATTGCACCATGTAATAATGCACTATATGGGCAAATTATATGTGAATACCTGTCTGGACAACTCCCTATTCCAAAACCAAGTGTATTAGTATTAAATTGGTCTTCTCTTTGCTATCTCATTATACTCTTCTTACCTCTGTAACTTTCACAAATAAAGTCCATAGGGGCAAATTCACTAAGTGCCAAAGCGCCTAACGCTAGCGTGAATTCGCCAGTGTTGGGCATTTTCGTTACTTCGCTGATTCACTAACGGATGCTGACGTAACTTCGCTAGTGTTACTTCGCACCCTTAAGCCTGGCGAATTTGCGCAACGGACGTAAATTCACTAACGCGCACATTGTTGTGAACGCTACCTTTTACGCCAGACTTCCTTCACCACCTCAGACCAGGCGAAGCGCAATAGAGTAGATAGGGATTGCTTCAAAAAAAGTTAAAAATTTTTCTAAATCCCAAAAAACGCTGGCGTTTTTTCTTTATTATGGGTGATAGGCTGAAAAAGATTGAAAAAAATTTTGGGGCGCTCCTCCTTCCCCCCTACATTTCCTAACTCATGGCAACTTAACTATACAGTGGGCACATGTATAGGACAAAATAAAAATGTTATTTGCTGTTTTGAAGGTTTCCCAGGCTTGTGTAGTTCTGCTACATATACCTCCATTGTAACTTGGATTTGGCGCCGTATGCAAATTAACCATCGCTAGTGTAACTTCGCTTTGCTTGGCGAATTAACGCTAGCACAACTTTGCAACCTTAGGCTACCCCTGAGCGAATTAGTGAATTTGTGGAGCGCTGGCAAAAATACGCCTGGCGAAGTGTGGCAAAGCGCAACTACGATTCTTAGTGAAGGTCCCACATAGTATCTACCTAACCATCATTCTCTTCACTCATTTCCATTTTTGCCCTTCCTCACCCTTTCCCTCTACTCACTCTATAGATATTAGTATTGTCTTTTCTCTCTTCCGTGTAATGTTTTTACTCAATTTCTTCAGTATATTTTACAAAAAAAACATTTGCAAACACCACCATGTTTGTGTCCTTCTTGACTGATTACAGACCTCAATGACTTCCTTGCAACATTTCTGAACAAATGGCTTTCGCAAAAACAGTAGCAGTGTATGTAATAAGAGTGTTAATGCTTACTCTGGCTTAGTGATAATGTGCAATGCAATATTCACTAGCAAATGATTTTACATTGCAAGCAGTGCTAAATATTAACACAAATGCCATTTCAAATAATGTTTGCAATTTTTAATTACATTACGAAGTTTCTTAACTCAGTGTAAGTTTGATTCTGCACACATGATTTACTAGGTGATGCTGTAATGGACAACTAAATAATAGGTCCTGCGTGTTTTAGATATAGCATAAATATGAATTTGGGGGAGGGAAGGTATTTGCTACATATCTACAGATTACATGACAATTTGTCCCAAACCTATATGTTGCCTTTCAGGGTAGTACTGATTTGAAATTTTGTACTATTTATGCCAGGTAACTTGTGGGTGTAATAACGAAAGGCAGAAGAACTTGTGGGTGTAGCCAGGTAGCAGGTAGCTTTGTTATATGTTTCTATGCAAGTAAAAAGTGTAGTTTTTAAACAATACAGTGCCTAGAGAAACAGAGATTAGATAGCAAAACTGGCATGAGAAACTTATAGCATAAATCTTGAAGGTCAATCTAACCTTCAGAAATGGACAACTATAAAATGTCTATAAATTTATGAAATAAAATCTAACAAGAATTTAATGGAGAGCAAAGAAAGCAAGTTCTCCATTAATACCATGTATGACTTACCTGGTCACAAACTGTGCTATGCTTTGGTGAAGGCACTTTAAACTTGTTGCACAAAAGACACACAAGCAAATATATACAGTATACTGTATATATATATATACAGTCATATAAAAAGGTTGGGAAACCGTCTTAATTCTTTGGAGTTTTGTTTATCATTGGCTGAGTTTTCAAAGTACCAAGTTCATTTTAATATAAAACATGCCTGATGGAAACAGTAGTGTTTCAGCAGTGACATAAAGTTTATTGGATTAACAGAAATTATGCAATATGCATCATAACAAAATTAGACAGGTGCATACATTTGGGCATCCCAACAGAGATGTTATATCAATACATCAAAACACCTCCTATAGCCTTTGATGAGTGTCTGGATCCTGGATAGCAGTATTTGTGACCATACAAAATCTCTCCAGTTCAGTTACATTTGATGGCTGCCGAGCATGGACAGCCTGTTTCAAATCATCCCATAGTTTTTCAATGATATTTAATTTGGGGGACTGTGACGGCCATTCCAGAATATTGTACTTCTCCCTCTGCATAAATGCCTTTGTAGATTTCGAAGTGTATTTAGGGTCATTGTCTTGTTGGAATATACAACCCCTGCGTAACTTCAACTTTGTGCCTGATGCTTGAACTACTATACTGAAGAATTTGTTGATATTGGGATAAATTCATCTGACCTCCGACTTTAACAAGGGCCCCGGTCCCTGAACTAGCCACACAGCCCCACAGCATGATGGAACCTCCACCAAATTTGACAGTAGGTAGCAGGTGTTTTTCTTGGAATGTGGTGTTCTTGTTCTGCCATGCAAAACACTTTTTGTTATGACCAAATTACTACATTTTTGTCTCATCAGTCCAAAGCACTTTGTTCCAAAATGACTGTGGCTTTTGCGACTGTCTTCTATCTCATCATCCTGCCATACAGATGTTCTTCTAAATTGTAGAACAATATACAGATACACCATCTGCAGCATGATGTTCTTGCAGGCCTTTGGAGGTGATATTTGGGTTGTCAGTGACCATTCTCACAATCCTCCGCAGAAGCCGCTCCTGTATCTTTCTTGGCCTGCCAGACCTGTTTTTTTACAGCAACTGTGCCTGTGGCCTTCCATTCCTGATTCCATACCTTACAGTTGAAACTGACAGTTTAAACCTCTGAGATAGCTTTTTGTAGCCTTGCCCTAAACCATGATACTGAACAATCTTTGTTTTCAGATTTTTTGAGAGTTGCTTTCAGAGGATACTGTCATTCTTCAGAGGAGGTCAAACAAAATCACAACTTGCAACTGGTCACCTTAAATACCCTTTCTCATGATTGGACACACCTGCCTATAAAGTTCAAGGCGTAACGAGGTAATCCAACCAATTTGGTGTTGCCAGTAATCAGTATTGAGCAGTTACATGCATTCAAATTAGCAAATTTACAAGGGTATCCACAGTCAGTTTTTCACATTTCATATAATTTCATACAACTGAATATTGCTTCACTAAAAATCTTTGTTCAGAAAACACCCCAGTACTCAGATGTTCCTGGGAAAGTCATACCACTGTTATCTTTTTTGTTGAAAAAGGAGTAAATTATTATACAGGCTGAGAGGGGTTCCCAAACTTTTTCATACGACTGTATGCATTGTCTGCTAGATACCAAAATTGCCTTGAATGCTTCCTTACACTGCCAGTTATTCCCTGTACTGTAGTGCAAATAAATAAACTCTAGGGCACTGCATTTCGAAAGCCTATTTGAGAATATTTTGGAAGCAAACAGAAATGTTACCTTTTCCACTGAATCAGTAAATCAATGAAGACCCTGTAGACTTTACAAGGCTGATTGCAAACAATCAAGTGCAGCCCTGCATTTTAACACTGAATTTGCACTCTGAACACTCTAAAACTATACACAATGGCCAATTTCACTAGAAGCCGATTTCCTTACGAGTATATTTTGAGCTGTGGGTGGAACATAAAGCCAGGTCTTCATCAAAACACTGCACTGGGTCATCATCCTGTACAATAGAAAATGCTTAAAATAGACAGGTGTTTTAATGTATACATATATTGTATGTACATGTGTTCAACTGGACCCTGTTTGGGGAACAGACAGTATACAAAAAAACACCCTCTGTGATTCTTGATGTTGCTGATTTGAGGACAAAACCACACTGATCACACTTGCCATACTGTTAGGTCATGTTGTTTTTTTCACTGCTCGTCAATAGCTTCACTAGTCCAGCTAGAGGAAGTCAAAACGGAATATCAGAAATACAATTTTCATATTGAGAACTGGTTACAAGCTTGGATATACTCAGTAAAGAAAGAATTGGTGTTAATGTAAGACATAAGAGAGGAACAAACATAAGGAGGAAGATTTATCATAATTCTAATTTTCAATTTGAAATTTCAAGCACTTAATAAATCTTAAAAATTCACATTTTGGAAACTTTAATTTGAATTCCTGAGTTTTGCCTAAGAACATTTTAATGTAGGAGGTAATTTCTATCCTGCTCCAATGCTCATGTTTAACTTGTCCCAAGAGGCCTTGCCAAGTATGTCCATAAAACTGCCTACTTGATGCTAATGAAGGAAATCAGGACATAACTTTACTTTGCTACACACCTGCCATTTGCCCTGCCTTAAGACTTTTAAAGCAAAAGTATATACTCCCACATCTGCCCTAAACTCTAACCCCCCAGACCACATCTATATGTGTCACAGACTGTCCATTCCTGCTCATCCTGGAAATAAAACCACTTCTGTACAAAGATTTGCTTACTACTGAAAGACAATACCAGACCAACCAAATCAGACTATGCATGACAGTTTCTTTTCTTACTCTTCCAATTAATCCTTAAACAGTGACACACCAGGAGATTAATCGCTCGCGATAAAAGGCTGTTTCTCTGGGCAACTAATCTCCTGTGCTCTCCAGTAAAAAGCTTTTCCATAGGCAATAATGTGAATCGCTGGTGGTAAAACCCATGTATCGCTCCAGTCTCCCAAAATCGATACAAGAGGAAACTTCAAGCGATTTTGGGAAACTGTAACGACATGTGTTTTACCACCAGCGATTCACATCATTGCCTATGGGAAAGCTTTTTACTGGAGAGTACAGGAGATTAATTGCTCAGAGAAGCAGCCATTTATCGCTAGCGATTAATCTACTGGTGTGTCACTAAGGGTAAGGCCAGACGAGGATATTCGGGGAGATTTTGTCGCCTGGCGACTTACGCCACGTCTTTTGCGCGACTATCTCCCCAAACTGCCTCAGCGTCTTTTCCCCATAGGCTACAGCGCAAAATTGCCTGCGCTAATGCACACGCGGCAATTTTGGGCGACTATTGAAAACGCATCGCCGCGTGTGCATTAGCGCAGGCGATTTTGCGCTGTAGCCTATGGGGAAAAGACGCTGAGGCAGTTTGGGGAGATAGTCACGCAAAAGACGTGGCGATAAGTCGCCAGGCGACAAAATCTCCCTGAATCTCCTCGTCTGGCCTTACCCTTAGGCCTAAGCCCTCTGTCTTTTATTGCTCACCTGCTAACCTTTCTCTTATCTCTTCCCTAGGGTAAGTCCACATCGAGCATTTTGGTTAGATTTGGTCGCCTGTCGTCTTTGCGGCGACCAATCTCCCCAAACGCCTTCCCTCACTCTGCGCTGGCTTAAAATGAACAATCGCCGACGCTAATCACATGCTGTGATTCATTTTCCGAAGTCGCCCGAAGTCTAAGGAAGGTACTGGTTTTGGGACCAAAATGTTATACACCAATATATTTGCGCTGTAAGTATGGTGCCACTGATATTTTGTTTCATTTATTGTAGTCTGCAGTCATGGATGACATACAGCATATGAATCTATTTTGGGTGTGGATACATTAAAATCATCATTTGGCATCCAATCACATTCAAAATTACCCTTTTTTAACCCCCCCCTAAAATGTTATGTTCTAAAGCATCACTAACTTCTATAAGCAATAAGGTATTGGACATATTAATAACAATTACAGTTAAACACTAGGGATGGCGCGAACTGTTCGCCGGCGAACATCGGGTGTTCGCGCTCGCCGGAAGTTCGCGAACGTCGCGCGACGTTCGCCATTTTGGGTTCGCCATTGTTGGCGCTTTTTTTTGCCCTCTCACCCCAGACCAGCAGGTACATGGCAGCCAATCAGGAAGCTCTCCCCTGGACCACTCCCCTTCCCTATAAGAAACCGAAGCCCTGCAGCGTTTTTTCACTCTGCCTGTGTGTGCTGAAGAGATAGTGTAGGGAGAGAGCTGCTGCCTGTTAGTGATTTCAGGGACAGTTGAAAGTTTGCTGGCTAGTAATCGTTTTGATACTGCTCTGTTATTGGAGGGACAGAAGTCTGCAGGGGTTTGAGGGACATTTAAGCTTAGGTAGCTTTGCTGGCTAGTAATCTACCTTCTACTGCAGTGCTCTGTATGTAGCTGCAGTGGGCAGCTGTCCTGCTTCTGATCTCATCTGCTGACTGCTGCAATAACAGTAGTCCTTGTAAGGACTGCTTTTATTTATTTTTTTGTTCCAATACAGAGCAGTATCAAGCAGATTACTAGCCAGCAAACTTACTATCATCTGTCCCTGAAATCACTAACAGCTCTCCCCCTACACTATCTCTTCCAAGCACACACAGGCAGATTTTTCAGATACATTTTTGCCCTTGATCCCCCTCTGGCATGCCACTGTCCAGGTCGTTGCACCCTTTAAACAACTTTAAAATCATTTTTCTGGCCAGAAATGTCTTTTTTAGATGTTAAAGTTCGCCTTCCCATTGAAGTCTATGGGGTTCGCGAACCGTTCGCGAACCGCTCGCATTTTTGCGCAAGTTCGCGAATATGTTCGCAAACTTTTTTTCCGACGTTCGCTACATCCCTATTAAACACACAAAAATATCCTTTTGTCTTCCATCCTGCTTACCAATAACACCTGAAAGTGACCATTAATAAAACAGCCACACAAACAAATGCTTAATGGTGGTAGCAACACTAATAAAGCTTATGAAGTCTCACTCCAAGTATATTAGAATATCCTTGGAGTGTTTATAAGAAGTGTATCATTGCAAATTATTTTGAGTGAGCAACAACATCTCTAAATGAAGGGATCTAGTTCTATAAAGATTATAGTTAAACCAAGTGAACATATTGTATATATTGTTATAGTTAGCCATCCCTTGGCTAATTTTATTTTATAAATCTGAAATGTGAACTTGATGTTTCATCATTACTTATTGCATCATAAATAATGGTTCATAACAGGGTTAATGTGCAGAGCCAGGTATCAGTCAGGGAAGGATGGCTTCTGACTGAAAAGTCCTTTATATATGTGTAATAAAAGGAACTGTCAGAAGTGGCAATCCAGGAGAAGATACAGTATATACAGTACTGTGTTAACAGCTTTAAAAATCTGCTTAGGTTACACAAAAGACAATTATTCAACAATATGCAGATTTTATAATTGAAATTCTTCTGTCTTTCAGAATCAAAATAAAATAGCAATACAATTTTGAGATGCACATACAACAAATTTCAGAAGAGTACATCCTGTCCCCTGAGCAAATAACATTATAATGCGAGTCACACTACAGATCTGATTATTGGCAGCTTTGGCATTTACAAATGTAAAAATTCTGCTGGCAGGAGAGAATAAACTGTGGCTCAAGACAGGAGAAGCATTTTTCTAGATAAAGCAGCTATGAGATTGAAGGCTGGGAACAGTTGGCTTGTGGCCCCTGTTAATAGTACTGGGAGAAGCAGGTTAAGTGTTTATATTATGGGTTTAATGACCTACAATCATAAGCAATGACTGCAGGAAATTATATGAATCCACCACCCAAGCAATCACAAAATACTGTTTTGGGCACATATTAAGCCTAGGTATATCAATTACTGTATTGTAGGGATGCACCGAATCCAGGATTCGGTTCGGGATTCGGCCAGGATTCGGCCTTTTTCAGCAGGATCCGGATTCGGCCGAATCCTTCTGCCCGGCCAAACCGAATCCGAATCCTAATTTGCATATGCAAATTAGGGGCGGGGAGGGCAATCGCGTGACTTTTTGTAAAAAATGTTTTCCCCTTCCAACCCCTAATTTGCATACGCAAATTAGGGTTTGGATTCGGTTCGGTATTCGGCCGAATCTTTCATGAAGGATTCAGGGGTTCGGCCGAATCCAAAATAGTGGATTCGGTGCATCCCTACAGTGTATTGTTGCAACTTTAAAGAGTTTTTACGCAGCAAAACCATCACATTTCCAAAATTAAAATTTGTGTTAATTTAATTGAACCAAACCATGCCAAAGAGTGGTGGTGAATGGAACATTCACTTATTGGACTAGTTTAGTGGAGTACCCCAGGGCTCTGTTCTTTGCTTTTTAACTTTTTTATGAATGACATGAAGGTGGGCATTGATGTACTGTTTCTATTTTTGCTGATGATAATAAATTGTGCAGAAATACAAAGGATGCTGCCACTTTGCAGAATGATTTCACTAAATGGAAAATGAGGTTCGATGTTGATAAATGCAAGGTTATGCACTTTGACAGAAATAATATAAGTTATAAACTTAATGACAGTGTGTGGGGGGGTCCTTAATAGAGAACGATCTAGGGCTTATCATAGATAATACGTTGTCTAATTCCAGGCAGTGTAATTTTGTGGCCACTAAAGAAATAAAGTTCTGTCTTGTATAAACAAGGCATTAACTCAAGGGATGAAAACATAATTATGCCTCTTTATAGGTCCCTGGTAAGGCCTCACCTGGAGTATGCAGTGCAGTTTTGGACTCCACTCCTTAAGAGGGATATAAATGAGCTGGAGAGAGCGCAGAGACGTGCAACTAAACTGGCTAGAGGGATGGAAGACTTAAATTATGAGGTTGGGCATACCTAGAGGTAAGGCATAGATTATGTAAATTTAAGTCTATCGTTAACAAAAGTAATAGAAGAGTCAATAACATGCTTAAAAATGGGAGTAAGATACCTACTATGTAGAATTTTATCACGACTGACCCACTCTACAAATCACAATTGGATGAGCAATGGTTGAGGTGGTTTGAATAAAGGCAGTGAGTATGAAGCAATGTGATGGAAGAAAAGCTAATGTAAATCACTTCCAGTCTGTCTTAATTAACACAAACATCAGGGAATTAATAAAAATCAAAAATAACTTCAATAAAAAACTAATCCTTAGAACATTCAGTATAGTATATTTACAGCATATTACCTTCAATATTCCAAATACCATGTTAATAAACTCACTTTAACAGTAGCTGAAATATCTCAGTAAAGCTATATTTCTGGACATGTGTCTAATGTGTCCACTGAATCAAGATGGCACTCTCTGTCTATAAATAAACCTAAACAGTGCTTAGGTGGATGTGCATTGTAGTGTACCAACCACATCAAGATATACATTAAGCCACAAAAATGAGCCTGCTCTCTTCTGGCATATGCTTGCCATGTAGTTTTTTTTATTATTTTTCATTCTGCTGCTTGGAAATAAAGTTCTGTGGGAATCAGTTCTTCTATAATTTCAGCTGCAAAAAGGAAGTTATTTTAGAGTCCAACTCTACCGGGAAATCTATATAAAGTTGCTTCTTATGTTAACTCCCTTTGAGAGTCCGAGCATTCAAAACAGAAGCCAAGAGCAACTGTACCCAAGAACAACGCGTCCTGTATTGGATCATGGTCTGCTGAACTGACATAAATCAGTCAGGCAATATGATTGAAATTAGCCAATCTGCCCCACCAAATACAGGCATGTACAGTAGCTTATGTCCAGGGGCGTAACTATAGAGGAAGCAGACCCTGCGGTTGCAGGGGGGCCCAGGAGTGTAGGGGGCCCAGTGAGACCCTAATTAATTAGCAATTTTAATATATCTTGGTAAAATAGGCCAACTTATAAATATTTTGGGGCCCTGAATTGAATTTGCTATGGGTACCCAGTAACAACTAGTTACGCCACTGCTTATGTCTCCCTATAAAATAGATGCGTGCCATTACCAAGGCTATCAGGCTTGACTGGAAGGCTCAGACAGTGTGTTGCCATGCTAGTTATTTGGCCCAATTTTACAATGACACTGTCGCAAAATGACAAAGCAAAATTAGATAAACCTAAAACCACTGGAAAATATAAATGTTTGATTATTAAATGCAGAGTATCCTATGGGTGATCTTGAAGCAAACTGCTGTAGGCTGGTTACATCATACTAGATCACATAACAGTTTCACATGTCCTATGAGGCCCACAAGCTCATTAGGAGCAGTTCACAAATAGACAGTGGGATCCCGGTGGAGTAAGAAAGCAAAAGGAGTAGGAGGTAAAGGGAGAGAGTTAGATGGGAAAAAGAGAGAACAACTGCATTTATTTTCTTACCCAGCGTATTATTTTTCCAACTGGCATCTGTTTTGGTTTGGTTCGATGACTTAATTTTCTGTTCATATTAAATATTAATATTTCATAAAAAAATATTTTCTACATGATCTAAATATCATTACAATAATGTTTTTTTAATCCATCTAATGATATACTTGCCCACTAAAGGATCAGTACACTGATTTCAATATTCCCCCTCTCCTCTTATTTTGAACCTGAAGACGGGCACAGTGCCTAAATAAATGCGACCTAGTTTAGTAGGGAAAGGTTGTTCAGAATTTGGTGGGTCTTGGTGGGTCCTTGCATAGCCTTAGTTATAGATGAATATAGGGCAACAGATATCTACTTCTTCTGGAAGTTGTAATTTGGGAGCTCCGTCTGCTGCCCAAGCACTGACCATCTGCTGGGCTGCAATGACGGAATAAGGAAAAAAAGTGGCAATATTTTTCACCATTAGCTTAAAGGGATCAGTACAGCATAAGAAAACAACTATCCAAACATTTAGACCTGTTAATAAGGCAGGGATAGTAAAACAGCCATAATGTAATATTCATGTGACCAAAAACATACTGTATGTATTCTTCCACAAAAAGGTTACTATTGCACAGGAGGAAAGTGCAATTGTAAATTTTATCATTAGGTAGGTTACAATATATAAAAAATAGGGCAGCTTGGGGCAACAGTCTCTGTAAGAGTATATCAGAATAGCAAAAGTACAATGAATGTCAACTCAATTAATAAAGGAGATGAAAGAATTAGATCATGAAGAATAATGTACAATTGTTTTTTACACCAAAAAAAAAAATGAATTGTTCCACTTGCTTGAAAGTATTTTTCAGCATCATGTAAGACAGAGTTTTGACAAGATTGCTGAAATCAATGGGTTTGTACTAATCATATCCTGATGACAGATCATACACGGTACTGCTGAAATACAACACAATTTCCCTTCATCAACGGGTTTCACATAACACACAGCAGCAAAACGGCAGGAATTTTAATTGTCAAATTTTGGAAGCTATGTATTAATCAGTTCATTGTAGGTCTTCTTTGAGCAGTAAAAAAACTTTTGCTTGCTTAGTTTGCATCATTGGAAGAAGTAGCTGATAACAGTAAGTATTTTCTGTGGGCCCCCCCACTCCTGATAAAACGTGTGCAACAGGCAGGACCGCCATCAAAAATCGCAGGGCCCCATACGACAAAATTTCCTGGGCCCCCTGGGCTGCGCCCACCACAAGCCCCTCCTACAGGTCCGCCCCCCAGCACACAGTAAAAAAACAAAATAATATTGGTGGCTAGGGTTCCCACATGTTAATAAAAAATAAAAAGATATTGGTGGTCAGGGCCCCCCATAAAAAACATTTGTGTCCAGGGCCCCCCCATTAAAATATATTGGTAGCTAGGACCCCAAATGAGAAAAAAAATTGGTGGCCAGGGCCCCCCCACACACACATTATAAGAAAATTGGTGGCCATGGGCCCCAAAATGTCCATGCCTTCCCGAAGTCAGCAGCTCTCAGAAAGATGGGGGGCCCGGATAATCAATTAAGTGTGGCATGGCCGAGGCCCCCCTTACCCTTGGGGCCCCTACAACACTCCCCCCTGTCCCCCCCTGATGGCTGCCCTGGCGATAGGGCACGAAGAAGGGTAAGGCAGTTTGATTTAGCTGGAGGGGGGTGGGGGGCTCTGGAGTGGGTCCCGCACACCCCAGTCCAACACTGATCATACATATATGAAATCTCAAATGCTTAGATTGCTTTCTGAGGGACACTTGGTGAAAATGACCTGTTGTATTATATGATCTGGAATATTATGGGGGTTATTTATTATAGTCCGAATACCAAAAACTATAAAATCAGAATTTTTAGTGTAAAAAAAAAAAACTCGACTTTTTCGAGATTTATTATACACCAATGATGCATAAAGTCTGTCTCTGAAAATCTGCAATCTCAGGCTCGCCGAGGTTGTATATAAGCTAATGGGAGAGGTCCCTTTCCTATTTGGAAGTTCTTGTGCTGGAATCCAACTATTTCTATATAAAGTGATTCTGGAAAAGTGATAAGTGATTCTTGAAAAACCTCAGAAAAATTCATACAATACAAGTTTTCGCTTTATTTCATCGATTTTCCCCCCAATTTGATTGAATTGTGCTTTTTAAATAATAAATAAGGTCACATCATGGATTCTTGTTTGGTCAGACTTTTTTATTTTATTTTAAAAACAGAAAATTTCAGATATTGATAAATAACCCCTAAGTTTTCAACTTTTTCTGAGAGATGATGTGTTCAAATGTTTGACCTGTTAAGGCTATGCTAGCATTCTACAAGTTTTTCTAAAGCTCCTGTGGTCACTGGGGTCCTGGTGTCTATGAAAATGTTCCCTGAAATCTCACAGGTGTCATTCTTTGGTTCCCAATATGGAAAGCAACTTGCCAGAATTCCTGCTGTTTTGATTGACCTTGCTTTGTAGGGAAATGGGTTAAGGATACCTTGACAGATTTACTATTAGATTTACTATTAATATTTTATAGGCTGTCTAGTTCACAAGTACCTTGTTAGGAACTGTCAGTAGTCTGTGATATCTTTCATTGAGATGGACAGGGACAGATGAACAGGGCAAAGGCAGCTAAAGGCAGATTGTCAAAAGGCTGCAAGTTTCTTATGAAGCATGTGTGATTTCACACAATACAACACGCAGGTGTGTATATATATATATATATATATATATATATATATATATTTTTTTTTTTTTTTTTTTTTTTTTCACATAAAAGGAATATTTTTTTATATGCAATGCTTTCACGTTGTGTTGACTGCAAGTAAAATAGCAGAGGGGCGAGAGGTTATCACACAGCGAATAGGTATTGTGCTGCATGGCAGATAGACTGTTGCAATAACAACAAGCATACATATACATTATCTGTTATCTGCCTGCACACAAGCTTTGCTACAAGGATAGGATAAGCCTTTGTTCCCACCATGTATCCTTCAAGCATCTTTGTGTCCAAGGTGATCCTTACTAAGAAATGTTAAAGACAGACCCTTTTTTGCTCGCTGTTCAGTGTTATTGTGTTTAGTGTATTCTACGCTCTATCCCTACATAGACAGTATATAAACAAATAAAAACATCATCCAATTATCTCTAATAACAACAATAATCCAATGTATATTCTTCCTGGATTTATTTACTGATTCACTGCGTTATCAGCAGCCAACACACCAAACAAAACACATACACTGACTTATTGTCTGTTTACTGACCGATCCATTCAACATGTTACTCCAAACTGCTCTCTCTTCAGCAGAGCACAATACATTTTCTGCAGGTAAATTCAGGACTGGCAGGGAGTCCTCTACCAATCTCGATAAGCACCAAAACATGAGATTTATCGTTTTTGTTTTCATTACCTTGCATTGCTGAGCTGACCCTCCTCCTTTCCCTTGTGTTATCCCCATCAGCAGATCCCTGTATCTGAGAAGTGAAGCTGTGTTACTACTACACAGCTGCAGACTGGGTTGCTCCTTGGAATCACTATAGCAACAGACTGCCTGAAGTAGCACTCGCTCGGCCCCTCTCAGTTCATTCAAGATTTTCCATTGAGTAGGAGAGAGGGGAGGGTGCGGGAGGAAACTGAATCCTGAATACAGCTCTTATTGGTTTGCAGCTGCTTTGTATTGATGCTGCAATTGTCTCCCTTTCTCCAATGTCTGGCCAATAAATACCGCTTGCAGCTTCAAAGAGATTGGAGGCATTGAAATGGTATTAGACATATGATGTGATGGATGGATGCTGGGCTCCAGCTGTAACATGATAAATATTGTATTATCCATGTTTCTTTTCCAGGTATTTCATAAATCACGGTGAATTCTGCAATATACTCAACAAGGCTTTTTCTTGCTGTCCTCATGTTACTACTACTCACATAATCCTTATTGACAGGTGGAAGCAGAAAGTACTTGGGCGTTTTTCACTTCGAATTGAATCTCATCCATGAGTTTTCACGTGATATATTGTGAGATAACATTTTTCTCACTGAATAGAATCTGTGTTACCTGTCATTATACACAATAGTGGGTCATTTTTATAAAATGATAAAAACAGTAATGCTGTGGCAAAGTCTCTGCTCTGTATTTACTTTCAGAATAAATGCATGGAAATTAATAGAATTGCATCTACTAATTAACATGATGGAATGGCCTTGCTCAGCATCAGCAATGTGATTGAAATGACCATGTGCCAAGTATGATTTAGCATTAGATGATTATTTCCCACACATATCAATTTCCATTGACTACTGTGCGGTATATGACTAGTGTCGAGCCAGTGCTAATGATGGTATATACTGCTGCAAAATAATTCCCACTAACTATGTACCCCAGAGTACAGGCTATAAGTGCAGTGCCACACTCTCAACATCTTTTGGTTATATAAGGTGGCAGAGATACGGTGAGTTACAAATAATACAAATCTGCAAATTTCTTGTCTGATAGTGGACTGACCAAAGACCTCTTTTATGAAATTTGGTGGGAAAGTGCACCCTACTCTATGCTTACTGCCCACAGGCATAGTTATTTATGAATGGCGTGCCAGGGGGTGGTCATCCCCTTTCTCAACATTCAAGTGCTCAAGCTAGGGAGCATCAAGGTGCTACAGAACACTATACTACCTCCCTGTCTATGGCTGACTTGCTCCCAACTGCACTGCACTCTGCACCAGTGCCAATTTGGCACCATATGTAAAGGTAAAAAATTATTGTTATTGTGACTTTTTATTACTCATTTGTCTGTTGCGGCAGCAGTAATCATGGGGAGGGTTAGGGTGCTAGAGTGGTGGGCCGTTTGCTGGGGGAGTGAGGTGGTGGGCCCTTAGCTCAGGTTTTCTGGTGGGCCCTGCCTCTACCAGTCCAACACTGCCCAATATATTTCATACTGAACATAAGGGTAGCGAACGCACAAACATAGGTACTGCAAGTGACACACAAACAATCTAAGGCATAAGGCAAACAGGGCTCTGTTCAAAGTTCAAAACTGCACTCAGACTGTGGAATACCTCCAAACTTAATCATTCGTAAAGTGCCTAAGCAATATATAAATTCATGAGTGAATTAACTGTACATATATGCACTCCTAATAAACATAAATTATCCAGAATATATATTCAGCATTCAGGATGATGGCCGCAATTCTGACTATAATGTGGAAAAATATGTTAGATACATATACTTGTAATATTTCAAAATGTCAGGACGGGTTATACTGGTTTATTATATGTGCTTTATTTCTTTTCTGTATACTTCCATTTGATAAATCAATAAACTTTGAATAAAAAGCCATTGCATCAAGACATTTCATCACCAGAAGACGCATAGACGCAAATATCCAATTGTACGAATCAAGGACTTGTACGATTTTCGGGCCGCGTGTGGAGAGTTCCGGCATTTTTTGTCCCGCGGAGATCGGTCGTTTGGTTGATCAGACAGGTTAAAAGATTTCTGTCGGCTGCCGATAATATCTCTGCGTATATTGCCGATCGTATGATTTTCAGTGGGAGACTGTCACTAGCTTTGGTCAGATATAACTTTCATACGATTGCTGTCAGGGGCAGAACATCGGCTGATCTGTTCTTTTCTACTTTATTTGATCGGAATGGTTAGTGGCAGGTCAGGAGATGGGGAAGGATTTGAACGATCGGATCGGAAAACACTTCAGCAACATTAATGGGAATGTCTACCCTACAGACAGTGACACATTGCTGCTTCCAATACCAGTAACATGTACTATACAAATAACTTTAAAATAACTCATTTTAATTATTGTGTATGGAAAAGCTGCTTAGAATTGTATTTTCTTGTTATAATTGGGATGGACATCCCCTGTAATGTTTGTTGCTGGAATTTGCTGAGCAACTGCTCCATAAGTGCCAGCATTCAGTTAGTTCCTTTCCTATCTACACAGGCTTCATATTGTAGCAAAATGTAAAAAGCTATATCATTCTTTAATCATTAGTGCTGACTAATAGGTTATCCGGTGCAGCGTATTGTCAAAAACCACCATGATATATTTGTCATGAGATGAGGGAACAGTCACTATCCAGGCCCGGATCTATGGGTTCTGGCAAATGCCAGAAAGGCTGCTATAAGATACCATAGAAAGTCAGTATTTAGTGCCCTAAGTTTGTTTCAAACATTTAAACAATATATAAACCCAACAGTTTTGCCACCAATATATATTGGTGTCAAAACTATTGGGTTGCAGCTGAGTCACCATCAAGTACTTGGGGGCAAATTAACTAAAGAGCGAATCTTCACCTGCGAAGGCTTTGACACACTTCGCATCACTTCACCAGGCGCAAATTTGCTACCGCAATGCTTATTCACAAAAATGCGGTTAGGTCTTTGCAGCTGAAAGCTGGCAAAGTTTTGCTAGCGTTAATTCGTCAGTGCAAGTATTTCATAGCAAACTTTCACTAGCATTCATTTCTGCCTTAGGTCAATTTGAATAGGGTGGGTTCATGTAGGTCATAAATATGTCTTTATTAGAGATATTGCTGCAAGTGCTTGAAGTAGTCACTTATTAAAAATGTCCAAGGAAGCAAAATAAAGACAAAAGAAATCCTCGAATGCCCTAAACATGAGCCCACCCTAAAACAAATGTGGCATGCCCCTCGAATGGTAAATTTTTTTTTAAAATAAACATTTTTAATAGTTACAACTTTTAAAGACAATCCCGCTTTAAATTATGAAAAAAACTTTTTTAAAAAACTTTTATGACACTTCAGCAATCAGCATACAGGATATGATGTTGCTGACTTAAGATTGAGGAGGATATATCTTCATCTTATCAGTTAAGCTTAGACCTGGCGAAGAAAACTCTGGCAAAAGAGGTAACATTCTGTAAAATTCGCACTTTAGTGAACTTGCATGGTAAGGATCGTTCTCGGGAGCGAAAATGCGCCTGGCGAAAGGCCGCAAAACTGCGGTAGCGACGGTCTCTTTCGCTAGAGAATTGTCCTCTATGCCTGTTGATTGACAATGTTCCAGCGGAAGGTATTTCAGACAAATTTTTGCTAGCAACGGCCACTTAGCCCCCTGGACTCTATGGGAGATGGTTGTCCTGTATTTTGCAGATTTCTGTTTGATGAATTTACAGATAATAGATCCCATACCTGTAAACTGAACCTAGCAATTCTGTCGCACAGAGGTTTACGAGGAAATATTAGTATAAAATACACAGCTGTAGATCCCAAAACAGAATCCAGTTACTGTATCTTTGATATTTGCTTTGTATTGATAAATGTTACAGTCATCAGTCACTAAATAAATGAGAATCAGTAAAACAGCATAGCAATCTGCCACGTTGCTGTGGAAACAAGCAAATCAAATTCTGCGGTGCAGGTCTTTAATTGCATACAGCGCCAGACTGGGACCCCTAGGGCCAACCAGAGTACCAGATATTCAGGTCCTATTTTCAAGCAAAAAACAAGATTAGAGATTCATGATGTTGGGGTTAGTGCAAACAGATTTTTGATTGGCCTCACTATTTATGTAAAATAGAACTGGCAACATTATTTCCCTTTGGTCGCCTCTCTGCACTCCCATCAGTCCCTGGCTTGGAGGGTACAGGGAATTATACTGGAGTCACAGATGAAGGGCCACAGCACTGGTATAAAATGTTAAATTTTCTATTTTGTCTTATACCTGCTGCTCCTCACAGTAGTCCTGTTCTGTGGGGCACAGGGCTTTCGATTAAATGTATCTGAAATCAAATAAAGAAACAGCTAAATATCCAACTAGTATTCCTGCTGGAAAAAGATGTAGTTTTGCTTCAACTTTTAGTGCATGTCTGGGGACACACTTGTATCATGGCCAATTGGACAGTCCAAGCCTGACAACATACTTGTTTCTAACGGAACTCAACTCACCCCTCAACATGCTTGGGGAAGTGGGGACATATATGCAAGATGAACCTTGAAACGAGATTATAACCGTGCAGTTGATATGCTCTGGTCTTTAGAGAAGATAGACAACCATACTGTTGGAACATAAGACATGGGGCAGACTAATCAGGGGTCTGTAACTAATAGAGCATGGGCCTGTTTGTCCTAGGAAGGATAGAGCAGAACTATGCTTCAATAATAAATGTACTTAACATGATCTTTCAACACCAGAATCCTATAAAGTGGAAGACACTGAATATAGGCCTGTTGACCTGTAACTTACAGGTTTCTCAAATTACGTAACTTCATTTACTAACACACACACATATATGTATATATATGTATATATATATATATATATATATATATATATATATATATACCTCTGAGGAAGCTGACTACAACAACAGCGAAACGCGTTAGGTGTACTTGGGGTACACTTTGGACCCAGGAGAGGCACCACAGGGGAGCTCGAAAGAATTGGCAGGACCGCCCAGAGGGAGCACACTCAAACTTTATTGGGACTGAATGCGTATTACCCAAGGAGGGTAAATGTGAGTGTTTATTTATTTTACTTGTTTTTAATTATGTTTTAATAAAAGCGGTATTACACTATCCTCGGTTCCTATTTCTAATCCGGAGTCTGGCAGGAGCGGTGAGCTGGAGGAGGAATTATAAAGAAATCTTTTGATACGCACAATGCCACAATAGTGGTTTGTAAGTAGGCATTTTATACATAATGTGGAGGCGCTCGACCATCGGATTGCACTGTTTTTAAGGAAGGTCACTTTTCGTTCTTATATTCACTTGGATCCAATATTCTCTCTCCTTCTCTAACTAATAGCTGCTCAAGGAAAAGGGGAGCACACTTTTTTTAAAAAACCTTTTAAAAATTTTTTTTATATGAACACAGGGTGATATTCCCTTTATTTGAACATATTACGCTATATTTGTTTCTAATTTCTGTTGTCACAGGCGCTGACCTCCTTATATATATTCCCTAGGGGAATACGTATATATTTGCTCTGGGTGTTTAAACCTAGCTGGTTAATTAAGAATGGTGCACTCTCTCTGTGTGTACGTGACAACCGTTTAAATGGATGCTGAGCATGTAAAATGCAAATAAGCCCTTACATTGATTTGCTTAACTGCATTACAGCACTATTTCAAAATCCAGCCCTGGTTTTGTGGTTGCTAACAATTGCCTCTTAAAGTCTATACACATGCATGTAGGTTAATATTCTCCTGAGGAAAACTGGTCCCAGGATGTGCACACCTAAGGTGGGATAGAGACTGATGGGAATGATTAAATATTCTCTTTGAAGTACTGCGTAATATTTTCAATGATATAAATAACAGATAATAATAAGGGATTTGTGTGCCTTGAAGACTGCATGGGAGAGAATCATTTATGCATGAGCGCTTATCTAGGCATAATTAATGGCTAGTACATGTTAGCTTAGATACCAATTCATACAAATCAACTGCTGTTTGCAGAAAAAAATATTTGGGAATAAATCAGTTCAAACTGATGTTGCATTCCTGTGATTTACAGTACATTTAAACTGCCATTCATTGATTTTTATGACTCCTACTCAGTAGACTCAGTTTGCCATTCTAAGCAAAGATGTTCCCCTCTCATTAAGTCTTATTAATGCAATACAGGTATGAGACCTGTTATACAGAATGCTCGGGACCTGGGGTTTTCTGGATAATGGATCTTTCAGTAATTTGGGTCTTCATGCCTTATGTCTACTAGAAATTCATTTAAACATTAAATAAACACAATAGGCTGGGTTTGCTTCCAATAAGGATTAATTATATCTTAGTTGGAATCAAGTACAAGCTACTGTTTTATTATTACAAAGAAAAAGGAAATCATTTTTAAAAATTTGGATTATTTGAATAAAATGGAGTCTATGGGAGACAGCCATTCTGTAATTCGGAGCTTTCTGGATATCGGGTTCCCGGATAAGGGATCCTATACCTGTACTGGTATTTGTACTTTTAAACCTGCTGCAGGATACATTTTTTGACTGATGTCAGAAGAAAGATTGCCATATGTACGACTGTTTGATGCAAACCAACCTTACGATTATGAGAATTTTGTCAGATTGCACTAAAATTGGTTGTTAGTTAAATAAATTAATATTATTAAGTGTATGTTCAACTTTAGAGAGTGACCTTTTGACATAAATACAGTAATAGACAAATGAGTGATGTGCACTGGTCCCCTCCAGCATACATGGAGCAGCCTTAGGCTGTCAGGAAACAGCAAGCCTGATGCCATGTGATTGTGTAAGGAATAATGGGAAAAAGGAAGGCAAAGTCTATAAGGCAAGGCATGAACATGCACAGATGTGGCAGCAGAACAGAGAGACAGAGATTCCCTGGGATGTAAAGCTGGTAAAACGCAGGAAAGGCTGCACCAGATGCAGTTTCCCCTTCGTGTGCCAGTGAGTGTGAACCAGGAAAGAACTTCACTCTCCTTGCAATGGATGCCCCTGAGATTCCTGTTCCAATAGGCCTTCTCTGTAGCTGTTGCAGATCTAGGGCCTTAGGAAATCATTTCCTAAGAACCAGAAGGTTCATAGGTAAGGCCCCTGCTATGAGCAGAGTAGGTTAGAGTCCCAGTGCCTGTTAGGATTAATCACTCCTGCTTAGTTAACTGGCCCAGTTCTACCCAAGAAAGCCAGGAATGTATACTGGAAACTGCAATCCCTGGGAATACCAGATGGATTACCAACCTAATGTACTGGATTTCATGTATGTCATGAAATAAATGACGTAATTAAATTGTTTTGTTTTTTACTGACAGTATTGGTATTTGTTTTTTCATTTTCATGGTTCATGGCTGATTTACCTATTCTAGTAAAATAGAGAGTTCTGCATTCACACATTCATAAATACAGCATGTGTGGCATCTTTATTGTGTAACAGGATGTAAAGGGACCCACACTCTGCCATGATACTCAGAAGGTAACAGATAATTTGGTACAATTTATTTAACAGTCACAACATGTACTCACACGGAGTTAAAGTGACTCGGAGCACAATTCTGATGTGGAAAATTATTATTTCAATTCATTTCTTGCTATTAAAGATTTTTTATCATTTTTGAAAGTGTTCTATAGTGCAGTGCAGCAGTGACTACAATACCAAGCAACAATTTGTGCAACACTAGTTTTCCTCAATGAAAAGCCAAAAAATATTCAGTACAATACAAATTGGCTACACATGTGGATGTGCAAGGTTTCAATCTGATATGTCAGCACAATGGGCAATATGGGAGGAGAACCAGTGACTTCCCTTACATGCATAAGGGAGTCATTTGTAGGCCAGCTTTTGTATACCTGACTACTTTTACATTTCTTATATAGTAAAATCAGCTCCCAAACTGTGTTAACCCTCACACCCCAGGGATTAAATAGGGAATACGACCTACAAGCTATTTTACGGGTTTAATCGTTTTTAAACTTTTTTAAAATGTTGTGTTTTACAGATGTTTAGAACTTGGGCAAACTTGTGGTGGTTCAACCATTTAAGAGTTAACGGGATATCTACTTGTGACATTGTAGCAAACCTGTTGGAAATTGTAACAAATTTGTAACAAGAAGCCAGAAGATGGCACAATATGTTTTTTCTATATAAAGCTGTGTTGTTGAAGTGTCTAGTAAGCTTGAAAAAAGACTCTGTGTAGCTTGAAACGTCGCTTATCCAGGTACTGCCAGTGTTCCAATAAAGGCATTATTATTCAAGAAAAGATTTGTGGTGCTGTACTTCAATCAATACTTTTACATTTCTCCTGTGTCCTTCAGGAAGACTTAACATTAGGCACAAACTGGACAACAAACATGAGTCACCTTTTCTGACCCTTTACCGATGTTCCAAACAAGGCATAGAAGCAAATGACATCAGCCTGCCTGTGCCAATGGCTCACAGAGACACCAACAAAATACAGGCACAAGTCAGGGCAGGATAGCAGGAAACAATCAGTTGATCCCCAGGAAGATGGGTGTAACATTGCAAGAATCAAATCACAGATAAAACCATCAGGCAAATGCATTGGCCTTAGTGAGGTCCTTAAATAATAACAACACTGCTCACCAAACATGGATGGCAAAGGACATCAATTCTTCACAATGTCAGAAGGATAAAAACAAAGGGACAGTGGGGTGGTGTGTGTTTTTCTAAAGGACATCAATTCCAATGCTACCATGCCAGTGCTGCAAAATAAACATGCAGAGCCTGATTAAGAATAAATGGGGCATAAACAGTAGGCAGGGAAGTGTTTTGGGGCCCACACCTTTCACTGCCTTCATTTATCCAGAAGACCTACACATCAAGGAAGGAGTAAAGAAGCCACTGGCATCCTGCCAACCCCAAACTATAAAATTCTTCTCCTCCGTCCCTCTACATCAGCAACATGCACACAGTCCACACTGCCTCTGTGGAACAGTTAGAGATATGTAGGTGAGGCCCACTCAGCACTGAAATCTGAATTAAGTTCTGTGATGCAGTAGGATCCATGACCAATCATATTGCATCACTTTCAGTTACTGACGCAAGGCCCCTAAAATTAGGTGCACCCAAGGCTAACACCTAGGACACCAAGCAGGTAATCCAACCCTGCAAGCACAGAGGCAATGATATCCATCTCTTTGTAGTAGTGAGGGCTCAGATCAGCCACAGCCACACCAGCTGCACTGTGAACGTTACAGCTTTATAGACTGAGGAACTAGCACTGAAACATGCTGTGGAACTAGAAATAAAACTGCTGGTACTAGTAGTGGTGTAACTTTGGGGCTGCCCCCCCGCCAATTTTTTTTAGTGTGTGTTGTGGGTAATTGGCAGGCCCCTCTAGAGAGACCCGGGATACCCTGTGGCCACTACTACTCTACTCTTCCTCTATTTCCTCTGTAGTTACACTACTGGGTACGCAGTGGGTCATGGATTTTCAATATTGAGTGCTGTTATATCTACCAGGGAGCTGTTATCTGGTTACCTTCCCATTGTTCTGCTGATGGGCTGCTGGAAGGGGGTGATATAACTTGCAGTGCAGCAGCAAAGAGTGACTGAAATTTATCAGAGCACAAGTCACATAACTGGGAACACCTGGGAAACTGACAATATTTCTAGCCCCATGTCAGATTTCAAAGCTAAATATAAAAAAATCAGTTTGCTCTTTTCAAAAACAGATTTCAGTGCAGAAATCTGTTTTCCCATGACAGTATCCCTTTACCCTATTGCCAGCAGGCATGGACTGGCAATATGTGGGTTCTGGCAAATGCCAGAGGGGCTGCTATAAGATGCCATAGAAAGTATTTAGTGGGCTGGTGGGGGCTGTTTGGGCCTCTGTGTGGGCTGATTGGGCCTGTGCTTGTCCAATCCATAATATAATATATTCTCCTCAACCTTGCCCTAGCTTTAAGTTCAGCTGAAATATAAGTAGTGTAAGACAAAATACAAGTTCTTTGTATGTATATCTTTATAAGCCCTCTGATCGTATTTTTATAAGCCCTCTGATTTTAATTTTATCTTCATATATCAATTATCCATTGGTCACTCAAATAATAATCCCCTGAACAAAATAATTTCTTCTTTACAGATAAATTTAAAGGGGAACTATCGCGAAAATGAAAATATAAGCTTCAGAATACTGAAATAAGAAACTTTCTAAATACAATCAATTAAAAATGATGTACTGTTTCTACTATTCCTCTCTCTGCATCTGTTTCTCTTCATCATCTCTCACCTGGACAACAGCAGAGATTTATAATCCTAGCCTATTTGGCTAATTTGAAAGTTTTGGGGTAAATTGGTAGTTTTTTATAGGTGGACTATCCCATCAAACCTATTTTGTACTAACTTGTACCAACCAGGGATCCACAAGGGTTTTACCCCCACGGTGCTCTATAATGGAGGATATGTTCTCTTTTTTTCAAACATGCCTCATACAAAGTGCTGATATGGGGTTATAAAATACGTGATCTCATGTAAGGGAAACCTCTGATTTTATTAGCAAAATTGGAGCCCTTCCTGATTTGAATGCTGATTTGTACTTTGTCTCATGCATTTAACATACTCGTTTGATTAAAGGGTTTCAAAGTAATGGAAAAGGTGATTACACCTTTGTAATCACAAGGAATGCTCACAAGGAATCTTTATTAGGAACAAAGCCATAAAACCTCCCCGGGAAACAGAAAAAGTAAACCTGGGTACAATGGCAGAAGTGGATATAAAAAAGCAGTAGTGTCACGGTCGGCACCCTACACCAGAACAGAAGCCAAGCACCCTGGTCTCGGCTCGACTTCACCAGTTAAGTGACCGCCATTGGCCTCGGGAGGAGCCCTCAGCTTACTCAGATGCCACCTGGACTTAACGAGAGGTGCAAGGCGTAAATTCTGGCAGGCAATGGGGCACGACTGTTTACAAGGATACTGGAGGATAGGAAGCCACCAGGAACCGGCAGGCCGGGCCAGCACAAGCAGGTAGAATAATCAGACAGGCCATAATCATGATAGAGATTGTAGAATAGTCAGAGGACAGGCAAAGGTCTCGGGATTGGAGAGGTCAACGTAGTTTCAGACAGGCAAGGTCAGGACTGGAGAGGTCAGAGTAGTAACAGGCAGGCAAGGGTCAAACACAGTAGATCAAGACAGGAATCACAAGAATAACACCCAGGAACAAGCTAATTGAACCTAACAACGGGCAAGGTCCTGTAATCTGAATGGGCTTTATATACCTTTGAATTTCGCGCCAATTGTGCGCTGGCGTGATGACGCCAGCACGACTGCGCCTTTAAATAACGAACGTGCGCGCGGCCCTAGAGGCAGCCGGCACAGGAGAAGGAAGCAGCGTGACGGGCGTCCACGCCGAGGACGCGGCGTGGACCCCGCTGCCGCTAGACCACCAGGGTAAGTTCCTTACAAGTAGGTCATGGTAGAGGGCTTGGGCCTGTGCTATGTACCCAAATAAACTGAAGCTGAAGGGGATTTCAAGGGGCAAATTTACTTATGTCCAAGTATTTCCAAAATCTAACAAACCCCCACCAGGTTCACCTCCGGCAGGCAGAGCATGGCACACACAGACAGAATATGACACACACCGGGTGCATGGGTGAGGCAGAGTATGTCACACACAGGGAGCATAGGACAGGCAGAGTATGGCGCACACACAGGGAGCATGGGGCACACAGGAATCATGGGGCAGGCAGAGTATGTCACACACAGGGAGCATAGGGCAGACAGAGTATGACACCCACACAGGGTGCATGGGGCAGGCAGAGTATGACACACAGGGAGCATAGGGCAGACAGAGTATGACACCCACACAGGGAGCATGGGGCAGGCAGAGTATGGCACACAGGGAGCATAGGACAGGTAGAACAGAGCAGGAGATGGGGAAACCTATAATTTCTTTATTTTCTCCCCACATCCTTCTTCTCTCTTCATATTTTTCTTCCACTTCTTGCTTTAACCTCTTTTGGCCCTCTTGCCTTTTGCTTTTTTTTTGTGATTTTTATGTGTTTTTTCCTCAATACTAGATCTATTACCTACTTAGCATTATGCCTTTACCTATAATGACTGCTCCACAATTACATCCAGCTCATTGGTAAACATCTAAGTCTGCACAATCGAGCCAGAAAATAATTAGGTGAAGTTTATTCAACTTTTACACAGGTTGCACAGTTCTGGCTAATAATAACGAGATGACACATTCACTGAAAATGAAACAAAGGCTGTACATTACGAATTAATTATGCTATATATTACACAGTGCTGGCCAGTTGTCCTGATTACTTACTGATACTGCAAACAGGCTAATTGCAGAAACTTGCTCATTAAAGAGGAATTAGGATGAGAGATTTTGGGGTCTAACAGTGTTGTAGTAGTAGTATAGTGCCTAGTGCCTCCACTAGAACTGAATAAAGAATGGTCTGAGTGTGTCTGTCTTTTGCTTAAGCAGTATATAAGCTAACATTTAAATTACATAATTATTATTATTTTAGGTGGCAGGGCAAACAAAGGAGACAAGGCGGGGAATTTTATTAAGTATGAGCTTTTGCTTTCTGATTCATGAAGGGACTTCCCCTTCCACACGCTGAGCTTTGGTTAAAGTTTCATTACGACATAGGAAATCCCAGCTGTGAGTTGACAGCAGGGCAGTAAGATATGCCATTCACGCTCGAGCTCAAGCAGAAATGCACTTCAACTGGTCTCTGAAATATTTAATTCTATGGAACTGTAAGTATATATTATTATGGCTGGCTAGTACAGTATATTCAATAAGCATTTCTTCAGTTATACGCTGCTTAATGTTGATTTATACACTTACATGTGTTGTTTTGACTTTACAGTGTGGTACCTGGTGGATAACAAAGAGTTTCAAACAGTTCAGCCAAACATGACCTTGGTGTGCTACCAGGATGCCAAGTTACTATGTGCCCTGCATGGCAACCACACATTTATGTGTACAAACATGTCTCAGTGCCTGAGACGACTGCTGTGAGTATTTCATTCTGCTGCCACCACGTGAATGTGCTTCCTGTGTGTTTACATTGCTGATTTATACTGATTTACTTGAAGTGCTAAATAGTATTATTCAATAAAAGACAGTGAAATTGTATTACGTTAATGATATTCTTAGTTCTGATGTTTATTAACAAAGATAAGCAAATTGTTTTGGTAATATTTCATATAAATCATTTTGTTGTACTAAAATTATTTGGTTGAAATAGATTCCAATTTTATTCATGGGTTAGGGATATGGCCACAGCAAGAATTGCAGAACAGCACCCCCCCTCATGTGCCTTTAGACTTCATTTTCAGGTTTCACACAGGCCATTTACTCCCAATAAAATGTTGTTTGGTGATAAATGTTATTAGGTGTATGGTTTAAAGAAAAAGCAAACCCAAAATTTAAAAAATCCCTCTACCCTAAATAGACCCCCCCTCTCTCCTCCCCTCAGCCTAAGTGTTACCCCGGGGCAAATGCCCCTAAGTCTTTACTTACCCCTCCGTGCAGATTCTGTCCAGCGAAGTTCAGGGCAGCCATCTTCTTCTCTTCGGTAATTTTTCGGGAATGAGACCAGCGGAGCGGCACATGCACAGTTGGAGCAATTCTCTGTTTCGCGACAATTGCGCATGCACTGGAACTCACAAAAATTGCCAAAGCGCCGGTCTCATTCAGAAGATTAACAACGCGGCTGAAGATGCCGCCTGTGAACTCCGATGCCTGAATCTGCACCAAGGGGTAAGTGAAAAGTTAGGGGCATTTGCCCAGGGTAACACTTAGGCTGGGGGGAGGAGGGAGGGGGGTCTATGTAGGGTAGGGGGGTAGGGTTTTTTTAACTTTTGGGGTTGCTTCTCCTTTAAGGCAGTGATCCCCAACCAGTGGCTTGTGAGCACCAACCCCTTGTATGTTATTCTCAGTGGCCTCGAGCAGTTGCTTATTTTTGAATTCCAGGCTTGGAGGCAAGTTTTAATTGCATAAAAACGAGCTCCATTTAATAAATGTAGTAGTAATCAGTACACAATACATTTGTGTAGGGTTTTCTAACAAGAATTCTGTTTTCGCAATAGTAGCTACAAACATCTTGTCTTGAAAACTTAAGGTACTGTAGTATATGGTTTTATAGTTAAAATGAATCTCCACCCAAAAACAGTTTTTTTTGCATAAAAATGTCATACATAGCAAATTTTTCATATATATTCATTAAAAATGCTCAATGGCTTTACAGTTATTTGCAAATGTCATTTCTGTGGAACGAAAAATGAGTCGTATGGTTTATTCTCTTCTGGTTCTGACTCCAAAAATGAAGTAGCTGACAAACCTGGAGGAGAGCTGACTTGTATAACATTGTTTCAAAAGTCAAAACCAGAGGTGGGAGACAATAGGAATAAAGTTTCAGTTGCAATGACATTTTTGTTATGCAATTGGAAAGCTGCTCAGAACTATGGGTGAACATGACAGTTTCAGTGTATCACACCGCAGACTGCATTTTGTAGAGTAATAAAAAGTAAATACATTTATAACCTATTTCATTGCTTTCCAGAATAATACAAGCAGAAAAGACAGTTCAGTGAGGGAAATTCAATGTGATATTTGGTTCAACAACTGCACAGTCACAGACAGCGGAATTCACTTATGCTTGTTGGGGAAGGCTTCTGAGGAACAAAGAAACACTGCTGTCAATGTAACACTTACAGGTAGGAAACTGTAAATTCATCACACGTAGCTTCACAAGAGACACAAGCAATACAGGGATGGGATCTGTTATCCGGAAACCCGTTATCCAGAAAACTCCAAATGACGAAAAGGCCGTCTCCCATACACTTCATTATAATCAAATAATCAAATTCAAACAGTAACTTGCACTTGATTCGAACTAAGATATAATGAATCCTTATTGGGAGCAAAACCAGCCTGTTGGGTTTATTTATTGTTTACATGATTTTCTAGTAGAAGGTATGAAGATCCAAATTACGGAAAGATCATTTATCTGGAAAACCCCAGGTGCAGAGCATTCTGGATAACAGGTCCCATACCTGTACTTCTTTCTCACAAGTACCCAATGAAGATAATGCAATAACAAATACATTGTTTAGGACCTATAAAACATCACAGAAAGTGGTAGCCATCATTCTCCCTCCCAATCAATTTGCAGTCGGTTTTCATTTTTTATCATTTGTGGTTTTTGAGTAATTTATAGGCTCTTCAGTTTGCAGTTTCAGCAATCTTGTTGCATTGATTTGAATAAGAGACTATAAATATGAATAGGATAGGACCTGAATAGAAAGATGAAAAATAAAAAGTTGCACTAATAATACATTTGTAGCCTTTCAGAGCATTTATGTTTTACTGTAGATGGGGTCAGTGACCCCCTATTTGAAAGCTGGATTAAATCAAAACTATACAAAATGAATAATGAAGACCAATTGGGCATTCTATATAGGGATGCACCGAATCCACTATTTTGGATTCGACGAACCCCCTAATACTTTGTGAAAGATTCGACCAAATACGAAACAAATCCTAATTTGTATATGCAATTTAGGGGTGGGAAGGGGAAAACATTTTTTACTTCCTTGTTTTGTGACAATTCATCTGATTTCCCTCCCGCCTCCCGTCTTTAGGATTCAGATTCGGTTCGGCCCGGCAGAAGGATTTGACTGAATCCGAATCCTGCTGAAAAAGGCCGAATCCTGGCCGAATCCCGGATTCGGTGCATCCCTAATTCTATAACATACTAAAAGTGAATTTAAAGGTTAACCATGCCTTTAAGGTTGCACAAATGATTAAAAGAAAAGAACCTCAAAATTATTGGGGTCAGCAATTATATATTAGGAACCACTTTGTGATTAAAATAAAATATTCCAGGTCAGAATGCCACTTGTGTAAAAGAAATTCACCTGCCAAGGGTTTAAGAAGAGTGTTGCCATCTTCTTTACTGCTCCTAGGTATTCCTTGCTGGACATGTCCGCATTTTAGAAAAAATAAAAAAAATGAAATTTTTTGCTGTTTGTGTAATTGCCTGGGGTAGTACATGAGATACCTTGGAGCAGTAAGATGCTCTGTTGGACAGTAGCCTATGCCTGTTTATTTTTTAAAGAACAAGTGCACCGTCCTGGGATAAAATATACTGGGTTGGGGGTTGCCTAGTGAATTTCACAGGCATTTCTCAGTAATTGTGAGAGCATAATGATCTGATTGTAAATCACAACATATACTTATAATGCTGGCTAAATTGTGATTAAAATGGTTAGTTATGAAAATGCATAAAGCCTTTTAAAGTGCTCTGCTCACGTGTGACATTTTGTGGGCAACAAATATTTTTTTTCTTTTTTTATTCCATCCCACACACTTTTACCCTTTTCGTTTTTAATGCCATCCCACACATATTACATGTTCTGCAAACCACAAAGAGGGAAGTGAATGTCAGTGAGCATGTGATAAATCAAGTACGTAGAAAGTAGAGGAGGCAGCCTAAAACTACCAAAATAACTGTCTGATGTAGATTTCACTACCCCATATTAGTAGTGATAGAATATGGACATATTTGGAACTAAATATAAATATATCAGGATGTGCGAATGGAAGTGATATTTTATTATTATTTTTGGGGGATGCACAGAATCCAGAATTTGGTTTGGTTTCTGCTGGATTCAGTGCCTGGCTGAACTGAATCCAAATCCTTAAAATCACATGACTTTTTGTCACCTGATCAAGGAAATAAGGATTTTTTAAGACCCTCCTTGCCATAATTTGCATATGCAAACAAGAGTTCAGATTTGGTTTGGGATTCGGCCAAGTTCTTCATAAAGTGTCGGGATTTGGCAGAAGCCCCATATAATGGATTTGCTGCATCCCAACAATTTTTTACCTGTATTTGATAAAAAGGGTATAGTGTACTATGTGCAAAAGGATGGGGAAATATAGTCTGATCTTTTCACAATTGGCTTACACCAGCGCTTAAAGCTTTTTTTGCCTCCTTTTCTCTAGATTGTTCTGCGGAAAACAAGAACACTGAGGGAATGTGTTATACTTCCAACACAGTCTTTTATTTTATTATATTTCTTTCATTGCTCGTCATGTGTTTAAGTTATGTAAGTATAACTCTACATGTTGTTATTTTTATACATTTGATTAGATATATCCGAACTGTCATTCTCTGCCCTGAAAGTTGTGGTGTAACTTGAACACCGTGACAACTGCAGTGCAAATAAAAAATCTCAATTATGTTTGCATATTAAATGGGAAAAAGGAAAAAAAATAGCCCCTTTTTTCGGTCTCCAACTAAAAAAAAGCCTATTAGGAATATAGGAAGCAGTGTAGAGGGTTGTTTCATGTAATTACTGAGGCTACCACTTACATTGGAATGCAAATAGGCATTTTTTTAGGTGGAGACCCAGAAAAGGGGCTATCATTTTTGTGATTACAGTCCCTTTAAATCCACCAATCTTGCCTAGCTTTTTAGATTTAAACACGCACAGGGCTAATTTGTTCTCTTGGCACTGTATTTATAAATGACGCCCAGTATGTCATGAATCCTTCCTGTTTATAAAAGGGGAACTAAAGTTAAAAGTTAGATATGCTAATTCCTATAGTATGGGCCTAAGGCCACCACAACCCTTTGGTTGGCCTAATCATTACAATAAAGGGCTGCTGAACCTCTGGGCTGGTGCAATTAAGTTCAGTATATAAAATACAGAATTTCTAGTGTCATATGCATTATAGATAGTTTACATACAATAATCCAACTATACTGATACAAGAAGTAAAAAGCACTTTACTTAATAGCTCTTAAAGGAGAAACAGGTGCACAGATTGAGTAGGAGTCAGCGAGAGATATGGCAGATAAAGAGATAATGTGAGCACTGCATTTAGCAGGTGTAGTAACCAGCGTCAACCACACAAACCCCTGGGCCACACAGCTGCAAAGTCCTCTCTGACGCTGCCACAACCTCCCCCCCGTGTACTTTTTATGTCACATCAGTGTGACTAGGTTCAAGGAGAGGGAGTGCAGGGAGCGGGTCTGGGCCAGCGGGGCACAAAAGAGTCCCGCCCCCAGCCCAGTCTGGCCCTGGTATTGGAACATACTGTATAGTATACCATTGATCCCCAACCAGTGGCACATGAGCAACATGTTGCTCACCAACACTTTGGATGTTGCCAATCACCACATTTATTTTGTACCACCCAGGCACATTTTTCATGCTTGCGTTGTTCCCCAATTCTTTTTACATCTGTTGCTCATAGATGAAAAGGTTGGGGAGCCCGTAGTATAGAATACATTACATGTATAGTGTATATTTATAGAGTAAAGGTGTAGTTCCCAAAGAGGCAAAGGATAGAACAGCCAACAAAAGATTCCATCTTGGGTTCCTTAATTAGATAGAAGAACATTCTTCACAATTTATTCTTCTACTCTAGGAGTGCAAGTGGTAGTGTTATCGAGAGCAGCTTTAAAAAGCCATCACATATTTGTGACAGGGTAACACTCCAAAACTGGAGTATAAACTTAGTGACAAGTGAGGGAAGATAGCAACATATAAATATATATCATATTGTTTGCTCATATGAGTCATTCTTCCTATATAGTAACAGAATGTCACCATCTATATAATGACTAATGGTTTCCTACGTTACTGTAAAATAAATCACATAGAAAGCCAATAATGTGTATTCTCTAAAATGTCAAAACTTGTTGAGAAGATAGTGGCTAGAATGAGAATTTTTGGATGCAGATAACCCCAAAATAATTCTACATTATATGCTGGTTTTTCAATTGTGATTTTGATTAAATGTTGATTCTGTTGAGAAGCAAAGGGGCTACTGAATGGGAATCCCCAACAATTAAGGCAAATAACTGATGTTCTTCATACTGTGCCGTTTTACTTAGCAAGGGTTCTTTCCATCTTAAAATGACCTCATGTTGCATCACAGTTTCTTTTGAGTTTTATGTTCTGCTTTTTGGGACTTTTGTTTGAAGATGGGACTTCTCCTAAAAAGGGAAATTTCCACAGAAAATACCCAACTCTTCTAAATGTACATATATACGTCACAAATTTTCCTTAATTACAGGGTAATTTGTTGCAGTAGCGGGGAAAACAGGGAACAAAGCTAATTATTATGTGTGATGTTAAGTAAGTCGCCCTTAAATAGAAAAGGAAAATTTTGTGATGCAAAAAATCATCTCACAGAAGGAAGCAGCCAACATCATAGTTTTTGAACAGCAACTGGAGGGCCTTATGTTTGGCATCCTTGATGTAAGCAGTAGAGAAAATATAGCAATATCTATTGTTTAATCATTTGTAATCAGGGTCGGACTGGTGGGTGCAGAGCTCCCTGGTGCTGCCTCCCCAGTTGCCCTGCACCCCCCCAAGGAGCCCCCGCTGCACCCCCTCTATGGGGGCCCCTGAGCGCACGTAAATTAAAACTACCTTCAGCGCATCAGGGGAGGGAGATCAGCGGCCTAGGGGAGCGGGTCCCACCCTGATTTTACCAAGGAGATATCCCAAGCCTTGAAGCATGGATGTTGCCCAAAACCATAACTTATATCCTGACAGGAGCTGATGCCTTTGCTATTGTAATGAGGTAAAATTGATAAATATATGACAAGATATGGTTATTATAAGCACCATTTCTCTTTCTGCAGCTATGCTCAAGGGCAGTCGTGAATAAATCACCAACACACAGCCACCATCTTATTAAGAAACTGTTTCTGAATGGTAGAGTACTCCAGCCAGAGAAAACCGAAGACGTCTGAGAGGTCTGGGACCTCTGTTGTCAATCAATTACGAAGTATGACTACATACAACCTGCTGTTAAATCTATCAACTTTCTAAAGAACTTTGGTTTTCAACCTTTAGCTCTTCTGTTGGTGATGGTACAGTTTGCCTGGAGCAGATTGGGCTTGTTTCTCTCAGATCAACCATTTGGGATTTTAATGACCATAAATGATCTATACTGGTCACGACCAGATTTATACCAAACTTGACCAAATGAAATGAGGAACTGGAGGCAATAAATTCAACAGATCACTTGAGCCCAGCCAGAGTCATAATAACGATATAGACTGCAGAATGTTGAAGAATGTTGGATGTGAGTGTATTAACCTAGTGGGGCATATTGTGCAGTTTCATTTTGTTTGAGAAAAGTTTGAATGCTCAATGTCAGTGATCCCCAACCAGTTGCTCTCCGACTGCTTGGATGTTGCTCCCAGTGGCCTCAAAGCAGGTGATTGTTTTTGAATTATTTGCTTGGAGGCAAGTTTAGTTGCATAAAAACCAGGTGTGCTACCAAAATGAGCCTCCTTTAGGTTGACAGTCCACATAGGGGCTACCAATAGCCAATCACAGCTCTTATTCGGCACCCCCCAGGAACATTTTTCATGCGAATGTTGCTCCCCAAATCCTTTTATATCTGAATGCGGCTTAGGGGTAAAAAAAAGTTTGGGGATCCCTGCTCTATGTTCATGGCAGGGAAACCTGGATATAGTTTGCAGACGGACACAAAAGTTTTAAGTGCCCACTTAATGTGTCATTGTGTCGAATCTACTTCCCCAGATTTTGGGAATTATATTTCCCTGCAACTACATCTTGAGATAAACATTTATATTGTGTATTTTAAACAAATGCAGTTAATGGAGGCTCTGAGACCTTTAATTCACAGCAGCTACAGAGTCTGACACCCCTGGCCCTTATTTAGTAACAGAGGTTCAGCTTTGCTATAGTGCATATTTCTAACAACAGTTTCTCGACCAATTAAGATAATTTATTATTGGCTGCTATGTGTTATTTTCCTATAGTATATTTGATGAATTAGGGTTCACCTGCTGAGTATTTCTGTTACATATTATATGAGTATTTCTGCTATAGATTTTATGCAAATGATAAGTAATGACAGTATATTAAATATTTGGGAGATGGCTATGGAGCTTGTTTTGCAGGCCAAGCCAGTTTTACAGGAGAGGCATATAAAATCGCAATGTCAGTGAATTAACCCAATTACAATTCTGTGTCACTTGATCGTTTCTTGTTTTTCAAAAGTAGCATGTTGGATTACTTTGAATTTAGCAGTCACTATACAACTATTTATATTTTTTTGTACCCTGTATGCACAATATATAAAATATATATATATTTCAGAACATCTGTATGGTATATATGTAATTCTGTGAAGCTTCCTTTAATAAAGGGGTCCTTAAACAGGGTGCCAGTGGATCCCTCAGACTATTGGGGGGCCAGACTTTAGTTTGAAAAAAAAACATGAACAAATTTCCATGCACACTGCACATTTGTAGTGCAAAAAAACATGAAAGAACAATACAATATACAACTACTTTGGCGCGACTCTGCTCCTACTTTGGCAGTTCAAGGGGAGCCCACCTATTTAAGGAAATGCAGCACTACCAAGACCCCCTTAAAGGAGAAGCAAGCTCTAAAGTAAAAACACCCCTACCCCCCTACCCTACATAGACCCCCCTCACTCCTCCCCCCCAGCCTAGGTGTTACCTCAGGCAAATGCCCCTAACTCTTTACTTACCCCTCCGTGCATATTCTGTCCAGATTTCACAGGCGCCCGTGGTAATCTTCGAATGAGACCGGCATAGCGGCGCATGCGCTGAAACTCATGAATATTGCAGAAGCACCGGTCTCATTCCGAAGGTCACCGAAATGGCTGAAGATGGTGCCCGTGAACTCCACTGGACAGAGGGGTGAGTAAAGACTTAGGGGCATTTGCCCGGGGTAGCAGCTAGGCTGGGGGGGAGGAGGGTCTATGTAGGGTAGGGGGTAGAGGTCTTTTTAACTTTAGGGTATGCTTCTCCTTTAACATATAGAATTAGGGATTTGGTTGACGGTTCCCCTGTAACCCTAGCTAAGACCACAACATGTGCGGAGGGTGTGTGCAAGAGGAGTACCTGGACTGGGTGAGTGGTACACAAGCTGATGCTCACAGATCCTCTTTTTTCCTCCGCCCTAGCGTGGCACGTCACTGTGTCCCCCTGCTGATGCTAATGATACAGGACACAGCAGAAGCAGGAGGCAGGGCCCGGGTAAATAAACCTGGAGGTTCGTATCCGGCCCTTGGGTCGTAGTTGAGGACCCCTGCTTTAATAGAACAGGATCCAAAATGGAATTCAGATTGTTTCTGTGATATGGCAATAAAAAAAATAGAAGCATTAAAGCCTAAATCAATTTTCTGCTTGAGTACTCCCTGCTCCAGTTCAAGCGCTAAACAGCACCACTGCACCAGCAGTGACTGATATAGATGAATAAAGTATATAAAAATCATTATGGAAACTGCATTTTCTAATATATTTACTAAAATGAATATCATTTAGATGTCTCCTGCAGAGCATTGTTTGGTTTCATCTCTGTTGATGAATTATATAACAAACAATTCCAGGATATTCTGGTGATAATTATTAAATTCCAGGATATTCTGGGGATAATTATTGCTTGTGCTGATCTAAATAAAGGCAAATCTGTCACTCCTTTAAAACGGCAATACCAGTACTGCCTAAATCAACCAATTAAAATAGCTATTGATACAAGTCATCTTGGAATTTTTAAAAATGATATTCATGCTGTCTTGTGAAATGGTCACAGATGCAGATGTGAAGGTAGTATCATCCCTATTATTGTTCAGATGTGATGAACTTTCAGATGTGCCATATGTTTTCAGATTTGTACAAAGGCGCCCTTTCTCAAAGCGAAGTAGAGTATTTGCCATTCTATCCCATTTAGTGTATTACAACCTTCTTTCACTGCGCAAACATCTCGTCTCCTGTCTTTTGGATTTTTGAATTTATGTAGATTCCACAGATCAAGACCGCTTGCTATATCTTTGTCTATTAAAGGAGAAGGAAAGGTCTTTTAACTTGGGGGTGCCAAAAGTTAGGTACCCCCAAATGATCTCATTTACTTACCTGAAACCCTGGGCCGGTGCACCTATTAGGAGAAAACTGCACTGGCCTGGGATTCTTCCAGAGAGCACCACAGAGCAATCATAATGAGGGATGGGATGATTTGTACCCCCAATGACAATGTTTTTTTAGATTAGATTTGGATTCCCAAATCTGTGTTTCTTCCCAATTTCTGTCAACCACAAATTCAGAGGTATGGCCCATAACGCCACAGTGGGATCAATTTATAAAGTTCATGCAGCTGATATTTATTCACAAATGGTTGTATTGCCCATGTTCTTCCCTAAAAGCTAAAATATTGCACTGCGCATATATTTTTGCAAATGAGACAGGTGTTTGCGTGAGTGTGCCTACTGTGCAAGTATTGTGACAGCAATTTAAATTCACAATCTGCGTAAAACAGTTTTGTGAATATTTTCTCCTCCACCAAATTAGTGGCATAAATATTCGCAATTTGTGAGTTTTGGCCATATATAAAAGCTCTAATAGACATTTGCAGTGCGAAAAAAATAAATTGCAATTCTGTTTGCATATACACCACTCGTATCCAGCTTTATAAATATAACCATACACTGGGCAAATATATTCACTGTGCGAACCAATCTGCCCTGCACAACGTTTATAAATGAGCCCCAGTGACTACTACTGAAATACATTGTACAAAAACAATCATATATGACATAGGCCTCACTTGAATCCTGACATTACACATACTTTTCTACAGTCCATTGCCATCATAGCAAATAATAGAGTACAGGTATGGGATAGATATCTGGAAACCCATTATCCAGAAAGCTCTGCACTACAGGACCATCTCCTATAGGGGCAAATTCACTAACATTCGTAGTTTCGCCAGGCGCAACTTCGCCGCGCTTCGCCGCACTTCGCCAGGCGTAGTTTCGCCAGCTCTCCGCAAATTCACTAAAATCCGAAGTTGCGCACAGGGGTAGCGTAAGATTGCGAAGTTGCGCTAGCGTTGATTCGCTAAGTGAAGCGAAGTTACGCTAGCGAAGGCTAATTTGCATACGGCGCCAAATTCAAATTTCAATGGAGGAATACGTATCAGCACTACAAATGCCTAGAAAAGCTTCAAAACATCAAATAAAAATTTTATTTTGCCCTACACATGTGCCCACTGTCTAGTTAAGTTGCCATGAGTCAGGAAATGTAGGGGGGAAGGAGGGGAGCCCCAAAAAATTTTTCGATCTTTTTCAGCCTATCACCCATAATGTAGAAAACACGCCAGCGTTTTTGGGGACTTAGAAAAAATTTTGACTTTTTTTGAAGCAATCCCTATCTACTCTATTGCGCTTCGCCTGGTCTGAGGTGGCGAAGGAAGTCTAGCGTAAAAGGTAGCGTTCAGTACACTGCGCACGTTAGTGAATTTGCGTAGTTACGTCGCTAGCGAAACTTCGCCAGGCGTAAGGGTGCGAAGTAACACTAGCGAAACTACGCCAGCGTTCGTTAGTGAATTTGCGCAGTAACGAAAATGCCAAACGCTAGCGAATTAACGCTAGAGTTCGGCGCTTCGGCGCTTAGTGAATTTGCCCCATAGACTCAAATATAATCAAATGCAGTAACTCAAATGTTTCAAAATGATTTTCCCTTTTGTCTGTAATAAAAAACAAAACAAAAAACAGTACCTCGTACGTTATCCCAACTACAATACAATTAATCCTTATTGGAGGCAAAATAATCCTTTAGGGTTTATTTAATAGCTAAATTATTTTTAAGTAAACAAGGTATGGAGAGCCATATTACAGAAAGATCACTTCTCTGGAATACTCCAGCTCCTGAGCATTCCGGATAACGAATAAGGCCTGGCTAAAATAGGCTTTCTAAGAACTTGTTGATTGATTGTAATCTGGCATAGTTGCTCAAATTGCAATCACAAGTGCAGTGTGCATAGTACAATTTCTAATGTGGTCTGCCAGGGTGATCAGGCAGTTCACCTTCAAATTCTGCAGAAAATAACTCTGTAGATTTATTCACTTGCAAACTTTTTGATGATTTGTGTATTTGCCCTTTTTAAAATATGTTACATAGGCTACATGCCTTTACTGTCAAATGCTTTTCTCATGCTGACCTCACAACATTATGAATTTAAATATCAGCTTTGTGTAGAAAGTATATAAATATTGATGAGCGAATCTCTTGTATTCCGCTTTGCCAAAAAATTGTTGTTGTTTATTTATGCGCAATACATTTTAGGGGAACTTAATTAGAATCTATAGGTGCTTTGTTCGTGGCACTTTTTTCAGCTTTGGGGCTACCAATGAAACCTTACTTTCAAGTCTTGATGACTGTGTTAAGCAAATCTGCCATGTTTCACAATGTGTCAGAATTCTCAAACTGGTGTCAAAATTAGCTGAATTGCATTGGAGTCAATGGGAAGACCAATTCACATGCATGTTCCACTCAGTATACTGCTCCACATGCCCTACATGTTGCCATGTTCTTAAAAATATGTATTGATTATTTACATTACCTCTGGTTGACTGGTTATGGAATCTACTACTACAGGGCTGTCCAACTGGTGGCCCGCAACCCCCCCCTTTTGTGGCCCCAGACATGCTGTGTCTGCTTACCATATATAAGCACACCTGTGATCCCCCTGCATTGTTCACACTTGTGACACCTCTATTGTTTATATCCTAAAGGCCTGTACTGTTCACACCTGAGACCCAGACTGAAACTGCCCACATTCTTCACCTGTTCACACCTTATTCAAAATGCTAATGGAGCACCAGCACTGTGTCACTGTATGTAGTACATATTAGAATGATAGCTTTCCCTGTCTCCTGCTCTGTTCTGCCTTCCCTCCCTGTGTGTGTTGTGTGTGCCATTCCCTGCTTGCCCAGTGCTGCTTGTGTGTGCCATTCTCTGCTTGCCCAGTGCTGCTTGTGTGTGCCATTCTCTGCTTGCCCAGTGCTGCTTGTGTGTGCCATTCTCTGCTTGCTCAGTGCTGCTTGTGTGTGCCATTCTCTGCTTGCACAGTGCTGTTTGTGTGTGCCATTCTCTGCTTGCACAGTGCTGTTTGTGTGTGCCATTCTCTGCTTGCACAGTGCTGCTTGTGTGTGTCATTCTCTGCTCGCCCAGTGCTGCTTGTGTGTGCCATTCTCTGCTTGCACAGTGCTGCTTGGGTGTGACATTCTCTGCTTGCCCAGTGCTGCTTGTGTGTGCCATTCTCTGCTTGCCCAGTGCTGCTTGTGTGTGCCATTCTCTGCTTGCACAGTGCTGCTTGTGTGTTCCATTCTCTGCTTGCCCAGTGCTGTTTGTGTATGCCATTCTCTGCTTGCACAGTGCTGCTTTTGTGTGCCATTCTCTGTTCGCCCAGTGCTGCTTGTGTGTGCCATTCTCTGCTTGCCTAGTGCTGCTTGTGTGTGCCATTCTCTGCTTGCACAGTGCTGCTTGTGTGTGCCATTCTCTGCTTGCCCAGTGCTGCTTGGGTGTGCCATTCTTTGCTTGCCCAGTGCTGCTTGTGTGTGCCATTCTCTGCTTGCCCAGTGCTGCTTGGGTGTGCCATTCTTTGCTTGCCCAGTGCTGCTTGTGTGTGCCATTCTCTGTTTGCCTAGTGCTGCTTGTGTGTGCCATTCTTTGCTTGCCCAGTGCTGCTTGTGTGTGCCATTCTCTTCTTGCCCTCCGCTACCTGTGGAATGTAAGCCTGTTTGTTCTTGGGGTTTGTTAGCATTTGGAAATTGTTGTTAAGGCCCCCTAAGATGTTTAATCATGTGTTGGGGTGGTTGTTGTATTATGAGGCATATGGATTTAAGGGTATGTTTTAACATAACTTCAATTTTTCACATGAGTGATGAGGGATTTCCCTGCAGTGAGCACCAACCATTTGGTTTTTTTGGTGTTCTACCACCATTAATGTGGATATGATCTAAAAAGTTCTTGTGGTAATATGGGTGTGGTTTACAGTGTGCGCAGTTTAAAAGGGGGAGTGGCCCACACTGACTTCCATTATCGGGCCTCAACCACATAGGCCAGTAAAATTTTGGCCCTCGGTACCACAGAAGTTGGACAGCACTGTACTACTACACTACGTTGCCATTTAAGCAAAAAGATATATATTACTACTATCTTACAAACACAGGCACAACTAATAATACATCTGAATAATATCTGGGTGCTTTGTATCCCACATTGAAATGAATAAACTATATATTTATGTGAATAAACCATATATGTATGTGTAAATGTTCAGGGAGATTGTTCCTTCGCTCTGCCGATACTAGAATAAGTTTGCCGGTAACTCAATCCTCCATAAAGGGTTACCGCAATCCCATATTAGTCCATTAAATAGTAGTTAGAGTAGAGCACTCATAGAAGCAGATACTGCTAAAACATTTTATTATTGACTACAAATCAGCAGCACAGATATCAGCCAGAGGGGTCTGTCTCTGTCATCATCAAAATCCTCCCCCAGACCAGACCCTGCATAAAATGTGGCATCCATATCCAACATGCTGGCCAGTGCCTCATCACCAGCAGCCTGCTGCCATTATGGGACCCTGCCTAACATCCCCTACTGCTAATGTGATGCGCTGTGCTACGCTCTCTTCCTCATAAGAAAGGAATGCACCCCCATCCCATCTGCTACTCAAAAAGATTCTGGGTGTCTGGGCTCAAGTCCATCTCAAGATCAAACAATAAGGGGATGGGGTGTTCCCCAGCACTGAGATGGTAGGTGATATCACCTCCTGCCGCTCACTTGTGTCTGCTGCAGATGAGGTAGCCTGAGTGAGCCAGTCTACCAGTGCCTCTTCCTGCTGCGATTGGATGGGTAGTGAGGTGGAGGCAAAAAAAAATCTGCCACAGTCCTGCGAGTGGCAGGTGCCCCCACTGTGACACAATGCTGCCTGCTGCTGTGGTTGCAGCAGCTGCTGCTCTACCCCATGCCCAGGGCCGGATTTACGTAGTGGGTGCCCCTAGGCCCACTGCCATTGGTCCCCCGGTCCCTCCCCTTTATTTGTGCAAATCTGGACAGGAGCAATGGGGATTGGCGCATGGGAATTTTAAAAAAATGATTGTATCTCCAGCGCATCCCCAGTGTTTTTGAACCAATGCGGTTGTGGTTGGGCAGCATGCCGCCCCCCTAAATTCCTGGCACCCTAGGCCCGGGCCTAGGTGGCCTTTCAACAAATCCGGGCCTGCCCATGCCACCCTATCCCACCCTTCTTCCCTCTCTTACCCTTACCACCTTTTACTCCATCTCCCACAGCCCCTCATACAGACCACACTAGATAAAAAAAATATGGGGGATTTGGATATTTGGGGAAGAAATGGATAAATAAATAAAACTCTAATTCAGCCGTAGTTTGCACCTACTGGGGAGACAGACAAAAATAAACTTAGCCCTAACAAGGGCTCTTTGGTCTCATGGTTGAGCCCAAAAGCTAGCTCCAACAAATACCTATTCTAGCTATATGAATGAAAATGCTTCTAACTCTTACTCTATCCAGAACTAACAAGGCACTGAGTAATGGCCATCTGTGCACCTCCTTATATAGATGGTGAGATGGCTCATATCCCATTGGCTGATGTGGAAGGAAAGGATAAAATAACGTTTAGGTTTGTCAAACGTATTTTTTTATGTTGTGCGTTATTTTTGACGTGCCGGGCAAAACGAGATGTGTGGTGAATTTATGACATGAAAAATGTTGCTGTCAGTGGGACTTGGGAATTTGTGGCAAATCTGTGTACAGTGATTTGTTTTTGCTCATCACTTTATATAAATCATCTCTATTCGCTTGTATTGTTATTTAACACTAGATGGAGCTGTTGGTGTACTTTTATAGTACAATAAATGTAGAAAAAAAAACCTGGCCCAATTAGTCTCTTGGTTCCTGGACATTGAAACATGTTTGTCTTGTAGTATATATGTTAACACAGATCAAGTTCAGAAGTTCAGACCAGACTTAAAGGCATTCTGCTTTCAATACAGGCTGTTTGCCTAACAGCAAATACCTCTCCATTAAATAATAATAAAATGAAGTAATGATCTTAAAAACCCCAGAGCTGTACTGGGAAGAAATACATTTTATTACAGTATAGTAGTCTACTTTCTTAAATAAACTTGCATAGTGCAATTTCTAAAGTTTAAGGTGCTGAATAAAAAGCACAACCTGTTCCAAATGTTCATAATGTGTATGTAAACCATTACCCTATTGGCATTCATATCGGCAAGGCACTATCTTAATCTTTTAAATTGCAGCAGAAACAATTTTCTAATAACTGGACACAGTTTAAAGGTTCTGCTTATTGGTTCCACACTGATATCAGTACTAACCAGCCTGGGTTGTGCAGAACAACTAAAAACTGTGCAATAAACTATATTTAGGGTCTAGATCCGTGTTTTCTTTATGTGTGCAGGTCTGGCAAAATTCAGAATAATGTTTTATGTGCACAAAATTTTCTGTGTGCTCAACCATTTGTTACATGTCCTATAATAATGTGCGAGCAGGGCCATTTTAATAAGCGGGCAAAGTGGGCAGCTGCCCAGGGCCCACTTATTTTGGGGGCCCTCGGCTGACTAAATTTTTTTAGTGTGTGTCTGTGCTGGCTCCCTCCCCTGGCCCATGCACTTACATTTTGCACCACCACCCCAACCGGGTGAAGTGGAAACGGCCAGAGGAGGAAAGAAGCCCCGCCTGCCGGCTGCCTCAGTCTGCAGAGAGGGAGCTGGAAGAGGAGCCAAGCGTCGGAGTCGAGCGTTGGTGCTTCACACACAGGTTCTGAGGGTTCTGGGGGGTATCTATACATGGAATTGCTCCTTGCCACCCTGCTGTTGGCTCTGGGGTAGTATTTTTAAATGGATTTGCCCCTTGCCATCCTACTGTGGGTTCTGGGGTAGTATTTTTACATGGAATTGCCCCTATGCCAGCCTACTAGGAATTCTATTGATATTTATACATGGAATTGCCCCTATGCCATCCTACTATGAATCCTGTGGATATTTATACATGGAATTGCCCCTATGCCATCCTACTATGAATTGTATGGATATTTATACATGGAATTGCCCCTATGCCATCCTACTATGAATTCTATGGATATTTATACATGGAATTGCCCCAGTGCCATCCTACTATGAACTCTTTGGGTATATATACATGGAACTGCTACTGTTTTCTTCCTTCAGTTTTCATAGTTTCTAAAGTGATTATACTGGCACAGCTAGGGTTAATATGCTAATTATCCATTTTTATGTAGTATACCATCAGATCTGCGTTTAATATTCTGATTATTCATTTAATACTGGCATGACTGAATTATGTTTTGTTAAATGGGTGTGGCATATGGGGGTGGGACAAAAGTGGGTGTGGCTTCAAAAAAATTTGGCACGCTGCACGCGCCCAGATTTTTGAGGCCCACCAGTCAGCTCTTTGCCCAGGGCCCACCAAGGCCTTAAAACGGCCCTGTGTGCGGCTGGTCCGAAACCCATGGCACGCATAATGTGTGGGTTCAGGCCAACATTCATATATCTGTGTTGTGGGTGGGAGCTCTTCCTTCTGCCCCTTCCTCCCACAACCTTGCTTTGCTTAGCTTCTGCGGCAGCCTCTGTTTATGGCCGTGTTCCTGCCCCACCCTTTGTGACATCAGAGATGGGGCAGGAGTAGGTCTATAAATAAAGGTGCCTTGTCGCGCTAGTTCTGTCTATTCAGCTTAGTGGGGACATTTGCCTAGACAACAAACATGACTTGTTACTATTGGTGCAAAGTTTTTGTCTCCGGAGCTCAAAAAGGAGGTGCAGAGAAGGGTAATTAAGCTGGTAAAAGGTATGGGAAATCTTAGCTATGAGGAAAGACTGGCCAAATTGGGGATGTTCACGCTGGAGAAGAGAAGATTAAGGGGTGATATGATAACTATGTATAAATATATAAGGGGATCATATAATAATCTGTCTAATGCTTTATTTACAAGTAGGTCCTTCCAGCTGACACCAGTGTACCAATTCTGAATAGAAGGATGGAGGTTCCGTGAAGTTCAGTCGTACAGGCTAATACATAAGATAGCTTTAAGAAGTGGTTGGATGACTTTTTGCAAGTGAGGGAATACAGGTTACAATCTAACTTACTATGTTACTACTGTATGTGACTGGTACTACTACTGTTCTAGACTGTTTTTTTTCTCATACCTCTCCTAAGGGCACATTTATCAATGGAAACAGTTTGGATGCAAATAGGTAAAAAGATTGAAAAATATGATGCATCTGTGATTTAATTTACCAAAACAAATTCTGGTATGTCGTTCACTATTTGCATTAGGCGCCCTGTCAACTATTGCTGGAATGCTGAGGAAAAATACTGTAAGAAAAATGGATATTTGTATCTGAAAAGTGTGCTTTGCCTTTTGCACTTGCACTGTAAATAGATCGACTGTTCTGGCTATGTATTTATTAATTAGGTTTTCAATATTTCATTCAAATGTAAAATCTAATTTTATCAATGACATAATTAAAACCTGTATCCAGTCTCTTGTATTCAGAGTATGTTTTCTCTGATGAATACACCACTGCACCACATAGCACAGAAAAACATTGAACGGGTCTTCTATGTAATTCCAACACATAGCAGACATTTCTTAATCAGACCCCCATGTAAAGTCATGTCTGATTAAGAAATGTCTAAAACCATTCCTTTAAAGGAGAACTAAACCCCCTTAGATAAAAGAGCCCCCTTAACTGCCATCCTTAGACATCTCTCCCTCCCCATGCAGTCTGTTATGTAAAAAGGTGCCCCATTTGAAAACCTGAGCTAAAAATGAAGAGCAGCCAGATGCCATCTTCTGTCCATTACCATACTCTTAGTATATCAACGCTGACACACAAGCTGCAGGCACATGAGCAATTGGAGCTAGTCAGGAATTCCCTTCAACTGCACATGCACCTGCAGGGTCCGTGTCACCGAAGAGACACGAAGAGTATCCGAATGGACAGAAGATGGTACCTGGGTACTTTGCTGTGCTACTTTCGTTTTTAGCTCAGGTTTTTAAACAGAGGCATTTTTTTACATAATAGACTGTGTGGGAAGGGAGAGATGAGGGGGCCAATGTCAGTTCCCTGGCATTAGGTGCAGTCAATACCCATGTTTCAACCATTACTTTGTGCATGATGTGTGTTAGCACCAGCTCTATACCCGCCTCCAAAATATCTTGTATAAAATCTTAATTAGACTTGGTGAAAGGCCCAAAAACATGACCAGCGACCAGCAGGACATCCAGTGCAAAATAAGAGAGGGGCCATTACCTGCAAAAAATAGCAAAATATATGAGAACTTTGTGGCCAGAATTGAATCTCTTTATGAAATAATCAAGACACACAAACTGAAGGCATGTAATGCAAAAGCAAAAAACATAATGGTCTCTGTAAGAAATAGAGACCTCTTGCCTTCCACTGATTACCACAGCAATAGTGTTTCCAGTTACTTTGTAGATCTCTCTGAAAACCATAGGCCTAAACGCCTCAATGTTAGCCACATGAGTATTAGTCATACCACTTATTAGAAATTGACAAAAAATGCACTGTTTTTGCTATCATTGATAATATGTTGATGTATTGAGTTTGCACTCTAAAAGCACAAGTGAGACTTAGTTGCTTAGGGAAACGCATATGCATTCACTCAATTGGAACAACTTCGGAAACTCTCACCCCAATAACTGCACTTAAAACTTTGATCCCAAATATTAACATTCACTAGTTAATAAAGGCATACGTTCATTCCTTCGCTTAGTTTTGATGGATAGCATCCATCTCCCAGGCTGTCAGCAAGTCCAAGTTCCAGTCCCAGTGAATGCTATAATCCAGTGGATCGGTGCAAGGTTGGACTCACTGGATTGAGGCCTTTGGAGATGTGGTCCTGGTGGTCCCCAGAGGCACACAGACTGTGTCTGTCATAAATTGCTGGGGGGCACACACTGTGTCTGTCATGAAATGCTAGGGGGGCACATTTGTAATGCAATGTAATGCTTCATTTGTTAAAGGGGGGACCAGGAGGGCCTAGTAAGGCCCTAAATAATAAGCAATTTCAATATATCTTCTAGTGGGGAATGTAATTAAAGATCGGCAGCGGAAAAGTTAGGAAACCAGTTTCCTGGTTTCCTAAACCAGGAAACTGTTTAGCGACCACATCAGACAGTGGAAGAAGGTTTGCAAATTTTATAGTTTGCTCCAGTGGGCAGTGTATGAAATAAAAGTTTTAACTTATGTTATGTTGTTATGTTTGCTCCAAAAGGTTTTGACACCTTCAAGCACTTCTTAAAAGTGTGCAATCAAAATTCGCAATGCAATAACCGTTTAAGGAAGAATATTACATTGTGAAATTAGAACGTTTTGATCTAATTCGTGCAAATTGTTTTTCTCTTTGCAACTTTTATTACATTCCCTCACTGGTGTTTTGGGGCCCTAAATTGAATTTGCTGTGGGGCCCAGTAACATCTAGTTGCTCCATTGATTCCATTCTTGTAAAAATTGTGTGTTTTTGTTAACTTTCACAGGAATGTAATAAAGGTTGGTAATGGAAAAATGATTCGCAATGTGAAAATTGATCGAACAAATTTTCCATTGTGCGAATTCAATATAGCTTTAGCGAACCCAGAAACTCTTTAGCGACTACAGTGGAAGAAAGACTGCAATTGTATGGTTTGCGCAAGTGCGCAGTGTATGTAATAAAACTTCTTAATGAAAAAGTTATGTTTGCTCCAGAGGATTACGACACCCTCCTGTAGTTCCTAAAATGTGGGCAGTGTGTAATTAAAATTTGCAGTGCAATAATAGTCTAAGAAAGAAAATGACATTGTGAAAGATGAATTTCGTTCTTATTTGTGCAAACTGTCTTTCTCTTTGTGACTTTTATTACATTCCCCCCCCTATGTCTTAACTGAAGAGTATTTTTTTTTTGCTCTTCTCTGGATTAGTAAACACGTTAAACATTCCATTCTTAATAACGTCATTTTAGTTTGTATTTGTGCAATAACCTTGTGTTTTTAACTCTTTTCCATATCATAAATGAATGTGCATGGAACTTTAGGGACAGATGAAAAGAATATTAATAATGTAGTCAGTCTTGTAAGACAGCCAGCAGTACAGCGTGTCAGGATATCCTTACATGAACCCACTACTTCTTTTTATAGCACATTTACTTTTGACATATTTCCTTATGGCTGCCATCAAAAACACATTTGCCCCCCTGGGGTCCTGTGCTATAGGGTTTATGAGGCTTTTATAATTTAATGATTAATACTAATTAATGACTTAATAAATTCAGTGATGATTGGGCCCAGATGACTGTGTATATGTTTCTCTCCAGTAGCAGCAGACCCCGCAGTCACGCTTATGGCTCTAGCTAGACATAAATCCATCTTTGACAGCCACTTTTTTGTTGTTTTAAAATGTGCCCACCTGCATCAGTGCAAACAAGTGGGGAGTGGGGAGCAAGTTTGCTGTGCGCACTGGGCCCCACCAAACAATTTTTGTTTCATTCTCAAAGATTCCACACTTGGGCCCCCTCATGCTACCCATTAATAAGTATTTTACTAGATAATTTTACTAGAAATTCATATTGAATTCAAATTGGTGGGCTGCTCATTTAGATTAAATCGGTGTACCCCTTTTCAACAGGCTTTATTGATGTGTCTCTGATTTTACAGATAATCTTGTAATCTTATTCCAACGCCATTTCTCATATTTTTAAATAGGCAGACAGTAGTTTTTAATACTAAAGGGAAGCAATGCCTGCAAGATTAAGGGGGGGGGCTTTTGGTGGCATTTCATTGAATAAGTTGATTAAGGCTTGATAAAGGGTCCAGTGAGACCTGAAACATTGCCCTTATGGGCTAAATAAATTCACCATTGATTTTGCAACATTTAAAGTGTGCTACTGGATTTCTTTCTTTGGATATTGCAATTGACCCAAAAAGCAGGCGTGGCTCTCCCAGTCTAGCACCTGGAACCAACATCGGTCTTAACGAAGGTAGAGCACTCCTAATTACTTCTATTGAATAAGTTGATTTTAACATTGTTTCCCTGATTTTATATTTTCACAGAATTATGCTATTTTTTCCTGGTCCCCTGACAAACATAAAATGGTGGATATACTGTACATAATATTCTTACAAAATAGAGGCTACAGTGAATCATTTCACCCAAGTGACGTCACTGTTTGATCATAAATTAAATAGCACCATTTACTGTATATAGGGAATAATATATACCACCTTGTAAGTGGCACTGAGTGCTAGAAGCAATCCTAAATCTAAAAACATAAGCTACAACATAAATTATATTTGCAACTACAGTATATGCATGTTCAGTTGTGTGAGATTGCAGAAAGCGCATCCTCGCATGGTGACAATCACACTGTTACTATAGGGAAAATGCTGTATTGTGGGTAGAAAAAGGTGATGTGCACTTTGTACTCTGCACTGTGTCTAATTTTATGTGTGCGCAGTCAGATCAACGGCGATATTTGCATATTGTAACCAGTGTCAGACTGGGGGTCCATTAGTGCTGTCTTCTCAGAGGCCCGCACACCCCTCACCCCCTCAATGCCCAGGCCTGCTGCCAAGTCCACAACTTCCCTCTGCCTCGGTGTTCCCACTAAACCCACTTAAAGGTTAAGCACCCAGTGTTTCCAGAGCTGAGTGGGTCTGGGTCAGTGGGGTCCACAAATCTAATTTTAGTTTTATACCATGCAATTCCCAAATCAATAGGTAAATGTCTGAATCAGCTCGTATTTTGCTGATCTGCTCCTTTTATAAAAGAACAGCTGTGAATATATGTCAAATAAAGAAATGACATGCCCAAAAGTTGTATGGCTTTCATGAGACAAATTACAAGCAAAAAGCAAACACCAATTTTCCCATTTTTGAGCAAAGAGGAAAATGATAGGCTCCCAAAAAAATATAAACCTGTTGCTAAAGGTCATAAGAAACAGCACCAGGAGAGGGCAGTATGATACAAGCCAAGAGAAACAATAGCTTGATGGCAAAGGGAATTGCGCTCTGAGCCAAAACCAGCACAGAGATCCAGGGGTAATGCAAAGAGAAGTGGCTTTTGGCCAAGAACAATTCATTGGCCACTTTAGTAAGAGCTGCCACAGTGAAATGTTGAAAAGCCTCTCCAAATGAAAAGGCATCCAGGACAGATCTAGAGCAGAGAAATGAAATCAGATTAGTAACAGGGGAGACGTGAAATGTTTTCCATACAGATTAATCCAGAGGCAATTTCTCTCTCCATTTACTTTAAACACCTATGGAATCAAATACAATATACATACACTTGAAACATTTGATCATTTATAGCAATTACATTTGTATACTATATTATAAGGATTTGCTTATAAAACATATTACTTGGAAAAGATAAACAAAGAAAAATAACTGGTCTAAGCATTGAGCATTTTATTTTGTTCTTTCTCTGCTACTTGCTAGTTGGGCACAACAATGGGTTACTATGGGTCCCCAGTGGCATATAGGCTCCTCAAAAGTTCCACAATAGCCTGAGGTGAGTAGGTTGGACATCCTTGATTTCTGCCTTTCAGCATTGCAGGTTCCTTCCTTAAAGGAATTATTCAATATAAAAATAAAAACTGGGTAAATGTTTTAACTTCACATTGAACTGAGTGATCCTTGGCCTCAGGAGTGCGCAGCAACCTCTGGTTCTTCTTTGCACAAGTTGCCTCCTTAGTACCCGGGTCACACCACAAAGCGGGTAAGCTTTTCCATATACGGCTGCTTATGGGAGATTGAGAAGTGGGGTAACACTTGCCATGGATGGATTTGCCTAACATAATAAGAGCAGGGTTCAGGGCATAATGCACCCGAACCACTTTGTTTAAACGGTGAGCAGACATTGAGTATAGCAAGCTCCCTAGCAATATGGGTGGTGGTGATTAAGTATTTACTAGGAAACTCCAAAAAGGGTGCTGGACTTTGTTGTATATATTTGTGTGTCATAAATAGATAGGCTGTGCAAAATAAAAAAATAAAAAATTGTAATACAGTCAGTTAGCCAAAAATGTAATCTATAAAGACTTGAGGAACTGGATGTATATAATAGTCTGAACCCTACTCCTTGGTTTTTAGCTCTCTTAGTTTTCACTGATTGGTTACTCGCTGAACAGTTATGTCCCATGTGCCCCCCCCTTAAAGTCGCTGACTAACTCAGAGTTAGAGAGCTGCACAGCAGGAAGCCTAACTAACTATAATAGAAACATTTTTATTTTGCACAGCCTATTTACCCAGTTTTTATTGTTACACTAAACTGGTCCTTTAAATGAGAAGGAAAGGTTAAAACTAAGTAAGCCTTATCAGAAAGGTCCACCTAAATATACCAGCAAACCCTCAAAGTGGTGCTACTCGGAGTCCTCTGTCAAAAGAAACACTGCATTTCTTTCCTTCTGTTGTGTACACATGGGCTTCTGTATCAGACTTTCTGTTTTCAGCTTAAACCTCCTTGCCCCGGGCGTGAGCATGCTCAGTTTGCTCCTCTTCCCCCCCCCCCTTCTCTTCTGTAATCTGAGCACAGAGCTATAAACGATCAAGGAGAGACTTAGGCAGGAAGTTATGTCACACCAAGCTAATACTGCAGCTGCTATCCTAAACAAACAGAGAGCTTCTAGAACTTTTTACTCAGGTAGGGTAAAACATTCTACAGAATAAATATAGCATTGTAGCTTGCAGCTAATCTATTGGCAATAAAATGCACCCGTAGCTTTCCTTCTCCTTTAGAGGTGTTCATGAATTACTGGGGTAAAACCAGCACAGAAAGGTTAGTAAACCCTACAGTATGTCAGTATCAAGCATCTCTTGCCACCTAATAAGAAAAAAGCCACTTAGTGGCTTTTGTTAAAATAAACAAAATAATGTGTATATCCAGAAACTATGGCACTCTATTGGGTGAACCTCACCAGAAAGGGCTGGCCAAGCAAATGAAAGACTAGAAAAATAATCATTGGTAATTTGTTTAATGAGAATTTAACTGGAATATTCTTGTCCTTAGAATAAGTCTTCGTATATATTTTAATATGGGATCCAGAGGTTTGTTTTTGGACAATATGAGAATCTAAATGACCCAAAGTCCTAGGCCACTATTTGGGATCATTTGCAAACAGTGGACAGATTAATTTAATAAACTGTGGCTAATTTTCTCCATTCCAGAGATTATGCATTATTCACATCAGTCCTAGCATTACAGTCTTTTGGAAGTGGAAGAGGCAGTCTGGCCCTTGTAATACTGTAGCATAGAAACGGCCCTTTGCATATTTAGACATTCAGTATATATTGTCAAAATCATGGTACCAACACTCATCAGTGCATCAAAAATACTGTTGAAAAGAAATAAAATAAAGAAAACAAACACCGGCACCAGCTCTGTTTTGTAGCTAAAAATTTAATTGCCAGATGCAAATTCTGCTAGACTGAGGTAGTTTTGAGACAACAATATATTGCAAGTACATCTTCCTTTCCTGTTACAGGAGATTGATGCTTGAGTTATCATTAAATGATTAAGGCAGCTCACAGGAAAGTCAGATAATGAAGTGGGGAATTAAAATGTGCAGCACTGGCTCCCTCTTAATACTGTCAGTGATTGCACTGTAAATTAATCAAGTGAGCTACATTGCTTTAGAATTTTTCTTGAGATCTCATGCTTGGTTGGTTGGATTTGCCTTTGAAGTAAATACAGGTCAAAATCCAATATGGTTTGTAGGCTTTCCTCAGTATGTTGAATTTCTACAGCATTAATTAGCAACACCAATCGTTCTCAAGTGGCAAGAGGAAATATAACTGATGCTACATGATATAGCACTTTGGTCATGTATAGAAGTATATGCTACACACCCCAATGCAATTAGCCTGCCAATTCCCCTATGCACCCCCTGTATTCTCAATTCTTCCTCCTTTATGGTACTGTTATGTGCCAAGTACAGCATTCATGTATGTGCAGATCGCTGGCATGAGTCATAGCTATAGCAATGAAAGGGGTATACTGTTTAGAGCAAATGGGCCTTGGGGTCTTATCTTTCATTGCAGGACTGATTTAAACTGAGAAGTCTTTAGAAGATGCTTAGAAAACCCCTTTGATATTGCATAAGAATTGTTTAGTGGTATGCAGAAATAGTGATGGATATGTTCCACAATTAAATGATGTACATGTGAAATGGTCCTCTGAGCACATTTGCAATTTACACAGTTTGTTATTTTTAAAGGGGTGGTTCACCTTTAAGCAACTTTTCAATTGGTCTTCGTTTTTTATATTGTTTTCTTCTTCTGACTCTTTCCAGCTTTCAAATGGGGGTTTCTGATCTTGTATAAAATACAAATGCTTTGTAATGCTACAAATATATTGTTATTGCTGGTTTTTTTTTACTCATCTTTTTATTCGTGTCCTCATATTCATATTCCAGTCTTTTAGTCAAATCAGTGGGTGCTGCTAGGGTAATTTGGACCCGCGCAACCAGATTGCTGAAATTGCAAACTGGAGAATTGCTGAATAAAAAGCTAAATACAGTAACTCAAAACAAATCAGCAAGTTGATGCAGTCCTCATCTGACGGGTCTCCATCTGTCCCACTATATCATCTAATCGTTGCCCCAAAGCCAACAATTAGATCAGCCTGATTTGGCCCAGTGCATGCGTGGGCAAAATTCACTCATTTGACAACCTCGCCAAACCAGATTTCACAGTGCATGTTCATCTTTGAAGTTTAAGCACTTTTTATGTTTTTTTAGGCCAAAGGTTAATGAATCTTAATTGAGCCAGAAGTATAGTATTAGCACTATAAAAAAGCAAATACAGTAGAACACCAATTTTACATTTTCAGGAGACCACAAAAAAATGGTGTAAAATCAAGGCTATGCATTTATTTTGGACCACAAAAAACTATTTAAAGGAGGAAGACTTAAAATCAGGTTATGTAAAAGGGAAGATTGTCTCATACTTACCGTGATCTTCCTTTCCCTGAGAACTCCATGTTTTAAACTACGTATCCCAATGGGAGGGTAATAGGCTCTTAACAAGAATCTGTAATCGGGAATTAATAACACTGAAGAGAGAGCCCACAATCATGCAACTTCTATAATGGAAAATTGAGACTCCAGGAGAAATTCCAGAATACTCTTACAAGGATAAGAATAGTCCTATAGTATAGGCTCTATACTATAGAGAGAGAGAGAGAGAGAGAGGTTAGTCCACTGTCAAGAGTGAGGAAAAAGAGGAGTTCACTAAGTAACTATTTCCCATTTCCAGAAGAGAGAGACACCCCTGCACGTGGCAAACTCAACAAGTTTGAAATACTCTCCTGCTCACCAGAAAGCATCCATCACATGTATGCTTAGTTTCAGTGCAGATTGTAAGGCACCTACAAGAAACACTTGGTAGGAGTGAGAACCAAACAGACCCCTTGTAGGTATAACCTGTTTAGAATACTAGATGAAGCACAGGGCATACAATGTGGCATACGAGGAATGTACCATAAACATTCTGCCTTACAGTCAGAACTGTTCTAACAGAAAACAGATCCTTGAAGAATAGGGATAAGGGCACCTGAGGGATACATAGGGGTGAGAATTCCTTATACCTTGCAAGATCCTGTGTTGAGGGAAACTCAACTAACAATGGAAACACTGGTACCAATCACCTTAGCCAAAAAGATAGTCATAGTGTAAGCAGGGCATCTACCTAAAGAAATAGACTGCTTGTCGGATGACCGAACATCACCTTGTGAGAAGATATAGCTGGTTAGGCCTGGGTTCCCAAAATGAACTTAACCCCAGTGAGGCTTAAAGGTAATCACATGAGCCACGGAGGCTGTAACACCTGGAGAGATGTTCAGAATCACACAATAAACCAGTCTGTCATCATTCCCAGTGCCATAACTAGAGGGGGGCGGGCCCTGGTGCTTGACGTGCAGCCGGGCCCCGCCCCCTCCGTACACAGTGGCTTTCGCACCCACTGCTCCCCCGGTAGTTCCGCCACTGATCATTCCACATGTAAGGAACATATCTGTATGTAAGATTATCACTATCCTACATATATGACGTCCATCAATGAAGCTGACTCCAAGACTGGAGTGGCCATATGGATATTCCTGTAAGTGACAGAAGGGCCTTGAATATACCAGACTAAAGCAATTTGGGTCAGATGGACTAGAATGTACTCAAACCTAGAGTGTATCAGGAGAGACTGAGCCTCACCAGAAAGTCCTCTCTCTATAGAACAACAATGTGAATCCAGAAAACAAGCAAGGCTAATAGGAGAGTAGTAACTATAAGGTTACCTGACAGAGAGCCCTGTGACTATGTACTCTAGACACACAATGCTCATCCCATGTAATGGGAATCCTCACCGTAGAGGAAACCATGTAACAGATTTTGACTAGCAACGCATCCAAACATCTAGTTAGGAGCTAGACACTGCAGCACAGATAACTTAAATTTCCTCAATTTATCCACTAAAATTAAAATCCACAAGGCTGGCAGATGTAGGAGATTGCACTATCCTGAAATAACTGCAAATGCCTCAGGTAAGAGAAGACTGATACTCTAAGACATTATATCCTGAAGCAATAGAACAGGTAGAATAACAAGGATGCAGCCGTGAGGAGGCATGTTCCAATACTGCTGGTCACTTAAGAGGGCACTGGCTTATAAAAAAAATGAAGAATCAGTACTCGTTGAATGCTTCCATCCTCTGTAGTTTAACCAGTTACCTATGCATAATGGAAAAATAGCCAGCCCTATATCCTGAACTGCTTATACCAACCATGTTTTGTAACCTGGCAAATCTAATTGCCCGAAGATCTTGCATGGGTCAAGTGGTCAAGTGGATCTTATTGCTGTTTTAGCCATATACAGCAATACAGTACATAGTGGAAACGAATAATGTTTCTCCAGAACCCATGGTGCTATAGCTAAGACTATATAAGGGTATATCGAGTGTGAGTTTTGTTTTTTTTGTTGAGGTGGACACTAAACAGTCCTGTTGGGCAAGGCAGACTTACATTTTTATGTAAAACTGCATAACAACTAATTGAACCTAGAACTATGCATCCATAGTACCTGAACCAAGGCCATCTCTACTGTCTAACAGACACTCTGCTTGATGAAAGACTCCAGTAACCTGAAAACTGTGGTCTGAGGATAGACCCTAAGCTGCAACCAGCCCTATTTAGGACAAGCCCTCAAAGAGCTCCCAGAGTGGCCTGATGTCTGTATGGATACTATGTAGGTCTATGTAGGCATCCTACCTTACCAATGACATCAGTATGACAAAGCCCATGAACTGACACCTATGTAAAACATTATACCATGACCCTATGCTTATCAATAGTATGTGCCAATGCATAACCCTGGGTAGAAGCCACCACCTCAAGCTTGTAGGTGGTACTGAGAACCCACCCAACTAGTGGTACGATCACATATAGGGATATTTCAGCCTAGAAAAGGAAGTTGTCTTCTTTCTTCTCTATCACAGGTAAAATATTGTAAAATCATGTATTGTGTGTGAACACATATATACATACAAACACACCCATGTACCCCTACATACAGGTACATACAATACATACACACGCACACACATAAGTGTTACAGCTAACCAATTGGGTAAGTATCCCATCCATAAAAATAATGGGGGGGTGTAGGGGCCACATACACCACTGCCGCTGGACGCCTTTTGGGCAGGCCAGGGGGGCACCCGGATGGGGGGACAAGCACTTGCCACCAAATGCTCCAAAAGCAGTAAGGAAGGCAACAGGCAGACAAGGAGTACCAAAAAACATGCACCTCAGTGTCTTACCTGATTCAGGATTTAAAGCAGAAGACTCCAAGATATGAGGTAGTGTGCTGGGGGACAAAAGGTCCCATGGACCAAACCCCCTGTCCCTAGGACGTCTTATGGGCAGGCCTATGCTTTCCCAAAGATAAAAAGAAAGATTTTGCTTCAAATGGGAACAAAAGCAAAAAAGAAGGACAAAAAAGACACCGGTAAGTGGGTGTGGTTGGCCTTTTAAAGGTTTGGGGAGGGTCCTTCTGATGGGAGCAGGGGGAGGGGCTATCCCGGTTAGTACTGACATGGAGTTCGAAAGGGGAAAACTGATTTTTCATTGTGTCCCAGAAACAGCTAAAAACTGAAAACTAAGTGCTCACTTCATCAATGAATCTTGGCATCTTACCACTGAGTAGCAGTTTTTCTTGAACAGATTCAGATATTTTAAAGTATTAATTATGCCTGTGTTGTAGGTACTATGCACTTTTGAAAAGGTGTCATATTTATGCTCACATACAGAAAATAAAATAGTCTATGGCACAGGAACAGTCTGGGAAGGACAAACTAAAACTAAATGTAGGGAAGATTGAGGTACAGACAACTCAGGAATAGATAGCTGGAGGGCAGACTCAGCAATAGGCAGTTGGAGGCCAGCTCAGGGACAGATACTGTAAATGAGCTGATAGATGTTTGTTCTGTAGAGGCCTTAGTCAAACAGACAGACAGGCAGATAGAGAGTGCTGGTGGCAATATGACCCCCAAACAACAACTTGACCAAGAGACCAGTCTATGGTAGGATTGTAAAGGCAAGGCAGTCCAAGTATTATTGGTACGGGGGGGGGCTGTGAATAGTCAAATTAGTCTTTCCCAATATGGATTCTATGGTCTATTAGATAGCAGAATGATTGCCCAGATGAATTTCATAATACAAGATGAACCCGTAGGCAAATGACCAGGAGCATCAAATTCTTTTTAAGAACAGCTATAACATTATACAGAAGTGGAGGGAGGATTAGGGTTACCACTTGTACTGTTTTCACCCGGAAGGAAGGGCTGTCCAGGTAAAAACTTCCTATCCGGATTTCCATATTAGGAACTCCAGACAAGGCATTCTTAATGGCATGGTGATCAGCCAATCTCTGATCGCCGTGTCATAACCCTGCTCCCTCTCCTCTTCCGACCTCACCTGCAATGCCCACCAATGTCACCTGCCCCACCCCTGACATCACCTGCCTGCCCCCTGTACGGAGTTGATATATTGAAAAGGTAGCAACCCTAGGGAGGACTGAAAATTAAATTGAATAAGACAGTGGTTCAAAAAGCCACTGCAGATCAAAGGGTGGACTGTGAAGAGTGAGATAGATGCAGTATGTGGTTTGTCGTACTAACAGTACCCCAATGGCTTGTTCAAAGTAGGTTTGCTGCATCTGAAATGTGTCCATGGGTGCTCACAGACATTGGAAGATATTTGTCAGGTCTGACTGAACTTCCTCAGTGGAGTTCATAACCAGTTCATACTAGGGACCAATATAAACCACTACTTAAAGACTAAGGATGATGCTGAGCTATAACAAGTGCTTGGTAAATAGGGATGTAGCGAACTTGCGTCAAAAATGCGAACGGTTCGCGAACGGTTCGCGAACATCGCGAACCCCATAGACTTCAATGGGAAGGCGAATTTTAAAAGCTAGAAAAGACATTTCTGGCCAGAAAAATGATTTTAAAGTTGTTTAAAGGGTGCAACGACCTGGACAGTGCCATGCCAGAGGGGGATCAAGGGCAAAAATGTTTCTAAAAAATCCATTGTTGACACAGCGCTGCGTTTTGTGCTGTAAAGGGCAGAAATCACACTACATTTCTAAACCCTGTGTAATAAAATGCTTTAAAACGTCCGGCGTCTACATGCCAATCAAGTCGTGTAAAGGTTACAGCCTGTTCACATGCAAAGACGAAACGCGGTGCTTACTGCAACGCAAAAAGACGCAAAGAGCTTTAATGAATGATACCGTCAAGTGAGCAAATAATAGTTTTTAATTACTAGTTGAGCTTGTCACCTCCAGGATGTTCGTCCTGTTGGTGGCAATATTTCTGTAGTGGTGTGTTTAGCAGTCACCGTGCTTGTCTGCACGTGCACGGTCAGGCAGAGGTAATTCAATGTACAGTGAAGTGAACCAAAAAACACTGATTCTGCAGTGTGGGCCCAGTTTTGGTGTACTTTATTGATCACCTGCGGTGACCATAAAAGATGCGATTTTGTCACTGTTGCAGAACCCTGAAAAATTAGGCATGTGTACTTTCCTGAAAAATTATCTTTTTTTTGTCGCAGCCACTGAAGCACAGAGGCCAGAAAAAATATGCCATATAAATGCTGAAAATATTAATTTTTTTTTGTCGCAGCCACTGCAGCACAGAGGCCAGAAAAAATATGCCATATAAATGCTGAAAATATTAATTTTTTTTTTGTCGCAGCCACTGCAGCACAGAGGCCAGAAAAAATATGCCATATAAATGCAAACAATATTCATTTTTTTTGGTCGCAGCCACTGCAGCACAGAGGCCAGGAAAAATATGCCATATAAATGCTAACAATGTAAATTTTTTTTGTCGCAGACACTGAAGCACAGAGGCCAGAAAAAATATGCCATATAAATGCTGAAAATATTCATTTTTTTGTCACAGCCACTGAAGCACAGAGGCCAGAAAAACTCAGGATTTACCTGGATTCAAATTAAACCAGTAGGGTTTGCACCCTAGTTTGTAACGGTGGTGGAGGGAGGAGGACGCTAAAGGACAGCTGTATGTGGAGTCATGAGGCGTGCAGAGAAGGACAGCTGCATGGGGAGTCAGAATCACAAACTCAGCACAAGTCTTCCGGCGTGCAGTAACCCTCCGAGATCCACCCCTCATTCATTTTAATAAAGGTCAGGTAATCCACACTTTTGTGACCTAGGCGAGTTCTCTTCTCAGTTACAATCCCTCCTGCTGCACTGAAGGTCCTTTCTGAGAGGACACTTGAGGCGGGGCAAGACAAGAGGTTCATGGCAAATTGTGACAGCTCTGGCCACAGATCAAGCCTGCGCACCCAGTAGTCCAGGGGTTCATCGCTCCTCAGAGTGTCGATATCTGCAGTTAATGCCAGGTAGTCCGCTACCTGCCGGTCGAGGCGTTCTTTGAGGGTGGATCCCGAACGGTTCTGCCGCTGCCTTGGACTGAAAAACATTTGCATGTCTGACGTTACAGAGTGGCCAAAGTGCTTTGTCCTTGCAGGTGCGCTCGTGGCAGGATTACTGGCACCTCTGCCCCTGGAATGTTGATGAGTTCCTGAAGTGACATCACCCTTAAAAGCATTGTACAACATGTTTTGCAGGCTGGTTTCTAAATGCAGCATCCTTTCAGACTTGTGGTATGTTGGTAACATTTCTGCCACTTTATGCTTGTACCGAGGGTCTAGTAGAGTCGCGACCCAGTACAGGTCCTTCTCCTTAAGCCTCTTGATACGGGGGTCCTTCAACAGGCATGACAGCATGAAAGACCCCATTCTCACAAGGTTGGATGCAGAGGTATCCATCTCCGCTTCCTCGTTATCAAGGACTGCATCATCCACGGTCTCCTCCCCCCAGCCACGTACAAGACCAGGGGTCCCCAAAAGGTCACCACTAGCCCCCTGGGAAGCCTGCTCCTGTTGGTCCTCCTCCTCCACAAAGCCACCTTCCTCCTCTGACTCCACTTCTGACACCTCTCCCTGCGTTGCAGCAGGTGCCTGGGTTCGTTCTGGTGATTCCGACCAGAAATCGTGCGCTTCCTGCTCCTCGTCACGCTGGTCTACAGCCTCATCTGTCACTCGTCGCACGGCACGCTCCAGGAAGAAAGCAAAGGGTATTAGGTCGCTGATGGTGCCTTCGGTGCGACTGACCATATTTGTAACCTCTTCAAAAGGGCGCATGAGCCTGCAGGCATCGCGCATAAGCACCCAGTAACGGGGTAAAAAAATCCCCAGCTCTGCAGATCCAGTCCTACCACCCAGTTCAAACAGGTATTCGTTGACGGCTCTTTGTTGTTGCAGCAGACGTTCCAACATGAGGAGCGTTGAATTCCAGCGAGTCTGGCTGTCGCAAATCAAACGCCTGACTGGCATGTTGTACCGCTGCTGAATGTCAGCAAGGCGTGCCATGGCTGTGTAGGACCGTCTGAAATGGGCCAACACCTTCCTGGACTGCCTGAGAACGTCCTGGAATCCTGGGTACTTTGAGACAAAACGTTGTACTATTAAATTCAGAACATGTGCCATGCAGGGCACATGTGTTAAATTGCCCAGTCTCAGTGCTGCCAACAGATTGCTTCCATTGTCACACACCACTTTTCCGATCTTCAGTTGGTGTGGGGTCAGCCACCGATTGGCCTGTGACTGCAGAGATGACAGGAGTACAGATCCGGTATGGTTTTTGCTTTCCAGGCACGTCATCCCCAAGACAGCATGACAACGGCGTACCTGGCACGTCGAATAGCCTAGGGGGAGCTGGGGGTGCACAGGTGTGGAGGAGGAGGACCCAGCAGCAGAGGACGAAGAAGAGGAAGAAGACGAGGTAGAGAGCGAAGGAGGAGTAGAGGTGGTGGCAGAACCGCTTGCAATCCGTGGCGGTGACACCAACTCCACTGTCGTTGTTGAGCTACACATTCCCTGCTTCCCAGCCATTACCAAGTTCACCCAGTGGGCAGTGTAGGTGACATACCTGCCCTCAGGGTCGGACTGGGGGGACCGGGGCCCACCGGGACTGCTGGTCCAGGGCCCCCCGCCCCCCTACTTCGCCGCTCGAACGCCTCCATGCGCATGCACGAGCGCACTTCTCGGCGCGCATGCGCAAGCGCCGATGCGATGCGCATCGCCGAAAACTTTTTAACATTTTTTATACTATTAGAGGGGGTCTGGCCCGGCAGGGGCCCACGAGGGTCGGGGCCCACCGGGTTTTTTCCCGGTGTCCCGCCGGGCCAGTCCGACACTGCCTGCCCTGACCATGCTTGGAGGACCATGCGTCATATGGACCTTTGGCCCAACACTAAGTGACAGAGATGCGGTGACTTGGCTCTGCACATGGTGGTACAGGTGTGGTATTCCCTTTTTTGAAAAAAAATTGCGGCTGGGTACCTTCCACTGCGGTGTCCCAATTGCTACAAATTTGCGGAAGGCCTCAGAGTCCACCAGCTGGTATGGTAAAAGCTGGCGGGCTAAGAGTGCGGACAAGCCAGCTGTCAGACGCCGGGCAAGGGGGTGCCTCGCAGACATTGGCTTCTTACGCTCAAACATGGCCCTCACAGAAACTTGGCTGGGGGCAGATGACTGGGAATGGGAACTGGTGGTCAAGGTGGAAGGCGGAGTGGAGGGTGGTTCAGACGGGTGAAGGACAGCAGAGGTAGAGCAGTAAGATGCTGGACCAGAAGGAGGGTGGCTTTTAGTTTGCCTGTTGCCTTTGAGGTGTTGCTCCCAAAGTGCTTTGTGCTTGCCGTTCATGTGCCTTCGCATAGAAGTTGTACCTATGTGGCTGTTGGGCTTCCCAAGACTCAGTTTCTGACTGCACTCATTGCAAATGACAACGCTTTTGTCAGAGGCACACACATTAAAAAAATCCCACACTACTGACCTTTTTGAGGCTGGCAATCTGGCGGTAACAGTAGAAGTCGGCGGCGTTGGCGGCAATGGCGGGTGCGTTGGCCGGCTGACCACAGGTGCCGATACATGTTGTTGCCCTACTGTTCCCTGCGAGCTGTTCTCCCTGCTTCTTCTAAGTCTTATTCTCCTCCTGCCTCTCTGACTCTCCGTCTCTCCATCTGAACTATCCTCCTCTTGCTCTCTTCTACTGGGCACCCATAAAACATCAATCTCCTCATCCTCATTCTCCTCAGATGCATCAATTTCTTCTACCAGCTCACAGAAGGATGCAGCAGCGGGGACCTCCTCGTCATCACTCATTATGTCCATCTCTGTTGTGTTCTCTGCCAGAATTAAATCTGGTGTAACGTCCTCATCTCCTTCATCTTCTTCTGCCAATAATGGTTGCGCATCACTCAGTTCAAGAAACTCATGTGAAAATAACTCCTCTGACTCCAGTGAAGAAGGGGCGCCGGTGGTGGAGGAAGTGTTACGTGGGGTGCCCATAGCAGTGGAGGATGAGGATGTTGTGGTAAAGTTAGAAACGGTAGAGGATGGGGTGTGCTGTGTAAGCCAGTCAACTACCTCTTCAGCATTTTGGGAGTTCAGGGTCATTGCCTTTTTAAAACTGGGCAATTTCCTAGGGCCACAGGATAGCATAGCAGCACGGCCCCTAGTGCCTCTGCGTGGCGGCCTGCCTTTGCCTGGCATTATTTTTAAAACAACAACAACAACAACTCAGGTGGTGTTTCTAGAGACGGTATTATTATTGATATTTAGACAGAATGTGAACAAGCTCACACAGCTAAGTGGCAGTGGTTTGAAAATGAAGAAGAAGAACACACTGGGCAAACAAGGCCTACAAGGTCAACGTATACACTACTACAGCAGTGGATACGGAATATATTATTGCTGCCTGAAAAACGTCACTCGGGTGGTGTTTCTAGAGACGGTACTATTATTGATATTTAGACAGAATGTGAACAAGCTCACACAGCTAGATGGTTGTTGTTTGAAAATGAAGAACACACTGAGCAAATAATGCCTACAAGGTTAACGTATACACTACTACAGCAGTGGATACGGAATATATTATTGCTGCCTGAAAAACGTCACTCGGGTGGTGTTTCTAGAGACGGTATTATTATTGATATTTAGACAGAATGTGAACAAGCTCACACAGCTAGATGGTTGTTGTTTGAAAATGAAGAACACACTGAGCAAATAATGCCTACAAGGTTAACGTATACACTACTACAGCAGTGGATACGGAATATATTATTGCTGCCTGAAAAACGTCACTCGGGTGGTGTTTCTAGAGACGGTATTATTATTGATATTTAGACAGAATGTGAACAAGCTCACACAGCTAGATGGAAGTTGTTTGAAAATGAAGAAGAAGAACACACTGGGCAAACAAGGCCTACAAGGTCAACGTATACACTACTACAGCAGTGGATACGGAATATATTATTGCTGCCTGAAAAACGTCACTCGGGTGGTGTTTCTAGAGACGGTACTATTATTGATATTTAGACAGAATGTGAACAAGCTCACACAGCTAGATGGTTGTTGTTTGAAAATGAAGAACACACTGAGCAAATAATGCCTGCAAGGTTAACGTATACACTACTACAGCAGTGGGTACAGAATATATTATTGCTGCCTGAAAAACGTCACTCGGGTGGTGTTTCTAGAGACGGTATTATTATTGATATTTAGACAGAATGTGAACAAGCTCACACAGCTAGATGGAAGTTGTTTGAAAATGAAGAAGAAGAACACACTGGGCAAACAAGGCCTACAAGGTCAACGTATACACTACTACAGCAGTGGATACGGAATATATTATTGCTGCCTGAAAAACGTCACTCGGGTGGTGTTTCTAGAGACGGTACTATTATTGATATTTAGACAGAATGTGAACAAGCTCACACAGCTAGATGGTTGTTGTTTGAAAATGAAGAACACACTGAGCAAATAATGCCTACAAGGTTAACGTATACACTACTACAGCAGTGGATACGGAATATATTATTGCTGCCTGAAAAACGTCACTCGGGTGGTGTTTCTAGAGACGGTATTATTATTGATATTTAGACAGAATGTGAACAAGCTCACACAGCTAGATGGTTGTTGTTTGAAAATGAAGAACACACTGAGCAAATAATGCCTGCAAGGTTAACGTATACACTATTACAGCAGTGGGTACGGAATATATTATTGCTGCCTGAAAAACGTCACTCGGGTGGTGTTTCTAGAGACGGTATTATTATTGATATTTAGACAGAATGTGAACAAGCTCACCAGCTAGATGGTTGTTGTTTGAAAATGAAGAACACACTGAGCAAATAATGCCTGCAAGTGCACTACTATTGGTGCCCTACTATGAAGAACAGCAACAGCACTGTACACGTTAAAGAACAGTAAGATAAGTAAAAGAAAAAAAAAATATATGTATATTAAAAAAAATATTTTTCTCGGGTTGGTGCTGCTGAACTACTAGGAGCAGCACAGTAGCACACCAGTCCCACTCCCCAACACTGCTAGACTAATAGCACTGGGCTTATAGTAGCAACTAGCAAAGTAAAAAAACAAAAAAGAAAATAAAAGCAGTCCTTACAAGGACTATTGGGTTATTACAGCAGTCAGCAGATGAGATCAGAAGAGATCAGTGCCCACAGCAGGCAGCTACATACAGAGCACTGCAGTAGAAGGTAGATTACTAGCCAGCAAAGCTACCCTAAAATGTCCCTCAAATCCCTGCAGACTTCTGTCCCTCCAATACAGAGCAGTATCAAGTAGATTACTAGCCAGCAAACTTACTATCAACTGTCCCTCAAAGAAATCAGTGAAATCAGTAACAGCTCTCTCCCTACACTAGCTCTTGCAAGCACACACAGGCAGAATGAAAAAACGCTGCAGGGCTTCAGTTTATATATGGAAGGGGAGTGGTCCAGGGGGTGTGGGGGTGGTCCAGGAGGGAGAGCTTCCTGATTGGCTGCCATGTATCTGCTGGTCTGGGGTGAGAGGTCAAAAAAAAGCGCCAGGTAAGGCGAACCCAAAATGGCGAACGTCGCGCGACGTTCGCGAACTTGCGGCGGACGCGAACAGCCGATGTTCGCGCGAACAAGTTCGCCGGCGAACAGTCCGCGACATCCCTATTGGTAAACAGGAACAACTTTATTAAAGGCCATCCAAGGTTAACAAGACAGAATATAGAAAAATGGAGTATAAAAAGGCAAGGCAAGGAACATCTACTGTAGGGTTAACAGTTCAGATACTGGCTGATGGCCAGGGTACATATCGTGCAGCAGGATCAAAAACATGTGTACTCACAGCACAATTGTTCCAACAGGTCCAACAGGACCACAGACAGGATGACGAAAAGAAATTAATTAACACATCAATGACAACAAGTATGAATTTTGTGCCACTGGGCACACTCCTTCTGTTGGTGTGATACTTGCTGTATATTGATCACATGAGCCAGTCCTCAGCCTCCCAGCTGAGTTGCAATGGCACTGAAATTACTTGGTTGGCATGGCTCCTTGACATCATTGACCCACACAAGCACTGGATGCCATTACCTTACAAAGACAAGGCAGGATTAGCCAACGAATACAATTGCACTGGGCTGCCCGCTCTTAATAAACTTAATGTGTCCTGTGAATTTTTAAAATTGGAATTATTGTTACTGCAAGAAGATGCTTTTTAACAATTCCCTTTTTGAAAAACTGCTTTGTTTCGAAATAAAGGCAGCTGCTGGCAGAAAAAAGGATAGCCGAGTTTGTTGTGGAAAATTTATTGCACAGAGCAGTGGTTGTATTCTGGTTGAAAAAAACCACAGCTACAAATCACTGCACAAGCACTGTGGGTTTCCTACTCTGATTACACTTTTGATCAAAATGTCATTAATAAAAGCACTAGAATGACCTTGTCCTTAAAGAAACTTAGCAAATGAAAACATAGTAACACTGCCATCACAAACCAAATACTGTATAAATTATTAGACATTGGAAATATAATGCGCCCAAAGCCTGACTTACATGACAGAACATTGTAGACATGGCGTATGTGTTTGTTTTTTGCTGGAAATAAAGACTCCCAACTCATTAATTGTCCTTTCATTTTGGCTACACTACTCAAACATATATTTTCCAGCCATCTGTCTTACCAGTGGCTTAACCCAGCAGAGGAAGCTAAATAGTAGACAGAGTAGGATAAAAATGTAAAAGCACTAGAGAAAATGGCTTCGTTCCCGGCTCTACTTTATGCTGAAGTCCTGCGGACTAAAATCTGTTGCTAGATGCTAATACACAAAGCATGAGAGTTGCACCTTATAGCAACAGGGCTAAGAACTTGATTGTGGAAAAGGTATTGGAGGAACCTTATGTTAGCACAGATGTTAACTACACATAGCTTTGAGTGTGGACTAATAGTGAGCACTGCAGGAGGGCTGTGCTGTCTTTTCTGCATTGCCGCCCCTTTCAGCAGGTGTTTCTCTTCGACACTTAAAGTTTCTCAAAACAGTGCTTAATGAAGATTAATTAGTTTAGCAGCATGGTACAGGATACGCACATGTTGAATGATGCTAATACAAAAGTAATTTTGTAGAACACATTCATCTACTACTGATAATTCATCTAACTAAGTTTATTCTTTAACGGTTCTGGGCGAAAGTCGTTCATGTAACATCATTTGGTAAATGGTTTAAACTTGAATTGTAAGAAATGAAAGCATAAACGTATATAATTGTAGACCTAGTTTTCACTAGAGTTATTGTTGTGTTGCAGTAAAATCACCACTTTGTTGCATACTATATATTGACTGCTGTTCTGATCTGACTCAGATCAATGCCGCAGTACAATTGTATGACTGTATTAGAAGCCAGTAGATGTGTATTATGTGATTTCCTACTGATGTTTAATCCACCTGACACTGTAGTTGGTCTAACTGCAATCTAGGAAATGAGGATTATTCTTATAATACTACAGTTTCTTTCATCAGATTTTATTGGGTGCTACTAGTTAAAGAATCCATAGTTGAGCACTATCCAAAGCACTATATACCTCACAATTGGTTTCAATATTCTGTCCATGGGGCCCAAAGCAGTGTAAGGGGGGCCTGGGTTTAAGACAAATTAGAGTGACATTTGAGAGTAAAATATATTTGACACCCCTGGAACTGCTTGAGAGTGATTTTCATATTTTCATTTATCTTTCTTATAAAGTATGTGGTACCCAACCAAATGTTGATCTGACTGGGGGGAGTCTAAAAAGTAATATGGAGCACCAAGCTGAAAGAGAAGCACTTGTAGATAAAATGTATCTGTGTGGCCACACGTTTCCCACGTATAGAAAATCAGGATACAAATTTCTGTGCTTGTTTTCTTAGGTGGGGTAATTTTTCCAAGACAAGACAGTACATTATTGAGAGATTACCATAAATAAAATAGTTACCTATCCCATGACATCACTCCATTATGTTTTCTCATATTGTCAAAAGCAATGTTGCACAATGCAAAAGGACGAATCCTCCTCTTGGAGCTAAGACAAGATAATATAGTGAATAAAGTACCCCCTCTTGTAAAATATAAGGATATTATAAGTTACCGAGGAGTTTCATGGCCATATAAAAACATGAGGCCGAAGGCCGAGTGTTTTTATACAGGTCATGGAACTCCGAGGTAACTTCTAAAATCCTCATATTTTACAACTGGGGGTACTTTATTTATTATAATACATAAGTTTCAGTGAGTCATGTGACAGAAATGACATCAGAATTCACCGTTTATAACTGATGACATCAGAACCGTTTATAAGGATATAATTTACAAGATATTCATGGCTTTTGTGTATTATATGATTATATTCACAGTGAGACTGATGAGTGCTAAGAACTACAATGCATGCACACTGAAATATGTCCTCAAACATGTGACAATGTAAACATGATGCTTGTAGGTTTAAAATTAAAGCAATAGTAAAGAAAATCTGTGCCATTGTCTTTGTAGGAAGTGGCTTCTCTTTAGAAAAAGCAAGCTTAGAAAAAACTAAATATTATCTCAGATGGGTCTACTTTTGGGAATCCAAAGCACTCTGTAGGACTGATATGGAGAAAAATAAGCTTGAAGGAAACGAGTGGGAGACCCGAGAGCTAGAAGGTGATGGGCAGTGCAGCCAAGTACTATTTGTGCTGAAAAGCAGGAGGCATTCTATGCAAGCTGGCTTTTAAGTCTTTTCAAAAATGAATACACAAAATACTATTAAAAGACAAATGGGGAATGTAATATTGGTCTCTAACGCAAACTTTGTTCACAATTCCTTTGCAACGCAAATAAATGTTCGCAAAGTGAACAATTTCGCCTTTGCAAACACTTTGCCCGTAAATGACAGTAAAACAGCAATTTTATAGTTTGCGATAGTGTGCAGTGTATGCAATAAATCTTCTTCATGAAAAAGTTATGTCTGCGCCAAAAGTTTACGCCACCTTCAAGCAGGTCTTAAAGGTTTGCAATGCGCAATTAAGATTTGCAATGCAATGGAATTCTAATGAAGAATTTTACATTGCGACATGCAAATTCTTATTTGCAATTTTTTTTTCTTATTACATTTCCCCCAAAGCTTTTATAAACATTTATAACCGTCCTACATTCTTACTGTCATGTAGAATCTATTTTGCCTTTGTCCACTCAGAATATTCAGCATTCAGTCTGCCTGTGCAGGATCAGACAGACATGGCCCACCGGGAATGCGACTCAAAGGCCCTTCATAGGGCATTCCAAACGCCACCCCCATCCCCCCCGCGCATGCGTGCATGCTGATGCCACATACTTCTGTGCTTGCTGGGTCTGCAGGACTCATAAAGGACGGGGCAAACTTGGCATTGTGTAGAACATGCAACTAAGAAAATGACCTCCCTTTTAAACAGAACAGGGATTTGATGCCCCTATGTTACAATATGTATTTACAGTATTTAAGATGGCTAAAATGTTGACATGCAAGTTGCAGAGCAAATTATTAATCCTGTATCAAACGTATAGCAATTCTGTATTGCAATTGCACCACTTCCAATGATTAGCATCGGTAACAGCATTAGTAGCCAATTAATTTGCAACAAGGTAATTGTGGCTATTTATGCAAGGCAGTGTTCCCCATCCAGTAGCTTGTTAGCAACATGTTGCTCTCCAACCCCTTGGATGTTGCTCCCAATGGCATCAAAGCAGGTGCTTATTTTTGAATTCCAGGCTTGGAGGCAAGTTTTGGTTGCATAAAAACCAGGTGTACTGCCAAACAGAGCCTCCTGTAGGCTGCCAGACCATATAGGGGCTACCAATAGCCAATTGCAGCCCTTATTTGGCACTACCCAGGATTTTTCATGCTTGTGTTGCTCCCCAACTCTTTTTACATCTGAATGTTGATCTCGGGTGAAAAAGGTTGGGGACCCCTGCACTAAGGGATCCCTGGAATGCAGAGGCGATCCTGGCCCCTCCGCCTCCTGAGGCAGCTTTGTGTTGCTGCCGCCCCCCCCCCCCCCCCGGTGTACTCATCTTTTTGTTTTGGGAGGGGATCCACGAGAGCGTGGAAAAGGCCAGGACACTAGCACAGAGAGCATAATTGCGCCCTCTGCCTAGAAGAGACGAATTTCCATTTTCAAAACCCCGAATTCAGCTCCTAAAGTACCAGGAACAGCATTTTTGCCGCCCCTGGTACATAGTGGGTAGCTACCGCCTGAGGCGAGTTGACTTTCTTAGCATTCATGCATCTACTTACTGTGCATGCTGTTCATCAGACACATTGGCATTTCCTGGAAGTGGCTGCAACTTGTGTGTATGTGTGTATTTCACAATAGCACTTTACACTTGCGTTCATAAATGAGCCTCAATTTAATTCAATTCAAGCAGCTAGCTGGACGGAAGAGGAAAAACAGCCACACATTTTCATTGCTTGCTTTAAAATATCCCTACAGTTTCATCCTTCTGTGACTGCCAGGGTGCTAATATAAAGCTCTTTTATTACAACATCTGGTTTGAACAATGATTTCTCATTCTTTTGGCAAAGGAGACATTCAGTACCTAATTAATGATTCTCTAGGGCACAGGCAGAAGCAGTGTAATAATATCACTATATTTAAGAACAAAGTTGCTGGCTAGTGTATTTAATAATAAAAAACATAAAACCACACTGTTCCAGAAAGTCTCATGTGCAAAGCATTAGGACAGAATAAATCTAATTTATCAATATCATATGTGATAAACTACAGAGTAGAAAGAGTACAACGTACTGTTTTTCCCTAGTTTCAAAATAAAGCTCTAATGCCTTTTCAAGTTCAGCACGGTGCATGTTATCAAGAATGCTTTATAGGGTTTTGTAAATAAGGGGATCCTTATATGTGATATTAAAAATTCATCAAACCAGTTTATATTAGCATATAATTATTTGCAAGGAATTATTTGATTACAGTAGAATAGTTGATCAGCCAAAAAATTGGATTTGTATATTTAAACTAGGGATGCACCGAATCCACTATTTTGGATTCGGCCGAACCCCCGAATCCTTCGTGAAAGATTCGGCCGAATACCGAACCCTAATTTGCATATGCAAATTAGGGGTTGAAAGGGGAAAACATTTTTTACTTCCTTGTTTTGTGACAAAAAGTCACGCAATTGCCCTCCCCGCCCCTAATTTGCATATGCAAATTCGGATTCGGTTCAGCCGGGCAGAAGAATTCGGCCGAATCCGAATCCTGCTGAAAAAGGCCGGAACCTGGCCGAATCCCCAACCGAATCCTGGATTCGATGCATCCCTAATTTAAACAAAGGCCTTTGAGGCATTCCATTGTTGATTTTTCAGTCTATTCTGCTATTAAGAATTAAGTGGCATAAAAAGCTTGCTATTTCTCTGCACAAATACCAGGTCTTACAGTGCCTCAAGAACCAGCCAACATGAACACATCTCATAATGAACAATTAATGTCAGCTACCGGGTACTTGCCAGTATGTACATCACCGAGAATCATCAGTGCAGAAGAAGACACACGTTGTATCTCTGTAATGCAAGAATAATTAACAAGGAATTTAAAGGTTGTTTAAAAATTATTTTAAGTCAGAACATAGATCATAACCATTTTTTACAAACTCAAAGTGATTTCTAATTAATATTATAGCCTTTGCAGAAAGAGTCTTTCTTCATAATGTCATTTTCCAGCACCAACTCATTGCCCTGTGATGCCTGCCTTAAGCTATCAGTAGGGTTGCCACCTTTTCTGGAAAAAAAATACCGGCCTTCCTATATATTTATCTTTTTTCCCTATTAATAACATTGGGATCAACCTGCGTTTTTACCGGCCAGGCCAGTAAAATACCGGCCAGGTGGCAACCCTAGCTATCAGTGATATGGGCATTTCTGCAGGAAAATGGGGATGTCACTGTGCGTGTGAAAGAGAGTAGTCTGGAAAGAGATCTTTCTGGTTCTTAGGTTTATATAGATAAGAACCATTTTGTTAATTTATTTCATTTCAAAGCAACTGAACATTGTGCCAAACACCAATTATTATGCCTCCCACCAGCATGGGAATGTAGTCCTTTGCCCTCCATGACAGTTGTTGTGTTACACGATTCATTTTAAACTGTGCAATGCCTGTTTGCAAACTAAACAGATTAATAATAATCAAAACATCCCACTTAGCCAATGTTGAAAAATGAGTGCAGAAAGCAAATAAATGGAGCTTTGAACAGGCAAGGCAAGGTCAGTTCAAGGTGAAGTCAGGGAAAGGTAAAAGTTAGAACAGGAAGCAGACATCAGGAACAGGCAAGGCAGGGGTCAGGACAAGGTCAAGGCTAGGAAAGGATGGCCATATAATGCTCCGGCAAGGAGTGTTCAGAGGGCTGGGCTTAAATATGGCAGAGTCAGCCCTGATTGGCTGACTGCAACCAATCAGGCTGCAGCTGGGCTGGGGCTGCAGAGGTCAGGTAACATATAATGAGCCAAACGCAGTGAGCCAGAAACCCAAAGGTACCTGGCTTGAATCCCAGCAGAGCCTGACAAACTGACTGCATCGACAATGCAAATGCAGTTGAAATAACCCCTCTTTATTTTTCAATTATCATGGAAATCAAGTGATTCGAAAAAAAGGGTGATTGATTCAGTTCTTTGATTTCTGTTTAATCTCACACACAACATTTTCTCCTCCAGCGGAAACCACTAATTAAGTCCTTTTGTTCCAGTGTGCATATTCAGGCTGAAATCTGGCCTGTATTGTGGAATTCAAATGAGGGACAAAAAGATTTGCTGCACAGAGTGCGGTGAAATGTATTTGGCCACGCCCATTTTTATGGCCATACCCCCTAATTACCATGTTCATCTTACAAAATTTGTTAGGTTATGAGGTTAACGGGGTAATGTAATAAAAATCGCTAACGGAAAAACTATTCGCAATGCGAAAAGTTATGCCTCTGCGTGAACAAATTTTGCTTTGTGCGAATTTAATTTAGCTTTTGCAAGCCCGGAAACTGTTTAGCGACCACTTCCGACAGTGAAAGACCGTTTGCGAATTTTATAGTTTGCGCCAATGCGCAGTCAATGTAATAAAACTTCTTACTGAAAAAGTCGTTATGTTTGCTCCAAAAGATTACATCACCTTCAAGCACTTCTTATGAGTGCGCAATTAAAATTCGCAATGCGCAATTAAAATTTGCAATGCAATAACAGTTTAAAGAACAATATTACATTGCGAGATGTGGATTTTTAGTCTTATTGGTGCGAATTGTTTTGCTCTTTGCGACTTTTATTGCATTCCCCTGTATGAGTTTGAACACATTTCTGTGGTTTTTATCTGTTATTACAGTTTTGCTATTGAAGATGAATTGCCCTTTAAGCTGCAAGTTACAGTTTCCCCAGTAGACCTGCTTATCTTAAATAGTAACAATTGTATCTTTGCTTATCTTAAATTGTTACAAAAGTATCTAAGTACACCTGCCGCGTATTCTGGGCTCTCTGCCAAAAGCCAATTAAGTTTTAGGAATGTATGTTTTTCTGACTGCTCAGTGCAGGAGATCAAAGTCGGGACATTTCAGCAACAATCCGGGATTGCTGTTTGAGCTGTCAAAATCTGAACTGTCCCGTGAAAAACAGGAGGTATGAATTTTTTTGAAGAAAAAAAATGCTAGTGAAATACCACTGTGCATGACATTAGTCTAAACCTACTGCCAGATTCTAGGCCTGCGGAAATCCACTCTACACTCCCCAGAGACATTTTGTCAGGCCAAATGCAGGCATAAGGAGCAGATTTTGGTGCAAAAACTTGAGTATTCATTTCAGTACATTTTTCAGAAAACAATGGTAACAACATAATATTATACACTTTTTTCAGGTACTCGTAAGCATGTTTATTGATAGGTGATACTGGTGAAAATGATAACCTTATCTAACCGCAGACTTACATGGTCCTTTACTGTACCAGCGCTCATTTATAGGCACAAAATGACCAACCTTCATTTTTCTATGCACATTCAGTGCCTGCCTGTTTTCTGTTTCTTAGTATTAATTCTTTGTCTGGGAAAAAAAGTACTTTTAGCAAATGCATGTTACTGATTTAAGGACACTGTATATTTGGGAATATTGTGGCAGAAAATGTCTGTGTGGAACTATTTGTTATTTGAATTACTAACAGAATGCTATAAAAACAAAATCACAGTATAGGATTTAAAACTACAAATTTTTCACTTGGCGTATAAACTTTCAGAGACAAAATATTCCTTCCAATGTAGTTACGAAGTCCACAGAAGACAGATCTGTGATTAAAGTAAGTCATTTAAATGCTAGCAGCTAAACCATATTTATCATCACCTTGTCGGTGTACGGTAATACCCCTTGCTGCTTCCAAACTTGGATGTTACAAATAATGAAATGAGGCAGTCCCATGATCCAATGCAAACTTAACTCGGTGAAATCAGTTTTCTTGGCCGCTGCTGAGATCTCATTTTCTTGATAAATGTGTTTTTGCCACCAGAGAAATAAAACATAATCCATTTTTTAAAGGCAGAAACAATTTAAGGATATAGAAAATGGGAACCCAGCAACTGACAGTCCAAAATTATTTTTTTTCTTTTCAATATTGAAAATATATCTTCTAAAAAAGAAAACAAGCCAAACAGTGAAAAATTAATCCTGGTATAAAGACACTTGGACATACACACATAAGATTCTTCATTGTTTAAAATGGCAACATTTAAGGAAATATTTATTGCAGATTGAATTGTGGCAATCCAGAAGCATTGCCAGCAGTTCAGTTTGATGGTTTTTCATATAAAACAGTGCTTTCCTGGCAGTCAGGAATGTGTTATGGAGGTGACATACTGTATTTGTCTAAAGGAGTCTGGGCTCAGTGTAGTTCAGCAGCAGCCATGCACACTAATACCTATCTGGAGCTACCTAATACCTAATGCAAACTGCTTGCTGCTAGAAAGGGTTCAGGTAATGAATCTTTCCAAAACAGAGAATAAATAGGAAATTGGAAATGATCTGTATTATTTTACTATTTACTTATTATTTTTTTAATACAATACCTTTATTTTTACCTGGTTAAAAAGTGATAACTTTACATGAAAACAGTTTGAATGTTAACAGTTTGCAAATTAATAGAACAATGCCATTTTTGTTGAGATTACGTTTTTTGTTTTTGGTGACTTTGGTGACGAAATCAAGTTTTGTTAAATCAAGTTTTTCCATAAATATGGTAGGGATCAAACAAAAACTCTTCATATGTATGTCTCATTTAGAAGGTCACCTACATGGTTTCAACTCCAGACTGATCTCATGTAAACTACAGGGCCTTTATATGCCCCTTTCATAGAAACAATTAAGTTTGCTTGTGGCCATTGTTTCACTCATGGCACCTTTATGAATTACAGTTCACAGTGTGTATAGCCAGCAAAATTATATTTGCTGTTCCCAAAGAGGATCATGTGACTGATTCAAATACCTAAACAGGTAGGGGGTTATTTATTTAAAGGAAAACTATACCCCCAAAATGAATACTTAAGCAACAGATAGTTTATATCAAATTGAATATATTAAAGAATCTTACCAAACTGGAATATATATTTACATAAATATTGCCCTTTTACATCTCTTGCCTTGAGCCACCATTTCGTGACTGTATCTGTGCTGCCTCAGAGATCACCTGACCAGAAATACTACAACACTAACTGTAACAGGAAGAAGTGAGGAAGCAAAAGGCAGAACTCTGTCTGTTAATTGGCTCATGTGACCTTACATGTGGTTTGTATGTGTGCACAGTGAATCTTACGATCTCAGGGGGCGGCCCTTATTTTTTAAAATGGCAATTTTCTATTTATGATTACCCAATGGCACATACTACTTAAAAAGTATATTATTATGCTAATGGTTCATTTACATGAAGCAGGGTTTTACACATGAGCTGTTTTACTCAGTATCTTTTAATAGAGACCTACATTGTTTGGGGGGTATAGTTTTCCTTTAAGTCCATTTTTTCTGGTTGGACTTTTAAAGGGGAAAACAGAATTTTTTTGTAGAAAAGATAATTGAATTTTTTTGTAATTTATTAAACCCTGATGGTGTTAAAAGTCTGAATAAAAAAGTACTCCATCTCAGACCTGCTGAGTTCATGTAGAAATCAATGGCAGATGTTCTGTTTACAAATGGAAGATATCATTATCTGCCCTGGGGTTCGTTCAATCATCCAAAGATTTTGTGGTTTTCAGGCGATAATCTGGAAAAGTCTCAGTTTTCAGGCATCAAACCTGAAAAAGTTACAAATGGTTCCGTGAGTTCCGATGCGCTTCCATGATTATTTATGAATTAGAATAATAAAGCTTGGCCACTACTGTAAAATACTCGAACAGATATATATTTCATGTCTGTCTAGTCGGAAGTTATAGGATGTGTACCCTAATGATTCCATTTCAGAAATCTGATTTCCTGATCTCACTGTGGCCTATTATTCATTGTTTCATTTCTTAATTGCAAAATGAATCAATACTCTCTCTCTCTCTCTATATATATATATATATATATACACAAAAATATAGCCGAAACGCTAGCTGTTCTCTTTTTTTGATTGAACAAACACCTACCGTATATACTCGAGTATAAGACGAGTTTTTCAGCCCCCAAAATATGCTGAAAAACTCTACCTCGGCTTATACTCGGGTCAAGCGCAAAAACGGTCTTAGAATAGTCGCCGGCGCCGAAGAATAGTCGCTGGCATCCAAAAACAAGACGCCGGCACCTCCAATACGAGCAGAAACCCTCAATTTTTTGATTGAAACTTACCAAAAGCTGCTGCATTTCTCACCCTCGGCTTATACTCGAGACAATAAGCTTTCCCAGTTTTTGGAGGTAAAATTAGGTACCTCGGCTTATACTCGGAATGGCTTATCCTCGAGTATATACGGTATACACTTTTCATAAGACCTGTGAGTGCGAGCTTCTTTTTTGATCTACAAATATATATATATATATATATATATATATATTTTAATACAGGTATAGGACTCATTATCCAGAATGCTCGGGACCTGGGGTTTTCAGGATAACGGATCTTTCTGTAATTGGGATCTTCATACCTTAAATCTATTAGATTAGATAATCCAATAAGGATTAATTATATCTTAGTTTGGATAAAGTACAAGATAAAGTTTTATTATTACAGAGAAAAAATAAATCGTTTTTTTAAAAATTTGGATTATTTGGATAAAATGGAGTCTATAGGAAACGGCTTTCCGTAATTCAGAGCTTTCTGGATGGGTTAATGGGTTTCCGGATAACGGATCCCATAAATGTATATATAAATAACTAAATAATTCCTAGCATATGCTTAATTCTTGCTGTTATATTTAACAAAACTGTAATTAAAGAGTAAAGACTGTGGGATTAAATTTCAAATATTATGTTTTCTTACCATATAAAAGATTACAGTATGTGGAATGAAAGTCCCGCAGGGTAGAATTAGTGTTAGGTAACACTTATGAAAATGTCAGCAAATAGAATTTCCTTTTCCTTTGTACTGTACATATAAAATATGCTGACTATTGAAAGGGGATATTCATTTTTTTGTGATTAGTTTTGTTTTTTAGTACATTCTAAAATCAAACGACACATTAATTCCTGCATCACACACTGTTTTAGTCCTACTGCTGTGTGTATAAAAATGGCAGTGTGGGAGCACATGGGTCTTAGTTGCCAGTTTCTTTTATAAAAGTGCTTTTATAAATGCATCACACTCAGAAAATATGTTTATATTGGTACTTTATAAATATCTGCTATTAATATTATTACCATAAATAATAATAATAATCTATACATTAGTAGTAGATAACGGTGCCACAGTTTGCACACACACAAGCTGTTTCCTGCCCTGCTGTTGGACACTAATTACTGACAGTGAAGTGTAGTGTTAAAAAACAACTTTCTAAATTTATCACCTAGGGGCTGATTTATTATAGATCAAACTTGGGAATCCAGAAGGATTCTCAGCAATTCAATATATTTTAAGATATAGCACAACTTTCCTGACTGTCAGCAACATTTTCCTGACAGTAAGGACAGGTTTAACAAAATGACACATTTAATAAAGCTGATGCCTGAATCAGTTTAGTAGAATATGTCCCACTGCTCTGAACAGTCCAATGTGATTCTTCCCTATGTGTGTCAGGGCTTAGGGCAGCTCACCTTGCCTTTCTCTCTGACATGTACCACATGGGGGGCAGAAGGGGCAATTATTTGTTTCATTTAAATCAATGGTGCGCTGAATGTTTTCTTGCCTGCAGTAAATCTGCACTACCATGGGAAACAAAACATTGATAGGGATAGAAAATGGGGACATTTTGTTGCCAGCTGTAGGGCAGATTTACTGCTGGCAACAAAACTTCCAATATGTTGTTGCCTCTAACTTACCAGTAAAGCCCAGTGGTGAAACTGTAAAGAGCACAGATCCCATGGCCGTCAGGGGTTCCTCAAAAAAACAAGGGGTGGGGTCATGGGTGAACCATGATGTGCTCCAGTCATGGGCGCACTGTGGTTTTGCACACTTCATGAGTCACTTGCAACTCTTTGGGGTGAGGAATGTTTGTTTCCTTCATAATTATGCCTCTGCCAAGGTCATTATCATCTGTTATAGTGATCCAGTATTGTGCAAATTATTGGTGTTTTAAGTGCAGCAGGAACACACTGACCACAATCTGTTTCCCATATTAACTATAGGTCCCACCATCACAGCACATTGAAGCCGCAGAAAGTCCATGAGCACAGAGCCTAAATGAATGTGGTGATGATCTCCTGGAGGTAGATGATGTGGTAGATCAATATCATTCATGCGGATATATTCAACACAATTTCAAATTTGTAAAATATATTACTTTATTGGTTCCATTAAAATTTGTTAGCTTTGGTACAGTGCATGATAATCACCACTGACGCGTTTCATGCCCTACAGCACTTCCTCAGAGTGTTACAGATTTCTTACAAAGCACAACTTTATAGCAAATGTTGATGACAAACAATTCACACAAAGTGATTCTTAAAGGTGTATTACACATATATAAACCAAATTTATCTTCACATCTATATTCCATACATATATCTATTAAGATTTTTAAGACCATCACAAGTTATAAAAAGAAAAACTCTTTTTGATTCCATGTATGTTTTTTCTCTTTTTTTCTCTTTTGGGGATAGTTAGATTACACATTGTGGATATTTATTTAAAGAAACTTAATAAGTAATTTATTTTTCATATTACCAGCTTAAAAAATGTATCTATTCAATATAGTATTTGATCTCCCAATCTTTATTTAAACCTACTGGTTTTTCTGTTTCTAAAGTAAACATCCACCATGTTGCTCTTTTATTAATTAGTTTCTCCAAATCCCCTTTTCTAATTTGACATGTTCTATGCCTTGGAAGGATATACACCTATCATTACCATTATGTATATTTAAAATATGTTCAGCTATAGCAGATGAGATGTATTTTCTCCCTACACATGCTACATCCAAAATCCTATCCTTCATTCTCCGCATGGTTCTACCTACATATTGACTTCCACAAGTACAGGTACATGTTGCCAAATATATCACATTATCAGTTTTGCAATTTATATAGGATTTACACTCATATTCTTTGCCTGCAGCTGAACTCCTAAAGCCCTTTGATACATTTATATAGTTACAAGCTTTACAAACCCTTGCTCTCCATTTGTAGGTACCTACATACGTTAACCAATTGGGTCTTCTCTGTTCTCGTTTTTCGGGTAGCATACTAGGGGATATATGGCTTGCAATTGATTTACTCTTCCTAAACGTAAACCATGGTTTATCAATGTTTAATAACGGATCCGCACTGATCACATGCCAATGTTTCATTATTATCCTTTTTATATCAGATGCCTCATTGCTGTAATTTTTTTACAAAATAAACTTTTTCTCTGTCAGTTGTTTTTGATCTCTTATCTTTATTACTTCTATCACATGTATTTCTAACATTCTCCCTTAGCATAAGGTTACGATCACCAAGAACTGCTTGTTCATATGCCTTTTTTAATGTTTTAGTACTATATCCTCTCTTCGCTAATCTGTCCCACAGGTCCATTGCCGCTTTCTGGAAAGCATCCCAAGTGGAACAAATCCTTCTAAGAGGAATTGTCCAATCGGGATGCCCTCCAGAAGCGGTTCCGGATGATTACTTGTCCTTAACAAAAGATAATTTCTGCTAATGGATTTCCTAAATACATCTGTCTTAATTGATGTGGTAGATCAACATGAAAAAAACTAAGCTAATACTCTTCTTTCCAACGTCACCTAGCTGCTAAAACCTAGTACAGCAAAAATAAAATAATGCAACTTGTAAAAAAAAAGAAAGAGTTGGGTTTGGAGTATTTTTCTGAGAATGGAGAGAATTATCTATTTACCTGTTGAAAACTAAGGCTTACTATTATGTTAATGTAAAATGCAGGATGGACCATTTGTGCTTGTCATGATGCTGCACTTTCCTTATTTCTCTGCTCATTATTTGTTAATACACAGAAAAGAATGTATTACTTGAACTTGACATGGCAGAATATGATTGATGGAGCAAGTCAGAATCACACTGATTTCTGCAAAGCCATTAGAGTAAATACTTATGTAAATTCATGCAGTATGCAGTTATTACAAGGACTTAAATATAATGGAGCTAGAGAGGACTGCCCTCAGACAACTGTTTAAGAATTTATACATTTGGTTTCTCTCTTTTGGTTCAGTAATTTCTATTATTTAGACAGGAAATCAATGAAAGAGTCCAAATCTTTGGATCTACTGTAAATGTTCTAGTTTCTTGTAAGAACAATTGCTTCATGTCGGATAGTAGGCCCCATGGCAAATACCATTTTTTAACTAAAAAATAAATATTGCCTGTTTTTCTTGCTACTATAGATAGATGAAGAAAATTTATAAAGCCAATGTACTTTATTTGATTTGTTTCTTCAGGTACAACAATATATTCATGCAAATCCATTAAGGCAAATTGCGATGACAGATTTAGTTTTGTTCCTATTTTGTCAGATATGAACCTCTATAACTCCATAAATTAGGCATATTATGGCATAACCATAAACAATGCCGTATGTTAATGTTAGCTTTATCACATTCTGGCCAGAAAGACAATGTACAATGGTCATTTTTTCAGACTACTATGCTCAAGTGTTGCTCTCTCCAATTCTTGGAATAAATAATCTTTAATAATAGACATTTGCCTATCTTGATCATTTATCAGCAGTTTTTGAGAGTAGATGACTATGCACCATATATTTAAAGAAATATGTTGAATCTTAGAAAAATGTAAATAGGTTCTTCAATAATTTCTGTGATGGATTCCGCTAAAGAATATTTACACATAGACATGGTTTTTTTTTTTAAATCTTGAGTTTAACCAATATTTTACTTGTTAAAACATGAGTTTCTTGCTTTCTTTTAGACATTATATTTCTCTTTTTAGATCTTTATGAGTAAGTATTACCGTTTTGGGGTAATTCGGGTTACCACCTTTTCTGTAAAAAAATACTTTGAATTTGGCATCAAATATTATTTTTTTTTTTTTTCTTAATTACTCTGAATAGGCAAAATGTATTCATTACTAGTGATGAGCAAATTTTTCTCGAAGTCTCCAAGATGGCCATAGTGGGTGAAAAAATTTGTTGCACGTCAAAAATTTATCGCAGATCTAAAAAAAATTGTCACCCATAGGCTTCAATGCATTTTGCCAAATTTTCTCTGTTTCGTGAATTTTCGGCAAAGCAAAACCAGTCAGATTCACCCATCACTATTTATTACATAAAGGGGCAAAATTACTTAAGGTCGAATATCGAGGGTTAATTAACCCTCGATATTCGACTGCCTTATTGAAATCCTTCGACTATCAAGTCGAAGGATTTACCGCAATTCGTTCAATCGAAGGAAAATCGTTCGATTCGAAGGATTTTAATCCATCGATCAAACGATTTTTCTTCGACCAAAAAAAGATAGCAAAGCCTATGGGGACCTTCCCCATAGGCTAACATTGACTTCGGTAGGTTTTAGGTGGCGAAATAGGGGGTCAAAGTTTTTTTTAAAGAGACAGTACTTCGACTATCAAATGGTTGAATAGTCGAACGATTTTTAGTTCGAATCGTTCGAGTTGAAGTCTGCAGATGAAATGTGCATATGCGCAAAAACACTCAGTGACGTAATCTGAGCTATATGAGCATGTGTGGTGAGTAGTCAGTGGCTTCAGGCCCGCTTGTGTTTCTCCCGATGTCACTATTGGGTCTGACAATAAGTAAGGAGCATCACTGCTGAGCTATTTAAATCTAGTTTGGAGAGATTTTATTCCGACTCAAAAAAGTTAAACTTTTGTGTTAAAGTTAAATTCTCCTGTAAGGTGATGTAAAATGTTAAAAACTGACTTTAATGTAAAAATAAATGCACAAAATTAGTGTTGTTTAATTGAAATAGTTGAGTGGTTATATAAACTCAGCTCCTGCATATTTTAGTTTTCTGTACCTGGAGGGGGTAGATCCATCTCCTCCAAAGGGAACAGCTGGGTAAGTAACGTTGTCATAGTGATTGATATACATGAAAAATCCTGTATTTGCATAACTTTCTATGAAAAATCCCTGATTAATATGACAAGCTACAAACAGCATGATCACACATGGTGATTATTTACAAAAAAAAGAGAGCAAATTTTGCACCAGTGCAGCAACCAATCAGTAACTGGTTTTAATCAGTCTGCTGCAACTACAGTATATTTACTTCTGGCACTTAACCCACTACATAGGTTGGTTTTATTTTCGGTTTGCCAAGCAGGATACAACTATCCATATGATAATGAGTTGTTGGTTAATCAAATTTCAGAATATGTGTACTGATGGACTGCTGGGATATGCCTGGCCTCTGAGTTACTGAAAAATCTCATGACAGTCACCAAATTGATAAGACATAAAGCCCCTCACAGCTGACAGACAGACCTTGTTACCCACATAACTGTCAGGATCCCTCCAAAACTGCTGCCACAGCAGTTGATTAATCTTTTGTGAATGTCAAATGCTATTTTCATTCTGCATATCAGAAATATTATAACTTAAATAATGCATCTCCTTGAGTTACTAGGCAGCCATTTCTATATATATATATATATATATATATATATATATATATATATATATATATATATACCTATATACACACACACAGTATGAAGGGGCACATTTACTAAAGGGGATAATTGAGAAAAAAAATTGGTAAAAATTCCCCAAAATGACAATTTGCAATGACATTGCCTATTTACTAAATGGCAAGTAAGACAATTCATGAATGAAAAGCTTAGTGCAAGAGAAGTTTTGCTCTTTTGTGCCAGGCAAATTTTGGCCAGTGACAAAAGTCACAAAAAAAGATATACCGCTGGGGTTTTTTCATATACAGTATTAATGAGGGATTATGCTTATAGGTTGTAACTGTTATTTACACTTTTTAACCATTTGAAGCTCATGCCACATTTGTTATAGGGTAGGATCATATCTAGGAACCTCTTTTGTCTTTATTTTGCTTCCTTGGACATTTTTAATAATAAGTGGCCAATTCCAGCAATTTCACCAAAATCACTAATAAATATATGACCAATATGTAGCCTCCATTTTTAAATTGACGTAAGCGTAAATATGTTGATAAAGTTTTGCTAGGAAGAAAGTGACTCTAGAGAAAATTTCGCTCTGGTGAAAGCACGCTAGCGCTCAATTGCTGAGACAAAGTTTCTTGATGAATACAAGTAGTCGTCACGAAATAATGTCTGACGTAGTTGCACAAAGTATGGTGAAGATTTCCGAAGCGAGTAATTAGACGTAGAAGTAAATATGACCCATAGAGAGAGAGAGAGAGAGAGAGAGAGTGTTCATACTCACACAGACACACAGAGGAACATGTACAGCATATATAATCTGACATTTATAAAGTTTTTACACCAAAAAAGGTAACCTAAATATATGGTAGTGCTTGTTTCTGCTTGCATGTTGTCAGGCCATATAAGGGATTATCAGTCTTATTTGCTTTGCTCTTCTGCTCCTGATAAAAAGATCACCTTGTCTCAAAACTTTATAAAACTTTCATAGTTTACAGTTAATGGGTTTCTAATGAACTAATTGCAGAAATGGAGGGCCTGTCTTCCCCTTAACTACCCCTTCAAGCTGTCACTCCTCGGGTGCCGATATAGAAATAAAACCCTATATACTGTCATATTTTTCAAAGCATCTTGCTTTATATGAATTGGGAAATGTTGGAAAGTGATTACTGGTCATTTCCTATTTCACTCACTGATGTCATTTATATTAGCAAAGATTTGACAATGAAATTCATATATACCTAAAGACTTAAAGAATTTAGATATGGTTTCCATTTATAGGGTCTAATTTACCCTAGCAGCCAGGCAGTTGTTCGAATAAGAGACTGGAGGATGAAAAGGAGAGGCCCTGAACAGAGTTAAGTGAAATAAAGTATAAGGACAGGGCATTTCTCTGTCTGCTCTAAATTATAGGCTGCAAAACATGGCGTGTTATTGCCCAGGATGTAAACCATGGTTGGTAAATTTCCTTCTCAGGCAATTCTGTGCAATTATACAATTTGACTAATTGCTCACCTATCTGCAATTTAATGCTGGAAGCAAAACATGTCCTAAAATTTTAGCCTCATAGAGCAACATTTTCTTGGTTGTGGGGGTCAGTGACCCCCAACTACTAGATGACAGCAAAAGACAGCAAGAAAGGCACAATAATTAACAAACTATAAAAAGTAAGACATGCTATAACATACTTAGAGGGTTATTTACTAAAATTCTGATTTTTCTGATTATTTAAATAAAAGAAGTCCAACCAAACTAGAATCCATGATTTAATCGTATTAAAAACTCTAGAAAATCAATTGAAAACCCAATTTTTTCGTAGTTTTTTCCCGGAATCGCTTGATTTTTTTTTCTGCCCCAAAAAGCCTGACCACAGTTTAGTAAATAACCCCCTTAATGTTAACTTGAAGATGGACTCCCCCTCTAATACTGCATTAAATACTTTTTCTCAAAAGTCAAACCTATTAAACTGTTGTAAATCACTACTCTCATTGTTGTGAATCTGGGGTGGGGTTTATTAATAACACATGTCTAATAACATCTCATACCCAGATACTTTGGTAAGAATTACAGAGGACTTGTCGTGATGAAAAATTCTTGCATTGATGTTACATAATATTTGAACAGGGACCTAGTAAACTTGAACTGTCTGGTTTCTTTCATCAAATAATGATGAAATAATTCTTGCACAAGAGGTAGAAACTACAGTCTAATAAGTAAATGTCTAAATTATGCACACATCTTTCTGCTGTAATTTACATAAGAATTCTGTAAATCACTGATCACCATTTCCAATATAGGGGTAAATTTATCAAAGAGTGAAGTTCCGCCACTAGAGTGAAATGCCGCAGCTCTCAATTCATTTCTATGGGATTTTGAAAGGCGTATTTATCAATGGGTGAAAGTGAAATTTCATCCTTTGATAAATACGCCTTTAAAAATCCCATAGAAATGAATGGGGAGTGGCGGAATTTCACTCTAGTGGTCGGAACTTCACTATTAACTTCACTCTTTGATAAATATACCCCATAGACTAAAACAGCCCCCACATGGGGTGAGTTTCCTAACATACTAAAATGCCCAAATGCATCAGGGTAGTAAGTTTCCAGTAGAAATTAGCATTGATAAGCCAACTACAAGTTAGAAGATGAAGCAATGATCTGATAGATTGCTATATGTAACTAAACTTGAGTAACGTAGCAAGTTTGTTAGCAAATCAGACAACATACACTTCGGGGCCGATTCACGAAGGGTCGAATATCGAGGGTTAATTAACCCTCGATATTCTACTAGGAACTAAAATCGTTCGACTTCGAATATCGAAGTCGAACGATTTTGCGCAAATCCTGCGATTGATCGATCGAAGGATTTTTCCTTCGATCGAACGATTAAATCCTTCGAATCGAACGATTCGAAGGATTTTAATCCAACGATCGAAGGAAAATCCTTCGATCAAAAAATCCCAGGCAAGCCTATGGGGACCTTCCATTGACATTGACATTGACTTCGGTAGCTTTTAGCTGCCGAAGTAGGGGGTCGAAGTTTTTCTTAAAGGGACAGTACTTCGACTATCGAATGGTCGAATAGTCAAACGATTTTTAGTTCGAATCGTTCGATTTTCGTAGTCGAAGGTCGAAGTAGTCCATTCGATGGTCGAAGTAGCCCAAAAAAACTTCGAAATTCGAATTTTTTTTCATTCGAACCCTTCACTCGAATTTCGTGAATCGGCCCCTTCATATACAGTATTTTGGGCTACTAAACAGGCAGATATTTTGGGATTTGGATATTCAGCTGGAAGGTCAAATGTCATTAATTTGTTTGACTACATGATAAATTGCAGCTCCTGGATGTTTTGGATTATGCACAAAGACCTGGTTTCAGAAAATAATATTAGGACGGGACATAGTGGCTGCAAAACTGCTCTCCTGAGGTGGCAATACATGCCTAAATGGTTGAAGACGAAGGTTGATTGTAGGCCTGGCTAAATTAATTAAAGGGATTCAGCTTAAATTGGTCTTTATTATTTATGTTTTTTACAGGTTTTTAAAAATTTGCTTTTTTCTTCTGACTCTTTCAAGCTTTCAAATGGGGGTCACTGACCCCATCTAAAAACAAATGCTCTGTAAGGCCACAAATGTATTGTTATTGATACTTTTGTATATTCATCTTTATATTCAGGACCTCTCCTATTCATATTCCAGTCTCTTATTCAAATAAATGCATGGTTGCTGGGTTAATTTGGACCCTATCAACCAGACTACTGAAATTGGAAACGGGAGAGCTGTTGAATTAAAAACGAAATAACAAAAAAAAAACAAATAATAAAACATGGTAAACAACTGCAAATTGTCTCAGAATATCACTCTCTGCATCATACTAAAAGTTAATGAAAAACTTTTGGGTATAGATGCGGGTCAGCGGGTTGGGTTGCGGTTCTTACCTATATTTTTTTATCTCTTGTTATTTATATTTTTACTTGTTTAAACATTTTTAAAATATTTTCTGCTCCACCCACTTCCAGTTTGCAGCAACAGCACTTTCTATCTAATGGTGGTCCACGGGTTGCAAACAAGGCAATTGGGGGTCAGGTCGGATATTGGGTTTAAGCGGGTAAAATTGTGGGTTGTGGGTCAGGGACTTGGGGCTCGTGGATCCAAGTTGGGTCCAGGTTTCAAAAATTGGTTCTGAACAGGCATTATTTATTAAAGGAGGTGTTCACCTTTGAGATAACGTTTAGTATGATGCAGAGAGCGATATTCTGAGACAATTTGCAATTGGTTTTCATTTTTTATTATTTGTGGTTTTTGAGTTATTTAGCTTTTTATTCAGCAGCTCTTCAATTTGCATCTTAAGCAATCTGGTAACTAGGGTCCAAATTACCCTAGCAACCATGCACTGATTTAAATAAGAGATTGGAATATGAATAGGAGAGACCTGAATAGTAAGATGAGTAATAAAAAGTAACAATAACAATACATGTGTAGCCTTACAGAGCTTTTGCTTTTTAGAAAGTTAGTTAGTTAGTGACGCCCATTTGAAAGCTGCAAAGAGTCAGAAGAAAAAGTCAAACCAAACTAAACTAAACTAAAAAAAAAAATAATGTAAACCAATTGAAACGTTGCTTAGAATTGGCCCTTCTATAACATAAAAAAATAAATAATGTAAACCAATTGAAACTTTGCTTAGAATTGGCCCTTCTATAACATAATAAAAGTTACTTTATAGGTGAACCACCCCTTTAAAGTAAAAAAAAATAGTCCTGAATTTACAAAGCAATTGGGAATTATCACTCAAATGCTCTGGCCCCTGTACATGTTTGAACATACCACCATGCTCAAGTTGGCAAGAATTAAAACGGACAGTTTACCAAGGAAGGCATTTCCTACCTTACACATATATATATCTCAATGGAAAAAAACATCCCTCTAAAGTAAAACACCCACCTAGGTAAAGCATCCAAACAAAGAAGTCAATGAACAAACAGAAAGTATTAAGGAGAAAAATTAATTCAGTGTTTTATTGGTGGTGCATATTCCTTTAAGGAGAACTAAAGCTTAACTAAAAAAGTGTCCAGCCCAAGGCAACCACAGCCACTTAGCAGTAAAGATCTGTCTCAAAAAAATGCCCTTGTAGCTCCCCATCTTCTTTTCTGCTGATTCATTGCACATGATCTGTGCTGCTGTCACTTACTGAGCTTAGGGACCCACTCACAATATACAGTAGTTATAGAATAGAAATGTCACAATATAAGGCTGATTGTTTATTAATACAGATAATTACTACATGGCAGCACAGAAAGCAGTGCAACTAGCATCAGAATTTAATAATCAGTCTTGTAGCACCAGCTCATATTACAGACCGACCTCATTTTCTTAGCTTCTCAAAAGCTGCTCAGAGCCCATTGAGCATGTGAGTGTCGCAAACACTTTCCAAGATGGTGACCCCCTGTGACAAGTTTGACGTCCCAGTTTATTGCTGCTATTGAGAAGCTGAAACTTTAGGCTGGTGCAATAAGGTCATTATGTAAAATATGGAGTTTTTAACCATATTCATTTTTAGGGTTTAGTTCTCCTTTAAGTGGCAATAAAATGTATTGGTTATATGTATATTATGCCCTCAGTTGATCCATAAATTAAAGATATAAACAGAGATGAAAAAACCTAGGTACCCATAAGAAATCTGCAACCCTTTTTTTTCTAATCAGTCTTTCAACATCTGAAATTTGGCAAGTTATCATCTTAAAATAAAGTTTATATTTAAACCTTAGAAGTGGATTTTGTATCATATGAGCCAAAGTACCCTTTGACACAACAAATAAACATCCTTTTTGATTTTCAAAATTACTATTCAGACTCCAAACCACATTAAAGGAATACCATTCTTTTGAAATGTATTTGGGCAAAACATAGGCAGGATAATCTTCTAACTCCCGTTTTGAAAGGAAGAAACTTCAAGACCAATTAGAGTAACAATGTCAAGACCTCCTTTAACGTTTTTAAAAAGAACAAGTCTCTGAAAATTCAACCTCAGTCTCCCAAGTTGCATGACTAAAGAGGTATCTTCTAAATATTGTGTTTGAAAAAGAAGTTACTCAATGTAAGGACTAACATAGAGGCTAGTGATGAGAGAATTTATTTGCCAGCCATGGATTTGCAGTGAAATTGCCATGTTGCGAAAATTTGCAGCGAAAAAATCATAAAGAAATGGACTCATAACTAAAAACGCCCATTGAATTTAATGCATTTGGAGAAAAAAAGTTGCCATAAGAAAAAAACGCCTATTGGCTTTAATACACTAGAACAAAAAAGTCGCCTATTGACTTTAAGGGTTGTGGCCAGGGGCGTAACTGCAGAGGAAGCAGACCCTGTGGCTGCAGGGGGCCCAAGAGGTACAGGGGGGCCCATGAGGTCCAAATAAAGAGCAATTCAACATATATTGGTAAAAAAGGACAACCAATGTATATGTTGGGGCCCTAAAATTAATTTGCTGTGGGTGGGGCCCAGTATCATCTAGTTACGCCACTGGTTGTGGCAGACAGGGAGATTAGTCACCCATTGATAAATCTTCTCTAATTCCAACAACTAATCTCCCCAAAATGCCTTCCCACTGGTAGGGATGTAGCGAACGTCGGAAAAAAAGTTCGCGAACATATTCGCGAACTTGCGCAAAATTGCGAGCGGTTCGCGAACGGTTCGCGAACCCCATAGACTTCAATGGGAAGGCGAACTTTAACATCTACAAAAGACATTTCTGGCCAGAAAAATGATTTTAAAGTTGTTTAAAGGGTGCAACGACCTGGACAGTGGCATGCCAGAGGGGGATCAAGGGCAAAAATGTATCTGAAAAATCTGCCTGTGTGTGCTTGGAAGAGATAGTGTAGGGCGAGAGCTGTTAGTGATTTCAGGGACAGATGATAGTAAGTTTGCTGGCTAGTAATCTGCGTGATACTGCTCTGTATTGGAGGGACAGAAGTCTGCAGGGATTTGAGGGACATTTTAGCTTAGGTAGCTTTGCTGGCTAGTAATCTACTGTTCTCTTTAAACAACTGCCATACGTTGACCTTGTAGGCATTGTTTGCCCAGTTTTTTTGGACGCAGCCACTGAAGCACAGTTGCCAGAAAAAATATGCCATATAAATGCTGAAAATAGTCATTTTTCGCCATACGTTGACCTTGTAGACATTGTTTGCCCAGTTTTTTTGGACGCAGCCACTGAAGCACAGTTGCCAGAAAAAATATGCCATATAAATGCTGAAAATATAAATTTTTTTGGTTGCAGCCACTGAAGCACAGAGGCCAGAAAAATTATGCCATATAAATGCTGAAAATAGTCATTTTTCGCCATACGTTGACCTTGTAGACATTGTTTGCCCAGTTTTTTTGGACGCAGCCACTGAAGCACAGTTGCCAGAAAAAATATGCCATATAAATGCTGAAAATATAAATTTTTTTGGTTGCAGCCACTGAAGCACAGAGGCCAGAAAAATTATGCCATATAAATGCTGAAAATATAAATTTTTTTGGTTGCAGCCACTGAAGCACAGAGGCCAGAAAAAATATGCCATATAAATGCTGAAAATAGTCATTTTTTGCCATACGTTGACCTTGTAGGCATTGTTTGCCCAGTTTTCTTGGTCGCAGCCACTGAAGCACAGTTGCCAGAAAAAATATGCCATATAAATGCTGAAAATAGTCATTTTTTGCCATATACGTTGAGTCAAGGTATGGCAAAAAATGACTATTTTCAGCATTTCTATGGCATATTTTTTCTGGCCTCTGTGCTTGAGTGGCTGCGGCCAAAAAAACTGGGCAAACAATGCCTACAAGGTCAACGACGTTGACCTTGTAGGCATTGTTTGCCCAGTTTTTTTGGCCGCAGCCACTCAAGCACAGAGGCCAGAAAAAATATGCCATAGAAATGCTGAAAATAGTCATTTTTTTGGTCGCAGCCACTGAAGCACAGTTGCCAGAAAAATTATGCCATATAAATGCTGAAAATATAAATTTTTTTGGTTGCAGCCACTGAAGCACAGAGGCCAGAAAAATTATGCCATATAAATGCAGAAAATATGCATTTTTTTGGTTGCAGCCACTGAAGCACAGAGGCCAGAAAAATTATGCCATATAAATGCAGAAAATATGCATTTTTTTGGTTGCAGCCACTGAAGCACAGAGGCCAGAAAAACTTATGCCATATAAATGCAGAAAATATGCATTTTTTTGGACGCAGCCACTGAAGCACAGTTGACAGAAAAAATATGCCATATAAATGCTGAAAATAGTCATTTTTCGCCATACGTTGACCTTGTAGACATTGTTTGCCCAGTTTTTTTGGTTGCAGCCACTGAAGCACAGAGGCCAGAAAAAATTAAACCAGTAGGGTTTGCACCCTAGTTTGTAACGGTGGCGGAGGGAGGAGGACGCTAAAGGACAGCTGTGTGTGGAGTCATGAGGCTTGAAGAGAAGGACAGCTGCATAGAAGTCAGAACAAGTCTTCCGGCGTGCAGTAACCCTCCGAGATCCACCCCTCATTCATTTTAATAAAGGTCAGGTAATCGACACTTTTGTGACCTAGGCGAGTTCTCTTCTCAGTTACAATCCCTCCTGCTGCACTGAAGGTCCTTTCTGAGAGCACACTTGAGGCTGGGCAAGACAAGAGGTTCATGGCAAATTGTGACAGCTCTGGCCACAGATCAAGCCTGCGCACCCAGTAGTCCAGGGGTTCATCGCTCCTCAGAGTGTCGATATCTGCAGTTAATGCCAGGTAGTCCGCTACCTGCCGGTCGAGGCGTTCTTTGAGGGTGGATCCCGAAGGGTTGTGGCGCTGCCTTGGACAGAAAAACATTTGCATGTCTGACGTTACAGACCGGCCAAAGGGCTTTGTCCTTGCAGGTGTGCTCGTGGCAGGATTACTGGCACCTCTGCCCCTGGAATGTTGATGAGTTCCTGAAGTGACATCACCCTTAAAAGCATTGTACAACATGTTTTGCAGGCTGGTTTGTAAATGCCGCATCTTTTCGGACTTGTGGTATGTTGGTAACATTTCTGACACTTTATGCTTGTACCGAGGGTCTAGTAGCGTTGCGACCCAGTACAGGTCCTTCTCCTTAAGCCTCTTGATACGGGGGTCCTTCAACAGGCATGCCAGCATGAAAGACCCCATTCTCACAAGGTTGGATGCAGAGCTATCCATCTCCGCTTCCTCATTATCAAGGACTGCATCATCCACGGTCTCCTCCCCCCAGCCACGTACAAGACCAGGGGTCCCCAAAAGGTCACCACTAGCCCCCTGGGAAGCCTGCTCCTGTTGGTCCTCCTCCTCCTCCTCCACAAAGCCACCTTCCTCCTCTGACTCCACTTCTGGCACCTCTCCCTGCGTTGCAGCAGGTGCCTGGGTTCGTTCTGGTGATTGCGACCATAAATCGTGCGCTTCCAGCTCCTCGTCACGCTGGTCTACAGCCTCATCTGTCACTCGTCGCACGGCACGCTCCAGGAAGAAAGCGAAGGGTATTAGGTCGCTGATGGTGCCTTCGGTGCGACTGACCATATTTGTCACCTCTTCAAAAGGTCGCATGAGCCTGCAGGCATCGCGCATAAGCACCCAGTAACGGGGGAAAAAAATCCCCAGCTCTGCAGATCCAGTCCTACCACCCAGTTCAAAAAGGTACTCGTTGACGGCCCTTTGTTGTTGCAGCAGACGTTCCAACATAAGGAGCGTTGAATTCCAGCGAGTCTGGCTGTCAGAAATCAAACGCCTGACTGGCATGTTGTAGCGCTGCTGAATGTCAGCAAGGCGTGCCATGGCTGTGTAGGAACGTCTGAAATGGGCCGACACCTTTCTGGACTGGGTGAGAACGTCCTGGAATCCTGGGTACTTGGAGACAAAACGTTGGACTATTAAATTTAACACATGTGCCATGCAGGGCACATGTGTTAAATTTCCCAGTCTCAACGCTGCCAACAGATTGCTTCCATTGTCACACACCACTTTTCCGATCTGCAGTTGGTGTGGGGTCAGCCACCGATCGGCCTGTGACTGCAGAGATGACAGGAGTACAGATCCGGTATGGTTTTTGCTTTCCAGGCACGTCATCCCCAAGACAGCGTGACAACGGCGTACCTGGCACGTCGAATAGCCTAGGGGGAGCTGGGGGTGCACAGGTGTGGAGGAGGAGAAGGAGGACCCAGCAGCAGAGTAAGAAGAAGAAGAGGAAGAAGACGAGGTAGAGAGCGATGGAGGAGTAGAGGTGGTGGCAGAACCGCGTGCAATCCGTGGCGGTGACACCAACTCCACTGTTGTTGTTGTTGTTGAGCTACCCATTCCCTGCTTCCCATTCCCAGCCATTACCAAGTTCACCCAGTGGGCAGTGTAGGTGACATACCTGCCCTGACCATGCTTGGAGGACCATGCGTCAGTAGTCATATGGACCTTTGGCCCAACACTAAGTGACAGAGATGCGGTAACTTGGCTCTGCACATGTTGGTACAGGTGTGGTATTCCCTTTTTAGAAAAAAAATTGCGGCTGGGTACCTTCCACTGCGGTGTCCCAATTGCTACAAATTTGCGGAAGGCCTCAGAGTCCACCAGCTGGTATGGTAAAAGCTGGCGGGCTAAGAGTGCAGACAAGCCAGCTGTCAGACGCCGGGCAAGGGGGTGACAGTCAGACATTGGCTTCTTACGCTCAAACATGGCCTTCACAGAAACTTGGCTGGTGGCAGATGACTGGGAATGGGAACAGGTGGTCAAGGTGGAAGGCGGAGTGGAGGGTGGTTCAGATGGGTCAAGGAGAGCAGAGGTAGAGCAGTAAGATGCTGGACCAGAAGGAGTGTGACTTTTAGTTTGCCTGTTGCCTTTGAGGTGTTGCTCCCAAAGTGCTTTGTGCTTGCCGCTCATGTGCCTTCGCATAGAAGTTGTACCTATGTGGCTGTTGGGCTTACCAAGGCTCAGTTTCTGACTGCACTCATTGCAAATTACAATGCTTTTGTCAGAGGCACACACATTAAAAAAATCCCACACTGCTGACTTTTTGGAAGTGTGCGATCTGGCGGTAACAGTAGAAGTTGGCGGCATTGGCGGCAATGGCGGGTGCGTTGGCCGGCTGAACACAGGTGCCGATACATGTTGTTGCCCTACTGATCCCTGCGGGCTGGCCTCCCTGCTTCTTCTAAGTCTTATTCTCCTACTGCCTCTCTGACTCTCCGTCTCTCCATCTGAACTACCCTCCTCTTGCTCTCTTCTACTAGGCACCCACAAAACATCAATCTCCTCATCATCATTCTCCTCAGATGCATCAATTTCTTCTGACACATCACAGAAGGAAGCAGCAGCGGGGACCTCCTCCTCCTCCTCATCACTCATCATTATGTCCATCTCTGTCGTGTTCTCTGCCAGAATTAAATCTGGTGTAACGTCCTCATCTCCTTCATCTTCTTCTGCCAATAATGGTTGCGCATTACTCAGTTCAAGAAACTCATGGGAAAATAACTCCTCTGACTCCAGTGAAGATGGGGCACCGGTGGTGGAGGAAGTGTTACGTGGGGTGGCCATAGCAGTGGAGGATGAGGAGGATGTTGTGGTAAAGTTAGAAACGGTAGAGGATGGGGTGTGCTGTGTAAGCCAGTCAACTACCTCTTCAGCATTTTGGGAGTTCAGGGTCATTGGCTTTTTAAAACTGGGCAATTTGCTAGGGCCACAGGATTGCATAGCAGCACGGCCCCTAGCACGGCCTCTGCGTGGCGGCCTGCCTTTGCCTGGCATTATTTTTAAAAAAACAACAACAACAAAAACTCAGTTGGTTTTTCTGGAAACGATAATACACACAGCTAGATGGCAGTTTGAAGAAAACAGTGTGCAAATAATGCCTACAAGATCAACGTATACACTACTACAGCGGTGGATACGGATTACGTAAAATATATGAATGCTGCTTGAAAAAAAGTAACTCAAGTGGTTTTTCTAGAGACGATAATATTATCAATATTTAGACAAAATGTGAACAAGCTCACACAGCTAGATGGCGGTTTGAAGAAAACACTGTGCAAATAATGCCTACAAGGTCAACGTATACACAGCGGTGGATACGGATTACGTAAAATATAAGAATGCTGCTTGAAAAAAAGTCACTCCGGTGTTTTTTCTGGAGACGGTAATATTATGGATATTTAGACAGAATGTGAACACGGTCACACAGCTAGATAGCAGTTGGTTGAATAACACACTGGGCAAAAAATGCCTACAGGGCAAATAATGCCTACAAGGTCAACGTATACACAGCGGTGGATACGGATTACGTAAAATATAAGAATGCTGCTTGAAAAAAAGTCACTCCGGTGTTTTTTCTGGAGACGGTAATATTATGGATATTTAGACAGAATGTGAACACGGGCACACAGCTAGATAGCAGTTGGTTGAATAACACACTGGGCAAAAAATGCCTACAGGGCAAATAATGCCTACAAGGTCAACGTATACACAGCGGTGGATACGGATTACGTAAAATATAAGAATGCTGCTTGAAAAAAAGTCACTCCGGTGTTTTTTCTGGAGACGGTAATATTATGGATATTTAGACAGAATGTGAACACGGGCACACAGCTAGATAGCAGTTGGTTGAATAACACACTGGGCAAAAAATGCCTACAGGGCAAATAATGCCTACAAGGTCAACTTATACACTACTACAGCGAGGGATACGGATTACGTAAAATTTATTATGGCTGCTTGAAAAAAGTCACTCCGGTGTTTTTTCTGGAGACGGTAATATTATGGATATTTAGACAGAATGTGAACACGGGCACACAGCTAGATAGCAGTTGGTTGAATAACACACTGGGCAAAAAATGCCTACAGGGCAAATAATGCCTAAAAGGTCAACTTATACACTACTACAGCGATGGATACGGATTATGTAAAATTTATTATGGCTGCTTGAAAAAAGTCACTCCGGTGTTTTTTCTGGAGACGGTAATATTATGGATATTTAGACAGAATGTGAACACGGGCACACAGCTAGATAGCAGTTGGTTGAATAACACACTGGGCAAAAAATGCCTACAGGGCAAATAATGCCTAAAAGGTCAACTTATACACTACTACAGCGATGGATACGGATTACGTAAAATTTATTATGGCTGCTTGAAAAAAGTCACTCCGGTGTTTTTTCTGGAGACGGTAATATTATGGATATTTAGACAGAATGTGAACACGGGCACACAGCTAGATAGCAGTTGGTTGAATAACACACTGGGCAAAAAATGCCTACAGGGCAAATAATGCCTAAAAGGTCAACTTATACACTACTACAGCGATGGATACGGATTACGTAAAATTTATTATGGCTGCTTGAAAAAAGTCACTCCGGTGTTTTTTCTGGAGACGGTAATATTATGGATATTTAGACAGAATGTGAACACGGGCACACAGCTAGATAGCAGTTGGTTGAATAACACACTGGGCAAAAAATGCCTACAGGGCAAATAATGCCTAAAAGGTCAACTTATACACTACTACAGCGGTAGTAAAATAAAAAAAAAGTTAAATAAAAAAAGAATGAATATTAAAAAAAAAAAATTAAAGTTGGTGCTGCTGAACTACTAGGAGCAGCAGATTAGCACACCAGTCCCACTCCCCAACACTGCTAGACTAATAGCACTGGGCTCTTATAGTAGTAGTAGTAGTAGTAGTAGTAGTAGTAGTAGTAGTAGTAGTAAAACAACAAAAAAATAAATAAAAGCAGTCCTTACAAGGACTACTGTTATTGCAGCAGTCAGCAGATGAGATCAGAAGCAGGACAGCTGCCCACTGCAGCTACATACAGAGCACTGCAGTAGAAGGTAGATTACTAGCCAGCAAAGCTACCTAAGCTTAAATGTCCCTCAAACCCCTGCAGACTTCTGTCCCTCCAATAACAGAGCAGTATCAAAACGATTACTAGCCAGCAAACTTTCAACTGTCCCTGAAATCACTAACAGGCAGCAGCTCTCTCCCTACACTATCTCTTCAGCACACACAGGCAGAGTGAAAAAAAGCTGCAGGGCTTCGGTTTTTATAGGGAAGGGGAGTGGTCCAAGGGAGAGCTTCCTGATTGGCTGCCATGTACCTGCTGGTCTGGGGTGAGAGGGCAAAAAAAAGCGCCAACAATGGCGAACCCAAAATGGCGAACGTCGCGCGACGTTCGCGAACTTCCGGCGAGCGCGAACACCCGATGTTCGCGCGAACAAGTTCGCCGGCGAACAGTTCGCGACATCTCTACCCACTGGCAATAATATGAATCGCCGGCAGGATGGCATACAAATTGCTTTCGATTTCCGAAGTTTCCTTGTGAGGCAACTTCAGGCGGCTTCAGGAATGTATGCCATCCCACCATCGATTTGTATTCTTGCCGGCGGGAAGGCATTTGGGGAGATTATTTGATGCCACTGCCCTAATGTATTAGGACAAAAAAGTCGACATAAGAAAAAACGCCCATTGACTTAAATGCATTTGGAGCAAGTTGTTGCATAGGTAAAAATTGACGCACATAAAAACTTCCATTGACTCAATGCGTTACCCAAAATTTCGCAAATGTTTTTGCAGTTTCGCTAATTTTTCGATGAAGCGAAACGGGACAGATTCGCTCATCACTACTGGAGGCTTAAAAATAAACTTCACCAGCATTAACGTAGACCTAATTCTGTCCATATGTTGTTCGATAATGAGATGAAGCGATTTAACCGAAAATTTGAAACATACAATTGACAAAACGAGATCAAAGAGGTTTCTAAAGTAGACTTTGGTCAGAAAGTTTCGAAACTTAACTCTGTAGACAAAGTACATGAAAATCATGGCATAAAATTGCAATCTTGAAATTTTTTGAATTCATGTTTCACAAACTTGAATTTTTATGATTTAGCAATTCAGCAACTAAAGCCTGATACGTTTCTGTAGAGGTAACGGAAGTTATATTGTCAACATTCAAGCTATATTAATTTTATACTTGTTTCAGTCACATTTTTTGAAAATAAATTTAAATTTATTACACTAAGGGGGAAATTTACAAAAACTCAGATTTTTCTAGTTGAGTTTTAAAGGGAAAAAAGGCAATTTTTATGGATAAAAAACTCAAATTTTTCAAGATTTATTATACCTCAAAGCTGCTAACAATTTGAATCTGAAAATACTCTTTGGAACATGGAACAAGGTTTATGCCTTCATGGTTCTCAAAAGTTTCAGGCTGTTTTTCATTTGACAATCTGAATTATTTTGGGCAACACCTTGAAAAAAAACGAGTTTTCAGAGCGTCAATTCAAAAAAGTTGCATGATTTGGATTGACGTTCAATTTTTTTAATGAAAATTATTGATTAATAAAGGGGATTTTGATTGAGAAAAATACATTTTTAGTAGATAACCCCCTAATTTTCAACCCAGTACTATTGGTATGGTACCCAAGTTTAAAAGGAATAACAGTGTTTTTGTTTTAAAGACAGTGGCTTAGGGGTTAGAATTGGTGGGGTTGTAGGTTCGATTCCAGCCAGGGTACTACGTGCAAGCAGTTTGGATATTGTCAGCATGAGTTTGCTCCCAAACTATAAAGCATATGGGGCAAATTCACTAACCTCTTTGCCAGCGATGCCTTTGCCCACAGCGCAACACTTCGCCAGACGAAGTTTTCAGAGCTTCAATTCAAAAAAGTTGCATGATTCAAATTGACATTAGATTTTTTATAGAAAATTATTGATTAATAAAGTGGTTTTTGACCGCGAAAAATAAAATTTTAGTAGATAATCCCCTAAATTTCAGCCCAGTACTATTGGAATGGAACCCTAGTTTAAAAGGAATGACAGTGTCTTTGTTTTAAAGACAGTGGCTTAGGGGTTAGCATTGCTGAGTTGTATTCGTGGGGTTGTAGGTTCGATTCCAGCCAGGGTATTACCTGCAAGAAGTTTGGATATTGTCCTCATGTCAGCATGAGTTTTCTCCCAAACTATAAAGCCTATGGGGCAAATTCACTAACCTCTTTGCCTTCGATGCCAGCAACAGCATAGATTCGCCAGGACAACTCTGATTCACTAAAATCCGAAGTTGCGTCCAAGGCGCCGAACGCTGGTGAGTTGCGCTAGCGTTACTGCGCCAAGCGAAGTTGAGCTAGAGTTGCCTAATTTGCATACGGCGGGAAGTTAAAGTTGAATGGACGTATATATTGCAGCAAATACATTAGACTACACAAGCCCGGGAAACCTTAATAAAATAAAGTTGTTATATTGCCCTACACATGAGCCCAGTGTATAGTTTATGTGCCAAATGTTAGGAAATGTAGGGGGGAAGCGAGGTTACCCTAAAAAAAAAGACACTAGTGTTTCTTGGGACTTTTTTTTAGGAACGCCTATCTAATCTATTGAACTTCGCCTGGTCTGAGGTGGCAAAGGCAAGTCTGGCACAAGAGGTAATGTTCAGTAAAATCTGCATCTTAGCAAATTTGCGTAGTTAGGTCCAATCGCCAGAGCGCAAATTGGCCAATCGTTAGGGAGCGACCGTTAGTAAATCGTCGAAGTACCGAAATGACGTCACGCTGGCGAATTTTCGCCCACGTTAGTCACTTCACCCTTTAGAAAATTTGCCCCATAGAGGCCAAAAAGGCACTCCTATGACAAGAATTAGCCCCTTCCTTGTCTGTGTATGGAACCATTATGTTGACCTGGGTGCAGACACACATGGCAGATTTAGGTGCCAAAATGCAAAAGGATAGAGCTAATTCTTGTTGTAGGAGCAGATTCTCGGCCTGTGTTTATCCACTGTGTGTGGCGTAAGTGTAATATCAAAATCTAATAGACAGTCCTAAATTAGTGCTATAATGTGAGAAGTTAATAGATTATCTAATTTGCTATACCATCTGCAGAAAGTTTCAAGTGGAATATAAATTTCTCATTGGATCAGCAAATATTTTGTAAAAATTACTATCTTACCTTTAATAGTGTCATAGGCATACTGAAATGCTAATGCACAGTACATCTGTTTATACATAGGGTAGGATATATTGTTATCTAGTAACCCCTGAGCACACTCAGATCACCAAGTGTAGTGCTCACACAAACCTTTTTGTCAGAGGCGCAACATATATTATTTACATGTGCTGCAAAACACCTACTTTTTCACAGGGAGGAGAATGTTTATTTAATTATTAACAAGCTGCCTCTGTCGAATAAATAGCTACGTCGTTGGCAGGATTAAACAAAGGCAGGGTTAAACAAAGTTTTTTTTTACCAATATGTTTTTTTCTCTGTAATAACAATCAGTATTTGCTGTTCACTATGTTAGAATAAAACCATGCAAATAAAAGACAATGTTTTTTAATGCTTTTTTTAGTATATTTTAGAATTGGTGTTTTATATTATCAAAAATATACATTTTCTAGTATACCCCATGCCCCAAGCATTCTGGACAATAGATCCCATTCTCTTACAATGAACCAAGAGATGTATTTTGTCAAAAATAATATAAATGCAAGTTATACAGTAAATGGCAGTGTGTTGGGAGTTTCCTTAAATGAAAAGGATCTAGGGGGCTTTGTAGATAACAAGTTGTCTAATTCTGGGCAGTGTCATTCTGTGGCTACTAAAGCAAATAAAGTTCTGTCTTGCATAAAAAAGGGCATTAACTCAAGGGATGAAAACATAATTATGACTCTTTATAGGTCCCTGGTAAGGCCTCATCTGGAGTATGCAGTGCAGTTTTGGACTCCAGTCCTTAAGAGGGATATAAATGAGCTGGAGAGAGTGCAGAGACGTGCAACTAAATTGGTTAGAGGGATGGAAGACTTGTGAGGGTAGACTGTCAAGGTTGGGGTTGTTTTCTCTGGAAAAAAGGCGCTTGCGAGGGGACATGATTAGACTTTACAAGTACATTAGAGGACGTTATAGAGATATAGCAGGGGACCTTTTTACTCATAAAGTGGATCACCATACCAGAGGCCACCCCTTGAAACTAGAAGAAAAGATCTTTCATTTGAAGCAACGTAGGGGGTTCTTCACAGTGAGGACAGTGAGGTTGTGGAATGCACTGCCGGGTGATGTTGTGATGGCTGATTCAGTTAATGCCTTTAAAAATGGCTATTGTGATACTAAACTCTATAGTTAAAGTATATATATCCATTTCTATACTATGTGAAAGTAGGAAGGGGTGTGTGTATGGTTGCTGGGTTTTCATTTTTCATTTGGGTCGAACTTTAGGGACTTTGTCTTTCTTCAACCAGATTTAACTATGTAACTATATAAATAAGAGTTTTACTAGAAGCTAATAAGGCAATAACATTGTCCTTAGTTCACCTTTGGCCATTCATTATGCTATGATAGAATCAAAATGGAATGTTTTTGTCTTGCTACCACAAGCTTCAGCAGGATATGAAAAACCACAGTTTGAGACTACTCATTGATTGGTATAGTTACCTTTCTTCTTGGTGGAAATAGAAAAATGTAATTGCACTGCTTAGTGTTATCATATTCAGTAATAAACAGAAAGATTGTGGTGAAAACAATATAATAAGCTCAATTCATCTTGCATTTTTTAAAAGTCTTATAAGGATGAAAACAGAGTTTCTTATATGACTTTTGACTTTGGCCTATTAGCAAACATTATTAAACAATGCCCTGGACACCAACAAAGGGAATACAATCTTTTAGTGATCATTCACTGAGTTCAGGGCTCATCTGCACCTAACGCTAGATAAACATTTTTTTGTTCTAGGTTCAGATTGCAGCCCTGTCCATACTACTTTGCATATGGCGGGCAGTAAGGATGTTGCTCCTTTGCACCCTCCCCCCCACAGGCACTACCTAAATTGAGCATCTGAATGAAGTTGGAGGACAGGATGAAGGACATTTACATTTCTCTCCCAGCTTGCATATAGCGCTGCTGAACACCAGCAGGTCTGGTTAGGCACCTGTGCTGCAAAATGCGGGGGAAGATTGCAAACGACTTTTGCACTTAAAACTTTCTAAATGACCCCTCATAGCTATATACCAAGCCCACCAGGCACACTTTCTGTGAAATATTTAAAGCTAAAAATGTCACATTTTTTTTCAAAAGCTGAAGTCCCAGGGTGGAATTGGGTCTAGTTATAATCATTTTTTTTTATTCATAGATTGGTTTATTTGTTATTGGAAGACACATTTCCTGCTAAGCAAATTGGATACAGCTTCACATAAGGGGGGTGGGGGTAGACGTTTTATAAGCAATACTGGATTGATGGCTTAAAATTGGTTACTAGGCTTCTTTCTCTAAACTACTAAACTAACTTAAACTGCTGTGATCTGAAATAGAAACATAAAAGAACCACGTTAATCAAGACTTTAGAAAAACTCCTGATACTAAACGCATACATATATAAGTGTCAGGGGCCTTGCGGCTCCAATAAAGGAGAAGGCCATACCAAGGAGGAAGGTCAAGGGTTAAGTCCAAGTTCACGGTAAACAAAGGGATCAGGAAGTAGTGTAAACAGGATTCAGGCAATAATTCAAGTGGCAGACAGCAAAGGATCATGGTAAATGGTTCAGGCAAGAGTCAATGTCCAGGAATCAATAATATAGGAATTTAGGAACACCCAGGAACACTAATGAGAGTGACCTATAATGGGGATTGAACCTATGACCTCAGCATCCTCTTTTTTAGAATTTTTGCACCCGGCGCGTGACGTCATCGCACCAGCACCAAGGCACAGCTACTCTTGTGGGCTATGGGCGCAGTTATCTTGGACACATCGCCGACAGAAATGGGAGGAAACTTCAGACTACTTTGGAAAACAAAGCAACGCTTGTGCCTTAACCTAGGCTATTTTAATTTTAGCTGCTGGAGGGCAGGGGGAATGCAGTTCAGGGAGATTGTCGCCCGGAAGAAGAGGAGATTTGTTGCTGGGGCGAATAATCTCCCCGAATCTGCTCGTGTGGCCAGACCCTAAAACCAGAACTTAAAGGGATCCTGTCATCGGAAAACATGTTTTTTTCAAAACACATCAGTTAATAGTGCTACTCCAGCAGAATTCTGCACTGAAATTCTGAAATCTGACATGGGGCTAGACATTTTGTCAATTTCCCAGCTGCCCCTGGTCATGTGACTTGTGCCTGCACTTTAGGAGAGAAATGCTTTCTGGCAGGTCTCGGTGGGACATGGGTTTTTACTATTGAGTGTTGTTCTTAGATCTACCAGGCAGCTGTTATCTTGTGATAGGGTGCTGTTATCTGGTTACCTTCCCCTTGTCCTTTTGTTTGGCTGCTGGGGGGAAAAAGGAGGGGGGTGATATCACTCCAACTTGCAGTAAAGAGTGATTGAAGTTTATCAGAGCACAAGTCACATGACTTGGGGCAGCTGGGAAATTGACAATATGTCTAGCCCCATGTCAGATTTCAAAATTGAATATAAAAAAATCTGTTTGCTCTTTTGAGAAATGGATTTCAGTGCAGAATTCTGCTGAAGCAGCACTATTAACTAATTCATTTTGAAAAAAATGTTTTTTTCCATGACATCCCTTTAAAATAACCTTATCCATTTGATATACAATTTAGACTCAAAGAAGCCTAACATAGGGGAGATTCTTATAGCAGCAACCCATAAAGGTTTAGGTTATATGGGTATGTCAAAGTGGATTGAATAGGGTTACAATACAGTTAGATTCATCTTAACTCCTTAACACAAAACAAAAAAGGAATATCGTTTTTCTGCAATTTACAAAATGCTAAATGATGTCCTACATAATGTTAAATGTAAATCCATGCTAAAGTGAACCCAAATTTTGGAAGAACACATGGAACAAGACAACTTACCCCAATTCCACTACTTACAATTGATACATTTGTTGGCCCACTCCCCAGTCATTGGATGATTGAGTGGAAAGAGGTACCCCACAGTCTATAGGTATTGGCAAAAGGTCCTTTGTTTCCTTGCTGATGAACTAGCATTGCCTAATATTCTCTGCCCAAAAGTCTGTATTTTGCCTTTGATACATGATCTACTACCCAACATGTGAATTATTGTAATGAGGGCGAGGGGAGTTTAATAAAATATGGGGACCCTGTATTTACTCACCAGCCACTGTTGACAATAAAAAGCATCACTGTGTACCTTACTAAGTTACTTGCTAATTGTAATTGCTTGCTTCTTTTCTGTAACTGTACTGTTATACTTGTAAAATGCAAAATCCTTTAAAAAAAGGTGAACCCAAATTGTGATACTGATCTCTCCCTTAGATTATCCTGTGTTTCTTTATCTTCTTCTTCCATGAGTAAGACTATTTTGTGAAATATTTCCCTGCATATTACAATAGTCAGATGCATACCTTAATATTTACTCATGTTTCCTAATTGTACAATTGAAAAAGACCAATAAAGTGAAAGTAAAGTGGTTGCTTGGGTATTGGAATGGATCCGGGAAATGTATCTCACATAAGTATGCAATATAATGCTACAGATTTTCAGCTCCCTTATTGTTCTCATAACTTCAACAATATAAGCGGTATTTTTTGCATAACACAGCCCTTTTAAAGGAAAAGGAAAGGCTTGGTGCACTTGGGGGTGCCAAATGTTAGGAGTGATCCTCTTCCAGCGTCTTCTTTGTTTAAATTTCCCGGGGCAAACGCATGCGCAGTAAAACGAAATAGCTGACTTTTTAGTTTTAGCTTTTCGTTCTACTGTGAGGATTGCTCCGTGGTGCTCGCTGGTATAACCCTGGGCCGGTGCAGTTTTCTGCTGATTTAGCAGCGGGTTTCAGATAAGTCAATAATCACTTGGGGTGCCTAACATTCGAATGATTCGAAGGATTTTAATCCATCGATCGAAGGATATTCCTTTGATCCGGAAATTGTTAGGAAGCCTATGGAGACCTTCCCCATAGGCTAACATTGGCCTCGGTAGGTTTTAGGTGGCGAACTAGGGGGTCGAAGTTTTCAGTACTTCGACTATCGAATGGTCGAATAGTCGAACGATTTTTAGTTCGAATCGTTCGATTCGAAGTCGAAGGTCGTAGTCGATGGTCAAAGTAGCCATATTCGACCATTCGAAATTCGAACTTTTTTTCCTCTATTCCTTCACTCGAACTAAGTAAATGGGCCCCTAAATAAACTCAATGGGATTGTTGCCTCCAATAATAATTTATTACATAGATTAGATTTTTTTAGATTAGATTCAACTTTATTGTCATTACACAAGTACAAGTACAAGGCAACGAAATGCAGTTTAGGTCTAACCAGTAGTGCAATAAGCAGTAAGTGCAGAATAGGTATAAATTATAATTGGTATGTACAAGAATGAACTGGATAATATTTACAGAGTGATTACAGTCATATGAACATAATATACAGTTTGTAGTAACTATAATCAGTAGTTACAAGCAGATGAACAAATGTACAGGTTGCTGCAATACAACAATATTGAATGTGCAATGGTAATGGGTGATAGTGTAAGGTGGCGGGGTTTAAAGGAGTCAGTAAGGTGCAGAGTTCAGTATGGAGACAGCTCTAGGAAAGAAGCTGTTCCTCAGTCTGCTGGTTCTTGTCCGGTGTAACCTGAAACGCCTGCCTGAAGGCAGAAGAGAAAACAGTCTGTGGGCAGGGTGAGAGGAGTCCTTAAGAACACTGCGTGCTCGACGAAGACAGCGCATCTCCTGGATGTCCTCAATGGATGGAAGCGTAATCCCTGTGATGCGCTGGGCAGTTTTTACCACCCGCTGCAACGCCTTGCGCTCCGCAACAGAGCAGCTCCCATACCACACTGTGACACAGCTGGTCAGGATGCTCTCTATTGTGCAGCGATAAAAGTTCACTAGGATGGCTGAGGACAGTTGGTTTTTCTTTAGTATTCTTAAGAAGAAGAGGCGCTGGTGAGCCTTCTTGACCAGGCTGGAGGTGTTGGTAGTCCAGGACAGGTCCTCCGAGATGTGAGTTCCCAGGAACTTGAAGGATGACACAGGTTCAACAACCATCCCGTTTATGTGGATGGGATTGTGGGAGCTACTTCTCTTCTTCTTCCTGAAGTCCACAATGAGCTCCTTGGTCTTGGTGGTGTTAAGGAGCAAATTATTGTCCGTGCACCAAGTGGCTAGATGCTGGACCTCTTCCCTGTAGGCAGTCTCATCATTGTTGCTGATGAGACCAATCACCGTGGTATCATCTGCAAACTTAATAATGGTGTTAGATCCATTTACAGGTCTGCAGTCGTGGGTGAAAGGGAGTAGAGGAAGGGGCTCAGCACACAGCCCTGTGGTACACCAGTGGGATCAAGTACAAGGTACTGCTTCATTATTACAGAAAAAAAGGAAATCATTTTTAAAATTTAGAATTATTTGCTTAAAATGGAGTCTATGTGAGGCAACCTTCCCATAATTTGGAAGTTTCTGGTTAACACGTTTCCTAATCCCATACCTGTATGGTGCAAAGAAAAGCTGAAATATTGAATTTATTGAATCATTGAAATTGTAATTCTATGATAATCAATGAAGTTTCCATCAGAACTTGATTGCTAGTGTTGAGATTAAGTGCAGCAAACACAGGAGAAAGCAAAGAACAATGTGAAACCATTTAATAAAAATAAAACCGTATCCATCAATGTACACAGAAAATGATTAATGTTGTGATGTGAAATAATATTTAGAAATCAACTGGCACAGATTTTTATTTACGGCAGGCCAGTATTAAAATACTGCTCGTGCCTGGCTGAAGCCATTGTACAGCCAGCTGGTGCGATATATTTAGATGTTCTTAACAGACTTGTCCTAAAACAACCCCTTAGTAAGACAAATAATCCCCACGATCCCCACTATGCAAAGATTCATTAACTGCATAATCTTCCAACCCTGTGATGACAACTTTAAAAGCACCCAGGCAATCGTTTTTCAGATTGCTTGATGGAGCGGTTAAACATAGTTATTAGGCTTTTCATATATTTTTCCTGAGACAGAGGGATGAAAGGCAGGACTGGTCTGTAGCTTGAGGTCGTGTACCTCAGGCAAATAGAGGTGTGTATATATGTCAAGTACAGCTAAATAACTGCATGTAACAGCTAAACACCTGTGTTCACACAGCTCTCACAATAACTCACTGCCCTTAGGATTACAATTAGTGACTGGCAAAACCACAAAAAAAATGAGCAAAAGTAAAAATTTGCTAAAGTGCATTGCAGTCAACATCAACACAAACGTACATTGCCCCCACCAGTGCTAGACTCCCCACACCAGGAGGGAGCAGTGTGGGTGGCCATGTTGAAACGCACGCATGCACATAATGAATCACTCATTATACATGTGACATCAGGCTGTGAGACTTGCTCATTATGTGCATCCTCACTATGCAACATGGCAACATAGCACTGGCAGGGGCTAATTTTTGGAAAAGAAAAAAAAACTATTGTATACCCAACTGGAGCTCAGGCTCTATTAGTTTACACCTCTGGTGGGGTAAAAACATTTCAGCACTTTTAGGTGTTTTTAGTTATGTAATAGCATATACTGTACATTGCCCTACCTTGTTAAAAAAAATCTCCTTCCCATTATGCTACAACTCTTCTTTGAAAAATAAAAGGCTCCCATTTTGCCAGTTTCTTAGTTTCTTGCTTACCCTTGTATATGCAATGTTTGCCCCATTACAGTAAATCATATCAATCACTCTGTCTGAGGTCACATACAGGCTAAATACTGACCTCAGCTTCAGCTCCGCTGTGTGTGACCGCACATAGGCTGATCGGATTCAAATCAATGGAGCAGGGGCACTGAGAAGTTCTGCTTCTCTCAGCCTAAAAAAATACACAGGCTGACAACAGCCAGAGACAACAGCCTGTGTGCCCATAGCCTAAGGCTATTGGCCCTCTCAAGACTTCAGAAGTTTGTTTGAATATACACGTAGTGATACATTGATGCTTTCATTTGTTTACTAATCCTGACAAATCCATTATGTCTAACACTTTTTTTTTTTTGAAGGCCAAAGCTGTATACAAAGTTGGCAAATAAATCAAGCCAAAGCACTGTACAGTTTGAGTCTCTTATTTCTGTTATCATGATCACTTTTTTAAATATAAGCCTTGATAAGTACCTATGTTTTACAAGAATTTCATCACAATACAAGTTTTTCTAATATTATTAAATAAAACTAAAGCCACTGGTAAATTTATCTTATTGGCTAGCCTCAGGCAGTAACCCAAAGTATATGTGACTAGCTTCCACAAGCTATATAGCAAACGTGCACTTTTACAGTACTAGTTTCTAATTATCACTGGATCAGCTTACAGAGAAGAAGAACATGCCAATACCTATTTTTGACCATTTTGGCATAGACCCAAATAAAATGCAAGTCTGAAAGGCTCAATTGCATCTAGGCCTACATGGCCTTTTGTCAATATCCAGTAAGAATAGTGGCCCTATGACAATACATTCTGAGTTCCAGCCCCAATCTCCCCACACAGTTCAGTCCACCTGCCTAAACCCTCCCACTAATATCTGCACATGGGCTTTTAATTGCCCTTTAATATATTTTGCCCTTAAAGGAACAGTAACGTCAAAAAATAAAAGTGTTTTAAAGTAATGAAAATATAATGCAGTGTTGCCCTGCATTTGTAAAACTGCTGTGTTGGCTTAAGAAACACTACTATTGTTTATATAAATAAGCTGCTGTGTAGCAATGGGGGCAGCCATTCAAATGAGAAAAGGCTCAGGTTACACATCAGACAGCAAATAAGCTCTGTCTGTCTAATGGTGTTATCTTTTATCCATTAGTTATCCTGTGCCAAATTGCCATTTTTCAATTTCCGCCATTGCTCCCCAGCAGCTTGTTTATATGAACAATAGTTGTGTTTCTGAAGCAAACAGATCAGTTTTACCAGTGCAGGGCAACAGTACATGATATTTTCATTACTTTAAAACAATTAAATTTTTTGGTGTTACTGTTTCTTTAAAGACAATGCCTGATTAACTATACAGCTTGCTAACTGGGAGTGTGAAGACACACGGAAATCTTTTAATTCAGGTCTAATAATCCAAACCCAACGCACAAATTAATATTTCTATCACATCCTTAGATTTGAGGATTAGACCCAGCTCTTAAATTCTTGTTATAATTCAATATTAACAACTCTAAACATGTGGCCCACATCATTATTAGCTTTAAAGTCAATCCCCCTAATCAATGAAGCAGGGCATTCAATTTCACTATTAGCAGCCTTTATCCATATTTGACAGCTAGTACAGCTATAGCATCTAGTATTTGGAGTTCTTGGGATTTGGGGATCTTTCCATAATTTGTACCACCTTATGTCTGGTAAAAGGTATTTCCTGGCTGCTGATAGGCCCTTCACGTACAGTAGATTCTAGGGATGCAAGCAGGCGCAGGAAGGATCTAGTTGGAATGATATAATTTGCCCTGACAAAGGATTGTATTACATTGTTAGCCCCCCCTAAAAGCCATATATTCCAGAAAGTTCTATCCAGTCCTGTGCATAAAACATATAAGGGTCTATATAACATACATACCATTTTGTATAGAAGGCTTTGTCATACAAAAAGGTATATATGTGTTTATGCTTTTCCTTACTATTTACCCCCCCCCTTCAGTTTGGTGGAGAAGAGCAATTTTTGGCCATGATATTTTAACAAAATCATAAAAACACTGCTCACCTTTCCCAAAAATTTTCTTTGCATCATTTACCAAATGTTCCATCAACTTCACCTTATCAGTTTACCAGGTCTAACCTGGCGAAGAAAACCTGGCGAAAGGCGATAACATAATGGAAAATTTGCACTTTAGTAAATTTGCAGAGTAATGATCGTTTGCCTGAGCAAATGCACCTGGTGAAAGTTATCGTTGTACTCTTTCACTAATGTCCTAGCAGCGGCCACTTCACCCTTTAGTAAATCTGCCCCTATGTTCCAGCATTGTCTTGTGTATGTGTATGGCAGCCTTTCTTGGTTTCTTTGTCTCTTGAATTAATCCCTCTGCAAAATATCCTTAAAAACACCAGGGAACCCCGAAATTCAAAAAGCGTTACTACCAGGGTTCCTTAGCGTGTTGCACATTAAACTTGCTTTCATAAATGAGCCTTTTGCTCATCAAGATTATCCTTGTATCTCTAGTTCCCTTCCACTGTCTCAATCATCCACTTCCTTTTTCAAATAGACAGTCAAATGACTGCGGCATGTATTAACCACCAAGAAACATTCAGACCAGTTTACTAAATAGACATTTTTTTAAAAATGGGACCACTTGTAGAATATTTGTTTCAGTGAATTCCACTCAGAAATCCAAAATAAATTAGCTATCAACCATATAAAAAAGTTATTTCTCCTACATGAAAAAATGAACGCTAACAGGGACTTTCTCATTGCAACACCTCAAACTAAGAAATGTGTTTTTAACAAAGCATATTCAGGTGAATGCACACCTTTGTGCATGCACGCCAAGTGCTTTGATGCTATTCCATAACCATATTTCATATATTGATACCATGCAAATTCTCATTTTCATTGAGGCAACATGTGTTTTCACTTAAAGAGATACTGACACCAGCAACTACCCTTTTTTATATCTATCATATCATTGTCTTTGAATGCTTTTTATAATTTTGCCATAAAAGTATTTGCCTGATGCTTTTACATTACCTTTCTTACCCCCATGTTCCTCTATGAGGGGGCTGCCATATTTGTACAACAGGAGTCAGTTAGTATTAGAAACTAACTTACAGGATGAGAAGGGACAGTCAGGTTGGCAAAACAGTCAGGTTAAGGAATTTCAAGTGATAATTACTTACAAAAGCAGAACTATCAGTGAAAAACACCCAACATGACCTATAGGTTAATTTTAATGTACATTAATATTTTGAAAAGAAAATGTTTAGTGTCAGTATCACTTTAACTACTAACCACGTGTGTGTTCCAATGTGATTTACTTTCCATCATGCTTTATCCTTAAAGGATAAAGGTTCCAAGTGGGACCAAAATGTTTAGAGGATGCAGCATCATTTAAAATATATCACCTTTAGTGAAATAAATTATGTTGTTGTGGCCTGTTTCTTAAATCCTGGCAGTTGTTGAGTTTGTGGGATGAGTTAACCATTATGTAAAACCACCAGTCTCCCAACTCTTTCAAGTCAGTGGGATAATGCATGGCATAAAATATGTGAAGACTTGAAGTCTTCCCATCCTGGATCTAGACCTTAGTGGAGAAATGAAAACCATACCATAACACTTATACAGAGTCGGACTGGGAGCCCTGGGGCCCACCGGGGCTGCTGCCTCAGGGGCCCCTTCACCATGCCGGGGTCCCCCTGCAGTAGTCATAAAGCCCCCTTCCTGCCCACAACCCACCTCCAGTGCATACCTTCTTTCTTACAGCTGCAGGTCTGGGCCGATGGGACCCACTGGCTTTTTTCCTGGTGTCCTGCCGACCCAGTATGACCCTGCACATATACCTGCTCTATAGTTGATGCAAGGGCCTGCAGTATACATATTATAATGATAGGGAACCAGTATATGGAGTACATAAAGTACGGTAGAAGAAGCTTACAACTGTGCACGGTGGGCCTGGGTGCACAGGCCCCAGACCTTCAGCAAAGGTTACAGCTATATTAGCTATAAGCTATATTCTTTAGCAACAACAACCTTGGTATGTATATAATCTTATTGTAACTGAACTACTTAAGGGAATATTTTATTACAGTTCCTTTGGGGCTGGTATCTTGAAAGTCTGACATAATAATTGCCAATAGTCACTTGAGGGAATACAAACCAAATCCCATATAATAGATTGTGCTATGATTTTGTAGAAGGAGCATTTTTTTAACGGCAACAAGGTTGCATAACCTACAGCAGACAACACTCATTTCTACAAGATTATTATAGTCACACAAAACAAGTCTGCTTTTATCCACAAGGGAGGAGAAATCAAAGGCTTTGCTTGTCAGAACCAATTTACAGTCGTTTGCTCACGCAGTTGACAGTCAAGAGAAAAGTACATTCTCCTTCAAGGATATTGATCAGCAATTCCAGAGAGAGGAGACCTGGAGGATGTTTAGCATCATGTGGCAGGAAGCAGGAAGGATTCAAGCTTCCTTACATTTTATGTATGCAAAATTGTTTAGGAAATGTATCTTTAATATTTGCAATGTCATGTAACCTTAGCTCCTTGTACTGTATTTATTAAAGAAAAACTTTACCCCCAAAATGAATATTTAAGCAACAGATACAGTTAGGCAGTACAGTACAGTTAGGTGCTTGTATGTGGAACATTTTGCTGTGAACAAACAACATGCGGTCAAAGGAGCTCTCCATGCAGGTGAAACAAGCCATCCTTAAGCTGCAAAAAAAAAAAAACCCATCCAAGAAATTGCTACAATATTAGGAGTGGGATAATCTACAGTTTGGTACATCCTGAGAAAGAAAGAAAGCACTGGTGAACGCAGCAATGCAAAAAGACCTGGATGTCCATGGAAGACAACAGTGTTAGATGATCGCAGAATCATTTCCATGGTGAAGAAAAAGCCCTTCACAACAGTGACAAGTGAACACCACTCTCCAGGAGGTAGCCGTATCGATATCCAAGTCTACCATAAAGAGAACACTGCATGAAAGTCAATACAGAGGGTGCACTGCAAGGAGCAAGCCACTCATAAGCTTAAAGAATAGAAAGGCTAAATTGGACTTTGCTAAAAACACATCTAAAAAAGCCAGCACAGTTCTGGAAAAACATTCTTTGGACAGCTGAAACCAAGATCAACCTCTACCAGAATGATGGCAAGAAAAAAGTATGGAGAAGGCTCATAATCCAAAGCATTCCACATCATCTATAAAACATGTAGGAGGCAGTGTGATGGCTTTGGCGTGCATGGCTGCCAGTGGCACTGGGACACTAGTGTTTATCCATGATGTGACAGAAGCAGCCAAATTAATTCTGAGGTGTTCAGATAATTACTGTCTGCTCAAATCCAGCTAAATGCAGTCAAAATTGATTGAAAGGTGTTTCATAATACAGACGGACAAATACCCAAAACATACAGCCAAAGCAATACAGGAGTTTATTAAAGCAAAGAAGTGGAATATTCTTGAATGGCCAATCATCTGAGCTGAACCCAACTGAGCATGCATTTCACTTGTTGAAGACTAAACTTCGGACAGAAACAAACAGCAACTGAAAGGCGCAGCAATAAAGGCCTGGCAGAGCATTAAAAAGGAGGAAACCCAGAATATGGTGATGTCCATGAGTTCAAGACTTCAGGCTGTCATTGCCAGCAAAGGGTTTTCAACCAAGTATTAGAAATGTACATTTTATTTTATTTTCAGTTTCTTAATTTGTCCAATTACTTTTGAGCCCTTGAAATGAAGTGATTGTGTTAAAAAAGGCTTTAGTTCCTCACATTTTTATGCAATCTTTTTGTTCAACCCACTGAATTAAAGCTGAAAGTCTGCAGTTCAACTGCATCTGAATTGTTTAATTTTAAATTCATTGTGGTAATGTACAGAACCAAAATTAGAAAAAAATGTCTCTGTCCAAATATTTATGGACCTAACTGTAGTTTATATCATATTAAGTGGCATATTAGAATCTTACCAAACTGGTTTGAATCACCATTTTGTGATGGTCTCTGTGCTGCCTCAGAGATCACCTGACCAGAAATACTACAGCTCTAACTGTAAAAGGAAGAAGTGTGGAAGCAAAAGACAGAACTGTCTTTGAAATAAGCTCATGTGACCTAACATGTATAGTTTGTTTGGTTTGTATGTGTGCAGCGGGAATCCTACAATCCCAGGGGGGCGGCCCTCTTTTTTAAAATGACAATTTTCTATTTAGGATTACCCAATGGCACATACTACTAAGAATTTTATTATTATGAATGGTTTATTGAAATGAAGCAAGGTTTTACACATGAGCTGTTTTATGCAATATTTTTTATATAGTGACCTACATTGTTCGGGGGTATAGTTTTTGTGTAGTAAAATATTTTGCCAATATGTTTGTGTGAAAGCCATTTTGTTTTCCAGCAGCACATAAATGTTATTATGCCTGAGACCTGGATTAGGATTTTTTTCCATCATTTGGATCCAGGGCTGATTCAGCACTGTCCATTGATACCGCCCCCCTTGCCCAATTTTCTTGCATTGGAGCAGGTCTAGAGAGGGTGCATTGCTAGTGCAGAAAGAAAGTACAGGAGCACTCTTTTTTAAAAATCAGAATAAGGCTCCTTAAAAGTTACCAAGAGTGACTCTTTGCCACCCCTAGTACTTTGCAGGCTGCCTGAAGTGAGTTTTTCAACTGGCAGGACTGTAATGTGTGACAGAGCTATATTTGGGGAGGGGGGGGGCTGTTGGAACTGAAAGCTGGGCCCTTGCGTGTAAGATTTATCAATTGGCCCTACCATAGTCCAACACTGCTTATCATTACATATAAAAGGATAGATGGTTTGGTAGAGCAATGTCAAGATGTAGGTAGATCTCTTAATTACTGAATGCAGAAGGGGGTGCAGAAAAGTGCAGTTCTGGAGAGTTCCTAAAGTAGGGCAGGTGAAACGGGAATGAGAGTGTTGTTTTGTAGAAAAACATGAGTAGTGTGATAGATGGGGTTAGATGATTAGTTAGAAATAAACTTGCAAGATGGGGCAGCATTTTATAGGTGAAGGCAAAATGGTTTAGTTAGTGACTGTGTATCAGCAGCAGTGATGACGATAGAGTTAAAGATAATGCCAAGGCAACATTCATGGAGTCAGCAGTTGGGTGTGGACAGGGCCAAAACTAGGGGTAGGCAGAAGAGGCACCTGCCTAGGTCGCAACAATAGGGGGTGTTACGCAGGTAAAATTTAAAGTTAAATTGTCGCTTTCTACCCCTATTTCATTTTCACAGCCCGCTTTCGTTTTCCCCCTCCCCTCTGCTGATCCCCCCCTCAATGCACACAAAATTCCGCCCATTGGCTCTTTGCCCAATTGGCTCTTTGCTCATAAGCTGTCCGCAGCTGATTCACACACGTCGAGGTGACGCAAACACCCCGTCCAGATTTTTACGTTTCCCCTGTTCCGCCTCTAATTTTTGTCAAAAAGTGCTGACTCAATCAGCAGCCAGATAGTGGCGCCTAGCCAGTTATTGATTGGCTGTCACTGCTGTCTGGAGGTGGGGAGCGAGATCCCTGGCTGCCTGGGTTGCCTATCGTGATCAGCCGTCTTGGTCCGGGCCTTAATAGAGATCATTCAATTTAATTAATTTTAAAAATATAATTGTTGATCAGAGAAAGAAATAACCACAATATTAATTTCTGTCTTTAATTTAAGGTAGAACAATGAGATATGGCAGTTTAGACCTGTGTTAAAGGAGAAATAAACCTCAAAGAATTAAGCTTTGAAAGGTAACACCTTCTGTCTGTCTCAGGCTTCTGTACCATGTGGTGGTCCATGGCCACATTGTAGTAAAGATATGTGCCACTGAATATGCCCTAGCAGCTCCTCTTTTTTTCTGCTGATTCACAACACATGCTGAGGGCTGCTCTCAGTAATCTGATTTTAAGGACCAACTCATAATATTAACCATAAATATAATATAAAATTTACAATTCAGGTTGCTAACTAATTCAGAGTCACATTACAATTGATTACAATAATCAATCCTGTAGCACAACTTTTATGACTGATATAAGCTCTCTTTCTCAACAGTGCACACTGATCATGAGGAGGTCTGACAGGATCAGAAAATGGAGCACTTCTGTGACCAAGGCCATCTTTAGCAGCACTAGATAGAGGTTGGGAGGGTAGTAAGGTAAATTTGATTTCACTGGCACAGAGGTGGTAATGGAAAGCATGTAAGTTGATAAGCTATTAGGCCTAGGAGAGAGCCTTAAGGCATCCCAAAAGAAAGTTGTAGTGAAGAAAATGTTACCTGTGACATGTAAAGACTATATGATGGTAAGGTTTCTTAATAAGGAGGAAGAAGGTTTGAAAAGGAACTTGGGAAGAACATTATCTGGGTAGCAGGTATTCAGATGGGAGGAATAGATACGTTCCCATACTTCATTATTACAATTCATTTGCAGAGGTGAAAGAGCAAAGGAGAGGCCAGCAAAAGTATGGGTAAGGAGGTGATGCAGTATGATTAAAAGAAATATGATTTTGCTTTTAAAGTGGATGGTTATAAATTGGGCTTTAACGAGGTAGGCAGAACAAAGAATTTAAAATATTTTATGAAAGTAGAAAGTAAGTTTATAAGTGTAATAAAGTAGGTTTGGTTGACTTAATAAGAGAGCAGTGCAAATTGATTCCTGTGAAAGTTTTTGAATATCAGTGACATTAACAAGTGCTTTGATGGCCTCTGGTGAATTCTGGTTTAATCTGTATACCATGGGTGGAGATGTCTGTCTCTTGTACAGCAGAAAATGTCACAATTTGCAACATAAATAAGTTGACTTATGTAAATAGAAGTATCTAGCCAGAATTATGGATCAAAAATATGAATTAAAAATATGAATTATTCACACTGTGTAAGAAAAGTTGCCAGATCACCCTACTCAACAATCTTAATAGTTCATTTCAGGGCCCCACCCCTACCCCATGTTGGTAGCTATGAAATCATAACTAGTGGTGGAAATGGTGAAATCTGAGTTTCAACTTCCCATGTATAGCTAGTTTGGAACTAAGAAAGTACACTAGTGGGATAGAGAATTGCTGTCAAAGACAGTGGAGAATGGAACACTATCAGCCAGTGAATGCAGCAATGATTGATATGAAGTGGGCCTTTAAAACTGAAGATCAAGACTGCAGTGAGATGAAAGAGTTGGAAGGCAAATGCAAACATCTAAAAAGTATTAGTGGCACATTAAAACAGCAAAACCTACGGTAACGACACATTAAGAGGAACCCCAGGGAGGTTGCTGATATAGCCTACTCTTCTGTGATTACCCCTGACAATCCAGGTCTTCACAGACGCCCTTTTGGGGCCCCAGAGCTTTCTGCGGCAGGGTCAGCAGGGAACCTGAACACTTCAGAGATAAACACAGTACAGGCAAGGCTGAGGCAAAAATCGCAGTCAGGGCCAGGCAAAAAGTCAGGACAGGCAGCAAATATAAAAGTAAAAAACAGGCAAAAGTTAAAAAACAGGCAGAAGTAAAAGACTGTAACAGCAAACAGGATATGGGCTTAAGCAGGAACTGATAACACAGAAGTCAGTTTTGGCAAGGAGCAGTGGGTGAGACAGCTATTTAAAGGGCAAGGAACGAATAAAGGGCTAGACATGATTGACAAGGAGGGGAACCAATATGATAGTGGGCACCCGCTGATGAGGTCACCACTTTTGGCATCCTGGCACGAACAAAAGGCTTCAGATGCGCCCTGGCGTCACCACCCTGCAACCGATAGTCTGCGTGACTAAAGGTATGGAGACCCAGCCGACCAGTGGGGTGGGTTACACCTACTTTTTCCCCAAATCTCCAAAAATTCATTGTTTTACTATATTTCTTAAAAACTCTTAAAATGTGAAATTCATTAAGTGAAAAAAATATGAAAACCTTTTAATCAAATCAGACATTTAGAGGTTTTCGAATTTCTTAGCACATCGTTCAGCAGGTTTTTTCGTGTAACCGGATTTCCCCATACATTTTCTAACATATGCAACATAAACTATACAGTGGGCTCATGTGTAGGGCATTATAACAACTCTATTTTATTTATTTAGGTTCCCTGGACTTGTGTAATGTAATGTATTTGCTGCAACATATACGTCCATTCAACTTTATAATTTCCCGCCGTATGCAAATTAGCGAAGACCTCTAACGAAGTTGCCCTAGGCATAATTGAGCGCATCTTCGATTTGATTGCCGAAGCAACACTAGCAAAAATGCACCAGCGTTCGGCACCCTGGATGCAACTGCTCATTTTACCAAATTAGTGTTGTCTGTGCGAATTTTCATCTGGCGAAGTGTAGCGATGGCTGCAAAACCGTCGCTGGCGAATTTTCGCAGGTTAGTAAATTTCCCCCCATGCAGGCGTAGCAATGTGGCATTATTTTAATTTACTATAATTATATTGCCTATCAGCACATACACCTCAAAGAAGGCAAAGTATAAGCTTTAGTGTGAAACATTATTATTGCTGAATATGAATTATTTGTGGATGCATCTTTCAGCGTGTGGCACTAACTACAAGCTTGTGTTATGCTTGTGCCATGAAAATCTAACCAGTTTAGGAACTGGTTTTGGAATTATTTGCTTTCTTGTGGAATTTGAACATAAATGCTGCAAGCAAATTGATCTTTAGATATTAATCATCTTTTATCAAAACCATTCGTTGACCATTACATGCACATTTTAAAAAAAGTGGCAGAGCTCTACTACATTTTTTAGACCAAACCATTCAAATAAATTGTAAATGGGTAAGTGATTTAGGCAGATCAGCTCCAGGGGTAGTTCAATCTAGGCTCTAATTTAATAAAGCTTAATGATTTCTAAAAGAGCACAGGATTTATAAAAACATTCAGAAATAATTCAGTAATTTTACAGAAACACCAACATTAACAGCAGGATATACTGCACTCTCTCCCTCAAGTTTTTCCCTACCATTTTCTGCTTATCATCCATAATACCAATCCATAGTAGTTTATCAACTAGCAGCAAGTATCTCCCTAAAATATTCAAATACTGTACGCCTCTCAAAGATTCCAAAACATAAAGGTGACCATAGATGTTGAGATTTCTAAAAGGTCTTTTCGCTATCGTAAGACTTATCCTGAAACAATCGTTTAAATATACGATTTATCAACTAAAAAGCACCATTTCAAGCCATGTAGTATTCATAGGATTACACTAAAATTGGTAGTTAGGGAGAGAAAAATCTTGTCTATGCCTATGGCCATCTTTACTCTTGGATTTTACTTTTTCTCTCTGGGCAATTCATTGGATTTCTTTAAAAATCTTCCAGCTGAGTTTGCTAATGAGCAGCTCATGTCTGATATTAATAAATAATTATTATGAAATTAATAAATGGGGTGAGTTATAAATAACTTTTTTTTTAGAACTGAGTGATTTGGTTATATTAAAACTGTGCGTTTCTGATTAATTGAAATTTAGATTACAGTGAATAAAAATGTTTAGGACTCACAATATAGGAAACCTGTTTGGGAAACCTGTGGTTTTTGTAATCAACAGCTTAAGAATGCGGGTAAAGGCTAAAGCTCTTAGAAAAAAGAAAAAAAAAGGACAAGCCCAGAATAATGGTTACAAAGGCTTAGGGGCCGATTCACCAAGGGTCGAATATCGAGGGTTAATTAACCCTCGATATTCGACTGGGAATTAAAATCCTTCGACTTAAAATCCTTCGATTCGAAGTCGTAGTCGAAGGTCGAAGTAGCCCATTCGATCGTTGAAATAGCCAAAAAAACACTTAGAAATTCGACGTTTTTTTACTTCGAATCCTTCCCTCGAAGTTAGAGAATCGGCCCCTTAATCTGTGAGTTTCTATCTTTATGTTATATACTGTAGCACTGTTATGAAAACTCGGATGTGAATAAAGCAGATGGATTTCTGTTACCTTGAATATCGCTGACTATTACATTGAGAAGTTATTACAAACATAAAGTATTCTATGCCAAAATCTGCTGTGTGTGCCTGCACCTGAGCTGACACAATGGTTCCGGGGGCAGGCAAGGTAATGGGCAGGTTATATATAAACAAAGAAGCAGCAAGATAAGTGAAAGATTGCAGCATAGGTGCTCGTACTTAGTCTGCATTTTTCAGCAGGTCGTCATCACAAATGAAGTGCAAACCAACATTTACTGCAGGCAACAACTCTTTAGAAATAAGTAGGGATGCACCGAATCCAGGATTCGGTTCGGGATTCGGCCAGGATTCGGCCTTTTTCAGCAGGATTCGGATTCGGCCGAACCGAATCCAAATCCTAATTTGCATATGCAAATTAGGGGTGGGGAGGGAAATTGCGTGACTTTTTGTCAGAAAATAAGGAAGTAAAAAATGTTTTCCCCTTCTCACCCCTAATTTGCATATGCAAATTAGGGTTCGGATTCGGTTCGGTATTCGGTGCATCCCTAGAAATAAGGTCACAGACACTCCAGTTTTGCCCCTCACTACAAAGACATACTTGAATGTCAATTGGCTCCTGATAAAATTGACTATAGTGTGTGCGAATGTTATATATGGGGGAATGTAATAAAAGTCGGTAACGGAAAAAATATTCACAATGCGAAAAGTTATGCCTCTGTGCGAACAAATTTGCCTTTGTGTGAATTTAATATAGCTTTTGCGAACCCGGAAACTGTTTAGCGACCACTTCCGACAGTGGAAGAAGGTGAATTTTATAGTTTGCGCCAGTGCGCAGTGAATATAATAAAATTTCTTCATGAAAAAGTCGTTATGTTTGCTCCAAAAGATTACGACACCTTTAAGCACTTCTTAAAAGTGGGCAATGCGCAATTAAAATTTGCAATGTAATAACAGTTTAAGGAAGAGTACTACATTGTGAAATTAGACTTTTTATTCTCATTTGTGCTTATTGTTTTGCTCTTTGCGACTTTTATTACATTCCCCCTTAAAATGTAAGCAAAGACTGATGTGAATTATGTATAATCTCTGTCATGTAATGTTGATACTATATAAGTAAAGCATAATAATAATAATAATATTCTGCTTGGAATCTGTTCAAGGCTGATCCATTTTGATATGTTTAAAGATCAGTCATCTACCTATTTGGTGTGGCCAAATAATAAAAATATTTTTTTCAGTAAATGTATTGCATTTGGTTGCATTCTTATAAAGCAGTGCTATTTAAATACTGGTGCTTCAAACACAAGCTTGAAAAATAAACATAATGTAATTATTTGTAACTAGCAAAAAAATAATTACATAGTGCAAGTGCTCAATAATGTTATCCATAGGCAATAGAAATGCAAATCAGATTTTTTTTTTAAACAGTAAATTAAAATAAAATGACAAACTAGTCAGTTATGTAGAAAAAGACAACAAGATCAAGCCGACAGGTGCCTTTGTTGTGGATTACTCAGCATGGAAACATTATGATTTTGAAAGTGTGAGGAAACATATGGCAGTTTGTGCACTATGTGATTTCATTAGGCTCAGTATTACTGTGTTCGAAGAAAATGTTTTGTAATAGAAGAGATTAGGAAATATTAACAATTAGGGGCAGATTTACTAAGGGTCGAAGTGAATTCGAAATGAATATTCGAATTGAAAAACTTTGAATTTCAAAGTTTTTTGGGTATGTCGACCATCGCATAGGCCAAATCCGACTTCGATTTGAAGTAAAAATGCTTAGACTATTCGATAATCAAAGTACTGTCTCTTTAAAAAACTTCGACACTTCGCTACCTTAAACCTGCCGAATTGCTATGTTAGCCTATGGGGACCACCTAGAACATATAGCCAAAATTTGGCTAAGTTTTCAGAAGTCAAAGTGAAATCGTACGATCGTACGATTAAATAGTTCGATTCGAAGTACAATCGTACGATGTTAAAAATTCTACGAATTCAACTTCGAATATCGAACTAGCCTATTCGATGGTCGAATGTCGAATTTTTTTGCACTTCGAAATTCGACCCTTGATAAATCTGACCCTTAAAGTCACAGCGAGGAATAGTAAATTCTGCCAAAGCAAGTTAAACTGGTTTCAATGAATTGCTTTGAGGTTTGATTTACACTGCTAACGCAAAGCCATGTACTCCTAAAAATGAATACATACAGTAAGCTTTTAAAATCTACATGTGTGTGTAATTTTTTAAAATATATATAAAATATATATTTATCTCAAATATATAGATATCTCAAATTCTATTTTTATTAATTTAATCTTGTTTATTATAAATAGTTGTAAAGTGCTTTGTAAGGGATCTATTATCCAGAAAGCTTGGGACCTGGGGATTTGTGAATCAGGGTTCTTTCCCCAAAGTGGAACACAATGTCTCAAAACTAATTTAAAAAATATATTAAGCAATAAAAGCAAACAGTGGTGGGCCTAATGATGGTGGCACCCCAGGCAAGGACATTGATTGACTGTCCCACAGGTGAAAGGCAGAGACGGGTCACAAAACTCCATAATTATTGTTAGAACTCTCCTGCTCCATAAGCCAACAGTCTCCAGATACACAGATAAGCTGGGACTAGTAGTAACTATGCAGCCCTGTGTACCCCCAACTATCCCCCCTCCCCCCGTTGCACCCCAGGCTTGTACCTCTTCTGCCTACGTCTAGTTCTCGCCCTGCTATCACTGTGTTTTCTGTGAACACTGCTTTGGGGCAGTTCTGAACTCAATTTGCCGTTGACTTTAATAGATTTCACAAGGTCTGAAGTGGTGTAAAACATGAAGTCAAATGCGGCATTTGGGCTCTTTAATATAATAAGCACATGTTGGTACATTTGCTATTTATTATCCACAGCTTTTTACACCGATTCATGGTGTTAATTAACAAAATGATAAAAAGGCCCCACAGTGTGATCTGAGAGACCATTGTTTGCAAACAAGTGGGACTGATATTAATTATATACAGTATAATCTCTGTGTAAGTGTGTTGACCAGATAATAAATGTATTTTTGGAACCACTGTAGTAAAGATGACACAATCTTTCTAGATATCAAATGCCAGACAGGATTATTAGTTAGGTATTCTTTCTGGAATCCCAGTGTACAAGCTCCTCCAAGGTGAAAAGCAATGGATTTTCCATGCAGACAAATGTGCTATACAAACCCACAGTACAATATTATTATTTTTTAAATGCTCAGTCAATACAGTATATATATTTTTTAATTTCCTGTTATTTATGAAGCGCTGACACATTTACACAACACTTTACAGAGATTATTCATCATTATCTGACTCAGAGAGCTTACAATCTTACAACATTCACATATACTATCATCAGTTTAGTCAGAATCAATCTGCCCTTATATTTTTGGAGTTTTTGAGGAAACCCACGCAGACACAGGGAGAACATATAAACCCCTTACAGATAATGTCCTGGCTGGGGTTGACTTCAGCTCTCCAAGGCAAAAAGTTTACTTACAGAGCCACAGTGTGAAATGATACTAAGCTCTATTAAGAATAGAAATTAATTAGAATAGTTGTGTTTCTGATTTTAGTTCCATATGGAAGTAGCCTAGGTTTGCAGTCCCCATCAAAATCGAATTAATTCAGACTGGATCTTCAGATCAACCACAAACTTCTATTTGTCACTTTCTTTTCTGATCATTCAGTGGCACCACATTGAATCCATTTAAGCACCACCATACCTGAACTTGTAATTCTAAATGAGGCTTAAATTCTTCCTGCACCTATTACACTGCTCATGTTACATGATGTTGTATAAAGTAACTACAAGAAGAGATAAATGCTAGTAAATAAAAATACCAACAAGTAAACTATCTAAAACAATAATCAGTGTGACTCTAAACAAAAAAGTGTATCCTTCTGAGTTCTTGCTGTTTATATATTTTTTTTGGAAGAGAAAGTGGTAAAGATCTTAGTTATATGTTATACCACCAAATCAAAAGAGATGTTTCCTTATGTTAAGAACATGTACTGATGCTAACTCATCTAATGATATTAATAAAAAAACAGACAAACTATCATCAGAAGAAAGTAGTCTTAGGAAATGCTGACAAACTACTCATATGCTTGTAAAGTTGAATTAGGATTATGTAAAACTTCTCAGTCTGCTGTATAAATATGCCAGTTGCCAGCTACCACACCATATTAAGATAAACCACAAGTGGTGGCCCTAACTAGCATTATCACCTGGCCAGTTTACAAAAGGGCTCTCCAGGTTAAAACTACTTTCTCAGTATTCCTGTACTAGGCACATTAAGTAAAAGTTGAGTCATCAGTATAGAATACCAAATATGTATATCACAGCTGTCAAGGATGGGGTCCTACAAGTCAAATACAGCCAGCCATAAATTCATCTAATACGTTTTCGGACTCTCATCTTCTGATAAAATTGTGGTACAGAATCTGTTATCGCTGAGAATTATGGGAAGGCTCCAACAGACTCCAAATTATCAAATACAGCAATTCAAATGTTTATAAAGTATTTCCTTTTTCTCTGTAATATTAAGATCCTTATTGAAGGCAAAACAATTCTATTGGGTTTATGTAATCTCTAAATGATTTTTACGTAAACTTGGGTAAGTAGGGTGATACAAATTATGGAAAGAACCCTTATCAGAAAACCCCAGATCCTGTGCATTCTGGTCCCATACTTGTATATTGGATATCTTTCCTCCTACACATAAAAGGTTGCAATATTTTGGACTGATTGGCTCAAGGACAACAGGCTTGCATGGTAGTGGTCATTATGGAGCCACAGACAATTAGGGACAGAGAGGTATTGCATATTTGGATAAAGACATTTTGGAGACAATAAGCTTTCATTTATTTTATATTTTGTACAGTTATGGTTACATATCACACATGAATTTCAAACATAGCACATGATTTTGGCAAAGATGCGGCATGTGGGTTAATGGACTACTGTATTTATTGTAAAATAATTTCATTTCAAATTCTAAATCTAATTTTTGTATCCTTGACACTGATTAAACGGCATGCACAAAAATAGGAGATAATCTGGGAACTAAAGCGCATAACCTTACTTCAGATTTCAGCATTACAAAGGAATGTTTTAGCCAACTGATTCCTTTGGTTTTCTGACATTTAAACTTTATTTCCATTTAATGGTTAATTATAAACACTGACACATTTTTTTATATGGTGTAGCGGCTTCCTGAGGGGATTAACGGTTACGGTGTTTTCCTTTAAAAGCCAATTCAATTTGTGTCCGTCCTTGCCAGTCTTGGGGAGCTGCCAGTCATTTTGATTAAAGGCGGGTCGAGCAAGCAGGCAATTTGCAGAGGCTATTTACAGTGTCATTGCATTTACAAGATGTGAGTTGCAGGGAGATATACTCACCAACATTGTTTATCAGTTGTAAATCCTGTGATCAAAAAAAAATGTAAACAGAGAGGCAGGCAATGCAATAATTACATGCTGCATGAAGTTTCTATTGAATGGAATATATATGGCAGTGCGATGCTTCCCTCTGTTGTAATAATGATGGTGAGTCTATAACATTTTGATTATCTTGGCACTGGATATTAGACTTTAAGGTCATTTATTTAATGCCTGGATCACAAGGTAATTTGCAATGCCCTGTGCTTTAAATGATGTAGAACAAATAGCTATTGCATATTAGTGGCTGCATGCTTTCTTTAACTACTTCCAATGTAATTAAAATCGACATGACACCAAAATTGTCATAAACATCCTTTGTCCTTGTGTAAGGTTTGTGCATATAGCCACATTTTTAAACCAAACCATGATTTAAAAAATATTTGTATTTTTTAATATATTATTCTGTTAAACATCCTTGGCTTTAACATCTACACATATCAATGGAAACAGACCTCTCAGCTGTCTAATCACTTGCCTCTATGGCCTCTTTGGGTCTATCCCATCCCACCTTAAGAAAGTAATAGAGCTTTGTAGTATCAAGATGGGTCAAGGATGGAAGCAGACACCAAATCAGCAAAGTATCCAGGCAGATCGCAAGGCAAACAGAACATGTTCAAAGTCAAAATAACAGGCCAAGATTGGAAGACATGTGCAAGTTACAAATGCTTCAGAGCCAAGCTTAGGCTATAATCAAGAAAAGAGAAGGGGCTTAAATGGGCAGAAATGTGCAGAAATATAGGTGATATCAGTTCTGTTTGATTACACAAAGATAAATATAAGTAAGTGGAGGGCACTCCCAGAATTCCACTTAATAAAACCTTTAGTCACCGAAATGTTAGGGTGTTCTCATTTTTTTGCCTTGATCTTGTTACTTGGTTGTATGTATATATATATTTCTGCTAATACTGTTGTACATAGTATACCAGTCTGTCTGATGTATATTTTTTTGCTATTTACCATAAAAGAAAACATTTTTTAATACCACCTTTGTTTATCAAGTGTTATTTTTCTCATTTAGTGTGCATCCCCTCTCTATTTCTATAGATTACACAAAGATGCCAGTGTATCCCTCCACATGGGCATCATGATAACCATATATCAGTGACTTCTCACATTTGCACTCACATATTGAACACTCAAGAGCATGCACATGGCTGTAACTGTTCACAGGCGCTAAAAAGTGCCTTTGCACAACTCTGTGGGCCACTTAGAGATGTTTGATTTATCTGTGTGTATGTGGCACTACTATAAGCTTATAATATGAATATCAGTTTAAGCAGTTGTCTTCATAATAGCTTTGTGCTGACTAGAAGGATAAAATATATTAAGGAAGTGAAGTCTTCACCGTGTGTTATTAATGAATGCAGATCTGAACACAGAAGAGAGGACGCTTGAGGAAAGGCTTGTTAATGCTTTGCACATACCTCACTGTTAGAAGCTTAGCTCAGAACAGGATCTTCTTTCCTGTGTTTACTTATTTTGCCAACATGTTTATTTGTTGTTATATTTCTTTCCTTTGTAAAGCCTTGGGTACACTCATGCATACACATTGCTATGGTACTTGGTGAGACATAACAGCAACAGTAATTACTAATAACTCCTAAAGCTCTGACAAGTCAGTATCCATTCAGGATATCATAAATAGTCTATTACTAGACTGAACAAACAAACAAGAGAAAAGGAGAAGTGATGGGGGAGAACAGGATGTACTCTAAAGCTAGATGATTTTATGTTATACTGTGCTTTCAAGAAAAGGATTATGATGTGATCCAATAAACTATACTACAAGAAGAGATGGTACAGAATGTAAAATATATTTACTCAAAGCAACGTTGCTTTCCAGAATGTGAACACTGGTTAATTATGGCACATGGTGTAGTATTTAGAAGCAGATCAGGAAAACCATCTAATAATGGAATACATTATGGGGCCGATTCATCAAGGGTCGAATATCGAGGGTTATTTAACCCTCAATATTCGACTGGGAATTAAAATCCTTTGACTTCGAATATCGAAGTCGAAGGATTTTAGCGCAAATAGTTTGATCGAAGGAATAATCATTCGATCGAACGATTAAATCCTTTGAATCGAACGTTCCAACGATCAAAGGATTATCCTTCAATCAAAAAAACTTAGGAAAGCCTATGGGGACCTTCCCCATAGGCTAACATTGACTTCAGTAGCTTTTAGATGGTGAACTAGGGGGTCGAAGTTTTTTCTTAAAGAGACAGTACTTCGACTATAGAATAGTCGAATGATTTTTAGTTCGAATCCTTCGATTCGAAGTCGTAGTCGAAGGTCGAAGTAGCCCATTCGATGGTCGAAGTAGCCCAAAAAACACTTCGAAATTCAAAGTTTTTTTTACTTCGAATCCTTTACTCAAGGCTAGTGAATCGGCCCCTTAATATGGATGGATTTTTTACTGATGGATCCGAGAATTAACACTTTGGGGCACATTTACTAAGGGTCGAATATCGAGGGTTAATTAACCCTCAATATTCGACCATCAAAGTAAAATCATTCGACTTCGAATAGTCAAACGATTTTTAGTTCGTATCTTTCGATTCGAAATCGAAGGTTGAAGTAGCGAATTCGATGGTCGAAGTAGCCAAAAAAAACGTTTGAAGTATTTTTCCTTCTATTCATTCACTCGAGCTAAGTAAATGTGCCCCTACATTTCTTACATGTGTTGGGCAGTGGGCAGAGTGGAAAACTCACTTTATTAGCCAGGGCAACTTCATATCCAACGGAAACCCCTGAAATATCCCTGGCTGAGTGTAAAGTTGCTATTCAGGAACTCTGGTAACCTACAGTAAGAAAAGGTGAAACATAGTGTCAAAACAGTTAACAGTTTACTTCCAAATATATTGTTAAATATATATCATATGATTATATAAACTGAATTCAGTTCAATTCTAACTGAATACTGTATAATCAGTCGTCTAAATGTGCGCCCTCATATGATCTATTTAGCAGCATGTCTTATCAGATCCCTATATCTGGTTATCCGAATTTGGCCAAACTGCACTGTTATCCAGCTGATCTCTTCTTTGTGTGTATTATGTGTAGCTAGAGTCCAGTAAATGCAAGGCAAATTGGAGGAAAAAACATACAAAAACATGCAATAAAAGAGCAACTACTTAGATATTTGCTTTCCAACAGGCATTCAATACATGATGTCTGTAGATTGCATGCTATGACTAATTGGGACCAGCAACAAAATTTACATAACCCACAGTATAATTTGTCCTAAAGGTATTATCCAAAGATCTAATACAGTAACTATTATGTTTCTAAGACTACATGTATAGCTGTTTCTTAATGCAAAATAAATATGCCTGTTAGTATATAAAATAATTGCAACTGCACTAAAAACCATAATTTTGGCATTAAAGGGTACAATTTTAGCGGTACTGAAATCATTAATGACATGTCAGTGCAAATAAATTAACTTTGTTGATATTTTTGGTCCTTTTACTATAGGAGGCAATTCTCTCATCGTGAGTATGATGGCTTCTTTATCCAAGAAATATAACCCCCTTTATTGACATGAGCTTATTCAGCTGTGCTTGTGTAGAAAAGGTGCATATAGACTATCTGAACCAGATAAAACTATAAATGTATTTGTACATAAACATAGCATATTCCATGGACTCAATTACTATGTCATAGACCCACCCTGTGATGTCACCCAGTCTACCGTGCAACATCACCGGTCCATCCTGTGACATCACCAGCCTGTCCCCCTGCCTGGACTGTGCAACAGCAAAATATGGCAACCCTAAATGAAACCATTATAACTCCTATTAACTAAGTACTGTAATCCAGACCTCTCTATCACATTGTTCCATTGTGAAGTGAAGGATACTTAGATATAAAGTGTCTTCCCTTTTCAAATCGGGTTGGGCACAGATGGAAATAAGAGGAACATTACAATACATTGCATTAAAGTAATATCCTGGAATCAAAATAAAAATCACTGGAATGAGGTATGTCCAGTGTCTAACTGGGCTGCTGGGACACTGGGAAAAAAACCTGGTGGGCTTCAGCCTTCATGAGCCCCAGCCAACTCCCCCACCCAAGACGTATCCTCCCCCCTCCATTTCAGATGGAGGGCCTGGGCACCGGGTGGAAAGAGGGCCCTTCATTTGCAGTCATGGTGGGCCCTGGATGGCCCAGTCCGACCCTGGGTATGTCTGTGTAAAAATAAATACATTCATATTTATATTTACATTAATCTAATTGGTGAATCCCTATTATGAAATTATTTTACATTGATTATTATTGTATCTTTAATTATTGCAATACTGGAAATCAAGTGGATGTGAAACTTTTATTGTACTATGTATTTAATACATTTTATTTTTTTTTTTTTATTGTACTATGTATTTAATACATTTTATTATTGTTTCAGTGTCAACAAAAATCATAATTCTATGCAAGAGCCAGTGTTTCAGTGGCTAACGTACTACAGATTCCCATGTGCTCAATAGTAATTTGGGTTCATTTGTGTAAGTCAGGCAGTTTTTCTTCAATGCCCCGAGGGCCAGGTTTATTGGACACGGTTAAAGGAGGAAGTGAAATTAGAGCAGACACCGAGCAGTCTAGAATTTCTGTCGTCTGCTTTCTCATTAATCTGGAAGTTTAGTCTGCTTTCTGTTTTATCAGCACAAACCATCAGGCTTGAGTCATTTTTTGTGCAAGGGGCAAGTCTTCTTTAAGGTATTTCAGAAAAATAAATCAAAGTGTGGCTAATAAAGGGGTAAAAGTGTATAAAGGTTTTAAATATTTTTGTTCTGGTTTTATTAGTATGTAATAGTCAGTGGCACACCTAGAAGATAGGCTGCACAGAAATATATTTATTTAGGTTGATTAGAAATACTATTGAACAAAAACTACCAGTATGCAGGTGACAGGGGAGACGTTGCAGCTGTATACAGTCTCTTTTGTCTTAACCTGCTTTAACTCAATAAAAGGTTAGATCATAATAAGGTTGCAGATAAAAGAAAACCTTGTTGTAGCAGTCATTCATTCACAGTTCCAAGACTATCTAGTGCAGCAACAAAAAAGCTTTCACCTTAAAACACACCTTAATTGCCCTTTAGACTTGGCTTTTGGCTTTCATGTATATCTATGAGAAGAAATAACAATTGTCTCTAAATCCTACTCTAATTGTTCTTCATACTGAGCCTCCCTGTGACTACATCACACGGGGGAGGGGGGGGTTCAGAACTACTGCTCTGTCTCTGCCATTGATATTACAAGTTCAGGGAGAGAGTTCTGAGGAAGAAAAATTGGCCGGGTCTGAATACAGAAAGTATAGCAATTATGACACCATATAATGTAATCAGCCAAGTGCAAAACTGCCAGAAGGTTGGCAAAGCAATTGCAAAGCTAATCCAAAGAGGCCAAAGCTGAGAAAAAGGTGGGAACCTTACAAAGCAAACAGAATTGTACCTTAAGAGCTTGGAACTGTGCGAACACTGAGATCTTAACTCACAAGGGAATTCATATTCACACTATGAGACCTGAAAGACTTCATCTGAACCTGCCAGTAACAGTTCTGTCCACTTCAACATGTGTTACTATTGCATATTTTACTGAACACAAATGTTATTATAAAATAAAGAAAATGTGAGTTCTTCTTGATATAGAACAATAATAAGCTGACCTTACATGTAAACATAGGTGGGCCTAAGATATGTGGAAATAGTCTTGACTTGCTGCCAGTGTATACCGGGCACCCTGAAGCTATGGGCAACTCCCTGCAAATCCCAGCAGTGTGTTGTGGCCCCTTTAAACACCTACCACTTCAGGTGGATACTGAGTGACTCCTGGTGCACAGATCAGTCAGGCTTAAAGTAACAGCAGCCCAGGCGTTGTTTCAAACAAATCCATTTCTTTATTGAACAAGCAGGCAAGTCTCAAGTGAATGTAACATTTCTCAATGGCAGTTTGTTCAGATTTATATTAATCCCAGAGATCCTCAAAACAGATGGTAACACTTACAGTTAGGAATACTCTTGGTAAATCTCCTTCTCAGAGGTAGTACTGCCTGTCTTGGTGATCCTTTACCCAGCAGAGGTAGACTCACACTGCTATTTTGCTCTCTGGCAGCTCCCCCTGCTATTGTGCTCACCCACTTGTGTCCATGTGCTGGCAGCTTGATCACCGCAAGGGTGCTAACCCCCAACTACTCTCATTGTTGGAGGCTGCTCACTAAATACACTGCCTCTAACGTTTGCTCCTAGAGCAAACTTCTGACACTAAATAAACTGTCTCTACCTTAGGGCCTGTCATCTGCTCAGACCCACTCCTTTACCCACCTAACTGCAAGTTGTAATCCAGAAAGAGAGCCCTGAGCACATGTGTGCTCTCCTTTTATACTTTTAAACACTGAAACCTACTTGGCAAACCTTGACAAAGCTCACAATGGACCTGGAGAAAGGGCAATAGCTGCCTGTATGAATCAGAGGACCACTTTAGGTGGCCAAATACAGGAAAACTGCCCGAGTAAAACCATACCTAAACCTCAAGGTCTCTACATAAAAATAACTCATTTAGTTGGGTGTAAAGTTGATCTTTGCCTATTTGGATACCCAGGTTGTAGGCAAATCAGGCTCATTTGATGATTTGGCCTATCACTGCAGGTACAGAATGCTATAGTCCTTAAAGCACTCTAATGTGCGTTTTGAGCACAAATGACTGTACAAAAGGTCTCACGCATCAGAATGTCCAATGCAGTCTTTGCCTAAAGGGATTTTCAAACCTACCCATATAAAGTCTGATCAGTTCATTAGTCAGGGGAGCTATTGTTTTGGCACCACACATGGGCCTATAGGCTGCTGACTGTGACCGTGGATAAAATACTTTTGGAAACATAACCACCCTACAAGTAGTCATGAATGTTCTATAAACTGAGTATTTGGTGAGAAATAGATGCAATGACAACTCTTTTATATTACATTTAGTTTTTCTGACTGTAAACACAAGCTGGGGGTGGCAAATAATCAGATCCTTTTGACTACCACTTGAATGGCCAGCTAGGGTTAAGATTAACTCATTTGGCAACCTCCTCATATGGGCTGATCTTTCCGTATATGGCCATCTTTAACAGGGATTAACATATATGCAGTATGTTTTTGTTACATATCATTATCATAGAATATTTCCCCTCTTTTTCCTATGGCTTAGCTGGGAAAGCAAATTTGACAGCCACATTTTTTTCTAAAGTACAATAAATATGGCTAACTTGTAGATGTGTTAAGCTAACTATTGCACATGGAATGTGTACATGAATCCTTCCTTCTATTTGGTTGTATCTATCCCTGTGCTCTAACTGAAGACAAATTGATCTGTAAAGTAAACCATTGATTTTTCTCCCTTGTGCTGCAATAAAATATATCTGGAAAGGTGCGTCTGCTTTACAGTTTCTCAAGAATTCGAGTAGTTCATTGTTGGCATACATGAGTGCTGCAAGGAATAAAAGCCTTCAGTACAGATTTCAGCTCCAAGTTATTTTTTTCAAAGTTTGATATTTTATTTCTATTAAACTTCAGGCACAATAATATTGGTTGCATTCTTTCATACTTTGATTTCAGATTTCTGTTCCCCACCCCAAATGAAAGGGGTGGGGAAGCTTATTAACTCGGTTACCTAAGGATGTTGGGGTTGTGATTTTGCAGCAGCTTGAATGTTAAAGGTTGCCTATAGCTAATATAGTGAATAGGTACAAATATAATCAACCAATCAATCAATCAATTATAATGACTCTATCTGACACAGCTAACCTTAGCAAAGGAGCTAACTACACCTGCAGAGCCCAGCAAACTGTTCAATGGCTGGATATACAGAGAGGTGTATCAGTAGCTAGGTCCCTACTGTCAACAACAAATAACATAAAGAGCTCAGTGATTGCACATGTTTGCTTGCGAAATGCTGTACCAAATGTAAGCACCAAAAGGGATGATGCACAGCATTTCAGCTCATTTGGCTTTATACAGTAACGATTCATCAGTGGGAAGTATATATTTTTCAGATTAATTATAAAGCCTGTGCGTGTCTTTAGTTAGCTTAATGAACTATCGGCACAGAAAAAAAGACCATCTGAAATCCTAGTATGGTTGTAAGGGTATACAATGCCATTTTTAAAATACATTTCCTAAGAACTACTGACTAAGCATGTACAAAAAAATTAAATGGAAATTTGACCTTCCCTTTTCACTTGCATTAAACGGGAAGCTGTCTTAGCCACATTAGCAATGAATTTGCAGTATGATAAGACTTCCTTTTCCAGATAATTTCTATATGCTTATTTCTTGAAATGATGAATATCGATGATGCGAATCTCCTTTCTGCTACATAGCATCAAATTTGTATTTTGCAGACACAAATATACAGAAGTTGAACAGTGCTTTGGAATGTTCACAGGCCTACAACAACTAGATAATCTAAACTAAAATGTTTGCCTGGAATTTCAACAAAATGTGTAAAAGAACCTAAAGAAAACTATATTTATACAAGCAACTTTCCCTCCATTGTGAACATTACTATGGAAAAAAAGGAATTTTTTTAAAAATTCTATGGATAAAACAGAGCTTATGAGAGACGGTCTTCCCATAATTCAGATCACTTAATTAACTATTAATCATAATTAGTGATGAGTGAAATTTTTGGCTGCAAAAATTACTCCTATAGACTGTAATGGGTGAAACTATTTGTTGTGTGTCAAAAATTTGTCGCCCATAGACTTCAATGCATTTTGGTGAATTTTCACTGTTTCATAAATTACTTGAAGCAAAACAGGTCATATTTGCCCATCACTACCCATAATATCTTTTAAAAAAAAATATGCATCATTATAGTCTATGGGCCAGTACACATTGCTGAGCATCCATATAAAGAATGTAATGTACAACCAGTAAACTTCACCTAATATATAACATCTATCCAGTTGTTTGTATATATATATATATATATATATATATATATATATATATAAATAAATAAATGAATACCAAGAAGGTCCGCACTCACAGGTCTTATTTATATAAATAAAAATGTTTTTATTGCAGAGCTTACAGCCTATATATATATATATATATATATATATATATATATAGTCCAACAAAATGGAGTGGAGGTTAACCCTGGTCTGTGACCTAGTCCAACGGACAAATTATATATTAATCAAAAAAGTCCAGACAACTTGCTTTGTGATCAAGAAAAAACTTTTATCAAGCAAGTATAAAGTACAACGTTTCAAAGCTCCCGCTTCTTTATCAAGCAATACAGATTATAATGACATCATATCCTTTTATAGCCATGTATATAGACCACACCCACGCAGTGGGATGTGGTTTGTCATGCGTTACCCATAGACCAATAAGTATACATTCAACTCATGTATTCTAACAGTGTCTATTGAGACAGTGGTAACAGTAGCATGTAAAGATTAAAGTAACATATAGGTCAAAAGTAACAATATGTAACTAGGAACAAAAAGTAGTAAGGAAATCACGATGTCATACTCAATTTGTCCCAACAACCCACTCATAAAATGTTATAAAATATATCTACCAATCACATGAAAGCATACAGGTCATATTCCCTGTTAAGACCTTTAGGGGACATTGTTTGCAGTGTATGTATCCAAAATTTTTCTCTTTTTTGGAGTTGTAGGAGTCTATTGCCCCCCCGACGTGGGGGGGCAATAGACTCCAATACAAGAAATCTGAGGGTTGCCACAGAGTGTCGTGCAGAATGAAAATGGGCTGGAACTGGCAATTTTAATATCTCCTTCCTGATCGTGGATTTATGCTGACTAATACGATCCCGTATTGGTTGTACCGTCTCCCCAATGTATGCAAGCCCACAAGGGCACTTGAGCATATAGACCACATATTCCGTGTCACATGTAAAATGGCCACGTAACTCGAACTTTCTTCCTGAATGTGGGTGGGTAAAGGCATTAGTACGTATGACACTTGAACATTGGTTGCACCTACCACATGGGTACATGCCATTGGGCAGTGGTGCTAAGACCCTTTGTGGGTTAACCTTTTGGGTGCCCAAGTCTGCTTTTACAAGCCTATCTCTGAGATTACGTGGTCGTTTATAGGACAGTAATGGAGGTTCCTGAAATTCTGGGATATCAGGATATGCTGCGCGCAGTAGGGGCCAATGCTTATAGATCACGTGATGTATTTTTCTATTACAGGGATGGTAAGAATGTACAAAAGGTATACGGGAATCTTTTGTCCTATCTGGTAATTTGTCCTGTATAATAGATTCACGGTCCAGCCCCTGCACACGTGCCGCCTCTTGCGTTAACATCTGCCGTGGGTACCCTCTTTGCTTAAATTTTGTGGACATCTCTGTTAGGCGTGTAGAGAGTCGTTCCTCCTCCGTGACTATGCGTCTAACGCGTAACATCTGTGATCTAGGGAGAGAGGAAATGTTAGCCCTTGGATGTGCACTATCAAACCTCAACAAATTGTTGCGATCAGTGGGTTTAACGAACAAATCCGTATGCAAGGATCTATCCCTGCGATACACAGTAGTATCCAGAAATGTAACTGATTCCTCACTGTGTGTAAGTGTAAATCCAATCGTGGGAATACAAGAGTCTAGATAGACTTTAAACTCCAATAGGGATCCAACGTCACCCCTCCATATAACCAACAAATCGTCGATATATCGCCACCATTTCAGGCAATTCTGTTTATATAGAGCATGGCCATAAACATACGTGTTCTCGAAAAAATTCATAAAGATGTTGGCATAGGTGGGGGCGACGTTGGATCCCATGGCGGTCCCCTGTACCTGGAGAAAAAATTTATCCTGAAATAAGAAATAATTCTTATGTAGAATTAGATATAACAATTCCATGAAGAAGTCAATATGTGCCTGGTCGTAATTAGATTCCTCCAGGGTCAGTCTAACCGCTGCCATCCCCAATTCATGGGGTATAGAAGTATATAGACTGTTGACATCAAATGCTGCTAATAATACCTTGTCATGGCCTAAGTCTAAAGCTTGAATACAACGTAAAAAGTGTGAAGTATCCTTTATGTATGAAGTTCCTGCAGATACAAAGGGGGCTAGTACTTTATCCAGAAAAATTGACAAAGGTGATAGTATAGAGTTAACCCCTGTTACAATCGGCCGCCCTGGGGAGATTGAAGATTTTTATGCACCTTGGGCAGTGTATAAAACACAGGTATGCATGGAAATTCCTGCACTAGATACTCCTTCAAACCGTCAGTGATAACTCCCTGTTCTTGGTATCGTGTTAAGACTCCAAGTATAAGGTTTGTAATTTCACCTGTAGGGTCCTTGTCTAGTGGGACATATGTGTTGATATTATATAATTGACCCAAAATTTCCTGAACGTAGTAATCCTTATCAAGGATTACTAAAGCTCCCCCTTTGTCAGCCGGTTTGTAAATTACACTTCTATCACACATTAAGGCATTAAGTGATTCGCGTTCTGTTTTAGACATGTTATTATTATATCGCATGTTTTTCAATCCTTTAGAATCATGTACAAATTTGTTGATGTCTCTGGAAATGAAATTTATTACAGTTTCCACAGGATGAAAGGAAGTAGGAGGAAGATACTTGCTTTTTTTGTGTAGATTAAAGCGTTGAGGGGTTAACCCCCCCACCTGTGACTGCATACCAGCAATATCCCTATCCTTATCCTTAAACTGCACTTTGAGGCGTAACAATCTGTAAAAGCGTTGCAAGTCAATGTCCAATGTAAACGTGTCTAGTTTGGTAGACGGACAGAAGGATAGACCCTTCTGTAAAACACTGTTGTTGTATGTTACTTTAATCTTTACATGCTACTGTTACCACTGTCTCAATAGACACTGTTAGAATACATGAGTTGAATGTATACTTATTGGTCTATGGGTAACGCATGACAAACCACATCCCACTGCGTGGGTGTGGTCTATATACATGGCTATAAAAGGATATGATGTCATTATAATCTGTATTGCTTGATAAAGAAGCGGGAGCTTCGAAACGTTGTACTTTATACTTGCTTGATAAAAGTTTTTTCTTGATCACAAAGCAAGTTGTCTGGACTTTTTTGATTAATATATATATATATATATATATATATATATATATATATATATATATATATATATATATATATATATATATACACACAAAACCGGAGCACTCGTTATATAACAGCAACTGCCTGGGTGCAGAATTCAAAAAAATTATGTAAACCAAACTGCTGTACAAAAAACGCACAACCAGGTCTTTGCAAAGGTGTCCAAAGAAAACCAAAATTTTATTTTGACGTTTCGGCTTCTCTACTGAAGCCTTTTTTAAGAGGTGTGCACAGTGCAAATAACAGTCGATATTTAAACACAAAATGGCGCCAAAATCCACAGTATGACGTCATGACCTCATGTGGGCGTCACCCAGTGAATGAGTATAAGTAAAGTGTACTAAAAAAGCATTCCCCCTATATGGTTGTGCTAATAACATCCAGCATAGCAGGAGATAGAATAGTAGCTAAAAAGAAAACATTCATTGTCCCAGTGTGTTAGAGGTCTTAACAAACATTGTGCAGTCAGAGCCAAACTAAGTGATCAATGTGCGCTGTGGTACTGATCATCACTTACCCCCAGGGAAGAGCAGGAGTGGCAGAAGGCATTCGCTCCGTATCGCCTATAATGAGGGAGGCGTAATACACATCGCAGCAGGACACCCCCTATCGCAACACTGCAAACCAACTGGCCGGCTCCTGTTCATGGTAAAAACCGATCTCCCAGTGAGTCTCTGCCTCTGGACCCGCCTCCTTGTCAGTATCAGGTAGCTCCTATTCATAACATCTGTGCGCCCTGTCTGTGCAGGATGTTCACCTCGTTATAGCAGCTCATTTGCATTTACCATCACCCGCTCAGGGATTGAAGCTAAGGTGAGAATACATCACACTCTGCTCAATTCCCCCTGCGTGATCATATTGGCAGGCGAGAGTGTTTATCATAGCATGATTAGTGCAGAACATTCAGATGCCCTGAGACTGGGGAGAGGAGCAGCGGCCATTGCACTCACTGTTGGCTCTGTGTGGTTACTCTCTGTCTCATGTTTACTGGGTCTACGGGGTGTCCAGCTGTTGGTTACGTCTTACCTGTCTAAGGCCTGTCCATCAAAAACTGCCACTCCTTCTATGTCTCCCTGGGGTCAGAACATAACCAAGATGTACTGAAGCTCCTTTGATCAGATACTGTGAAAAAATAAAAACAAAAGCAACCTTGTAATTACAGCTTACATGTTCCAAACGCTCTAAGATTATATGTGATAAAATATTTCCACATTTTTGAATACTGTTGCAAGAAGTATATCTATAACATTGCCATCAACTGATACTGTTCGAGGGGAATCAAATAGCTACATTTATGGAGAGTCTATTTAAACCATTAGTGTGTCTTACACGGACATTCCCATAGCCCATTATACATACTATCAATAGAAGGGTGACATTGGGAGAGTCTCATTTAGTCCCCTGGGGGCCAGTGTATCCAAAGTAAAAATCCACATACTCTCTCTCTGCAATAGTAAGAGACCCCTGTTTCCTCCTCTCTTGGGCATCGGTACATGATCTATTATCATATGCCTGAATTGCGGTACTGTATGTCTCAATTTGAGCCAATGTCTGGGAACCGGTTGTTCCGCTTTTCCTGTGGTCAATGCGCTTCTAATCGCACTGCGGTGATTGTTCATTCTTTCCCGGTAAGTTGTAGTGGCTTTACCCACGTAATAGAGTCCACATGGGCACCAAGCCATATATACAATATGATCAGATGTGCAAGTTACTCTGTATTTGATTTTATACTTCACCCCCGTTCTTGGGTGTGTGAAGTACGTGCCTTGTGACATACCCCCACAGGTCAAACAGTTTATGCATTTGTAGCAACCAGGTTTAAGGGGACGGTCCAGCCAGGTGCCTCCTTTACTTGCCCCCCCATTGAGGTTTTTGACCACCAGCATGTCGCTTAGGTTACGACCTCTCCTGTGGGCTATCATAGGTGCCTTTTTTCCATAAAAAGGTAAGTCCGCATCCGTGCTGATAACTTCCCAGCGGTCCTTCAGCACCCTTCTGATCTGTGGGCTGGCATCTGTCCACTCTGTCAAGAAAATGGAATCCAAACCCTCTTTTGGCTTTTTCACCTGTTTCTGCAATAGATCCTCCTGGCTGTGGAGACGGGCTCTCCCCAGTTGCTGGTTAATTAGGGCCTCCGGATAGCCTCTGGAAGAGAACTGTTCTGCTAGGGTAGTGAGTTGTAGTTCTGCCGTCGCCCGGTCGGAGTTATTTCTGATCACTCTGAGGAATTGGGAATATATAATTTATATTCAGTCAATTGGGAATATATAATTTATATTCAGTACCTTGTGAGTCAATTAGCTCAAGCACAACATAAATAAAAATATACATAAAAACATTAATAATAATAAAAAAAAGTATAACATTTTATACTGGGAATAGTATCCCGACAGGGTGCTGAGGGACTGATTAGGAAGAAGTCTGATGTGCTTTGCCAAGACTATAAGAAAGAAAACGGATAGCTTTAGTGTAGACACTAGCTCTAAATTTAATAGCAGGTTTTAAATCCAAAACATATAAAAACAGTTTTGCAAGGTGAGAATAGTGACCAGGAAAAGCAGCAGCTGCTGTATTCATGGTTAATAAGGTGTGTTTGTCTTTGTGTTATATCTGTCTGCTACTGTGATAAGAGCCTGTCATTACCAATACCAAAACAAAAACATATATATCATTTAAAAAAATCTAATTTTCTGGTAATATTCTAATCCTCATACGTGTTCTTTCTTTACGTTTACATTATTTCCTTTAGGTCCCTTTTCTGTCACATAAACACAGGGCCGCCATCAGGGGGTCACAGGGGGGACAGTTGTCATAGACAGGGTTTTGTGTCTAAGGAGGGGCCCAGCCATGCTTCACTTACTTGATTAGCCAGACCCCCCTGCTTTCAGCGTGCTGCACGGAAGATTTTCTCCTATGAAGATTTGCTGTAACCTCATTGGTCCTTTAAGAATAAATCCCGGTATATCTGCATTGGGATTGGATCCCCTTATCCAATCCCTGTACAGCTTTACCGGGACTTGTTCTTAAAGGACCACGATGGACATATGCCTGCAGCATGCTGAAGCCAGGGGGGCCCGGCTAATCAAGTAAGTGAAGCATGGCTGGTCCCCCCTTTAGACATAAAACCCTGGCAAGGAATTTTTTAACAAATTTTGGGGGATCTGGCCAATTTTTTTTTACTTGCAGGGTGGCCCCTGATCACCAATGGCTTTTTATAACTCATGGGGGGGGGCAGGCTATCAATTTATTTTACTTGCAGGGGGCCCCTGACCTCCAATGTTTTTTTTTTAAAAAAAACTTTTATGGGGGGCCCTGGCGCCAATGTTTTTTTTTAATTTATAGGGGGCCCTGATCACCAATTATTTTTTTTAACTTATAGGGGGGCCCTGACCACCAATTATTTTTTTTAACTTATAGGGGGGCCCTGATCACCAATAATTTTTTTTACTTGTAGGGGGGCCCTGATCACCAATTTGTTTTAAAAAATTTATGGGGGGCCCTGGCACCACAGTTTTTTTTAACTTATAAGGGGGCCTGACTATCAATAGCTTTTTATAACTTGTGTGTGTGGGGGGGGTTTACCTTTTTTAGCACTGATGTCTATGTGGCCTTTTAACTGTAATGTGGAGTGGGCGGGATCTGGGGTGGGGCTTGGGGGCCGGGGTGGGCGGGGCCCAGGGGGCCCTGAACATTTTGTTGTACGGGGCCCCTGATTTCTAATGGCTGCCCTGCCAGTTTAACTTACCAAAATATTTGAGGGGTCCAAGTGTTCATGCCCTAGACCTTCAGCTTTGGGAGAGAAAAACATCTCAATGTGTAGGCTACATATTGAGATATTTTTCTCTTCAATAAATCACTTTTTAACTGCATCAACTGTTGGAGTGAAGTCTAGTTTGTGCCAGCCTGCAATCAAACAAAAATTTTCAGCCTTTTCCAGCATGATTCGGATTCAGCCAAATCCTTCTGCCCAGCCGCTGTGAATACAAACCATAATTTGCAAATGCAAATTAGGGGTAGGGAGGGAAATCGCATGACTTTTTGTCACAAAACAAGGAAGTAAAAAATGTTTTCCCCTTCCCACCCCAAATTTGCATATGCAAAATAGGATTCAGATTCAGTTCGGTATTCGGCCGAATCTTTCGCAAAGGTTTTGAGGGTTCGGCCGAACCCAAATTAGTGAATTCAGTGCATCCCTATAACAAATAAATGTAAAATTTCTATAAGCACGTTTGACATTTACATTCATTATTTTATTTTAGTATTTAGTTTTGAAACTACTAATATAATGAATTTGCAACAGAAGTTGATAATTTTGACCAGCTGGTTATAGTTGGCTTAAAATTAATTCCCACATCTCTACCCACAAACCTGTGACATCACTAAAAGGGGCAGAGTGGCGTAACAAGCCACCTTTGGGTCCGGGTGCAGGATGTGCACCCGAGCCCCCCGCTGGGAATACCGTATACCATGTATAGAACATCGCAGCAGTGCACTCACAGTGCGCGTGCTAAAAAAAATTCCGCCTTGCCCTGCCACCCGCTATAGGAAATGAAATATATTAGCAGTTTAAAAACTGCTAATATCTAGAAAACGAATAAAAGATAATGTAAATTGCAAAAGAACTTAGAAGAGAAATTTTACATTTCATTTAATTAGAATATTTAAAAAGAAGTGAACGGGACCCAAAGATTATACACAGTATTAACATTAATCATCGCAATTATGGAGGTGCCTGATATTTGTCTCATAATCCTCAGCAACCTGTAGGGGCCTACCTACTCCACATAATTGGGAACACAGCTGAAGACATAACCCTGCTTTATTTACCCTGCCACATTGATTCCCATGTAATACTTATTCTAGGTACTGCTGCCCTGCTGGTTGTCTTTTAGGGTAAGGCCACACTGGGCATTTTGGGGAGATTGAAAAAACGCCAGTGCTAATCACATACGACTATTAGTTTTCCGAAGTCGCCCGAAACTGCCTCACGAGGAAACTTCGGGCGACTTCAGAAAACGAATCGCTGCGTGTGATTAGCGACGGCGGTTTTTTTTTCATTTTAGCCGGCACAAATTCAGAGAAGCCGTTTGGGGAGATTGGTCGCCGCAAAGACGAGGCGATTAGTCGCCAGGTGACCAAATCTCCTCAAAACGCCCAGTGTGGCCTAACCCTAAAAGACAACCACTTTCTATTAATGGGTGAAAAGTGGGTGAAAGTTAAAATTACCATTTGATAAATATGCTTCTAAAACTCCCATAGGAATGATTTAAAAGTGGGCGACAGTTTTTGTGGTGAAGAGTAATTTCACTCTTTGATAAATCTGCAACCTAGTCCATGTGCTTTAATGTCTCTATTCCATGTCAGCATCTCTGCAGTCCTATAACATAATCAGCAATTTGATAAGCTTTAAATGCTCTATTTTAGAAATACTTTTTTTCCTGAATGCTTCTGAATACTATTTCTTTCTGCACATATTGCTGATGCATAAACAGTTACTGTACATACACTACTCACTGTAACAAGCAGACCTCCAGACAGCTGAACTGGAAAGACAAAAATCCATCCAGCTAACCAATCAGTTGGCCAGTGAATACTTCTTAAAGGGTCATGGAAAAAAAAAAAATTCAAAATTAATCAGTTAATAGTGCTGCTCCTGCAGAATTCTGCACTGAAATCCATTTCTCAAAAGAGCAAACAGATTTTTTTATATTCATTTTTGAAATCTGACATGGGGCTAGACATATTGTCAATTTCCCTGCTGCCCCAAGTCATGTGACTTGTGCTCTGATAAACTTCAATCACTCTTTACTGCTGTACTGCAAGTTGGAGTGATATCAACCCCCTCCCTTTCCCCCCCAGCAGCCAAACAAAAGAACAATGGGAAGGTAACCAGATAACAGCTGCCTGGTAGATCTAAGAACAACAATCAATAGTAAAAACCCATGTCTCACTGAGACACATTCAGTTACATTGAGAAGGAAAAACAGCAGCCTTCCAAGTAGGCATTTCTCTCCTAAAGCGCAGGCACAAGTCACATGACCAGGGGCAGCTGGGAAATTGACAAAATGTCTAGCCCCATGTCAGATTTCAAAATTGAATATGAAAAAATCAGTTTGCTCTTTTGAGAAATGGATTTCAGTGCAGAATTCTGCTGGAGTAGCACTATTAACATATGTGTTTTGAAAAAAACATGTTTTCCGATGATAGGATCCCTTTAAAGGAAAACTATACCCCCAAAATGAATACTTAAGCAACAGATAGTTTATATCAAATAAGGTGGCATATTAAAGAATCTTATGAAACTGGAATATTTATTAAAGTAAATATTGCCCTTTTACATCTCTTGCCTTGAGCCACCATTTCATGATGGTCTGTGTGCTGCCTCAGAGATTACCTGATCAGAAATACTACAACTGTAACAGGAAGAAGTGTGGAAGCAAAAGACAGAACTTTGGCTCATGTGACCTAACATGTATCGTTTGTTTGGTATGTTTGTGTGCACCGTGAATCATACAATCCCAGGGGGCGGCCCTTATTTTTTAAAATGGCTGTTTTTTTTGTTTTTTTTAACTTGTTTTTAGTGATGGGCGAATTTGCGGCATTTCGCTTCGCCGAAAAATTCGCGAATTTTGCGTGAAATTCGCGAAACGGCGAAAAATTCGCGAAACAGCGCCAGCGTCTCGTTTTTGACGCCGGCGTCCATTTTTTCGAAAAAATTTTTTTGACGCCGGCGAATTTTTGACGCGAATTTTCGCGGGAGTTTCGCGAATTTATTCGCTGGCGGCGAATCGCGCAAATTCGCCCATCACTACTTGTTTTTATTAAAGGACAGTCATGTACAACAATGAAACATTGAGACCTTCCAGAGGTCTTGAGCAGTAAGAGAGGTAGTTTGGTATAATATGTACATGAATCGTAAAAGTAAGGAATGAGTAAAGAAAAAGAAACAAAACAGAAATTAAAGAATAAACAAATAAACAGAAATTAGTTGCTCTGATACAATAATGTACAAAGTATGAAACAGTTCCATAGGTCAAGATCGATTACCTTACATATGAGGTCAAAAGTCTATTAGTTCGTTGAGTCCTGGGGGGCGATCCCGAAGCTGTCCCGTTCCCATAAAATAGATTTTGAATATATTGAAAGGTTTCCAATACTAGTGGGTTATCTCTAAGAGTTTCCAAATCATACCAGGTTGTATTTTGAAATGTATATGTGGTTAGGTATTTAAGTGTTTGCAGAAGGCTGTTGATATACGTGTGCCAAACTGAGAAAAATTTATCTACCTGCTGTTCTTTTTTAACTGTAGCTTCCAGCCAGTCCATATGGAAGATGTAATGTAGGGCAATTTGAAGGGATTCAAATAGACTGTTCATTCACCATGCTTCCGTCCAATGAAGCCAATAACATATGCAAAGGAGTGATGAATTCAGTCGAACGCAGTGGGTTGCTGCAAAAACTGTGCTTTTATTTTTAACACAACATGTTTCGAGCTGTGCTCTTTGTCAAGTGTAATACAAAAGAAACCCAGTACAATCTTAAATAGTTTAAACTCCACCCTTAATTAGGGTAATAGGGTACAGGTTATTGCTGTTAGATCGTTGTTCAACCTGACCACATTTCAAAACAGAAACATACAATATTGAATATACAAAAAGTCCCATAATGTGTAGGCGATATTCATATTAGTGAAACACGACGATTAGCTGTGCAATCCCAAAGATGATGTGAAATTGGATCTGTAAAAATAACAATTTTTAAAAAATAATTTTTAACAAATTTTTCATTAAAAGATTTAAAATCAATTTCCAGGTACTGCTCCTATGGAGCCTACCATGAGCCAGCTAAATTTAATCATAGGACATCAAACGATATCTCACTATCCATAAGTAAATAGAATTATTCTTACCCTTAAGTAGAAAATTTCACATTCTTATTATAAGTCAAACAGTATCCATTTTATCTGGAAAGGAGAAAGTCGACAAATGTATCAAAATAGTTGCTGTGTATAAACCACAGCTACATATAGCAGATGATCGTTGCAAAGAATTGTTATTTAAACAGAAAAAGGAACTGAATATACATTTACATATTACTGCATTAGCCCAATATGTGAAGGCTAAACGTATACCACGCGGATTGCGACTATCTATACAGCCTAATCTATGCACAGATGACAAGATCCTTGTCCAGCGTTGGCAAGAAATTTGCAATAAATGCAGCATAGATCTGATGGTACTTACCATTGAGAGATTACAGGAGAAATTATCGGCAGTAAATTTGGAAGTCGTTGCTTTGAAAGAGCATGTGATCACGGCTAAAGGATCTGCACAAGCTGACGTCATTTTTGGGGAGCAAAGAGAACTGCTCAGAAAACATAAGGAAATCGTGGCAGCACGTAAGGCGCGCAAGTATGAGAGAGACGCGCTTGATTATCTGCACAACAAAGTCTATACCTGGCAAGAAGACAGAGGCATGCGACGCAGCATAGGAGAGAGACGCGGCACTGCCTACCGACAGCCACGCTGGAATCGCTTTCAACAAAGGAATACACGCGATTCTTCCACTGATTCCATGGGGGGTTTTTCTTCCAATTCAGATACATATAGAGATGCGGGAGCGCCCGCAGCACAAACGGAATGGCCACGGCAGCAGAAGCACGCGGGTCCACTACAGGCCTCTTCTACTTCTCCTTTTTTAGAACAGCGCATCGAAAAGAAAAATCCAAGGTTTCCCACGCCAAGAGAGGCTTACCCACAACGGAACAAGCAGAAGAGGTAACAGATTTAGTGATTAATATTTCCTCCCATGTTTTGTCCCCAGAAGAAAGATCTGTTCTAAATAGGGGGTTAGGATTTGTTCCAGCCTACAACATGGACTTTTTGAACTGGGAGATTGACTTTCATAAATTGTTAAGAAAATTGAAACTAAAAATTTGGTTTGAAAGTAATGTGCCTAATAATACTGTTGTGGAAACTTTAAAGAAAAAAAGTACGTTTATTCCACCTGTACAAAACAACACCTTGTCAGCGTTTGAAAAAGTAGTTATTGCTGAAGTTAAAAAAATTTGTGATAAACCCAGCCTGACTAAGGCCCAGTTTAATTTATCATATGGTGAGAATCAAGCATTACAAAAATTACAATCCAATGACTCGATAGTAATTAAAAACGCTGACAAGGGTGGTAGTATTGTACTTATGGATAAACAAATGTATATTGAGGAAGCATATCGCCAGCTACTGACTCCTGGACACTATAAATTAATTGGGAAAGATCCAGTATTTGACATACAAAAGGAGATTAGGTTCCTGGTAACTGACGCTTTCACAAATGGTCTCATTACGTCAGATACTAAGGATTTTCTCTTAGTGGATCAGCCACGTGTTCCAGTACTATATCTCCTTCCCAAAGTACATAAAACTTTGATAAATCCCCCGGGACGACCTATCGTCTCAGGGATAGGCTCCGTATTGGAGCCATTATCAAAATATGTGGATTCATATTTACAACCGCTAGCGCAAAATATTTCCTGTTGTTTGAAGGACACAAACGAATTATTACAAATATTATCCACAATGGAGATACTAGACAATAATTGTACCTTATGCAGCATTGACATTGTCAGTTTATATACATCAATACCCCAAGATGAGGGGATTATGCATATTGAAGATTGCCTCCTCGAAACAAACTTACCTCAAACTATGGTGTATTTTTTGATTGATTGCTTAACATTAATCCTGAAACGGAATTACTTCAGATTTGAAGACAAATTTTACTGGCAATGTCAAGGTACATCAATGGGGGCGGCGGTCGCCCCCTCATTTGCTAATTTATTTGTCCACAAACTTGAAAAAATGTTTTTCCTTAATGCGGAATATAAAGAGCACATTGCACTTTATCTCAGATTTGTGGATGACATTTTGGTTATATGGAAAGGTGACATTTCTGGTTTCCACGAAATGGTCAATAAGGCTAACACTAAACATCCATCAGTTAAGTTCACCTTAGAGACCTCGATACATTTGCTGAATTTTCTTGATGTAAAACTTACGCTCAACCAGGGTACTATTGAGACAGCCCTGTATCAAAAGGCTACCGATCGAAATAGCCTTCTTCATGCCTCTAGTTATCACAATCCTCGCTGTATTTCAGCAATTCCAAAAGGCCAGTTTTTGAGAGCAAGACGAATTGCCTCAGATGACACTAAGTACTGGAAGGCTGCTGATACACTTATCAATAGATTTAGAACTAGAGGTTACAATATACAAAATTTATACAAAACTGCAAATGAGGTTGGGGCGATACCTAGAGGTGAACTATTAACTCATAAACCGGTGTCGAATAACAAAAATAATAAGAGAATGACATTTGTTAGCAAATTTTCAAGGGCAAGTACTCAGATTGAAAAGGTGATCAAAAAATTCTGGCCCATCTTACAACAGGACAAATTACTAAAACCACATTGTAATGAAACCCCTTTGTTTTGTTATACAAGAGGGCAAACACTACGTGACAAATTATGTCCAGCAGAACCCCGTAAGTCCAACAGGTCACAGTCCCTCTTCCAAGGACCCCCAAAAAGAGGAACTTTTCCTTGTCTTAATTGCATATGCTGCTCATCTATTATTAAAGGGGAAGTTGTACATCACCCTATTAGTGGTAAGAGATTGAAAATTCACAATTATGCCACTTGTGAAAGCGTTAATGTAGTATATCTACTGAAATGCCCGTGTGGGCTTGTATATATAGGACAGACATCCCGCCCAGTTAAAGAGAGGATCAAAGAACATAGATCCAATATACGGAATTTTAAAACAGGAACTCAAACAGATACCTCCGTTTCAAGACATTTTTCTATTTCTAAACACAATCAATCACAGCTTAAATGGCAGGTATTGGAAGTGATCTGCAAACCACAGAGAGGGGGCAATGTACTTAAACTATTACTGCAAGAAGAAGCAAAGTGGATTAAAAGGTTAAATAGTTTACATCCTGATGGTTTAAATGAATACTGGAGTATTAGCAGTTTTCTCTAAGATGATAATATGTAGCTGTGGTTTATACACAGCAACTATTTTGATACATTTGTCGACTTTCTCCTTTCCAGATAAAATGGATACTGTTTGACTTATAATAAGAATGTGAAATTTTCTACTTAAGGGTAAGAATAATTCTATTTACTTATGGATAGTGAGATATCGTTTGATGTCCTATGATTAAATTTAGCTGGCTCATGGTAGGCTCCATAGGAGCAGTACCTGGAAATTGATTTTAAATCTTTTAATGAAAAATTTGTTAAAAATTGTTATTTTTTAAAAATTGTTATTTTTACAGATCCAATTTCACATCATCTTTGGGATTGCACAGCTAATCGTCGTGTTTCACTAATATGAATATCGCCTACACATTATGGGACTTTTTGTATATTCAATATTGTATGTTTCTGTTTTGAAATGTGGTCAGGTTGAACAACGATCTAACAGCAATAACCTGTACCCTATTACCCTAATTAAGGGTGGAGTTTAAACTATTTAAGATTGTACTGGGTTTCTTTTGTATTACACTTGACAAAGAGCACAGCTCGAAACATGTTGTGTTAAAAATAAAAGCACAGTTTTTGCAGCAACCCACTGCGTTCGATTGAATTCATCACTCCTTTGCATATGGAAGATGTAATGTAGTTTTTGTTTAGTGAGTAGAAGGGATGGACCGTCATTAGAGAGCCATTGATGCAGAATTGCCTTTCTGGACGCTGCTGCCAACCGGGCCGCCAAGTGTTTCTCTTCTCTAGTTAAATTTGTGTAATGTGTTACAGAACTAAACATTGCCCACTCCACGGTTGGTTGGATCTGTTTGGTAGTTATCTGCGTCCAATAAGAGGAGATATCCCGCCAGAAGTCTGTGATTTTAGGACAAAACCAAAACATATGCAAGAGATCTGCTTTGGGGGCCTGACATTGAGTACAACCATCGGAAGGGAGACTGCCCATTTTATTTATTTATTTATTTTTTTCGGGGGTTAAATACGAGTTATGGAGAATCTGTAGGGTCATTTCCTGATATCGACTAGCTGGAAGCATTTTTATCATGTGAAAATGAGACTTTAAGACCTCCGTAGATTGTATTTGAGGTATGGATAGCGTCCATTTAAACAGAGAGTCTCCTACTGTGTCTGCGTCTATGTTTGTACGTATCGCGCAATATATGTGTGAGGTAGAGCGGTATGTATTCCGAGTTTTCCAGAGAGTATCTATCGCATTACCAATTCCAGTATCCCTTATGTCTTGAATGGCAGTTCTAGCAAAATGCAATATTTGCATACTAAGAAAGTGGTGTGGTTTTGTGAATGGGAACTTCTCATTTAGTTCAGCCAGAGATAATAGGTCTGAGTTATTTTTAAGTAAGTCCCCTATATTGTATAGACCATTATTTTTCCAGATTTGCATAATTGGATTTGATATGCCTATGGGAAATTTATCATTCCCGAGCCAGGTAAGATAGGGCGAGTGTTGCGGGGAGAGGTGGTGCTTTAGCCTTAGGGAGCGCCAGGTTTTGTGGGTGTCTGCAAAAAGTGGATTATCTTTTAAAGGTTGAGGGATGACTGAAAGCGGGGAATGTAGGAGGTAGTTGAGAGTCAAACCACAGGACCAGTGTTGGTCCATGTCTATTGTCGTAAACCAGTTTCAATCTGTGAGCCAGTCCCCCGCATATCGTAGCAGTGCAGTGTCATTATATTCCTTTATATTTGGCAAGTTGACCCCCCCTAAACTTTTAGGTAAGTGTAGTCTATAGAGACCAATCCTAGTGCGTTTGTTTTGCCAAATAAATGCACGAAGTATTTTATGCAAGCGTGTCAAGTCTGACTTTTTTATACAATATGGCAACATTTGGATGGGGTATAAAAGTTTTGGAAATAAAATCATTTTAATGAAATGGATTCTGCCCAAAAAGGTCAAATTAATATGTTTCCATTGTACAGTTTCTTGTTGTATATTGTCTATGATAGCTCTAATGTTTAGCCGGTATGTATCCTTATGTTGTTTTGGTATCTTGATACCTAGATACTTAATATAGTGGTTGGCCTTTTTGAAGGGGAAATCTGGAGGCCAATCCTGTTGCGTTGTGTTATACAGTAATAGCGCTTCTGATTTATCTGCGTTAAATGGCTGTTTTCTATTTATGATTACCCAATAGCACATACAGGGCTGCCATCAGAAATGGCAGGGCCCCATATGAAAAAATTTCATATGCACCCACCACAAGCCCCACCTACAGGTCCGCCCTCACCACCCCACAGGTCCACCCACCACCACACACTAAAAAAAAAAAACATTGGTGGCTATGGTTACAACATGTTAATAAAAAATATTGGTGGTCAAATCTCCCCCATTAAAAAAACATTTGTGGTCAGGGCCCCCCATTAAAAAATATTGGTGGAAAAACAATTGGTGGCCAGGCCGCCCCCACTTGTAAGAAAATTGGTGGTCAGGGCCCCCTTAAATGACCATGTAAAAAAACTTGCCTCCCCCCCCCAGAAGTGCCCAGGGCCCCACCACACAACAGGGACCACAAAGGGTTACCTTTAGGGGGCCCTGCCATGTTACACTTACTTCATTAGTGGGGTCCACCTGCTGTCAGAGAGCTGCCAACTACAGAAGGGAGGAGGGGAACACAGGTGGCTGCATCTTCCTCCAGTGACAGCAGTTTCTTCCCTTATTGGTCACAGAATTTCAAGTCCTGGTAAAGCTGCATGGTGATTGGATGAGCTGGAGGAGAAGTTCAAACCTCAGCTATCCAATCCCTGAGCAGCTCAACCGGGACTTAAACTCAGTGACCAATAAGGGAAAGGAATGGACAGAAGATACCTCCCCTTGTGCTCCCGCCCTGCATTCAGAAAGCAGGGGGGCCCGGCTAATCAATAAATTGCGGTGTGGCTAGGCCCCCCTTACCTTCGGGGCCCCCTAAAACTCTCCCCCCTGTCCCCCCCTGATGGCTGCCCTGAGCACATACTACTGAAAAAGTATATTATTATGAAAATGGTTTATTTACATGAATCAGGGTTTTACATATGAGCTGTTTTATGCAATATCTTTTTATTCCATTTAGACTTATATTGTTTGAGGGGTATAATTTTCCTTTAACCAAAATTGGAAGGGCAGTTAGAAGCACATAAAATGGTTGCTGCCAAACACATGGAAATTTGATACAGAAGGGAAGGATTAAAGATCATATTAGCTTCCTGGGGCCACAGGTAGAGGTGAAGGACATAATATGATACAGCACACAGCAAAAATGATATAACTAAAGTATGTGTGTAACATAACAGCTAACAAGACCAGTAATGATTTCTGGAACTTTTACAGCAAAGCCATTTTTGACACGACTTCAGGTGAAAAGATTTTTTCTTCTGAATGCTCCATTGAATGGCACAATGTTATTGGAGGAGTGAAAAATGGAAATAAGAAAAATAACCTCCTAAAATGATAATGATAGAATTCTTCATGTACTGTTGTACTAAAGCCGTTGAATATATTGTGAATGGGAACCTATGCACCTATGGTTGTGGTATTAGTCAGGGAATGTGATCTCTAAAGTGCAGTTGGAAACTGATTATTAGTGATGGGCGAATTTGCGCGATTCGCCGCCAGCGAATAAATTTGCGAAACGCCCACGAAAATTCGTGGCAAAAATTCACCGGCGTCAAAAAAAAATTTCCGAAAAAACAGAGACGCCGGCGCCGTTTCGTGAATTTTTCGCCGTTTTGTGAATTTCGCATGAAATTTGAGAATTTTTCAGCGAAGCAAAACAGCGCAAATTCGCCCATCACTACTGATTATATTTTCTGCACAACATACGATACAGCTGCTCAAGCACAGAAAGTAGAGATGTGCTAGGGGACTTATGTAGTGGCCTGAGAATCTGGCTTTAAATGCACTTTGCATGAATAGATCGCCACTGCTTATAGAATTTTTTCCAGTGTATAGCAAACATAAGATTATATTTAAAATGATTTCTTTAGGGACACTAAAGTCAATCTCAGATTTACGCTCACTTCCTGCAACTGAGATTGAGAAGCTTTAAATGATGTCACTGGGAAATACAAACCTCTAGTGCTGGTATTCTTCAACTGCTCGGGGGGATGGAGACAAGGATGCTGATGTGATTTTTGCTGCCCAATATACACATACAGAGATCGGCACAGGCATCAGAGCAGACTTCCATTTGAACTAGAAATCCCAACATTTTTGGTTTTCAGGAAATGTTTTAAAAAAACAGAGTCCTTTCTCTCCAATAATCAATGAATCCACAGCTTTCCCCCTTCTCTGCTATATTCAAAGCATTTGAAAACTTGGGAGGTCTGACACAGTTTGAAGAATGGAAGACTGCTTTCCTAGATGAAGTGTGAAGTATTGGGGATGTAGTTAATGTTCTGTGTAGAGTTTATATGGCAGTGTATCTGCCAACCTGGGTGCAGCTGTTGGCCTTGCATGTTCATTCGCTCATTGCTATGCTATAACACTGGAGGCCTTCACTTTGCAAATGGCTTTCTGAAAGGGAATCGTTAACAAGTCCCTCTTGGTGTCTGTGTCTGGTCTGTAATGGTGCTATATCTCTGCTGAACAGCTGCTGGCTTGCAAGGGCATCTTTCTGCTGACACATGAAGATATCTTTCATCGCCTAGCTGGAGGTAGCAGGCAACACATGACTGCTGTGGATACTGGTGAATTCTCTTGTGCCCCCATTGAAAAAGTGCAGCTAAAGCCTTTGCTGGAGCAAGAGAACGGTTAGAATAATTGAATTCAATGCTGCCTAGATCTGGCAGCTGGCTCTATACAGATAATTCTCTGCCTTTGTTTTACAAGCCTTTTCACCTCCTACTACAAACTACGCAGCCTTATGCTGTAGAAAACTGCCCACAAAATCTGAATAAATCAGATGACTTTATTGTGTACACGGCAGGGATTACGTGCCTTTGGCCCTCCAGCGGTTGGGTGGCTGGAGATGCTTAGCTTGCAGTTTATGATAGCAAGAGAACTGTGTATTTGCCTCACTAAAATAAAGCAAGAGTTAAATGGATTCTGTTTAATGAAGGGTGAAAAGATATGTGCATTTGCGCTACAGGAACAAAAATAATTTCTTTCCACCCTTTGTGGAATACAGTATATACAGTATGAAGTCCCTCAAAAGCAGCATACTTTACTTTGCTTTGCTCAGTTTCTTTAACAAAAGATGTAGGCACTAAAGTCTGGGAGCGTAAAACAGAATACTATCGCATTTTTGCATTTATACATACAAACAATAACAGCATTACCGCAACAATAGCACAGCCCTACACATGTATGGAAATTTGGGGACACTAGGCATTTCCTGTTCTTCTTGTTATTTACTGTACATACAGTGAATAAAGCAATAAAGAGTATTGTATGAAACTATTTCAATAATCTTGCCTAGGAAATGTTAATCCTTCAGCAAACTTGTGAACTTGCAATCCACATGATAATCATGTTGTGAAGGTTAAAATCATTAGATATGTACAGTATGTTTGTCGCTAGCTTTACTGATCTTGAAATCTGGGCTAGACTGAGTAATTGGACAGGCCAGGAAGCATTATCTACAGCCAATCATTTTGCTACTTGATCAGTTGTTGACTAATTAATTTTTGTCGATTAATTTATTGACTCCGTTGATCCCTGACAAGGTGAAGATTGAGAAGAAGGAATAGTTGACGTGTTGATGTGTTATTGAGTCAAGTTCCAGAATTGCACAAGTAGAAGAGGTTGAACAAAAGGCAGTGTCAATAACAGATGAGATTTCATATTCTGAGGGGTCAGGGCAGAGGTTTATTTGAGGAAAAAGCTTTTGAGAGTTACAAATCTGTAGGAATGTGGCAGCATGTTCCAAATATAGACTGAAGCAAGCCTCGCTAACAGAAAAGAAGCTGTGGAAAAAGCATCACCATGCTCTTGGACAACCTTTTGAATTAAAATTATGTAGGTCTAATGACTGACGTGGATAGATCCATCTGCAACTAGTCAAATTAGCTTTTGTTTTCCACTCGCTGAAAGAATATCATCCAACAAGTTGGATTAGGGAAAAATAAATTCTTTTGCTGCCGGATAGCAAACCTGAAATTTCAACAACATAATGTACTCATTTACACAATCTGAAATATCTGCTTCAAAGGGAGAAGTACTTTCCTTCGAGAGATAACAATTTAGAGAAGCAAACTACAATCATATTGTGAAAGGAAAGATAATTTTATTCAGCTGTGAATTTTTATAAATAATTATTTGTAAACAACACCTTTATTAAATTGTGTGTGTGTTAAAAACTAAGAACATTGATAAAGTTAATTTATTCCATGGATATGGAACCAAGGCAGCTATCTTTTTGGCTCAGTATGCATTTAGCAATAACAGAGACTTGTTCAGACACAACGACATAAAAAGCTCAGATTCAATCCAGGGTCAGGTACTCATCACATATGTTAGGGGCTTAGGTTCTAGGTCATCTCCATCGCATAAATCTTTTGGAGCACTGTGCACATACGGATCCAACATCACTGGCAGCAAAACCGTACTCATTAACCACAGAATAGGTGCTATGGACAGTGTACATTGGGGCATATTTATTATGCTGAGTAGAAAACGGTGTAAAAAGTTGTGTGAATTAAGCGGCAAATTTATAAAGGTGCTTGTAATTTTACGACATGTGAACGCCAGATTTGACGCCGTTCTTTTATATTGCTTCAGACGGAAGTCACTCTATGAAAAAAAAGGGTAAAAAATGTATGCCATGTTTTATATGGCGAAGCCTGGTAATATGTGATGTATTACTCTGCAGTAACACAATATGCATTACACATCTAGCGACGAGGTCTGAGGAGGCCCAGAGAACAGGGGGGCCTAAACCTTCTTCTATAGCTATAAAAATTCCCCTCTCCCTCAGAATTAGAATATTATATATTATTTTTTATTTTATTATTTATATTTTCCAGAACTAAAAACACAGTTTGTCCAGCTTAGACAGGGAGAATATTATATGTTCTGTAATGTGGTTTTCTGATTTTGCTATTTTCTTTTTTTGGGTTCAAGTCTCCCTTGAACATAACACAGCTACATATAATGTATACATGAAACCACTGCTGTATCAAGCACTCACTTTGGCAAACAGATAGTACAGACTGATCTCCTCATAGGTGTAGGATTAAAAGCATCATTTCTTGGTGGTCCTTTTTATTGCTGCTACATTTATTTCACCTATTAATCTCAAGCATACAACATATACTATACTTTTATGAATTTCCATTAAAATCACTTGTTTTGGTTTTTTTTTGTATACATGTTAGGTTTGGTGTATATAGTCAGGCATAGTCATAATAACGGCATCCCTTGAGGATATAGCACTTGGAATCATTATACAATATACATATATGTTACAGAGTTATGATAAGCACATGACTCACATCACTGAAACATTTATTTTTACCTGTAAAAATGTTGGTTAAACCCTTTCAATGTTAGCCAATTTTTGCTTTTGTTTTGCTTTAAATTGCTGTTAATTTTTGAACATTTTGTCTCTTTCAGTTTAGGGGCCTCTACAGGCTACCGTATTTTCCGGGCAGATCAGTACCCGGCCAGGAGGGGAAGTCAACCTATACTTCATCTCTTTAGATCTCACCTATAGGAGGTGATGATACTCAGAGCCTGTGTGAAAGTAGGCCCAGTAGGTGAAGATAGGGTGAGGATAATTTTGTTATAACTCACTCTAGGAGTGAGAGTTAGTACAGGGTAGCTAGTGAGCAGCCTGAGGCTCAGATGAGCAAAGCAGAAGGATTAGAAATCCTGGGGGTACCACCCATGGATTAGATGCTCAAGTTTACAGAGAAAGGTACAGGGGCAAAGGTAGTCGGCCTGTTTTTTTTTCTAGACCTAGTTTCTCTAGAATTAAAAGGAAAAAGGTGAAATATACTGTAACTGTATGAATCGTAGAATATAACACAAGCATTTAATGCAGTTGAATGTGAGTGATAAGAAAATACAGACAGACTTCTGGTTTGGGTTAATTGGTGAGCTAGTGCTTTTTTAATGATGGTTCCAGAACATTAGTAACAGCAATTTTCCATACAGGTGATACAGTATCATTTTCATATGAAAGTTTGTTTAGAATTCAAAAGGCAAACATTTTGGGGGATTTTACTGGGGTTTTCCAGAATTCATAGTTTTGATATTGTTTTAAGAATACTTACTACGCTACGGTTTATCATATACCATAGAAATTAAATGAGTTGCCTTTACATCCAGTATAATAAAAGTGGAAAGTACCAGGTTAGCAGTAAATACATGCAGCTGCCATTGGCCCTAATTAGACAGACTATCCGGAAAGTCATTAATCAAAATTAATTCTTCTGGCACCTGGATCTCTGACTGCGCATTACCATCACACTGACATGGGTGTCAAAGGAGGCTGTGCTCATTTAAGTGTTAGTAATTAAACCTGTGGCTCCTTGGGTTTCCTCTAGGTATTTTAGTTCCTGGCCACATTTCAAAAACATACAGGAGGAGTAATAATTTCCTGATTAAAGAGACCATAGTCTGCCAATGTGATATGAACCTTAGATTGCAAACCCTACTGCTGCAGGGACTCATATGAAAGATATATCATCTTTGTAAAGTGATGCATAATACAGTATGTAGGCACAGAATCTATAAAAGGTCGCAAAGGGCATTTGCCCAGAGCCCACTAATTCTGTGGGCCCAATCTGACTGTGCTTGCATACATTTTAATTTGTACCTCTAATTATTTTACCACCAACCACCAAGACCCCCTCCAACATCCACACCTCCCATTTCGCTCCTACTCACCACCTGCTGCCATTTTGACAGCACTTGCAACTGACAAGGACAGTGATTGACAGCCAGAGGGAGGATAAGGTGGGCAATTCCTTCCTTATAAAAAAGGGAACCCATTTGTGTCTGACATAGACATGCAGAGAGAGAGAGAGGTTGCCATTAATAAGAAGTTTTAGTAGTGACTGACCAAAGCTCTCGCTGGCCAGACCACTCACCCATTTGCCAGCCCGTGTCTGCAATTACGTTCTCCTGACTGTACCTTAATGGTCCAAGGAACCTAAAAGTCATGTTAGACCACAGGGTGAAATTTCCACAATCCGTGTATGTATTTGTAATATTGTGGCACTCTTTTCAAGTTTTATTTATAACTGAATATTTTATCAATAAATATTCTACATGAAACTAGTTTCTTTTTTTATCATAAAGTTATTGTGTCTATATTCATCCCAAAAGTTTAGGAGACAGGGCATAGGGCCAGATTGGTGCCCACCAATTTGATTTTTACCCAGGGCCCATGAAGGTTTTAAGAGACCCTGTGTAGGCCATATATAAAAAAGCATAATGATAGCTATAATGGCTGAGGATATGACAGTGCTGAACCTGGGGGTCCATTTAAAAAATATAGAAAAGCACTGAAACTATTGGGTGTAATAATATGTCTACATTAATTTTTTTTCCATTGCTATAATGGGGAAATTAAAATCCAGAAATGTTTGCTCTTAACTGTATTCAAAGGTATATTACGCCGTCATTTTAATTATTATGATAGATTTGCAGTATTCCTAGAAATTTAGGTCAATAATGCTGTAGATTAATTAAATCAAAGCAAATTATGCTGCTATGTAAGACAATCTTCAACTACAGATACTGTATGGTTCTGAGACCATATTCACAGCCTATAGGGCAGCCTTAAGGCCCCTTCAACAGATAAGAAACTAGCACAGAATGTTTGTAGAATATAAATAACTTATTTTTCGCTCCCAGGCTGCCTGTAGGTTTTGTGTTTTGAAAAGGTTCAGAGGGGTGGTGCATCTTCTCCTTAACTTTTAGTTAGACAGTTATATTCCTAGAAACTTTGCAATTTGTTTTCATTTTTTATAGTTTTTGAATTATTTGCCTTACTCTTCTGCCTCTTTCAAGCTTTTGAATAGGGGTCAATGATTCCAGCAGCCAAAAACTATTGCTCTATAAGGCTACAATTTTATTGTTATTGTTGAATTTTATTACTCATCTTGCAGGCCCTCTCCTGTTCATAGTCCCATCTTTCATTGGAACTTCTGCCTGGCTGCTATGGTAAATAAGACCTTAACAACCAGATTGCTGCTTAAATACCAAACTGGAGAGATAAAAAGCTAAATAACTAAAAAAAACATAGAAAATAAAAAAAGACCAACTGAAAAAATTAAAATGTCTACACAATACTTACTAGTTAAATGGTGAACTACCCCTTTAAGATGATGACCCTGATGATTTTCTCTGTAACCTCACAAGTAAAACATCCCAAAATCTAAGCCTGGCACCCATATATATCAAAGAGAATCATATACTCTAATTATTCCAAAGTTAAAGCATGCTAGAGTTCTTTCCTTTCATGATAATTGTATTTTATTAATTTCAAAGTGTAAAAACATCAGTGTGATGCTTATAAACATTATAATACACAAGATTTAATGTAAATGATATCCTTATAATCGGTGCTTAGTGCTGTCATTTCTGTCTCACATCAGAATTCCATGACCTTTATAAAAGCTTCCTCGGTCACTTATAATATCCATATTACTTAAAATAGGGAGTACATTATGCATTATATCTAGATACTAGTGAGAGCCAACTAGCTGGACCAACCTCGATTTTGATAACTGCCCATACTAATATTCTCCCAACCTAATATTATGATACAGGTGTCATGTGCATTATAAATACTAATCTGTATTCATATAAATTCAATTATATAAAATTGGTCTCCTATATTCTAATAATTCCTACAATGAAAGAATAATTATTTGGGTACGGTGCCACCCAAGGCACCGGAGCAAACAGCATCCCTCAGCTCAAGGAAGTGACATCACATGCAGGATTTTGCATAACATCACTTCCTCTGTCTGTGACATCACATGCAGGAGTTTGCATAACATCACTTCCACCACAAAGCACTTGGTGACCCATCAGCCCCTTCCCAGCTCTGATGCTGGATTTACACAGGTAGTCTCTGGCAAAGATTATTTATTATTAATTAATTATATATATACCCAATGGCCACCCCCCTAAAGCTACTGCCCTAGGCTCGGGCCCTCAAGTTCCTATATTTAAATAAGGCCCTAATCATTTTCTGTATGTGGACTGATGAAAATAAAATCCATTTACTTACCCCTTATAGCAAGTCATAATTAGAGATGGCGCGAACTGTTCGCCGGCGAACTTGTTCGCGCGAACATCGGGTGTTCGCGCTCGCCGGAAGTTCGCGAACGTCGCGCGACGTTCGCCATTTTGGGTTCGCCATTGTTGGCGCTTTTTTTTGCCCTCTCACCCCAGACCAGCAGGTACATGGCAGCCAATCAGGAAGCTCTCCCCTGGACCACTCCCCTTCCCTATAAAAACCGAAGCCCTGCAGCGTTTTTTCACTCTGCCTGTGTGTGCTGAAGAGATAGTGTAGGGAGAGAGCTGCTGCCTGTTAGTGATTTCAGGGACAGTTGAAAGTTTGCTGGCTAGTAATCGTGTTGATACTGCTCTGTTATTGGAGGGACAGAAGTCTGCAGGGGTTTGAGGGACATTTAAGCTTAGGTAGCTTTGCTGGCTAGTAATCTACCTTCTACTGCAGTGCTCTGTATGTAGCTGCAGTGGGCAGCTGTCCTGCTTCTGATCTCATCTGCTGACTGCTGCAATAACAGTAGTCCTTGTAAGGACTGCTTTTATTTATTTTTTTGTTGTTTTACTACTACTACTACTACTACTATAAGAGCCCAGTGCTATTAGTCTAGCAGTGTTGGGGAGTGGGACTGGTGTGCTAATCTGCTGCTCCTAGTAGTACACTATCTCTTCCAAGCACACACAGGCAGATTTTTCAGATACATTTTTGCCCTTGATCCCCCTCTGGCATGCCACTGTCCAGGTCGTTGCACCCTTTAAACAACTTTAAAATCATTTTTCTGGCCAGAAATGTCTTTTTTAGATGTTAAAGTTCGCCTTCCCATTGAAGTCTATGGGGTTCGCGAACCGTTCGCGAACCGCTCGCATTTTTGCGCAAGTTCGCGAATATGTTCGCAAACTTTTTTTCCGACGTTCGCTACATCCCTAGTCATAATGAATCAGTGTTAACTGACAGAAATCTTATGCTGTTGGTGTATACCTTTCTAAAATATATAAACGGTTTTCATTTTTTGTATGCATAGAATTCCTCTAAACCCACTGACCGGCAATTTTAGATTGCATGCAATGATACAAATTCTCCCTAGCTTTTAGTAAGGCTCTTCAGGGTAATTCTATCTGTTTTGTACTCAGATTACAGAAGCAAGTACTTTCTATAATAGGATTTGTATTTTAGTCTTGTCTATTCCAACTAGTTTACCCAGACCACGAATCCCCATTAGACCTGACCTGTTTCCAGTGCCAAAATGGGAATCGTCTATGAAAAACCCTGTTACCACTCTGCTAAAGAGCTGCAAATATATCTATTTTATAGCAGGGCAATTTAAGCCCTTACCTAGATAAATGTTTTCAAATATTTATTTTAGACCTAATATGTATTCCTTTTATTGGCTCCACCTCTTTATGTATTATTGTGCAAACCTCTACATATCTGTTAGCTACACGTGCAAAATTGTCAATGCCATAATCGAGTCATCTAGATGTCAGTTGTTAAACTACAGGACACAAGATCTAGGAGTTGTAACCCACCAACACACTGATTTAGTCAGTCTACTGGGATGAAAGTTTGTCCTATTCACCTTCATGGGAAATGGGTGGATGTGTCCACAGTGTACACAAAATGATCCAAAAGGTACATTTGTAGTACGTATGACATGCACCAACACTGACACTGTTTATTTATGGAGTTGTATAGAATAAGAATGTGCCAAAAATAATCTGAACACTTGAATCTGAGCGGCATAACATTTGTGTTGCAAGACTGTGCAGTTTCTGCCATATTTGAGATATATACTACTGTATTCAGGCTCACATACCATAGGTGCTTTCAAAGCAGCAGTTATCAGCAGGCCTTGCAACATAGTTACATAGTTAAATTGGGTTGAAAAAAGTCAAAGTCCATCAAGTTCAACCCCTCCAAATGAAAACCCAGCATCCATACACACACCCCTCCCTACTTTTAATTAAATTCTATATACCCATATCTATACTAACTATAGAGCTTAGTATCACAATAGCCTTTGATATTATGTCTGTCCAAAAAATCATCCAAGCCATTCTTAAAGGCATTAACTGAATCAGCCATCACAACATCACCCGGCAGTGCATTCCACAACCTCACTGTCCTGACTGTGAAGAACCCCCTACGTTGCTTCAAATGAAAGTTATTTTCTTCTAGTCTAAAGGGGTGGCCTCTGGTATTGTGATACACTTTATGGGTAAAAAGGTCCCCTGCTATTTGTCTATAATGTCCTCTAATGTACTTGTAAAGTGTAATCATGTCCCCTCGCAAGCGCCTTTTTTCCAGAGAAAACAACTCCAACCTTGACAGTCTACCCTCATAATTTAAGTCTTCCATCCCTCTAACCAATTTAGTTGCACGTGGAGTCCAAAACTGCACTGCATACTCCAGATGAGGCCTTACCAGGGACCTATAAAGAGGCATAATTATGTTTTCATCCCTTGAGTTAATGCCCTTTTCTATGCAAGACAGAACTTTATTTGCTTCAGTAGCCACAGAATGACACTGCCCAGAATTAGACAACGTGTTATCTACAAAGACCCCTAGATCCTTCTCATTTAAGGGAACTCCCAACACACTGCCATTTAGTGCATAACTTGCATTTATATTATTTTTGCCAAAGTGCATAACCTTGCATTTATCAACATTGAACCTCATTTTCTAGTTTGCTGCCCAGTTTTCCAACTTAGACAAATCACTCTGCAAAGTGGCAGCATCCTGCATGGAACCTATAGTTCTGCACAATTTAGTATCTTCTGCAAAAATAGAAACAGTACTTTCAATGCCCACCTCCAGGTCATTAATAAACAAGTTGAAAAGCAAGGGACCTAGTACAGAGCCCTGTGGTACTCCACTAACAACACTGGTCCAATTAGAAAATGTTCCATTTACAACCACTCTTTGTAGTCTATCTTTTAGCCAGTTCTCTATATAGTACAAATACTATGTTCCAGGCCAACATTCCTTAATTTAACCAGTAACCTTTTGTGTGGCACTGTATCAAATGCTTTAGCAAAGTCTAAGTAAATCACATCCACTGCCATCCCAGAATCAATGTCCCTACTTACCTTCTCATAAAAAGAAATTAAGTTAGTCTGGCAAGATCTATTATGCATAAAACCATGCTGGCACAAACTCATAGTATTATGATTTGCTATGAAGTCCAGTATCTTATCCTTTATTAACCCTTTGAAAAGCTTTCCTTCCACTGACGTCAGACTAACTGGCCTAGGCTGAGAATGGGATCCTTTTTTTGAATAGAGGCACTATGCCAGATCTCAATGAATCCTGAAAAATTAAGTAAAGAGGTTTGGCAATCACAGAGCTAAGAACGCTAATTACCCTGGGATGAATACCATCTGGCCATGGACCTTTGTTTATCTTAACATGTTCTAGTCTCTTTTGAATTTCTTCATGTGTGAACCATGCATTATTAGTTGTATTACTAGAATTGGTTCTATTAAGAAGGAAACCTTCACTTACTGGTTCCTCATTTGTGTAGACAGATGAAAAATATAAGTTCAGAACCTGCGCTTTTATTTTGTTTTCATCAACCAGCTGACCCCCCTCTGATAGTAAAGGTCCCACCCCTTCCTGCTTCATTTTTTTACTATTAACATATTTAAAAAATAATTTTGGATTTTTTTTACTGCTTGCTGCAATACCTTTTCAATATCAATTTTAGCTTGCCTTATTTAGCATTTATTGGCCTCCTTGTACCTTATAAATGTTTCGGCTGTCCCAGCTAACTTGAAAGCCTTAAAAGCACGTCTTTTCTTACCCACCTCAACACCAACGCTTCTATTGAACCAAAAAGGTTTTGCTTTGCAACGACGTTCCTTGCTAACAAGTGGAATATACTGACAAGTTTATTTATTAAGCAGCATTTTAAAGACTTCCCATTTTTGTTCTGTGTTTAACCCTGTGAAAAGCATTTCCCACTTAATATGTTGCAGAGATGCCCTTATACTGTCAAAGTTTGCACGTCTGAAATTTAGTGTTTTAGTTACTCCCTTATAGAATTGCTTCTGCAACAGAATCTCAAAGGAGACCATGTTATGATCACTATTCCCTAAATGCTCACCCACACAAATGTTAGAGATGAGTTCAGTATTGTTAGTTATTACAAGGTCCAAAGGGAGTTATTCCTAGTAGGTTCTTGAACGAGCTGGAATAAAAAGTTGTCATTCAGCATATTTACAAACCTACTAGCTTTTTCTGTCTTAGCAACCCCATTACCCCAGTCAATGTCTGGATAGTTGAAGTCACCCATAGCAACAACTTGACCCAGCTGTGAAGCCGCTTGTATCTGCAAGAGTAGCTGGGCTTCATACTCGACACTTATACAAGGTGGTTTATAGCATACACCAATGATAATTCTTTTTGTTACCTTTTGCCCAGTCAAAATCTCAACCCAGAGTGATTCTACACCCTCACCAGTGCCAGCTATTGTTATTTCTTTAGCGCATGGCTTTAATTCAGGCTTTACATACAAACACACTCCTCCACCCTTTTTAATCCCTCTGTCCCTCCTAAAAAGGGTGTAACCATTTAAATTCACAATCTAGTCACATGTTTCATCCCACCAGGTCTCAGTGATACCAATTATATCATAATTTTTAGAACATGCAATTAATTCTAGGTCTCCCATTTTACCTGACAAACTCCGTGCATTTGCCAGCATACAGCATACATACTACTTTTGAAATCTGCATTACTTAGAGGAGAATTATATGTTCAGTTAGTATTATTCTGTTTTCCTTGTAACATAGGGACCTCCTTAGCTGGTAAACTGTATGCCCCCTCACTCTTTCCTCATGACCCCTTACTAATCCCACTGCCCCATCTACCCTAGCTTCCCCATAATTCTTTATCTCACCCACCCCCCCTTGCCTAGTTTAAACACTCCTCCAACCTCTTAGCCATTCTTTCCCCTAGCACCGCTGACAGGGCCGGATTTACATAGTGGGCACCCCTAGGCCCACTGCCGTTAGTCCCCCCTGTCCCCTACCCTATTCGTGCAAATTTTCATCATCTGGACAGGATCATAGGGGATTGGCGCACGGGAAATTTAAAAAATAATTGTATGTCCAACGCATCCCCAGTGTTTTTGAACCAATGTGGGTGTGTTGGGCAGCATGCCGCCCCCCTAAAATCCTGCCACCCTAGGCCCGGGCCTAGGTGGCCTTTCCACAAATCCGGGCCTGACCGCGGACCCCATACCATTGAGGTGCAAACCATCAAGACTGTATAGGTTGTACCCCAACGAAAAATCAGCCCAGTGCTCTAGGAAACCAAACCCTTCCTTCCTACACCAACATGGTTTCTAGATATCTACCAGAATCGGAACAACCAGGACATCACAAACAAAAAAAGGCACAAAGGACCAATGTAGAAACACTCATCAAGTTGAAGGGTCATCATCGCAAAAATATGCTTTTGTGCACAGATTTTAAACTTGTGTGTGCAGTTTTTAATAACTGTGTGCTCAGTTCAGAATTAATTAAAAATTTTGTGTTTTCACACAAAATTCTGTGTGCCTCAAATCTGTGTGCTCCTGCACGAGCACACACCTTAGAGGGAATATTGATCCCAGACCCTCCGCACAGCACTCAAGGATTCCACAAAAATGTAAACAAAATCTTTAGTTAACTATATTAAAATAGTCACCATCTCTGTTCGACCTTTGCATTTTATGCCCTACGGTCACTTAATCATAGTTCATTGATAATAGGCCTATCATTAAGTGGAAGCCCTTTGTGGAATCCTTGAGTGCCTGAATGCCTATTTTTGTTGGTAAATTATTTTATAGAAAAACAAGAGAACACTGAAAAGGTAGTCCACTTCAAAAGCCAAATTTTTCCAGTTTCTGCAACTTAAATGACAAGTAACAATCTAGAGACTAGAAAAAATAAAGATGAATGTGTCACCCTTGTGGTTCTTTTGCCTGATCACATCCAAATAAATGAATATAGTAGCTGAGACACTTGGTGGAAGATTTACTGACATCAAAATTTTCATTATGGAAATACTTTGCGTCATACTTTGCGCATCTACGTCAGGCATTATTTCGTGACGACTACACATATTCATAAAAGTGCAAAACTTTGTCTCGGCAAAATTGGTAAAATTGCTGGAAGTGGCAACTTGTTATTAAAATTGTCCAAGGAAGCAAAATAAAGACAAAATAAATCCTCTATTGTCCCAGACATAAGCCCACCCTAAAACATGAGACATGAGCTTCAAATGGTTAAATAAGTGTAAATAATAATCCCACATTAATATATGAAATATCGCCAGTTTTTGTAGTTTTTCATGACTTTTTTGGAGCATATGATGTCACTAACATGATAATTTTGAGGAGGTAGCTTCATCTTATCCATTCACCAATCAGAATCAGTCAAAATAGGCTTTGGTGAAAAGGGTAATGTGTAGAATAGTTCCATAAATGTATGGATTAATGTGCATTAATGGAGCAAAACTTGTACTTGTACGTAATACTTGTAAGTTTTTTCTCTAGCGATTGTCTTACTCGCTTTTATGTAAATTGTCAATGTACCTGTGAATGATCATTTTGTTGAATTTTTGCTAAAAAAAGGTGATTCACTCTTTAGTAAATTTGCCCCTTTAGGTCAGATAAAATAAATGATTCTACTAAAGTAGCAAATCTCTATGAAATGACTCATTTCCAGGTGTTATGCCATCCCCCAGAGAAACTAGGGATGATTTCTGGCAGAAAAAACTTTAGCTACTTCATAATTGAAACAGACAGCTAAAAATACATTTCTGAAATGAACATAAGCGCATTAATGTAACTAGCAGTAATCAAGAATATTATAGCTGCAAGCATAAAATAATTCAGTTTGGTGGAACATAAATGAATTCAGTGTTTTAAAAGCAAAACAGAATAATGACCTCCAGCTTGAATGACCTGAAATGCTGCCTCAGATGAAATTCAGTTGAGTATTTCTGTCAGCTGCTCAAGAATGAAAATCACCTGATGAATTCAGTAACAAAGGGACAGAGTACCTTGCTAGCAGAGGCTTTAAGTAAAAAACATAGCATTCTAGCCAAAGACAAGACAGATTCAGTTTAGGGGGGTTCCATACCAGATTTATGCTATTGTAGGATACCTCAACCCAGTAGGCTGTGAGAAAACTGCTGCCAGGTTGTTAGGACTAACAAGCAGGAATCAGAGAAGCAAAAACCCTACCAGGTGGGCCTGCCAATAACTAGTAGTCATTGTGAGAGTAAATTAATGTCAGAAAAGCTTTTTCAGAAAATACAAATGGAGAGGTAAGAAATTAAAGAGGAAAGATGGTACAGGACATGTGAGATGCTCTGTTACAACAAACAATCTTAACATAGGCTCAGTTAAGTCAACACGAAGAGGAAGGCAACAACTTGTGTTTAATGGTAAATTAGGGGGGAAATGTAGGGGGAAAGGAGGGTACCACCAAAAAAATGTATGATCTTTTTCAGCCTCTCACCCTTAAAAAAGTCTGAGGTGGCGAAGGCAAGTCTGGCACAAGAGATAACGTTCAGTAAAATGTGCAATTTAGTGAATTAGCGTAGTTACGTCCTTTCGCCTGGCGTAAAGGTGCGAAGTAGCGCTAGAGTAGGACCACTTCACTAGCGAATTTACGCCAGTACCTGTTAGTAAATCGGCGAAGTAACAAAATGACATCACGCTGGCGAATTTGCACTAGCATTAGGTGCTTTGCACTTTAGTGAATTTGCCCCTAGGTCCCTGGTAAGGCCTCATCTGGAGTATGCAGTGCAGTTTTGGGCTCCAGTCCTTAAGAGGGATATAAATGAGCTGGAGAGAGTGCAGAGACGTGCAACTAAATTGGTTAGAGGGACGGAAGACTTAAATTATAAGTGTAGACTGTCAAGGTTGGGGTTGTTTTCTCTGGAAAAGAGGCACTTGCGAGGGGACATGATTACACTTTACAAGTACATTAGAGGACATTATAGACAAACAGCAGGTGACCATTTTACCATAAAGTGGATCACTGCACCAGAAGCCCCCCCCTTTCAGACTAGAAGAAAAGAACTTGAGGACAGTGAGGTTGTGAAATGCTCTGCTGGTCCTGGATGATGTTGTGATGGCTGATTCTGTTAATTCCTCTAAGAGTGACTTGGATGATTTCTTGGACAAGATAATGGCTAATTCTATTGTGATGCTAAAATTTACCATTAGTATAGATATTGATATACTATAGTTTATGTGAGTGTATGGAGGAGTCCATGTGAGTCTATGTATGTATTTGCACTGGAGTTTATTTTGAGGGTTTGAACTTGATGGACTTTGGTCTTTTTTCAACCCGACTTATTAACTATGTAATTATACTATATAGGCAAAAGGGGCTTTTTAGGTTAAATAAAATGACAAAAAGCTCTATGATGATTAATAGCATTAATGACATTTCTGCTAAAGTTCTGCAAAGTGTAATCTAAGAATACATTGGTCTGAAGTGAAGAGGACTAAATAAATATTTTTCTGTTAATGCACAGTTTACAGTGTGTTAAGCTAAAGGACTGGTTAGTTCATCCATTGCTTTACTATGTCAATTTTCAAGCAACAAATTAATTTCTTTATTTCTAGTTATTAATTGTTTTAAAAAAAATAATAGAAGCCTGCTGTAATATCATAAATGCTTCTATCATTGTGTACATTGGAACAGTTGTTGACGATTTTAAGGAATAAGGGCAGAAATAATCATTTGAGGCCACTATTAAGGCCAATGATATATTTGCTAATACAAAAAAATTAAATATACTTTTATTTTTAACCATTTGTTTTTTTTTCTGAAATCTGGAATGAACTCTAGACCAAAATTTGTGTGAGCTACCATATTTCATGCCTCACTATGGTAAACAAGGACCTTAAACTGAATTTTACCCAGTTCACCCAAGTTCAAGCAAATGCACTGGTTGCATTACAACACAATACATTTAGAGCCTAGTGTAGCAATTCACTTGACAAACAGCCACAAGTCTTGAAACATTTAGTGCTTTCGTTAATGTTGTCTATGGACTCAACCAAGTGAGGCTATTCAGCTCCCACCAATGTTAGAACTGCATGCAAGGACATAACAGATTTAAGTTTACTGACGTGTATCTTTTGGGATATTTTCTTTTATTTTTGTTTCAGAAAAGATAGAACACAAAAATGAGTCTGTAGATTTCAAAAATACTGTATCAAAAGATATTTACCATGGATGTACAACAAGTATTATATTGTATATAACTTCAAAATCCAAGCAACCTCCATCTGTAAACCATCATTTTATCTGTGTGCTTCATTTAACTGAGTTACTGTATTTGTCCCAGTCATATCTGAGCCGTGTTGTATGTTTTTATTGTGTCGTTACTTTGCTTTAAATAACTAACACATGGATACCATGTTCAACTGTTGGCTGTTCATTTCACAAAACAAAACTACAAAGCTTCCCACCTGGATATAGATAATGAAAAGTCTATATTATAGTAAGCCACCATAACCACCTTAGTGGGATAGAAAATAAAAATCTCAGAGTCTACAACCTAATGTGACATCTGAGAATTAAAATATTATTGCTATGTGTTTGTTCAGGCAAAATCTGACAAGACATTGTTATTTTACTGCCACACCTGCAACAATGAATGCACATGAAAATCCATAAACTAAAGGGTAGAGTAATATACACTTCATGCTACAGGGAATATCATTAAAGAATACCCATAGTATTTGGCACTAGTCTTCATATATTGTTGCCAGATCATGTAAAACAAGGAATGATGGAATTCCTGAAGGTGTATCACTTAATTTCATGTGTTCTTCTGCAATAGGAGTCCCCTTCCAGCTGAAATCATAACATTTGCCATAAAGATGGAAAGGAGCAATTTAAGGGTGCAATATATCACCTTTAGTAACATGGCTTTATTCTTGTTGACCAGGGCCCAAATCCTTGATCTCGGCCCTGGTCCTAGATATCTGGCTTATCCAGGGTCGGGCCAGACCCCTTCTCCCGATCCAAAAAAAAAAAACAATTTGCAGCGCCAACCATGCACGCAACTTCTTTCACGCATTCGAGCGTCTTGACTCCTTTTACACATGTGTGGATTAAGGTGTGGATTAAGGCATTACTAAACTGCAGTAAATTATAAGCTAAAATTGTAGACAAAGTTATTGCCAAATATGTTATCACCAGTTTATTAAATGGCAAAAATATAAATTATCAAATTTTCTGGAGTATAAATATATGATTGCTAGTTATTGCATTAGCTAAAAATAATGCTACGTACTCATTAATGCCAGGTTTACTATTTAGCAAAATGGTCTAAAGACAAAATTGCCGCCAAAATATTTGCAATTAATTACCGCCACCTATGTAGTGGCATAAAACTATTTTTTTGCCATAAAATTGTCATGGGGGGAGAAACTATCCCATAATACATACATTTTTTATTACCCATCATTCTCTGCTCTTCCTGAAGCCATTGCTGTCAGAAGAAAGAGAAGAGAAAGTGCGGTCATGAGAAGTAAACGATATGCACTGCGAGACTAGAGCGGGGTTGTGGCTGAGGCACAGTCCAACGCTGCCAGTATATCTTTGACTACATTGGTCAGACTACTCATATTATTCATGTTATTTTTTCCCTAAATACTTTTTTTTTGTTTATTAAAGCTTTATTGATCTGGCTTTTGCTCTCATGAACTTTTTTTTTGTATCAATAATTTTTATTGATTTTTGTATTTTTGTCATTTGAAGCTCGTACTTTACATTCCATTCCTAATATCACTGGCAGTAATCTGTACACTGTATATAATAACAAGTCTATATTAAAGCTTTATATAACAGATTTGTGCAAAGTTACTGTGCATCTTAGATTTACATTATCATTATCAGAATCAAATCTTGATTGTACATATAAATGGAATAAAATGCAAATACATTGTAATAAACTGAAATAATAATAAAATATAAACAGATTATGCCTCTCTCATTTATTAGGATATGGTTCCATTGTCTATTTCTCACTTATTACATTAATATTATTGGAATACGATTCTCAACTTATACTTATAAGGACACCAGGTATTGAGGGAGGTATTGAGGGAGGGTACTGTGGTATCGATAATCCAACCAAGGCTCCCTAAATACTTTTATAATAACCATTTTCAGAAATAATTCCAGTTTCTAGCATTACAGTGATATTGTTTGCCATAGTATTTAAACTTTAAAAGCACTAATATAAATTTTGCAATAATAAGGATTAATTTGCAACACAAATAAAGCTGCAATAACGATTGTTAGTGTTTTTAATCTAACTGCCTGTAGAGGCTTGAAGTTTCCCAGATAAAATACAGAACCTTCAAGCAATCAAGGGCACTTCACTTATGAGATTGTGTCGCTTGTGTGTGCAAAGAGCCGATGCAATGTATGGATTAATTCATTAATGAATTGCTAGTTTTCCAATGGAAATTCCAGTAAAATGTGTTATCTAATAGGGAGTAAATTGATGTTGCATTTAGCCTCAGGTTAGCAATAAAAACTATAACATTGTGATTACTTCTGACTACTTTTATAACATGAGATAAATTACAGCTAGGCATGGAAATTACTGAATAAAGAAAACACATGATTGTTATGTGGCTTCAAGTACAATCTCACAGAGACACTTATTTCTCTGCTGCTCGAACCATAAAGTGTTTAATTCAGGGCTGTAGTATGGAAAGAAAATTGAAGTCACTAGTTATAAGTCATTCTCTTCCACAAAAGTGATAGCAGAATATGTAACATGTTTTGCTTGGTTAGTTAAATATATAAGCAAGTAATTTATTTTCTGTTAGGTGTGCATCCTTTTTAGATAGAATGGCAGAATACATTATATTCATAACATGGACATTCACTGATTTTATTTCCCATGTTACAGAAACCTATTCTGCATTGGTTGCTCATGGGTATATGTATTAGCTTGAGACTCATTACTCTATTTTTAACACCTATTTATTTAAACAGGTGTTAAATAGCTATTAAATGGAAAGCCAATTATACACTCGGCTTTGCTGCAGGAATCCAAGTAAACATGTTAATCATATTTATTCTGCTGACACAATGAACTTTTTGTATATCTTACTAATGGGAAATTGCAAATTGGAATGTTGCTCTGCCATTGCATTTTAGGTATTAAATATGATTAGTGCTATATAAGAAGCCAGCCATATAAGCAGCCATCTGGATTTTTAGTTAAGTGTTGTCATCTTAAAGCACAATCCATATTTTCCAACACAACAGTAACTAATAGCAACTGAAATGGCAAATACTGCCCACAATAATGTTTTACATTTCAGGAAAAATAGCCCAGTCAATTAATGGCTTGAGTCTGATTTCCTTGGTAAGGGCCACCATCATGGTTAAAGCTATGGGCTCTTGTATTGTGACTTTTCCTCATATTTTTGGGACCCATATTGCAGAGATGGATTACTCTTGTGCAACTACAGTACGAGTATATTATTATTATATTTATAATAAAATAATATTAGTAATATAAGTTAATCCATTAGATGGATTACTGTGGGAGACAATTATCCCATTATACTTTGGCTGCTGTGATATATGTGCTAAACTATTACAAAGGTCTTCAGGGTTGAAGAATTGATTCTGAATCACAACAAGAGACAGTTGGATGAGAAGCTTTCAGTAGAGAAATGTGATTGCTTCTCCTTCTCCTTTACTAGTCTGCACAGGTGTACTTTGGAGATAACGTTGGGCCAGAACACCACAAGAATCTGAACTTCTCAAGCAGTGGTTGACAAAGACTTCCAGGCTGTGGTGATCTCAGAGGTGACCTTCCAGGTTTTATAGCAAAGTAGGAGTATGGACTTGAAATTTGTCCTACAAATCCAGAGATTGGGCAACAATGATATTTCTTTGGTTTTCCACATTGTGTAGAGCTGTATTAAGGGTGATAATAAAGGTGTTTTCCATCTATATCAGCTCCTCCATCCACACTGCCCAGATACATAAAATCCTCTACCTCCTCTGTCCCTGGCATTCACCTGCATTTTTTATTTTTATAGTTTTTACTTACAATCACAGCAATTACAATTGCCGATACATTAGTTTCACCCATCAAATTCTTTGCAAAAATTTAAAAATATACAAATATACACAATTATATAACAGCCATATACCAATAGTACACCTTTAATAGCCATGAGATATTAACTACCACATAAAAAAATGTAATTATATTACTGGATAAACATTCACCTAAAGCTGGCCATAGACGCAAAGATCCGACGTATGATCAGACTTCCCCATCTCCCGACCTGCCACTAACCATTCAGATCAAATAAAGTACAAAAGAACAGATCAGCCGATGTTCTGCCCCTGACAGCAGAGCTAGTGACAGTCTCCCACTGAAAATCGTACGATCGGCAATACATGCAGAGATACTACCCACAGCCAACAGAAATCTTTTAACCTGTCCGATCGACCAAACGACTGATCTCCGCCGGACGAAAAATGTCGGGACTCTCCACACATGGTCCGAAAATCGTACAAATCCTCGATTCGTACGATCAGATCTTTGCGTCTATGGCCAGCTTAAGTTTTACAACAGGTAACATTTTACTTACCAGATCCATCCATTGGGAAACAATCAGAGAGTTAGATTTCACCCAATTCCTTATAATAACTTTTTTAGCATAAAATAACAATGTATGCAAGTTTAACTTTGGCAAAGTTTCATTCACTCACCTGCATGTTACCACCGTTTTAGATATTAGTATTGGCAGTCAGCCTCAATGACATTCTTCATCACCTCATCCACAGTGAGTAAGAAGTAAAATAGTTGGAGATAGAATGCATTCTGCTATAGCTACAAATATTACTGCAAAGAACTCAGTGACTTTAACCTTGTGGACCACTCCACACATGTAAATGTTTATTTAGAACAGAGTTGAAAACAACAGAAGGGAATTAAAATCAAATAACTTGTGTAAGAAACACATGTATGTGTCCTTCTCTGCAATCAATATGTATGTGTATTTTTTTTTTTGAAAATTAGTCCATTAATTAAAATAATTCTTTAGATAGGAAAAGAGGCTGCATGACTGAAAAATGTATTATATCAGCTCACCTGGCATGAACTCAAAAGTCTATTTAAAAGTCCATCTGTTAACAAGCCAGAAATAACTAAGTAAGTAAGCCAGCAGAAATTACCCTGAGATTTCAAATTCACATCCTAGTTATGCCTTGTTCCAACTCAAAATAAATTTTAGTATGAAAGATGAAATACATTTTCACTAAGTACTTGGTGATTTAAGTTTATATTCTGTATATTTGTAATAATTCTTTAGGTGCATTTTAGGTGTGCAATTGAAAGAAAAAAAAGTACAAAAGATTGCCTAGCTGCTTCCATCACAAATAATACATTATTACCAATATATGCCGGTTTCTTTTGTAGGCAACTTGTTTGCACCAAGACCATATTAAATCAGAGGTACCCAGACTGGAATGGGATCTAAAGCAGTGAAAATGGTGCTAGATTGAAATTGATTTGGTGAGAATGATTGCAGTGTGTTAAAATTATGCTTTTATATTTTATTATTGTAAATAAATAAAGATATATATATATATATATATATATATATATATATATATATATATATAGATATATATATATATATAAATAAAGCTATACAGGAAAGAGAACTCAAAGGTGAATCAGATGGGGCTTCTAGTACACTATAATATTGTTGAGGGTACATTATTTTTTTAATAGGCAAGTTATCTATTTTGGAAATCATTATATCTATTTAAGACCTCTGTAAGTATTTCTAATCTGGCCTCTGTAAGTATGTCCTGCTACTATTCCACTACTAATGTTGTCTCACTGGCTAATAGTAGTGATGGGCGAATTTGTTCCATTTTGCGTCGCTACGAAATTCGTGAAATGGGTGAAAAATTCAAAGAACGAGAATTTTGACACCGGCGACAATTTGTACGCATCAAAATTGACTTTTGACGCACATTAAAGTCAATGGGCGTCCATTAATTTTCGCCAGTGTCCAAATTCACGGCAGCATTGGAATTGTTGCCGGCATCAAAAGAGAATTTTCTCAGCAATTTCACTAATTTATTCGCCAGCGGCAAAACACGCAAATTCGCACCTGCCAAATAAATTCGCCCATCAGCAGCTAATAGTAATAACATAGTTCCATAATAAAAGTATTTCAGCCTTTACATGTGCAAAGGCAATTTTGGCTTTATTTTACATTGCAGTGAGGTTTTAAATAAAAACAACAAATTTTGCCACCAAACTGTAGTGGGCAAAAAAAAAATCACTTAGCAAAAGTGATATGTAATACTTCGAAATGTATTCGAAGTGTAAAACCCACAAAAACCTCTAAGGCTATCTTCGCCAAGTAGAAGTTGTTGAGGTGCTACAGAAGGGGAGGAACACTGATCAGAATTTTAGAGGTTTTTGTATTTTTTCCTATGAATTGTCCAAAAACCTAAAAAGTTTAGAAGTTATTGCGCTACTCGTATTTCTTTTCAGCTCTTTTTGTTCATACGTTTTATAACCGGCACTTTTAATGAATTCAATGACAATTGTGGTTATAGGGGCAGATTTATCAAGGATCGAATTTCAAGGGTTAAATAACCCTCGAATTTAACCCTTGAACGATAAAATCCTTCGAATCGATGATTTTAATTACATTGCCCTTAAAACCACTAAAATCTGACCTTTAATAAATAAGCCTCTGAGTCACTGTATTTTCACGTGCATTAAGTTTGAGGGCATTACAAATTTTCTGTCTTAAGTTAAATTAGTAAAAGGTTATTCCACAACGCTTTTATTGGTATTGCTTGAATTATCTAAATTCTTAACAAATTTGAATTATATTTCAAAACTTTCCAGATTACTTTGTCACCTTAGGAGCATGTGAATTATAGCAAGTTTCATGTCAGTGGCAGGGCTTGTCATCATTGGCAGCAAGAGGATTATAAATCTCTTTAAACATGTTACAAGTCACAGACTGAACATATATACAGTACTCACAGACTGTGATTAGCTGCAAAGGCCAATACAATCCCTTATTAGCTTTTTTCCTTGATATATTGGATTGCGTGGTTTATTTAATTAAAACCCTTAGTAGCAAACTTCAGTTTCTGATATACAATATTCTTAAAAAAGATTTTTATTCAGTGTCAAATTACAGATTATTAAGAGTTTATTGGTTCTATTCAGTTAACAAATTACACCTTTCTGATATACAATATTCTTAAAAAAGATTTTTATTCAGTGCAAAATTACAGATTATTAAGAGTTTATTGGTTTTATTCAGTTAACAAATTACACCTTTGACAATATTAGCTGCAATTTCATTAAAACACAATGGTGTGATCTATATTTCATTATTGTTGCTCTGTTCAGATAAAAGGCAAATCCCTGTATGATAAGAATGTATGCATATGTTACTGAGGAATCTAGATCCATGCCAACTCAAATGTTCCCTGTTGTTTTGTTTTTGGATTTTAATTCTATCCCACTGCTCATAGCTGATAATATTGTATAATTCATTCAATTGTAAAGAAGTCAAGTATTATAATGGCAGCAAAGCAAATGATAAAAGGCTCAAAAGTAATTTATTTTGCACTGATCCAAGAAATTCTCGCCTTCAGTGTGCAGGCTAAAACACAACTGTCCCCAGGAGAAGATAAACAGCATAGTGACTATCACTGCAATTAGACCGCAAATTGAGCTAATGAAACAAATCTCATCCTCAGATGCTGCTGTCTATAAGAGAGATTACTCGAAATAAGATGAAACAAAGGTTAATTCGAATTTGCTTATTCTACACAAACAGAAACCAAGTGTAAAAAACTATTTACCAATATCCAATGCCAGGATGGAAATAGCCAAAGCTGTTTCATTTGCCATATTCATATTGCCAACGTTATTGTTTTGGATAAAAACATTAAAATAGGATTAAACTAAAACAAAACCTGTAAGGGCAATTGTGCAAGGCGGCTATTTACAGAGCACTGGTTCCCACAATTTTTAGTACCGTATATACTTGAGTATAAGCCGACCCGAGTATAAGCCGAGGTACCTAATTTTACCTACGAAAACTGGGAAAACGTATTGACTCTAGTATAAACCTAGACGCAACTACAGCCCTGTCTCCCAGCAGCGCACATTCTGCCAAAGCGACCCCCCCAGCGATCAACCGGACTTCTTTGCAAAGTTGATGGTGACAGAGAATTGCCAAACGGATTACTGTGTGCATTGTCCCATTGTCCCACTACCATGTGCAGAGGGTGCTGTTTGATATTGCCATCACTGTTAATCTTTCATATAACCAACAGAGGGCGCTGTGTGATAGTGCAGTCACTGTTATTCTTTCATATAACCAACAGAGGGCGCTGTGTGATATTGCAGTCACTGTTAATCTTTCATATAACCAACAGAGGGCACTATGTGATATTGCAGTCACTGTTGTTCTTCTATATAACCAACAGATGGCGCTGTGTGATATTGCAGTGACTGTTATTCTTTCATATAACCAACAGAGGGTGCTGTGTGATATTGCAGTCACTGGTATTCTTTCATAAAACCAACAGAGGGTGCACTGTTATTCTTTCATATAACCAACAGAGGGTGCACTGTTATTCTTTCATATAACCAACAGAGGGTGCTGTGTGATATTGCAGTCACTGTTATTCTTTAATATAACCAACAGATGGCACTGTGTGATATTGCAGTCACTGTTATTCTTTAATATAACCAACAGAGGGCGCTGTGTGATATTGCAGTCACTTTTAATCTTTCATATAACCAACATAGCGCGCACTGTTATTCTTTCATATAACCAACAGATGGCGCTGTGTGATTTTGCAGCCACTGTTATTCTTTCATATAACCAACAGAGGGCGCACTGTTATTCTTTCATATAACCAACAGAGGGTGCTGTGTGATATTGCAATCACTGTTATTCTTTCATATAGCCAACAGATGGCAATGTGTGATATTGCAGTCACTGATATTCTTTCATATAACCAACAGAGGGCGCACTGTTATTCTTTCATATAACCAACAGAGGGCATTGTGGGATATTGCAGTCTCTGTGAACTGTTGGTATATGAATTATTAAAAGTGACTGCAATCTCAGCTACTCGGGTCGGGTACTGCTGACCCGAGTATAAGCCTAGACTTTTTAAGCACATTTTGGATGCTGAAAAACTCGGCTTATACTCAGGTATATACGGTACTTCAGGAGTAGCATTATATTGCTTAATGGCAATAGTACAATATTTTTATGCCAAAGGCTTAATAGCACTAGTGTCAGGCAATTATCACATTAAGGTCCCCATAGACGCAAAGATTTTTCTTTGGCAAATGAACAATTTTAGTGAATTAAACGATTGTACATCTTACGATTTTTCGTCCGACATCTGTCAGAAAATTGATCGGACAGGTTAAAAAATTTTCATCGGTCACAGTGAAATCTATCTATGTTTGCAGGGACAAGCAGACAGCTACCATTGTTTTTCCAGGCTTCAACTAGACAATATTGCTTGAAATTGTCTTTTTAGTTGATGGATAAATCGTACTTTAAAACAATTGTTTCAGGATAATCTTGGTCTCACGATAACGAAAAGATCTTTTAAAAATCTTTACATCTATGGCCAGCTTTAGTGCAAGCACACGTTCGACAAGTGATGCTTTAGAACATTGCAGTCCATGTTTCCAAGCAACAAGTCTTACACAAGTGCCATTGGGATCCACATTCAGGCTCTTTAAAGGCCCATTAGAACTCTAAAATCTGCAAGTGCCAAAGTGCATAAACTGCCTTGTGCCATTGCATGGAAGCTGTAGACAGCAGACCAAACAAACCATGAATAATGAAACAACACTACACATGTTTGGTGGAGAAATTCCACAGCTGTTTTACTAGATTAATAACAACAATAACCAATAAATACCTGCTTATAGAGGCCCAGATTGCCCAATTTTATAATAATGCAATTAATGCATTGGTCAATTTTATTAAATTGACCAATGAGAGAGCTTGAAACTACCCATTTTATTAAACTTACCAATGAGAGAGATTGAAACTACAGCCAATCACAAACAAGAAGGCTCTAATCAATTGGATCTACATAGGCTGCTACCTAAATTTTTTTAGCTGCCACTCTTCCATGACTCAAACCAATTGCAAGCATACTGCCCAACCATCTAGGCATGTATGGCCAGTCAAGGGGCTATTTAATGGTGATGCAAGGATTATTGGTCCTGATGGAAAATTCCTGTCACCCACCAAAGTGCATTTTATATTATTTTTATTATTAGCTATTATTATAAGTATAGGAATTATGCACAATATCCAGTTGGTTTAGAGCAACAGTCTAAAATGCAAATATGATAGAAGGGCAATACAAGGGGACATTAAAGAAGCAGAAATGACCACCCTTTGAGAGGTTACACAAAAGTAAACTGCAAATGAAGCACCAGCCCTGGTAGTTTAGGCTGCTTTATGAAGCAAGTTATTAATGTTTTCTTAACTGTATCCATAAGATCTTATGAACTAGGAAATAGGATAATGCAATACTTTATGAGCAATAACCTCAGTGGAATGAGAACTTAATCAGGTAGAATGCCCTTTTACATGACTTAAATTATGAAGATCCGTTTATGTTTGAACCAACTTGAGAGACAGTTTTTAATAACTAGAATTGTTAAATTGCTAGAGACATCTATTCAGTGGGATTTATTGCACTTTTTAATGGCCTATTTAAATTACAGGATCAAATAATTCCCATTTCAGGTGAGTTATAATCAAATAAATGTAAGGCGTATATGGCAATCATTGCAATCATTGCACATATACAAGTATAGCTGTAGGATAAAGGACTAAATCAAAAAGGAAATTTATGTTTTGCACCGGTATCAGTGCAAGAGCATTCCCCTGCTCTGTGCACCTTTCATAGGATAAGAAATGTGTTGTGATGTGCACAGCGCAGTATGGGCACAGACCTAGGTGCCTCACTCCAGCCCAATATACTGACAGCCCAATTCATTATCCCATAAATACATAAATGAATACATACTCACAAAAGTGAATAAATGCATAAAATATGAATAAAATGCACCAAGGCCTTTATTTTTACCACTATTCTCCAAATATGCCTTAGCGGCTTTAAAAATTAAATGTATGAATAAATATTCCATATTAAGGCATTCACTATTACAATTAGTATATATACGTACATAACAACACCCATTTTCACTAAATACACCTTATTAATAAGTTTGCAACTTTAGAATTTAAGTTAACGTAATAATAACTGCCTTATAATGTGCACAAAACTGGAGTAATAACTGTGCCCCCCCCTCTGGCTGTTGTGCAGCATGAGAAAGTATCTTATGTAATATGCAGACAGAATAAATATAAATATATTGCTTGGCCAAGCAGATTGCAGCTACACTATCGAAACAACAAGTCAAACTGTTTCTTGAAATAAAGGACACAGACTCTTAATGATACAGTAAGGGGCACATTTACTATGGGTCGAATATCGAGGGTTAATTAACAATCGATATTCGACCATCGAAGTAAAATCGTTTGAGTTCGAATATCGAAGTAGAAGTATTACCACATCAAAGGAAAAATCGTTAGATTGAACAATTAAATCTTTCGAATCGAACGATTTTCCTTCGATCAGAAATTACTTAGAAAGCCTATGGGGAAGGTCCCCTTAGGCTAACATTGGTGCTCGGTAGGTTTTAGGTGGCGAAGTAGCTAGTCAAAGTTTTTTTAAAGAGACAGTACTTTGACTATCGAATGGTCGAATGATTTTTAGTTCGAATCGTTCGATTCGAAGTCGTAGTCGAAGTAGCCAAAAAAAACTTCGAAATTCAAAGTATTTTTCATTCTAATCCTTCACTCGAGTTAAGTAAATGTGCCCCTATATGTGAGGAATTTAAGTACCTGTACTTTTATTTGTATATTATCACTCACCAGTAGAGGCCAGTGCTTCAAGCATGCACAGCATTGTGTAAGTACCTAAACACAATTGTACACTTAAAAAACCCAGCAAATTGTTGGCTGACATATTGCATTTTGATTTAAGCAGAAGAATCAGACCCTAGGTAACTATACACAGCCAGATCCACTCATTTGGCAAGGTTGCTGAACAAGCATTGGAATGATCATTTCAAGATTGGTCCCACAATAACAAAAAGATCTTTAAAAACTCTTAACATCTATGGCCATCTTTATAGTTCTGCACAATTTAGTATTATTAGCAAAAATAGATATAATACTTCCACTGCCCACCTCCAGGTCATTAAGAAACAAGTTGAAAAACAAATGACCTACTACAGAGCCCTGCGGTACTTCACTAACAACCCTGGTCAAATTAGAAAATGTTCCATTTACCACCAATCTTTGTAATCTATTATTCAGCCAGTTCTCTAGCCAAGTACAAATAATATGTTCCAGATCAATATTTCTTAATTTATCCAATAACCTTCTGTGTGGCACTGTAGCAAAACCTTTAGCAAAGTCCAAGTAGATCACATCCACTGCCTGAGGAAGGGCCATTTGGGTCCCGAAACGTTTGATCAGGTGTGCAGTGTCTAAAGCACCTTGCAATAAAAGTTGGGATTACCCCTTTGAAGCACAACAAGGTACTGGTGTTCCATTTTTTTCAAAGTATATTGCTGGCGTGTGGCTAGGCCAGTCCTGGTACCTGAACCTCTGCACTATTTATATTCTTTAATCAAGTAGATCACATCCACTGCCTTCCCAGAGTCATGGTTCCTGCTCACTTTATGTAACGCATAAAAGCATGCTGGCACATCTTATATTATTATTACCTTACCTTAATTACCTTAATACCCCTTCAAAAAACTTTACTACCACTGACATCAGACTAACCGGCTGAGATGGGGATCCCTTTTTGAATAGTGGCACTACATTAGCAATTAGTGAATTGTTAAGAACTGGTACTTATTCCTCCGTGATTTGGTTTAAGTATCGCCACACCTTGCTTCCATCCAAAGCCAGTAATAGTGGTTCAAAAGTAATAGGTGTCGATACAAAACAGCGCAGAGGTTCTGCTGCAAAAGTGCCTTTATTAACACGACATGTTTCGAGCACCAAGGCTCTTTATCAAGTGTGATCACACTTGATAAAGAGCCTTGGTGCTCGAAACATGTCGTGTTAATAAAGGCACTTTTGCAGCAGAACCTCTGCGCTGTTTTGTATCGACACCTATTACTTTTGAACCACTACTACATTAGCAATTCACCAGTCTCTAAGTAAAGATGTTTGGCAATCACAGAGCTAAGGTCTTTTAGTACCCTGGGATGAATACCACATCCTGTCTGGACCTTTGTTTATCTTTACATGTTCCATATACACCAATACATTTCTGACTTTGTGTGGAGGAACTAAGTCTAGAGGTTTTATTGTTATTAAGATAGCAAGGGAAATTAGGAGTCGTCAAAAAAAATGAAAACTGCTGTCTCTGAAAAAGACTCAAATATAATTAGTATGTTTGACCCCCTTTAAGCAAGTTAATATAACTACAATTTACTAGTATGAAATAATGAATGTAAATATGTTTAATTCTAAATGTTAAATTAGTGCTGTATAAATATAATCAAAATGTTTTTGATTCATATTGTAGCTTTCAGGAATAATTTCAGGAGAAGCAACTTCTGGATTTATCAATACAGGGGATAAAACTTCTGGCTGTTTTGTAAATCTGACAATATTGGTGCAACAACAATTTGGATATGTTCAAAAATGTGCAGCCAATAATTTCATTTGCATATAGATCATTTGGGGCAAGTAGAAGCATATGTTGGTGCAACATTCAAAGCAACCCTGGATTTACCCTGGTCAAGGGAGCTATTAAGTACAGGACAAGTGTAGTGGTACAAAAGGCAGTGAGTATCAAAAGGCATTTTGATAAAATTCAGTGCTAATATTTGTGCCTAGCCACTATATGGAGAAATATATTACATCTATTTTATAACTTTTCAAAGTCTAGTAGTACATTTATGATGTAAGAATATCAAGACTGTTGTGTCTTCTATCTAAGGGTCAGTGCAGACGGGCAGATCCGGGGAGACAAATCTCCTCGCTTCATAGCGACTAATGTCCCCGATCTGCCTTGCCCTGCCTTTATTTTCCAAAGTCCCCCGAAGTTTCCTTGTGAGGCAATTACGGACGACTTCAGAAAACGAAGCGCTCCGAGTGCCTGCCCCCAGACGATTTTCATTATAGGCAGCGGAAGGCAGATCAGTTAGATTAAGAAAAAGAATCAGGAGCGCTCCAACCCCCCCCCCCCGCCTTATGTTTAATCCAATATGCTGGTGGCCTTTTCTTTTCAGCGGTTACTTTTACGTTCTCAAAAACTTGCTCACCGCTATTCTAAAATGGTTTGGGTGCTCTTGCTCCAAACCCTCCACTTATGACCTTCCAATGCAGTAAATTGTAGGTCAATCACCGCTCCTGTTCAGTGGCCCGGGTGCTGCACCCTGAACCCTCAGCATGGGGGAAACATCAAAACTGGAAAATCGACAGTTTGGCACGCACTTGACAGGACTCCAGGCAGCGGTAAAATTCACTTTACTTTATTACACAAACTAACGCGACTAATCTTCCCGAATCTGCCCATGTGCCCGACCCTCAATGTCTTGAAAAGAAAAAGAAAGGGTTATTTTACTAAAGGGTCAAAAACTGCAAGAACAGAGATGCAAAGTGCTATGTTTTCAGCCTACAATACACTTTGTAAAAATGTTTCGCCATACAGATATCAGCATGCTGTTAATGAAAATATCTGCACAATTGAATGTTTAAATTTGGGGTAAAACCCATGTGAATTAATTATACATATGCTGCAGTGTGCCCACCATGTAAAGCGGCCGATGGGCATGGGTAGACTGTGGACATATTTTAATGCATATAAAGTGCGGACTCTGGATGGCAGTTAAAGTTAAAGGGCATTGATTCCTAACATCTTATTTATTTGTACAATTTATGCTATTTTCAAAGTCTTTAACACACTAAAAACAGTTGCAAGGCAATGTATAAAATGTTCCATATGTTTTTTGGGTGTTTTGTAGCCAAACTGCTCCCATTTAATGTGAATAGAAATATCTATTTCTGACATGACATGATGAACAGAAAGATGTTTTCAAGTGTTTTGTCCCTCTTCCTTAAAGCTACAATTCCCTCAAAATGTTTCAAATAAGCCTTTGGATTTGTTTCTCATACAGTTCTTTTTAATGTATGACATAATTAACACACTGCAAACTATCACTGGTGCTTAAACTGTAATTTGTTGGATCAAAGCACTATAAAGTAATATACTTTATACTTATAACATATTTTTAGTTAAGCATCTGCATAAATTCATGCCAAGGCAGAATATAAGAATTAAGCTTTACATCTGGTATTTTCTTTCTCTCTCTTTTTATAGCTTTAATAACATATCCATCAATCTGGATGAAACGTAGCCACGAGCAACAGGAATTGCAGACTCCAGTGTAATTTGGGGTCACATTTCTCATTTGCTGTAGCTTCTACCCATTCATCTTTTTTGTTTCCTTTCACAGTATGATTCGCAACAGTTCTTTCCTTTTATCCCTAAAATACCCCTTGTGGAAAAGAGAACATTGATCAAACAAACCTAAAGCACACTGGATTCTCACAAAATAAATGATCAATCAGTCGCACGAAAGAACAGTGAGCTTAGGTTTCCACTGAGTTTTGGTTAGTAATATGGGGAATGGTGAGAACATCAGAAAAAAGCCTTGCCCTTTATTTTATTAAAAAATCTGGTGTCATGGCAGTAGTGGAGTCACCACATGCCTTCAGAAAGCTTGTTTAGTTTTATCAATGTTTTATAATAGTGAGCTTGAGTTTAATAGCTTGTGCCATCTGGCTGCAGAAAACAGAATAAAAACCAATGTATTCTCGTCTCCGATAACGAAATAAGAAAAGAGAAGCGTATTGAACTGACTGAGGGTTCTGAATTAAGGTTCTGTGCCAGCTTTAACATTGTAAAAAGCCTTACAAATAGTTATTCTGTTGATGCAATCCTCTTATGATATGTATATACTGTATTTTAAGGCATATTTAGAAGGGATTGAATTATCTTTATTTGTCAAAATCGAATTGGTTGAAGTTTTCAAACTGCTGGCTTAATTTTAACGTGGCATTTATATCCAATTTTTTTTAACTTGTAAGGGGGCCCCTGAATTTTAAAAAAACTTTTAAGGAGGGCCCTGACGCCAATGTTTTTTTTAAAGGGGTCCCTGACCATCAATAGCTTTTTATAACTTGTGTGTAAGGGTTACTTTTTTAGCGCTGATGTCTGTGTGGTCTTTTAACTGTGATGTGGAGTGGGCGGGATCTGGGGGTGGGGCTTGGTGCCAGTGTGGGCGGGCCCAGGGCCCCCCAAAAATTCTGTTGTGCGGGGCCCCGTGACTAATGGCGGACCTGACCCTACCAATGTACTCATCTCTTTAACACAGATCAAATGTGGGTTCCTACACCAAATATATCTATCTGCTTTACCCCTTAATAACATTAAGGAGAACAATTTGTTTTTAAAATGTGTGCTGTTGTTTTCTGGTCCATTAATCCATCTTTTCTGATTCTGTCTCTTGCACTGATTCCTGGTTTTTGACCCAAGTTTGTTCCTGTTTACAAGAAACTGGTTCTGTTTCAGTATATCTGACTATGCTTAGCTCCTTTTCAGTGCTTACATTTGGCATCCTTGTTTGCCCCTTTGGCATTCCCCCTCTGGAATCCTGTGTAGTAAAATGTGGCAGCACCCAGGTAGCTGAGGACAAGGTCTGAAGCCAAAGGTGGCAGTTATAGGCAGAAGACCACACTTTCCAGAATCCATTGATTTACCATGGGGTTGCCTTACTAAGTAAATAAAAGTACTTCCATAAAAAAAGAGTGTGAATCTGCCACTTAGTGAGGTTGTTGTGCAATCAGCTATTGATCCCAGTCAACGTTCCAGGGTATTTCTTTAGGCTGAGATTAGGTCTTTAACTCCCATCTCAGCGAACCGATTCTGTATAAACCTTGCTTTGTGAATGATTTTAGTATCACAATAGCCTTGGATATTATTCTAGTACAATAAATCATCCAAGCCATTCTTAAAGGCATTAACAGAATCAGTCATCACAACATCACCCGGCAGTGCATTCTACAACCTCACTGTGAAGAACCATCTACACTGCTTCAAATAAAGCAAAAAATTTATTTTCCTCTAGTCTGAAGGGGGGGCCTCTGGTACGCTGATCCTCTTTATGGGTAAAAAGGTCCCCTGCTATTTGTCTATAATGTCCTCTAATGTACTTGTAAAGTGTAATCATGTCCCCTTACAAGGGCCTTTTTCCAGAGAAAACAACCCCAACCTTGACATTCTCCCCTCATAATTTAAGTCTTCCGTCCCTTCAACCAATTTAGTTGCACGTCTCTGCACTCTCTCCAGCTCATTTATATCCCTCTTAAGGACTGGAGTCCAAAACTGCACTGCATACTCCAGTTAAGTTCCTACCAGGGACATACAGTATAAAGAGGCAAAATAATGTTTTCATCCCTTTAGTTGATGCCCTTTTTATGCAAGACAGAACTTTATTTGCTTTAGTAGCCACAGAATGACACTGCCTGGAATTGGAAAACTTGTTATCTACAAAAACCTCTAGCTCCTGCTCATTTAAGGAAACTCCAAACACACTCCCATTTATTGTATAACTTTTTATTTATATTATTTTTGCCAAAGTGTATAACCTTGCATTTATCAACATTGAACCTCATTTTCCAGTTTGCTGCCCAGTTTCCAAATTTAGACAAATCACTCTGCAAAGTGGCAGCATCCTGCATGGAACCTATAGTTCTGCACAATTTAGTATCATCTGCAAAGATAGAAATAGGACCAAGTACAGAGCCCTGCGGTACTCTGCTAAGAACACTGATCCAATTAGAATATTTACCACTACTCTTTGTAATCTGTCTTTTAGGCAGTTCTCTATCCAGGTACAAATACAAGGTACACATACTATTGTTTTAGTGGATCCCTGATAGAGTTGTTTCTGCAACATAATCTTAAAGGAGACAGTGTTATGATCACTATTCCCAAAATGCTCACCGATGCAAATGGTAGAGATACATTTGTTATTATTAGTTATTACAAGAGCCAAAAGAGACTGATTCCTAGTTAGTTCTTAAACAAGCTGAAATAACTCAGAGGCCTAGCCCTGCCTCACTTTTTTATTTACTATCTAGCATCTCAACTTACTCATGTGGCAGGGTGGCTCAAGCCTTTGGCTGATGACACTGCCAGCATAACTGCTGCTGCGGTGGCAGGTTCCTTTGAGTCACTGGCTAATCTGCCATTTCGTGGCATCTCTCAAAACAGATAGCCACTTTCTACATTCCGTACAGGCATACTTGCTTGGAAAAAAGCTTTGGCTTTACGTAAACCCTCCACCCCACAAGTATCACCCAATATGCCACTGTGGCTGAATCCATCCCTGCCACACTTAAGAACGATAGCAGACCCGCAATTATGGGCAACTTATAACATCAAATATTTGGGCCAGTTGTATCACGACCAGACACATTTACTGACTTGTCCCAAGAATTTCAGTTACCACGTACTATGTTCTACAGGTATCTCCAGGTTCGACATGCTCTGAATGCCCAATTCTCTAATGCACCTCTACTGGAAACCCCAGCCTTGGAAACTTTGCTTAAGGTACCTGAAAAGAAGAAACGACTGTCTAATGTGTATAATCTGTTAAATTCTCAAAGAGGTAACCCGTACGCAAAATGTTATAGTAAATGGGACCAAGATATCCCTACTTTGGAGTTGGACGATTGGGATGATATCACATCAACCTTTGTTTCCACGGTGATTAGTAGCGGGGATAGGCTTATACAGCATAAAATGATTCATAGGTTGTATTATATCCCAATACGTTTATTTCGTATGAGATTGATCCCAGATGATTTGTGTTATAAGTGTGGTCTAGAACCAGGTACCTTTATGCATGCTTTTTGGTCCTGTATGGTTATCGATACTTATTGGAAGAACCTTGCCATATATTTGCAAACCTATCTGGACTTTCCTCCGGTCCTGGGGCCGGAAATTTTTTTACTAGGTCATTTGGACCATTTAATTCCGCAACAGGCTGCACGTCAAATGTTCAGTTTACTACTCTTTTATGCACGGAAGGTTATTGCACTAAAGTGGAAGCTCCGAGATCCCCCTATGGTGCCATTGTGGAAGAAGTTGGTTAATGATGCTCTTCCTATGTACAGGCTGATCTACCTGAGTAGAGGTTGCCCAGAAAAATTTGCTAAAATTTGGAATCCCTGGACCTCATGTCAAGACACCACCACAGACATGGATTAACTCTTTTGGCATAATATGTCTCCTGGACTGTCCGACGGGTGGCCCAACCACCAAATTCCCCCTCCCCCAACTTTTTATTTTTTCCCCCTCCTTTTTTCTTTCTATTTTCTTCCCACTGTATGCCTTGTGTTATTGTTAATGCAAAAATAAAAGCTTTTAAAAAAAACAAGCTGAAATAAAAATTTTGCATATTTACAAACCTACTAGCTTTTTCTGATGTGGCAACCACATTAATCAGTTAATGTGTGAATAATTAAAGTCACCCATAATAATATCTTAACCGAGTTGCGAAGTCGCTTCTATTTGTAAAAGTAGCTGGGCTTCATTCTCGTCACTTATACAAGGTGGTCTGTAGCATACACCAATACATTTTTTTGTAACCTTTTGCCAAGTTGAAGTCTTTAATTAAAGAAAAAGCTATTTCAAGTTGCTGCCTACTATTAGCAACAAATTGATTTTTTTTTTTAAATACCCAATAGCTGACAATGGTAGGTAGGTGATGATTTTCAGATTTGGGCCCAGGTTTATGGACCAGGCTATATTGATCTGAATCAAATCAGGTATCAGGCTCAAGTATATGGATTAAGTTTATGTATCAGGGTCAGGATTAGGTGTAACGGTGACATGAGGACTGGTATCTAAGGTAGGACTGGTATCTAAGGTTGTCATCTGGCCTGTATTTTACCAGTTGAACTGGTGACAAAGACCACAGATGTACATTAATAACAGCTGATTTAAATGCTGTCATCCTGAGACTTGATGCTGATACTTGAGACTGATCCCTGATGAGAATAAGACTCTGATTTCAAGATCAGGCTCATGTATCAGAATCAGATAGAATCAACATCCCAATTAGCTATCAATGTTATTAAGGTTGGAAAAAAAGCAAATATAGGAGATTTTCTCTTCCTGAAAAAAATGGAAGGTTATTCCGATACTCAAAGCTTCTCTATTCAGTCTGCCATGAACTTAATTCCTGCATAATACAAGACACAACTTGATCTGTACAAAAAGAACTGTGCACAGAAGTTTATGAATAACTAAATAAAAGCTAGAAATGTGAAGTACTGGACCAACAGATCAGGCAGCACTTTTATGTTTTAGAACTGCATGTCCATTCCTAGCATCAGCTGTACCAACTGTGTTCCACATATCTGAGCCCACACTGTGAACAGACTGTGCTTTCACAATTCAGTTTAATGTTTGGGCTCAATGGAGCATGAATCAGACAAGAAAATAAACACATTTTCAATTTTTATTATCAATGTTTCAGAACAAATGCAGATATTGTATCCAGTGTCTGGCATCTTCCCCTTTTGATTAAAATCATTGTGTGCACGTATTGCTGAAGTTTAAATAAAAGAATTGTCTGTACGCTTTGCAATCCATAAATGCAGCCGAGCACAGATGCTAAATACACAGCCACTCATATAACCAGCCTTTTCTTTTATTTACCCAGATAGGATTAGTGTGCTCCTGAAACTTCTTTCTCTCACTGTTGTATCAGTTCAACTCTTATGATGTTTTCAGCCTGCTCGGAAGAATGAATAACAAGGAAGCCATAACAAAAATCTATTTCCTTTGCTTTTTTGCCATATTACTCCTACAAAATGGAAGTAATTCTCCTATAATTGATGATACTTCTGACAAAAGGTTGCCTATGTATTTTGTGTCTGTCTTTAGTTGTATTCATTATTTGTATAAATACTTGTAGTTCCTGAGTGCTGAAATGTTTATAATATATAATCCTCTAGCCACCCCTCCCAAATCCATGAATACCACCTCCTTGTGTATTTGTATAGGAAAAAAATATGGAAATTGTTCCTTAATGTCCATGTGGCCATCTACAGCCTAATTCTTCATTCATAAATATAAACTTGCAGACAGTCTGACAATGCTGTCAGAATAACAGTACAAGTATCGGACCTGTTATCCAGAATGCTCAGGACCTGGGGGTTTCCTGATAACAGATCTGTCTGTAATTTGGATCTTCATACCTTAAGTCTACTAGAAAATTAAGTAAACATGAAATAAACCCAATAGGCTGATTTTGCTTCCAATAATGAGACATTACATATTAGTTTGGATCAAGTATAATGGATTGTTTTATTACTACAGAGAAAAAAGGAAATACTTTTAAAAATTTGGATTCTTTGGATAAAATGAAGTCTATGGGAGATGGTCTTTCCTTAGCTTTCTGGATAATGGGTTTCCGGATAACGGATCCCATACCTGTACTCCCAAAACTTACGCAGTAGTGATGTGGGGGTCGAGAATTTCTCGACCCGCAACCGACCCTAACCCGCCCGCTCCCTACTCGCACCCGACCCAGGCCTGCTGCTCCCCTTTATTTATAGACTCGTGCCCGAACTGCCCCGCATTGACGTCACAAAAGTGCTAGGCAGAAGTCTATAAATTCCAGCGCCGGAAGCCGACAGTAGTAGGTCGAGGAGAGCAGGAGAAAAGCTCGACCCACACCCGCCCGCACATTTTATCCAGCGGGGGCCTGAACCCGCCCGACCCGCGGGCAAACCCACGGGTCCCGCGGGCCTTGGGTTGGCGCGCAAATCACTATTACGCAGTGCTTTAATCTCTGTGGAACTTCAGGCAAACGTATCTCTGCCCCTAATCCTAAAGATTTTAGCTTTGTTCTGGTGCAGGAAATCAAGTCTATAGCAGAGATTTATGGTGCTTATTTACCTAGTCCTGACTGATTTTTGCCACTGGAACAACTCAGCAATTACACTAGCCCAGCACTAAGCTAGTCCCCACAAAGGTTTAGAATTCAGCTTGGACCGTAAACTTACTCTTAGGGGACACATGAGCCTTTCTGCTACATGAGACATGATGCTCCCAGGCAAACAATCACGCACATCTTTAACTAGTTTTATCCCTGAGAAACAACCATTGTTCAGGCAGATATATCTCTATTTACTGTAGAGCTTTAAGCTATATAAGCCATTTCTATAGCTTTGACCTATATAAAACCAATTTCATTCATAAGTTATTACATACTGTATGATCAATTATCCACACTTTGCAAAACTCACATTAATGTAAGAGATTCAATAATCACTATGTATTAATTAAAAGATATAGCTGCTTTGAGAAATATATGTTCCTTTCATATAACTATGATATCTAGCAGATGTGAACAATATGAGAACGATCAGCATCTATTGACACACACAGTATTTAAAGAACTCAATTATTGCTGGCTGTAACACTTTATGTCTTTGACATAAGGTTGTTTTTCTTTCAATCTACTGAAAGGCAGCTCTTGTTTTCCCTGTAGAGCATTCGTCTGACAGCCAAATCTCTTCTGGGATACAATTAACTGATACAAAATAGAACCTAAGGTTGATGCAATGCCGTATAACAATGAACAATGATGCAATGTACATACTGAATATTACTATGTTTACTTAATAGAGAATTGTAAGTAAGTCATTATTCTCAGCCAGTGGGATTTTCCAAACATCATTATTTTCATGTTAATATTGCCATAAACAAATATCTCCAGCAGTAGCATCAGTTGGCAGAACTATACACATTTGGTATCTGGGGTTAAAATGCTTTGATTGGGTAAAACAAAAGAATAGTGACATAGCTGGTGCTCTGATGTTTTTTCATATTTGCTGATTTGGAAAATTTGACTTGATAGCAAACTGAACCTTTTCATTTAACTGCCAAGACCTTTCTTCCTGCTCATGAAAACTCTATAGCAGAGGTTCTCAGTCTTTTTGGGTATAATACCCTTTCTTAAGGGAAGAGATACAGTATATGAAAACACAAATTTTATAGTCACCCAGTTATAGTTCTAAGAATATCTAGTATAGCAAATAAGTCTTCAGCCTAACAAATTCCTGATGGGAACTAAAAAAGCAAATGGAATTTTGTAATTCTGTTGAATGATACTGTTCAAATTATTCCCTGTTTGTCTATTACTATTCTCTGCACTCACATCTCGTTCTGAATATTAAAACAGTGCATTAGAAGTCAGATCTTTTCCAGCCAAGACAGATCTTTTCTAGCCAAGACTTCCACAATTATCTTCTTCACAGGTACATATTAATCAGCAGGTCTCTGACATGTTGTTTCAATACTTAGAACCATATGTTCAGAGAAGAGAAGGCACGATAGAGACTGCATTCAAACGCAATATCATTTGCATAGAGTTGCATAATCACATAGTTAATTTGGTTTGAAAAAAGACTAAAGTCCATCTAATTCAACCCTTTCAAATTACCTTCTATACACTCATATACTGTATATATAACTAAATATACCAATATCTATATTAAACTGTTGACCTTAAGATCACAATAGCCTTAGAGGAATTCATAGAATTTACAATCACAGCATCACCCGGAAGGGTACAGAAAACTTTTAGTGAAAAAACTAGAATTTTTAGAGGAAAAATTTTCAAGATTTATTATGCCCCAGTTGCTAAAATCAGAATATGAAAAAACTCTTATTTGAAACATCAATTTAAACATTTGAAGAATGTTTGACACTGGTTTTCGCTCGAGAACTCAAATAATTTGAGGCAGCGACAAACTCAATAAATTGTCGAGCAACAATTCGATAAAATCATACTATTTGAATTGACTCTCGATTTTGTCAAGTTTTTAATCCTATTTTTTCCAGAATAATTATTAGTAAATTACTCAAATTCATGGGGGTATATTTATCAAAGAGTGAAGTTAGAGAGAAATTAAATTTTGCCACTCTCAGTTCATTTCTATGGGATTTTAAAAGAGTATTTATCAATGGGTGAAAGTTCACCCTTTGATAAATATGCCTGTAAAGATCCCACATAAATGAATGGAGAGTGGTGGAATTTCAGTCTAGAGGACTGTGGTGAACTCTAACTTCACTCTTTGATAAATATGCCCCATGGATGGGAGTTAGATTGAGTTTTAGGTAAGAACCCGCTAAAAGTCATTTACAACTTGCAACTATCCTAAATGCACCATATTATCCTGCTTTAATTGATGGTTATTTAATTAAATCCATATTTTTCTTATTAATAAAAAGAAAATCCAACCAAACTAGAATACACTTACCCTTATTTATCATTAAAAAAAACACAAAAAAAAGTTAGAAAAAAACATGACTTTTGCAGCATGTCGCACGAAAAATCCAAATTTTTCGGATTTGACACCTGAAAAATCTGATTTTTTTGTGAAATCGGTGGAAAACCCTGAACTGTTCGGATTACCATATGATATCCAGCGCAGACAATAATATCTTCATATTGCAAATACAGTATGACCTCTGTCATTGCCTTCTACAGGACCTTGACAGGTTGAAGATGGAGTATTTATAAAAAACCTTGAACTTTTGTAGTTTTTACCATTAGGACTTTAAGAAATAACCCCCAAAATGTGTGCTAAATACTGGCCATAAAGACAAAGGGGAGGCCAGGAATTAACAGCTGCACTGAAATGTGTTACCACCGCTATTGCCTTAGCTAAATTGCATGCTAACCCAGTTATTAACTCCAAACACATTTATGGTGTTGGAAGTACAAATTGGTTAAAAATAAATGATTCTTCAATTTGAATTCAATGTATCAACCTGGATATCAATTTGCACCTGTATTGGTATTTTGCATGCAAAGGTGCATGATATTTTATGGGCATTCAGGATTATACTGGAATTCTTGTAAAAAGGTTGCATTGTGGGTAAAAATTCAAGGTGATATCACCAATATCCTGCACTTAGTACCAATGTAGTAAATAAGCCCTTATTTCTTTTTTTGTGCGTAACAGAGCAATAATGGAATTCATTCTCTAAGGGGCAGATTTACCAAGGGTCGAAGTGAGTTTTCGATGTTAAAAACTTCGTATTTCAAAGCAATTTTTTGTGTACTTCGACTAGAGAATAATCCAACTTCGATTCGACCCGATTCGAAATTTATCATGTACTGTCTCTTTAAAACTTTGACTTTGACCATTTGCCACCTAAAAGCTGCTGAAGTGCTGTTTTAGCCTATGGGGGACCTCCTAGAGCCTATATGGAGGCAATTGGTGGAGTTTGAGAGATCAAAGTTTTTTGGGGGGAAAACATCGAATCGAAGTAGATCGAAGGCGCTATTCCTTCGACGGTACGATTCGAAGTAGGCTGAATACGGACCACTTCGACCCCCAAAAACCTTTGACCTCTATTCGGCTGGTCTTTTAGAATTCAATGTTTTTTTAACTTCGAACTTCAACCCTTGATAAATCTGCCCCTTAGTGTACATAAGGTTGTCCTCATGCTTACTTACAGAATAGGCCTGCATTGGATATAAAAAAAAATGTCCACTGTTATCCCCATAGGAACTTTTTTTTCTCCTCAGTCCATTACATTCTGTTAATACGTTTTAAAGGGCAAAATCTGTGTTGCTGTTTAATGTTTGCAAACGTAATTAACATTCTACTTCACTTGTGGTCCTAATGGACAATTGTTTACCAAATGCATAAGTGAAAATTAACGGGAAAACAAACACCAATTCTTGTAAACTGTGAGTGAATTCAAAGATATTTGACAGAAAAGTAAAATATAAACACTGTGATCTCCCATGTTTACATTAAGCCCAACTTAAAATAGAACAGAATGAAAACTCCACGCTTGGGCTGTTTGTGACTGTGAGTAGTAGGCTTTTGCTGTAAAGGTCAGAGGGGAATGCACATTTTGGTCTATAAATCACTTTAGGAAATATTCTTTAATTAGCTGAGAATCTGCTCAGCACAAGTACATAATGAAGGCCTTGTTCAACCTAAATGCCAATATGTGTATAATCCCTTCACTCTGACAAGCACAATTAACCTTTGCTCTTCTAAATGGACCTCACACTCCAAACTATTTCTACCTTCTTCTTCAGATTTATTTTACTGTGAAGTGGCAAGTCCTTCAGTTCCTTGTTCTTGTAATCATCCTGGCGGTCTGTTCCTGTTAAAATCTCTCCACAACGGAACACGGAATAGATTTTAAAGTAAGGCCTGATTGCGTTTCTCCATGTGAGATGTTCTGTAGGTGTATTTTAGTAGTATTGTTGCTCTGATTTTCAAAATTATGGCACATATGTTTATATGAGGCAATATAAAAGTACTCTTGCTGCAAAGCAGGTTAGCAATCAAGTCTTCCTAAAGTTTTAGGCACATCTACTTATATGTCCATGTATACATCTTGTATCTAATGTTTAGACATGAAAGAAACCTGGAGATAAACATAGAATACTAGTTAAAGTTGGATAATGTAGCTTTTCTAGTACCAGATAATATATAATATAATAATTCTGTGAGACCCTTATGTTCCTATAAGCAGTTTGCATGTAAACATAGGGGCATGTGGTAGAGACTGAAAAGCACCTGGTTATATAGGAAAAGCACCTGGATGTCTTTATTGTCAGCAAAACATGGACTAAGCTGCAGATATAAAGCTGCAAAATATTTTTTGTTTTAGTCAATGTTAGTCTATTTTTCCTATACCTTCTTTATTCTCATAGTCTATTCAATTTACATTCTCTTAACTATCCTTCATTCATTGGGGCAGATTCACTAAAGGTCGAATTGTCGTCATCAACCGCTTCGCACAGTTCACATCACTTCGCCATGCGCAAATTCGTTACCACTACGCTAATTTACTAAAATGCGAGTACGAGCATTTCATATTGAAGATTCGCTAGCGTACGTTTGTGCTTAACGAAAATTCACTAGTAATCTTACGCTTAGGTCCATTTGAATAGGGGAAGCAATTCCACACAAAGAATTAGAGCGCTCACCTGTTACTCCTTCAACCTTTTCAGGTATCTGGTGCTAAACAGCATACAAGGCCCCCTGCGAAGAGCCAGTAAAATTGCAACAAAGTCCAAAGTAGCTGTAGCACACAATCCAGTTTTGTCAATGCAAAAAGTGACTTTTATTGGCTCATTGCAAACTTCAAAAACATGGCAACGTTTTGAGCCGCACAGGGCCCTTTCTCAAGCCTAAAATTACATTCAAAGTGCTGTGTTAAATAGACAATTGAAGGGGGGTGGTGTGACACCAAGTGGGAGGGACCAGGAAATTATCCAATTAACAATTTGTTGAACTGCTTCCACATTTGTTAAACATTTGCAGATCCAATGTATTCCACTCTTATCTTTAAGGTATAAATAAATAAAAAACGTCCATCATACAGACACCTTGTGCAAATCCATGTATCTTCATAGAACATTAAAATATCAGTGAAAATAGACAGTGTAAATATATATTTTTTTAAAACAAGTTTTTTTTCAAAATGTGAGAATTTTTTAAACAAAGATTTGAAAAAATTGAAAACTTTTTGTTAAAAATACAGCAATCTGAGACTCAAGGTTAGTACCTCTACCGCATCAAATACCCATTCTTTCAAAGTATTTCGTGGTATGTAGATCATGTGCTGGTACTGGTCTTCAGATTGTTCTCTGTTCAATGGCTGGTAAATAATTGATATATTACTGTTAAACATTGAATATCTACAGAATAGTATTCCGGAAGTGGAGACACGAATAAAAGAAATAGAGGTGCAATTGAAACATTCCTTGCAAGCTGATGAATTAAGGGAAATCCTTACCAAAACAGATGAAATAATCACTAGACATCGGAGGACTATTGAGGACCGGAAGAGAACGAAGTTCCATCGAGATGCGGAAGACTATAGAACCGGACAAGTGTACCAGTGGAACGCAGGAGGCGGTGGAACGCAACGTGGAGGACGCCGCGACGCATCATGTGACCGCGTCGAATGCACTGACGCTACAGAAAGCTCCACATCGTCCTCTTTTTTAGATTACAGCCCCCCAAGACGCGTAGAGGCAAGAGGAAGCGCAATGGACGACAACAGGAGGCAGAGCTATCCCAGGGACTATACCACTGCTACCGAACGGAGACAACAACCCCCCAGGACAACAAAGAAGACACAGAAACGTTAGTATTCAATATATCAGATACAATGTTAACACCTAAACAGTTATCCGTGTTACAAAAAGGCCTATCCTTTAGCCCCACTAGCAAATGTGATATATTTGAATTAGATGTTGATTTGCAGAGATTCTATCGTAATTTACGCCTTAAACGACATTTTTCTAAAGTACCGTGTATATCTGATAATGTTTATAGTCATGCGGGGGTGGGCCACTCACAGTTATCCTTAAAAAATATGGGGCTACGTAATAAAAGTTATTTTACACCATCGACTACAGATAATGTAGTGGAGGCCTATATTAAACTGGTACAGGGGGATATTGAAACTATGAAACAAAAAATCAAACGTAAACCTATGTTAAATAGTAAACCCAATCTGTCCTATCAAGAGAACAAATGTTTACAGGAATTGGTTAACAATGATAAGCTTATATTTAAACCTGCTGACAAAGGGGGCGCCCTGGTGATAATGAATAAGCAACAATATATGGATGAAATTATGTTACAACTTTCGGATACTAATGTTTATAACAAAGTTAACTCTGACCCACTAACATCTATACAGCAATGCATCCTGGATAAAGTCCTTGATGCGAAGGAGACAGGTGTAATAGATGAAGAAATTAAACAATTTCTCATCAAAGATAATCCTATTACCCCTGTCTTCTATATTTTGCCAAAAATCCACAAGGACCCTAAAAATCCACCAGGACGCCCTATTGTAGCAGGCACAGATTCAGTGTTATGCCCATTGGCCATTTTTTTGGATAAAATACTACAACCCCTGGTACAAGATACTAAATCTTATGTGAAAGATACTACACACCTTTTGAACATATTGGAACAAATCACATTACCCAATGATAACATTCTGTTAGTCAGTTTAGATGTATCTAGTTTGTACACTTCTATTAACCATGAGTCAGGGATTGCAGCAGTTAATTTCTTTTTGAACAAAACAGACTATTCAGTTATACAAAAAAAGTTTTTTCTGGATTTGTTGGAGATAGTATTGCATCAAAATTATTTCCTCTTTGAAGACAATTTTTTTATACAGCAGAGGGGGACAGCCATGGGCAGTAATGTAGCCCCCGCCTACGCTAACTTATTTATGGCCCATGTGGAAGAATCTAATATTTACAATAATCCTTTTTTAAATCCCACTGTATCCTATATATTCGATATATTGATGATTTATTACTACTATGGGATGGGGATAGTGAGAGTCTTATGACCTTCTATCAATCTTTGAACAATATAGAGGAGACTCAAATTCACAATTAATTATGATTTGACATATATTAATTTTTTGGATGTTAAAATAGCAAAAGATGCCAATCATCTCAAGACTCGTTTATACAGAAAAATCACTGACAAGAATAATCTATTACATTATGATAGTTTCCATCCAAATTCCCTTAAAAATTCTCTTCCCAAATCGCAATTTACGCGGGTTAAAAGGATAGTGAGTGATCCAGGGGAATGTGATAACTTCTTAAATGACATGATGTCACGATTTGACAAACGTGGGTACCCTCGAAAAACACTCACTAATTGTTTAGAACAAGTCCAACAATACAATAGACAAGCTTTATTAACCAAGAAACAGGATAGACGAGATGATAATAAGAGACTTGTATTTGTTAGCCGTTATAATACAGCTAGCAGACAGAATGGCACGATCATTCACAAACACTGGCATATTTTACAGTCTTGTCTTCCAGAAGTTCAAAGTTTCAACCTACCACCAATGCTGGCCTATAAAAGGGCTAAAAATCTAAGGGATCGGCTGGTTAAAGCTGATGTGGGCAGTCGGAAGCCCCAGAGGGGACCTTTTCTACAAAATCCTAAATTTGGCACCTTTCCCTGCCTCCATTGCTGTCAGTGTAATTCAGTAATAAAAGGGAGTACATTTCATCATCCACACTCTGGCAAACAATACAATATCAAACATTACTTTACGTGTGAATCGTCCTTTGTGGTGTATTTATTAAAGTGCCCTTGTGGCCTATTGTATGTGGGGGAAACAACACAAAAAATTAAAGATCGTATATCTAAACATAAATCAACGATTCGTACAGGACAAACTGCCCTACCTGTACCCGCACATTTTCAAAAATCTGGCCACACAGTGAGTCAATTAAAATATCAGGTTATTGACACAGTCCCAATACCCAGAAGGGGAGGTAATAGATTACTGGCTTTACACAAACTAGAGATGCAATGGATTCATAGACTAGACACAGTGTGGCCACGAGGTCTAAATAAGGACTATACACCAGCAATGTTTATTTACCAGTAGGTATGCAGACTTCTTTGTATATAATTGTATCTTATTGAATTTATCTATATCTATGATTACTAAAGATATTTTCTTTTTTAAGAGACCAAACAGAGAACAATCTGAAGACCAGTACCAGCACATGATCTACATACCCTGAAATACTTTGAAAGAATGGGTATTTGATGCGGTAGAGGTACTAACCTTGAGTCTCAGATTGCTGTATTTTTAACAAAAAGTTTTCAATTTTTTCAAATTTTTGTTTAAAAAATTCTCACATTTTGAAAAAAAACTTGTTTTAAAAAAATATATATTTACACTGTCTATTTTCACTGATATTTTAATGTTCTATGAAGATACATGGATTTGCACAAGGTGTCTGTATGATGGACATTGTTTATTTATTTATACCTTAAAGATAAGAGTGGAATACATTGGATCTGCAAATGTTTAACAAATGTGGATGCAGTTCAACAAATTGTTAATTGGATAATTTCCTGGTCCCTCCCACTTGGTGTCACACCACCCCCCTTCAATTGTCTATTTAACACAGCACTTTGAATGTAATTTTAGGCTTGAGAAAGGGCCCTGTACGGCTGGAAACGTTGCCATGTTTTTGAAGTTTGCAATGAGCCAATAAAAGTCACTTTTTGCATTGACAAAACTGGATTGTGTGCTACAGCTACTTTGGACTTCATTTGAATAGGGGAGGCGCATAAAAGTCATATACACATATTTTTTAGAGATGTTGGTGTAAATGCTTGAAGTGGCCACTTTTTATTACAAATGTCCAAGGGAGCTCAATAAAGACATAAAAGCTCCTCTAATGTCCTAGACATGAGCCCACCCTAAAATATATGTGGCAGGCCCATCAAATGTGTTAAAAAACAGTTTGCACAAAAATCTTCACTAATTGGGACTTTTGAAGGCAATCCCGCTTTAAAAATAGAAAAGTCGCCTGCGTTTTTCACACTTTTTATGACTTTCCGGGGTACAGGATATGATGTCACTGACATCAGATTGAGGAAGATGTAGCTTCATTTCAGCAGTTCTTCTGGTCTGAGGTGGAGAAGGAAACTCTGGCAAAAAAGGTAACAAGGGGTGATGTCCCTGCGGATGGGATTTCTGGCGAAAAGTCGCTAGCGTTAGCCACTTCACCCTTTAGTAAAACTGCCCCATTTTCTCATATAGTTCTTATAAAGAAATGGCAAAAGGGCATGGTCTAGGAATACAAAGGCGAATGGTTGGGGGAGCAAGAGGCCAAGAGGTTTATGTTAAAAAAAGAAAGGAAATTGTCACTTAATATTACTATTGCTAATTGGCAAATTGCTGCCTGGGTCAAGGCTCTTATCTTGCCTTACTGCAAAAACAGCACTGTGTATAATATATCAGTTACACTTTGGATGACAACTGCCTATGTATTAATCCATTCAAAATTGTATTCTACGATGTTGTTACTCCACAGACTAGTGCCATTTATAATAGTGTTATAATAAGAATATTCTCTATGCTATGCATTTTAACTGTAATGTTCACTCCTTGTATTATGCTTAAAGAATGCAAATACAAAATTCACCTGTTGCTAGTGGATATAACAGTCAACACTACCTTTTGGGACCATCCCCCAAGGAGATCTGTATGTTGAATCCTGAGGTGTACTTTTTACCTTAGAATGGAGCTATGCATTACATACAGAAGAGGGCAGACAAACACGTTTGTTTGTTTTTGCTCCTGGCGAAGATACCTGTGGGGGATCGAAACGTTGAGGCTTGATAAAACATTTTTGTTTTTTCACTAAAACCCTGTGAGTGCCGCAATCCTTTTTCACTGCTTATTTCCCATGCTGGCACCCAGGTATTGATTTTGTCTACGGAGTGCACCATTCCTTTGGTTATATATATATATATATATATATATATATATATATATTGTGACAACTAGACCTGTAGGGGTACCTGGGTCAGTGTCTTGGGGCCGCTTTCCACAGTCTTTTAGGGTAAAAACAGTCACAGTAGTCGCTCCTCTTAAAGGCAAGTGCCTGCAGTTTATTCTGTTACACAGTCTTTAGTAACAAGCAAAACAAAAAACAAGGAAAAATAAACCCTTGCACCAGAGCGCTGGCTAAACACAGTTGGCAGCCTAACTACAGTTGGGTGGCTTTCCCAACACCAACTTAAAACAGAAGAATCAAAATATAACACAAAAGTTTGATAATCAGTACCTTCCTTGTGCAGTGCAGCTTCTGCTTTCTCTCTCACTCTCAGGTGGGAGGGGTCCCCCCTCCCAAGGTCAGTCAGGTACTTTAGCTGCAGCAATTACCTTGCAGCTTTGGTCTGTATTAATTAATCCATGTTCCAGGGTGTTGTATTATATAACACCCTGGGAGAAACATATCGCCCATCTATAACTAACCCAGCTGCTTTGTTACACATCCTCCCCCCCAGCTCAGACCTAGAGGGGTGAGCGACCATGGACATTAAAGAGTATAACCTTGACAGCCCATCAGCATTGCCTTGTTTTATTCCAGCCCGTTGTTCCACGGTGAAACTGTACGGCTGCAAGCTCAGAAACCACCTGGTAACCCTTGCATTTTTGTCTTTGTTCTGGCTCATCCATGTAAGTGGGGCATGATCTGTAATAAGCCTGAACTGTCTGCCCAAGAGATAATATCTCAATGATTGCAGAGCCCATTTTATGGCTAAGCATTCTTTCTCCACAATTGAATAGTTCCTCTCCTGGGAACTAAGTTTTCTACTCAAATAGTTCACTGGGTGCTCCTCCCCATTCACTTCTTGTGACAGAACCGCCCCTAAGCCAACATCCTAGGCATCTGTTTGCACGATAAATCGCTTTGTGAAATCAGGCGCCACCAAGACTGGATGTGCACAGAGGGCTTCTTTTAACCTAACAAAAGCTTCTTCAGCTTCTGCTGACCAACGTACTATTACAGGAGCTTTTGCTTTAGTTAGGTCAGTTAAAGGACTGGCAATAGTAGCAAAATCAGGTATGAACCTTCTGTAGTAGCTTGTTAAGCCCAGAAAGGTCCTAACTTGTTTCTTAGTGGAAGGTCGTGGCCAGCTCTGAATAGATTCCACCTTTGTGATTTGTGGTTTAACTAGACCCCTTCCTATAGAAAATCCCAAGTATTTGGCTTCCTCAAGCCCAATAGTACATTTTTTTGGATTGGCCGTTAAGCCAGCTTTCCTAACTGAATCTAGCACGGCTTGAACTTTTGGTAGGTGGGATTCCCAATCTGTGCTGTGAATGACTATGTCATCAAGGTAAGCAGCAGCATACCTACCATGTGGCTTTAGGATTCGGTCTATCATTCTTTGAAAATTTGCAGGGGCCCCATGTAAGCCAAAAGGTAATACTTTATACTGGAACAGCCCCTCGGGGGTGGAAAATGCAGTTTTCTCTTTTGCTTGTTTCGTAAGAGGAACCTGCCAATAACCTTTTGTCAGATCAATAGTTGTGAGGTACCTTGCTTTCCCTAACCGCTCTACCAGCTCATCAACCCTGGGCATGGGATAAGCATCAAATTTAGATACAGCGTTTAACTTGCGATAGTCATTGCAAAATCGAATTTCCCCATTGGGTTTTGGGACAAGGACAATGGGACTACACCATTCGCTTTGGGATTCCTCAATAACATCAAGCTCCAGCATTTTTTTTACCTCCCTATTAACAACCTCTCTACGAGCTTCTGGTATTCTATATGGTTTGAGATGTACACGTTGCCCCGGATCTGTAACAATGTCATGTTCAATTATTTTAGTTCGCCCGGGCATTGTTGAGAACACATCTTTATTACGGTTCACAAAATCTTTGACTTCACGTTTCTGGGGAGTGGACAGGGTATCGGCTATGTTTACCTCTGGTGCTTTCTCCACTTCAAGAGGAGATTGGGATGCCATTAACACCTCCCTGTCCTTCCACGGTTTTAGCAGGTTAACGTGATATATCTGTTCCGGCTTCCGTCTACCAGGTTGTCGTATTTTATAATTAACCTCTCCAATTCTCTCCATTACTTCATATGGGCCATGCCAAGTTGCTAGAAACTTATTTTCTACTGTAGGGACTAGAACAAGAACTCTGTCCCCTGGCTGAAATACACGCAATCTAGCATTCCTATTGTATGAGTCTCTTTGAGCTCTCTGGGCTTTTAGCAAATGCTCACGTACAATCGGCATAACGGCCTCGATCCTATCCTGCATCTGAGCCACATGTTCTATAACGCTTCGGAAAGGGGTAGTTTCATGCTCCCAGGTTTCCTTCGCTATATCCAACAACCCTCTGGGGTGCCGGCCATATAATAATTCAAATGGAGAAAACCCTGTTGAAGACTGGGGAACTTCCCTGATTGAGAACATTAAATAAGGCAACAGGAAGTCCCAGTTTTTACCATCTTTGTCAATTACTCTGCGGAGCATGGTTTTTAGAGTTTTATTGAACCTTTCGACAAGGCCATCTGACTGAGGGTGGTAAACAGATGTCCTGAGATGTTTTATTTGCAACAACTTGCACAACTCTTTCATGACCCTAGACATAAATGGTGTCCCTTGGTCAGTTAGAATTTCCTTTGGGATACCCACCCTACTAAACATTAACATTAACTCCTTTGCAATAGTCTTTGCTGATGAATTGCGTAGGGGAATAGCTTCAGGGTATCGTGTGGCATAGTCCACAATAACTAGAATATATAGGTGTCCCCTAGCAGATTTTATAAGTGGGCCGACGAGGTCCATGCCTATCCTATCAAAAGGAACATCAATTATTGGAAGAGGCACAAGGGGGCTTCTATAAACTTTCAGGGGGGCAGTGTGCTGGCAATCAGGGCATGAGGAACAATAGTTGCTAATGGAGGCAAATACACCAGGCCAGTAAAACCTCCTTAAAACCCGTTCCTTTGTTTTCTCTACCCCTAAATGTCCTCCTAACACATGACTATGTGCCATCCTTAGAACAGCATTACGGAACACCTGGGGAACCAGTAACTGTTGGTGTACAACATCATTTCTCTTTTCTACACGATACAGGAGATCATTAGACACTTCAAAATAAGGATATGAAAGTGAAACACCTGGGTTATTCACAACCCCATTTGTCACCTGAACATTATGCCTTGGTTCCACCAAAGTGGGATCCTCCCACTGAGCACTTTTAAAATTAAGAGGACTGACTTCTAGGTCAGCTAATTCCTTATTTGTCTCATCAGAAGTATGGGGCTCAGTATCACTACTTGTGTTATCCCCTACCAAAGCAGGGAGAGGGGTTGGGGCCTCATCACACTGTACATCAGCAAAGGGAAATACATACTCGAGGTTATCTGTATCCCCCACTAATTCTTGTGATTTACTATTAACAAAAGCCCATAAATCAAGGAAATAAGGGAAATCTCTTCCCAACACAACTTCATGTGCAAGTTGGGGAACCACTCCGACTTGGTATTCCACAGACCCACATGGGGTTGCCAGGGTGACTTGCGCAGTAGGATAATCCTGTCTATCCCCATGAACACAGACAACTCCCACACTTTTTGTATGATCAATTTTACACTGGGGTACAAGGGACCGGGTTACTAAGGTTACCATACTCCCGGAATCCAGTAACGCTTGTACATTTTTCCCATTTACTTTTACAGTACACCATTGTGGTTTCTCAACATAACAGCATACAGCGTCCGCCTCTGCTCTTTTTGAAAGCAAAGAGTAAGGTTTACCCCTGTTACTCATATCACATTGCATTGGTTCAACATTTAAAGGGCAGTCTTTAGACATGTGTCCATACTCAAAACATTTAAAACATTTTACTGTATTATCAGACCACTGTCTATTGTCTTTGCCACCCTGATCTTCATCGCCCCTTAACCTTGGGACAGTCTTAACAGACCTTGTGCGAAATTTGGAGCTGGGAAATCTCTCAGCACTCGGTGGATTAACCAGCTCTCCGGCAGCAAAATATCTTTCAACCAAGGCAACAAGCTGGTCAACATCCTGGGGGTCACTCTGACTTACCCACCGTCGCAATGAAGCTGGTAAAGCCCTCAGGAAACGATCCATCACAAGCGACTCTACCACACGTGCAGCGAGTTGAGGTCAGGCCGCAACCACTTCCGTGCCAGATGTATCAGATCAAACATCTGCGACCGGACAGCCTTGTCTGGAACATAAATCCACGAGTGGAATCTTTGGGCTCGAACAGCAGCTGTCACTCCCAGACGTGCAAGTATTTCCGCCTTCAACTTGCTGTAGTCACTGGCATCTGCTGGCTCCAAATCATGATAGGCTTTTTGTGGTTCTCCACTCAGGAAAGGGGCCAGTAAACTTGCCCATTCACCAGTTGGCCACCCTTCTCGCTCAGCGGTGCGTTCAAAGGCTAGTAGATATGCCTCAACATCATCAGTAGCCGCCATCTTTTGCAGGTAATGGCTTGCACGTATGAGCTTTTTCCCATGCTGGGGGAATTCAGGGTTTAGACTGACTTTGTCTGACAAGGCCTGTATTTCCTGAGGCACCATTCTGGTAGCCGCATGCTGTTCCTGACGGGCCTCGGCCTGTACCTCTGCCAGCTGTCGCACTAGTGTTTCAGTGCTTTCTTGCTGGATTTTGGCAAGAGTAGCAACACTTTCTCCTTGTTGTAGAACCAGCTGCTGCAAAGCAGCAACACTCTGGGAAGCATGTCTGTTTGTCTCAGCAGCATGTCTGTTCGTTTCTTGCTGCACTGCAGTAGACTGAATGAGAGCTTTTATCACATCCTCCATTTTGGAAACTGCTGTACTTTTACCCTCAGACTTTAGTGTGGTGCCCAATGCATCCTCCACCACGTGTGACAACTAGACCTGTAGGGGTACCTGGGTCAGTGTCTTGGGGCCGCTTTCCACAGTCTTTTAGGGTAAAAACAGTCACAGTAGTCGCTCCTCTTAAAGGCAAGTGCCTGCAGTTTATTCTGTTACACAGTCTTTAGTAACAAGCAAAACAAAAAACAAGGAAAAATAAACCCTTGCACCAGAGCGCTGGCTAAACACAGTTGGCAGCCTAACTACAGTTGGGTGGCTTTCCCAACACCAACTTAAAACAGAAGAATCAAAATATAACACAAAAGTTTGATAATCAGTACCTTCCTTGTGCAGTGCAGCTTCTGCTTTCTCTCTCACTCTCAGGTGGGAGGGGGACCCCAAGGTCAGTCATTTACTTTAGCTGCAGCAATTACCTTGCAGCTTTGGTCTGTATTAATTAATCCATGTTCCAGGGTGTTGTATTATATAACACCCTGGGAGAAACATATCGTCCATCTATAACTAACCCAGCTGCTTTGTTACAATATATATATATTCTTTTCTCCCAAGTTTGATTGTAAGCTGTATCCAGCAGGGACCTGACTTTTAGCACTTAATTATTATTATTTATTAAAATGGTCGTCCTCCCTATGTATAATTTTAAAATGGTATTATATTTTACATTCAGAACATTACAATTTAGCAATTTTTTATTTTGGAATACACACAAACACATAGGGGAATTCGAATTTTCGAGTTGGATTTTTGGTCACAACTCACAAACTTGAATTTGAAATTTATCACTCGAATTCACACCTAAAACCTGATGAGTTCATGTAGAAGTCAATGGCAGAGGTCCAGTGACCCATTTGAAGATGTTAATAGCATTCCCGAGATTCCAGTTTTTTTTTGGAGAAAAAACATGATTTGAGTTTAGTCTTATTCAATTCGAATTAGAGTTTATGAGTCAGCAATATTCGTTTGAGCTTGTATATGTTCGAGTTTAATATATATATATATATATATATATACATACATACATACACATATCTGTATATATAATGTATACACCAATAATACTTCCCCCCCATTTTTAAAACATCATATGCTTGTCATTTTGAAGTCTCTAATATTATGATATTAGACCACAAAACCACAGCACTTAGGCCCGGCAAATCCTAACCATTGCATAGACAAAAAGCCAAAAAAGTTTTCTCTCAGTGTATATAAAGCTAAAATACAGCCCAAGGCTATAAAACTGCAAAAATATAACATATGGCAAACGAGTTCCTTACACTTTGGATTTAAAAGTTGAGAAAATATAATAATTATACATAATTTCAATGATTCATATTACCCAATTTTTGATGGCAAAATGATTATGTGCACAAAGTCCAACTGATAGCATGGTAGTGCCTAAAGCAGTAATGTCCAATAGAAAGTCTAGGGTTACTTGGGAATCTGAGCTCAGCTGTGCGCCCCAGGCTAGGAGACCAACTTGTATTAATTGCACTCTGAAATATTTCAATGCAGATAGTGCAAATAATTCACCCATTCTAGTAGCACTCCAATCTTCAGTAAATGTTTTCCCATCCTATGCTCTGCTTTTAAAAAGTTGATTAAAGAAAATGTGGGTAGCTTTCATTTATTAAAGAGTATTGCACTAAACCATCACCAACATAAAATACAATGTACAGCCCTTTAAGACATCAGGGGTCACCCTTACATTTTGCTAATTACTCATCTCTGGCCTATAGAATGAATTTACATTAAAAATGGGGGTACTTACCTAAATGTCATGCTACTGTTGTATAACTGCAGAGCATCATGCAGCAAGTTTGTTATTATGAAACAAATTTATGAACTGTAAAAATGAATGCACAAAGAGTTTCTTCTTAAACCGATTTTCCTTTATAACCCAAAATGAACATCAGTGCCCATCTGTAATTGGTTATTGAGGTGTATGAGTCCTTTAAATGGTCTTGGTGAACAGATGCTTTATATGTGGAATTTTATTATTGGTTTGGTTCTCTTAAAAAAGAAAGAATGACAAACTATAACTGCATTTAATGAAAGTTTAAATCAAATTAGTGTAAATTATTTTATGTGGTCTTCAATTTTGATTTTCAGGATATTAATTGTTTAAATTTAGCACATACCATCCAGTCTTTCCTTAAAGAAAAAAACTTTCACCCAGAAAGTTAACAGAAAATGGAATATAGACTATCCTATTTTCATAAGGCTTCATTATTACGACATGATATCAGTTAAATGAAAACAAAATAAAACAAAAAACTCTTTCTGTAATTTGGATCTTCATAGCTTATGTCTACTAGAAAATCTTGTAAATATTAAATAAATCCAATAGCTTGGTTTTGCTTTCAATAAGGATTAATTATGTCTTGGTTTGGATCATGTGCAATGCACTGTTTTATTATTACAGAGAAAAAGGAAATACTTTTATTTAAAGATTATTTGGATTAAATGTAGTCTATGGCAGACGGTCTCTCCATAATTTGGAGCTTTCTGGATAATGGGTTTTGGGATAATGGATCCCATGCCTGCCTCTTAGAGGCTGTCATCTATTTTGGGATTGTATTTGAGATGTATTAGGAGATTATATTGTGGATAATGGCATTAAGAGTAGTTATCAGCACAGTTCAGAAAAGACAGATCATGTCATACAAACTGAACTTGATTTTTATGAATTTAGTAAGCATGAAGTTGGATAGTGGGGTTTCAGTAGATGTGATCTACTTAGGAGTATTACAAGGGAAGGGAGCTCCCTTTAGAGTTAGAGGCTAATTAATTTATGCACAAATTTATGCAGAACAACAGAATCCATCCAGAACGTGCCATTACTACAGGGAGATCTAGAAAACATGGTGATTCTGGTGGCTAAGTGGTAGGTAAAATTTCTTGTCAACAGGCATGGAATTTAAAAATAGACATGAAACATACAGGAATTTGATCTATTATCCAGAATGCTTGGGACCTAGAATTTTCCAGATAATAATTGCCATACCTTAAGTCTGCTAAAAACATTTAAACATTAAATAGACCCAATAGGATTGTTTTGCCACCAATGTGGATTCATGCAGCTTAGTTAGGATCAAGTTCAAGGTATTACAACAGGTTTCCAGAAAAGAGATCTCATACCTTTATACTGTAAACTAATCACACTGTAGCAAGCAATGCTTTTCCCATTCTGCTGAGTTGCTCCCCCACCCCGATCAGCTGACTCGGCAGTCAGCGGTTTAATGACCCATATATGGGACCCACCAATTGGCCTGTCCAACCAATATCTTCCCAAAATGTGGCCAGATATCTGTCAAGCAGGTTTGAAAATCCCATTGGAGTACTACTAAAATGGGGCCTAGATGTAGTCCTCATCTGATGGGGAATCCTTCTAATTAGATCAGCCCAATATGGCTCTGCACATCAGCAAGCAGTATTTACTTAGTATTTATACTGTGTATAAAATCTCATTTGTTGCTATGGATTCTTAGACTTGGTACAGAGCTTGTCTAAAGACCTCTGTAACAAGGGTATGCAAAGCTATGTCTTCATACATTATTAGCCACTCAAAGGAAAATGAATAGATAAAACCCACGTATAAATAGTATTTTTAACAATAATATTTGTCCTAATAGAAAAACATGACCCTAGAATTGAAGCGGATTGAGAAGCTTAGTAGCCAATATCATTAGAGAGGTACTGCAGTCAGACATTCAAGATGTGAATATCATGTCCCCAAGGAAAGTAAAATATTTTGACAGGTGTCCCATCAATCATAATCATCATCATGCGGGATATCCTGTTTGAGTAGCGCTGGTTGGCCAATGCTCTTGTAAAGAAAACTGAGAAAGAACCAAGGCAACAACCCAGCCCATTCGTTCGTTATTTTAGACTACCGTGTGAGAAACTAAAACGCATGTTATAAAAATCGTTAGCAGGCCTTTGCTTTCTCTTAGGGTAGACTATAATGAAAAACAGCTGTCAGGACTCCTAAACATTTGTATATTCTCTGGAATAAAATTTATAGCATTGCCAAAATCTTTACAATTACATTAGACGTGTTATTAAAATATAAGTTAATAAGTCAACCAAGTAATTCAATTGGTGCTGTGAGCCAGATATAAGTATTGCAATGGATAGAGCGAGGCTTGTTTTTCAACCAACACAGTACTATTTCAGGGAGGCCTATTTTTTCTTCCTGAAACTAAGTAGCAAGAATTATTTCTTTATTATAGGGAACAGCAAATAGAAACATTCCTCCAAAACAGGGAGGGTGGCCTGTTATCCAGAATGCTTGGGACCTGGGGTTTTTTAGTACAGGTATGGGACCTGTTATCCAGAATGCTCTGGATCTGGGGCTTCCTGGATAATGGGGCTTACCATAATTTGGATATTCATACTTTTAGTCTACTAGAAAATGATTTAAACGTTAAATAAACCCAACAGGCCTGTTTTGTCTAAAATAAGGATTAGTTATATCTTAGTTTGTATCAAATACAAGGTAATGTTTTATTATTACAGAGAGAAAAAGGAAATACTTTTAAAAAAATGGATTATTAAGATAATATGGAGTCTATGGGAGATGGCCTTTCCGTAATTCAGAGCTTCCTGGATAATGGGTTTTCTGGATAATGGATCTCATACCTGTAATTTGAATCTCCATCCCAATAGGATTGTTTAATGCCAATTAGCAATAATTGGGATCAATTACAAGGTATGGTTTTAATATTACAGAAAAAAAGGAAATCATGTTTTAAAATTTGATTGCATTAAAATGAAGTCTATGGGAGATGGCTTTCCTGTAATTCAGAGCTTTCTGGATAATGGGTTTCGGGATAATGAATCACACACTGTACCTGTTTAAAAAATGATCAACATTTACATTAAAACACCACATCTAGACACTCCTGTCCATGTTACTCCTGTTCTTCCTCGAAACTACACAGATAAGTTGATATTTGTTTATTTGCTTCTGGACATACCGAATATTTGACTACAGTAACTGCATCTACACAAATGCCCATTTCCAGTTATATTATAATTGAGATGTTTTAAAAACTTTTCTTCAGGACTTGGTTCTTCTATTACCTTCATTAATTGTGTTTATTTTTCCATTTCATTTTTCTCTTTGCCCAAAACATTCTACAACCAGAAAATGCTTTGTGCTGCAAGTATAGATTTCTATGTAACTGTATGCGGAAGACACTTCTGCAAACACTGCAGCAGTTTTCCTGGGACACACAACAGGGGCGTCTAGTTTGGCAATTTGCATTATTCAACAATTATATAGATCATTTTAAAACTGCATTAACTTTTCTTAGTATAGAGGAGAAAAAGTATGAAGTGGTTCACAAATGAGTCAGCAGGATGCTTGAATCAGGCTGTGAATATGTCATGTTTGGAATGAGTCGACAAACAAAACATCGTGACCTAGACAAAGATATTGCTTCCCACTAATTCTATCAAAAATAGATACTGTTGAACACTGGAACTAAATGAGAACATTTACTGATTTTAGATGTTAAAGGGACACAGACTACTTAGAGAATGAATGGGTTATGGCACTGCCTAATACAAGTATGGGATCCCTGGGCGCCGAACACTGGCGACTATTCGCTAGCGTTGCTTTGGCAGTGCGAGCATTTTATAGCGAAGATGTGCTATCGTTCGTTTGTGCCTAGAGAAAATTCGCTAGTGATCTTGCGCTTTAGTCAATTTGCATACGCCGGGTAATTATTATAAATGTTGCTGCAAATGCTAGAAGATACCACTTTTTATTACAAATGTCCAGGAAAGAGAGTTAATATAATGCCCTACACATGAGCCCACTGTAAAATGAATGTTCCATATGTTAGGAAATGTCTGGAGAAAACCGGTTACACAAAAAAAGTTTGACTTTTGCAGGCAATCCCGCTTCAAATAAGGAAAAGTCAACACCATTATTGTAACTTAAATGCATTTTCGGCACACAGGAAATGATGTAAGTGACAGAAGATTGAGGAAGATCTAGCTTATTTTTAGCACTTCGTCTGGTCTGAGGTGGCAAAGTCAACTCTGGCGAAAGAGTTAACGTTCAGTAAAATCCGCACTTTACTGAATTTGCGGAGTAACGACCTTTAGCCAGAGTGAAAAGTCGCTGGGCGATAGAGTACGAACGCTAGCGACGGTCTCTTTCGCTAACGAATTGGTGCCTGTCGCTAGCATTAGCCACTTCGTACTTTAGTGAATCTGCCCCCTGGTCTTTGTATAGTCCTCATTGTTATCATTTCAGAGAAATAAAATAAAGAAAAATGTAATTCTAAGACTGATGTCTGCAATAATGTAATAAAAAATAAAAAAAAGTGGCCAAATTGAACAAGATTGGATCAATTAACCCAGTACAGGTAATTCTAACAGAAAAACACTGGTTGCTTTTATTATAATTCCGGTATAATGAGAACCTTTACAAAACCCTTTCAGTAACCATAATGTATGGAGTGACAGCAGACAGAATCCCATTGTTTTCATAGTAAATTGTAAGTACTTCTGTACTGCTAGTAAGTTTTAAAAATGCAGGGCATTAAAATACAAATATTTAACATAAGGGGTTAGATCTGTACTTGCAAATAAAGGACAAATGGCACATAACTAAATTCTTGAAATAAACTGTTTATATTTCTCCACACTTCCATCAGGACAGCTCCTAAAACATCCAGATTTTTTCCTGCACATTAAACTGTCAAACATCTAAACAACTGAATTTTTTTTAGCTTGAGCCATTGAGGCTTGTCCTTGTTTAAAAGCATCACATGGACATAAGCATTGATCATGACAGCCTTGCATACATACATTTTGGATTGTTATTAAGTATTTATACAAATTGGGTTAAGCCTGTACTCATAGAAAATGCTTGAGTTAACCGAGTATCTAAGAGATGTTGGTTTGAAACTCTGCACATGAATAATTCTGGAAGCAGGGATTCTAATGTCACATAAAGCTGAAATGTTCTTTACACTTGGACTTACAGCAAAGGCAAACATCACTCTTTCTGGGCCTTGTTGTACGCATAAGTGTCTTTCCAATGCACAGAACACATCACCCACACCTAAGTGTGCTCCGGAATGCATAGTGCACTGGAGGTAAGACCAAAATTGAAAATAGAGTTCACCGTGGTTGAACAGAGGGGAACTCCCCTGTTCTCTATTCAGCTGAATAGGAAATGTATGGGCATGCTTTTCAAAGGGATTTTTCCACTTTTCATAAATATGTCCCTTAAAACCGAGTGCAAACCTTTGGGAGCTCTGTTTGTGGTGAGATAATTGGGTCACACATTAATGGATAGAAAGCAGATGATGTAGCATCTGTTTCCCTTGGTCTACATTTGAATGGGAATTATTTCTTGGCGTACAGGTATCTAGGTTTGATTAAAAAAAATTGTACTATATATTATTGTTAACAGAGTAAATCATTACTTTATAAAGTCTGGCACAAATTAGTGCTCTCAAAACTTTCTTTAGCAAATGAAATACAGAGCACAATGAAGTTAGCTCACTTCCAAAACCCATACCAGGTATTGCACTGATGACAACTGTGACATAACCAGATTTTACTGGGCTACACAGAAAATTCAATTTAGGGCCCCCAAAACTTTGGTAAGTTCACCTGTTTTATCTATCTATATATATATATATATATATATATATACGGTATATATATATATATATATATATATTAGGGATGCACCGAATCCACTATTTTGGATTCGGCCGAACCCCCGAATCCTTCACGAAAGATTTGGCCGAATACCGAACCGAATCCGAACCCTAATTTGCATATGCAAATTAGTGGTGGGAAGGGGAAAACATTTTTTACTTCCTTGTTTTCTGACAAAAAGTCACGCAATTTCCCTCCCCGTCCCTAATTTGCATATGCAAATTAGGATTCGGATTCGGTTCGGCTGGGGAGAAGGATTCGGCCGAATCCGAATCCTGCTGAAAAAGGCCGAATCCTGGCCGAATCCCGAACCGAATCCTGGATTCGGTGCATCCCTAATATATATATATATTCCTGAAGACGGCCCAAGTCAGTGCGCCGAAACGTTGAAATGAATTTTCACTTTTTTTCACCAAAAACAAGACCTTGGAGTGCGGTTTTTCTTCTGTGGTTTATATATATATATATATATATATATATATATATGTGTGTGTATATCCAGGACAGCACCAATTCCCATATAGCTACATTGTAGCTGCCCATGTGCAAGTTAATTATGTATAAGGAAAAGTATCAAAGAAAAAATCTTGTATTATGATAAAGTATGCACAACCGACATTTCTGTCCCCATTGGGACCTTTCTCAAGGTACACATGCATATCAAAACACCACTTAAATAACCTCCACCTGTGTTGATTGCAACGTGCCAGTGACACAGTGACATCACTGAGTGAAATTAACCCCTGTATGGCCAGCTACAAACTAGCACAGTATACAAAAATTGGGAGTCCACCTCTGATTTAAGTTTAGTTAAGCCCAAGGGACTCGCCCCAGTTCACAGGCGATGAACATTTAGTAAACTCCTTTTATCCAAAGATAGCTGTCCCAAGGCTTTAGACAGCCTTGGGACAGCTATCTTTGGATAAAAGGAGTTTACAGCTACAAACTAGCACTTTTAACATTTAAAAGTAACATTATGCAATACATTTTCATTCCTCACCAATGTATTATTGAGTGTTAAAAAGCATAAATATACTGCTAAAACTTCATAAAAATGTGTCATCCAAGTGCTAAAAGTTTTTTTTAAAAATTGTTTTCAAAAGATTTTTTGAAAAAAAATTCAGCCATACATTTTTAGCCATACATTTTTTCTATGGACTACAAATCTTGTTACCCATCTCCAATTTTGCTAATTCTTTGCATCATAAATATTATATAAAGCCTAAAGTACGGCACATAATTATTTGTAGGAGAGTTTAGTCCACACCAAAAAAAGGGGGAAGGAAAACCAATTCTCCAGAGACACATCCAGTTAATCCAGATGTTATCTACTTGTAGTGAAACAATTCAATTGAAGTGCTGTATTCAAACAGCACTTCAGAAAGCCTCTTTTCGCAGTAACAGGCAATTGGTGTCACCACCCCTGCGAGGGGTTTTCACACAATCAATAGGCATACATTTAAGAGAAGAAATAGAATGCTTAGCCTGTACACAGTATTGTGCCACTATAATCCGGATCCAGAGCTGCCCGTATAGTTGACCAGTGCATACTGATCCTATCCTTCAGTTGATTTGTATACAACATTATTGGATTGACACGTCAACCTGTGTTTGATGTGGTATGACTTTCCGCTATGCGGATGATAGAATCTGTCCCCTAATATAAGGGTACTACACATTACACAATTGCCACATTTGTATACTCCATTTTTGGATAGGCCAGTGTTTGTGGTGTGTGCATATTTGCTTACCGGATCCGCATGATCATCATGATGTCTGACGAAGGGGCCCGCCCCCGAAACATTACATCACAAGACTTGAATAAACACGCAGGGGTCTGCCCCGCTTCACCTGCTGTTGAGTGTCTAGTGATTTTTTCGCTTTAGTGTGCTACCACCATTATTTGGGAATGGTCTTGTGATAACTTGTGATAACATGGGTGTAGTTTAAAGTGGGTGTGGTTTAAAAGGGGGAGTGGTCAACACTGGCTTCCATTATTGGTCCTCCGCCAGGGAGGCCAGAAATATTCCAACCCTTTGCATCCTCACCAAATAGACTGATCTTTACATGTATGGCCACCTTTAGCAGAAACAGGCAAAGTATTACTTGATACCCAGCCAGTATACTTGATAATCTCAAAATTAAGTGTTTGCTTTACTGTGATCCCTGTTTGTTGCTAGTTTAGCTATGGGGATCTACTTATTGTACCTCAGCCCCTCTATACACTTACAAACTACCATCTTAATGTTCCTTTAGCTGTCTTTAAGACTCTCATATCTACCTGTGTATATTTCAACACAATTTCCTTTTGTCTACTCTATTGTGGAAATTTACTAACCTGTGAAAATTCACCAGCGTCAGCTTTGCACCCATTGCTACACTTCGCCAGACGAAAATTAGCTCAGACAATGCTGATTTACTAAAATGCAAAGTTGCGACCTTCTATTGTCCTAGACATGAGCCTACCCTAAAACAAATGAGGTTAAAAAAGTGTATATAACATATATTTAACAGGTGCAGTGTAACGATCGTTCACCTGAGCAAAAATTTGCCTGGTGAAAGGGACACAAAACTTCTCTAGTGCTTTAGTATATTGGTCCCTGCGAATTGTCGTCTTGGCCAATATTCGCCTGCGAAGCCCACTTCGCCCCTTAGTAAATCTGCCTCATTGATTCTGTGTTTCATAAGAGGATACACCCTTTATCCTAACACAGGGAGGGTTGTACATCATGAAATGTTGAGCTACATCTCTCTTCCTTAGTGTAACTGGGTTAAATATCCAAGCAGAACATAAACAGCATGCAGATGTTATGCTCCTTTTTTAAATGCTTTGCCCCTGCACAGAATGTAGATGTAGCTCATTGTGAATTCCCTATGCATGGAATAATCTTTACTACAGAGTAAATATCCCCACTTGGTACTGGTTCCTAGCATATTGTGACTATTCCACAAAATACTAGGCAGGGGGCAGAAGTAGTCATATTTCACCCTTAGTGCATCACCACATTTATTGTACATCTTCCCCTCCATGTCTGTTTTACACAACTACATAATTTGCCAGCTTTCCATTAATAAATGATATAGTCACTGTAACTGAGACAACAGATCCTTTCCAGTTTTAAAGCTTAAATTTCTTCTTGGAAGTCATATAGACATTCCTATCATTAAGCCAAGTGACATCTTCATCGATTCGTTTTGCAGAGACAGTTTTGCATTTGGAGTCAAATGTGCCAGCAATATGGAAAGTATATGAATTTGTTTAATGTGCTAAAATAATTAACAAGGGATTCAGAGCTAATAAATACAGAGCTTTCCTTGGAAACAAATAAGTGCCTTGCCTTTTGAAGGGTATATGTATTTACAACTATAGCATCTGTTATCCAGAAACCTGTTATCCAGAAAACACCAAATTACAGAAAAGCTATCTCCCATGGACTACATTATAATCATATAATCCAAATGTTAAATAATCGTTTCCTTTTTCTCTGTAATAATAAAATAGTACCTTCTACTTACAAAATCTATTGGGTTTATTTAATGTTTACATGATTTTCTAGTAGACTTAAGTTATGAAGATCCAAATTAGAGAAACATCCATTATCTGGAAAACCCCAGGTCGAGCATTCTGGATAACAGGCCCCATACCTGTACAGTTTTCTGAGTCTAATGGGTCAGTGCAGTGGGGTTACTGGGCTTTGTCCTGTGTCACTTAAATTCTCCTGCAAGGGATTACTGACCCTGAGCATTTACAATTGATGCTGATCTGGACCAGCCTTCAGCTGCACATGTACAGTATGTGGAATCATATTCAGGAGAAGATTAGCTACTTTGAAATACAGCCCACCAAACCCTACTCTCAACGGGTAATGAAAATGGAGCATAATTGGGTAAAAACATTGGTTCAGTTCAGGAGGCCGCTCCAGGGCTACTAACTTCTACTTCTTTTGTTCACCATAAAGGGACATAGAGCTACTTGCAACAAAAAAAGGCAGCCATGTGCCATATGACTGATAAACGTGCTTTATATTTACTGTGTATGAGGGGTCTGCACCTAATGTACATATTTCCTTAAATATTCTGGATGACAGCAATAAGGGCCGAAAATCCCTTTCTTAGAATGTAAGAGAAGAGCACCCTCACCAAAGGATAAGTTGAAGATGTTGACATGCAATATATTTTGAATGAAGGATCTCCTAATAATGACCATATGTGTGCAGTATGTTTTATAAGTATTTGCTTTAAATATATAGTACTACAGTATGATTGTATTATCCTTTATTAGCAAACTGGAAAAAACGACATGCTTAGACAATAATTTGTGTTAACTTCTATCTATAAAGCCTAACAAACTATTACAAAGCACATAGTATATTTAAAGAAAAGCAAGTTTTAAAGTTAGAAATAATACCTTGCAGCATATATTTTTCAAATTCACTGTTTATATTGTAAAATGTTATTTCACATTAACACATACTTTATTGCTTTTACTATTCTATGCTTACAATTTTCAGATTCAATTATTCAACATTCATTGAAAAATGATAGTTAATCCTTAACAAAAGAAACCTCTCCTATATCCAAAATATAGCCCTTTCGGTGTAAATGATAATAATACTTGAAATGCAGTGCAAAGAACCACAGGTCTGGCTCAGGTAACTTTCTCATCTAGACCACAGCAGGATAAGAAGATGTACCTTGTCCAGACACGCATAGAGCAGAGGAGAGAAAAATTAGTTCAGGATTTTCATATTGTTTTTGGTTCAGGCCTCTGTCTAAGGTCCAAATCTCAACTCACTCACTCTCAGACTGAGATTTATGATGTATCTAGATGAGCAAATAAGAAATCTACATAACTGTTACCCTATTGGTCTTCAGATCAGGCCCCAGGCCACTGTTCTCTACCTCAATTAAGAAACTCTCCAAGACAGCTTCTATATTTCCACTATGACCAAGGGGCACATTTACAAGCTCAAGGAAGGATTCGAATTTCGAAGGTTTTTTTTTGGGTACTTCGACCATCCAATAGGCTACTACGACTTCGATTCACACTAAAAATCATTCGACTATTCGACCATTCCATAGTCGTAGTACTGTCTCTTTAAAAAAAAACTTCGACTACCTACTTCGCCACTTTAAACCTACCGAGCTTCATTGTTAACCTATGGGGACCTTCCCCATAAGGTTTCTAAGCTTCTTTTGATCGAAGGAAGATCCTTCGAAACGTTTGATCGTTTCTGTGATTCCGAGTTTTCTGGATAACGGGTTTCCAGATAACGGATCCCATACCTGTACTGTTTTCCTAACAGTATCCCAAAAATAGCAAAATGTACTTCGGCCTGTATGTGAAAAATGCAAAGTAGTGGGATTAAATTTGAGAAACTCGTTCCTGGTAGAGCACCGCATCACCTTGATTTCACAGTGCCCCAGTCCCAGTCAGTTGTCATTTTTATTCTACTGTGCATGTATCAGGGCAGCAGCACTTTTAAGTTTAGTTTTTACAAAGCGATTTGTTGTCCTTACATTTGTACTAGAATCCATGCAATAATACAGTAACTGCAGTTGCTAAGCTTAGATAGATAATTGTTAACTTTGCATCCCATTGAGACATCAGTGGACCAACTTTCTCCCACTTGTACATAGAAGTACATAGGGCCCATTTACATACTGCCACTAGTGATGAGTGAAAATTTTCACCAGGTTTCACCACAAAAAAGACACCCATGTGTTCTAAAATTGTCGATCCTCAAAAAAAAGTTGTTTTGGGGAATTTGCCTCCGTTTCGCACATTTTCCGCAAACGGGTCAGATTTGCCCATCACTAACTTCCACTGGTGCTGTGTTCCGTTCTGCTAAAGTTGCAATAAAACAAGTACAGGGTTTGTGCCTCTATATTTCACTGTGAACATTAATAATCAGGGAGAAACATTTCTCATGGCTTTGCAAAAGGTTTCTACACAATAATATATGAACCAGAAAGATTTACTCAGTAGAGAATGTGAGCAGTGCATCCCCACCTTGCTTTTAAATTATTTCCACATTTTGTTAATTTCTGTTGGTTTTACAGAAAATATATTCAACAGCTGCATAGTTAACCTCCACACTTTTTAGCTCTTTCGGTCCTTCAGCCTACACAGCTCAAATTTAGAAACCCAAAGACACCTCAGCACAACTGTAAAGTGACTGAAATATAACTAGTTATTATTCTTGCCTGTACTTAACAGCTGTACACTCAGGTAAAATATTTAATGGTTCATTACTGGTTCATTAAACATGAAAAAAGGGAAATACAAATCACATTCAGTGACAGACTTTATTCTGCACCCTATCATTGGATAAACGTGTTATCTGTCCCTAAGCCCTATAACTAGGTGCACAGAGTTTTAGTTGCTGTCTCTGGCAGCTGCAGTGTAGTTTCAAACCTGCTTCCAATAAGGATTCATTTTATCTTAGTTGGGATCAAGTATAAGGTACTGTTTTATTATTACAGAGAAAAAGGAAATCATTTTTAAAAATTTATATTATTTGAATAAAATGGAGTCTATGGGAGACAACCTTTCCGTAAGTCGGAGCATTCTGGATAATGGGTTTCCAGATAATGGATCCCATACTTGTACACCCTGCTACTGGTCCTGCTATAACACTCTCTCCTAAATTCATAACCAAGCTCTATTAAACTGACTTTTCTGTTTAGTGGGTTTATAACTTTACATAATTTAATGTACACTGTTTAGTACATATTTAACAATATAATCATTGTTCTGTTATCTATATACGTATCCGTTATTTGTATGTATGTGTGTATATATAACTTTATTTGCAATGTGCTGTACAATGTATAAAAGTACAAAATCTAAATGTACAATATATAAAAGTACACACAGTAGCATAATAAATAAATATAACAAATAAATTACACAGAGCTATTAATTGCCATGTGGTAAAACACAGTAGGAAGGAGGTCCCTGCCCCATAGAGCTAACAATCTAAGTGACATGTATTGACATGTTAAACAGCTGTAGCTTTCCCACTGGCCCAGCTGATGTTACACTCTGTGGTCAGTTTCATCATGAGCAACTTAACTTGAGTGTATGTTTTATGGGAGGAAACTGGAATATCGAGAGAAAATCAATGAAGATTTGGCAGAATCAGGAGATCCACAGTATGGATCCAGCATTATATGACTATTGGGGGCCCATTTACTTAGCTTGAGTGAAGGAATAGAATAAAAAAAACTTCGAATTTCGAATGTTTTTTTGGCTACTTCGACCATCGAATGGGCTTCTTCAAGCTTCGAATCGAACGATTCAAACGAAAAATCGTTCGACTATTCGACCATTCGATAGTTGAAGTACTGTCTCTTTAAAAAAAACTTCGACCCCCTACTTCGACCACCTAAAACCTACTGAGGTCAATGTTAGCCTATGGGGAAGGTCAATCTTTTTTGGGTCAAAATTAAACCGTTCGATCGATGGATTAAAATCCTTCGAAACGACCGATTCAAAGGATTTAATCGTTTTTTTGTTCGATCGTACGAATTGCGGTAAATCCTTCAACTTCGATATTCGAAGTATTTAACTTCGATAGTCGAATATCCAGGGTTAATTAACCCTGGATATTCGACCATAAGTAAATTTGCCCCTTGGTGTTGGCTTGGTTGACTGCTTGACAGCCAAGTGAAACTATAACAGAAAGACAAGGAAAGCCCAGAAAACTGGGTACATTGTACCAGTCAAGTTGGAGTTGACAGAAGTTACCATTGAAACAACAGAAAGATGCGACAATCGTCCCTCTGAACCAGGACAAGCAATAATTTTAAACCATAGTCTATAATGGTTACATAATACGTACTGTAAGTGCACCTATAGCAACACAACATTTTATTGCAGTATATTGAATTATTGCACCTGTGTAAACTTTGCTCATTTTATTAAATATGGGGGGTATTACACTTTGGGCCATATTTATCAAAGTCCGAAATTTTCTTAGTATTTAAATAAAAAAAGTTCGACCAAACTAGAATCCACGATGTGACCTTATTTATTAATAAAAAAGCATGGTTTATTTGAATCGGGGGCAAAATAATTTTCAGGATAATTTCAGCGCAGACCACAGAACCTTTCAAATAGGATAGGGAACTCACCCATTGACTTATATACAACCTTGGCAGGTCTGAGATTCTGACTTTTTCCATCCAACTCGGATTTTATAGTAAAAAAAAACCTCAGATTTTTCGACTTTACTAAATAACCCCCTTCTTGTATGGTCAGGCAGTCTGCCAGCATACTAGAAAATTACATATTGGGCTTCCCTTTCAGAAAATTGCCACCATTTAGCACGTTTTACAGTGGTTCCTAAGTATAAATGACTTTAGGGGGCCCATTTACTTAGCTTGAGTGAAGGAATAGAGAAAAAAAACATTGAATTTCGAATGTTTTTTTTGGCTACTTCGACCATCGAATGGGCTACTTCGACCTTCAACTCGAACGATTCGAACTAAAAATCATTCCACTATTCGACCATTTGATAGTCGAAGTACTGTCTCTTTAAGAAAAAAATTGAACCCCCTAGTTCGCCACCTAAAAGCTACCGAAGTCAATGTTAGCCTATGGGGAAGGTCTCCATAGGCTTGTGTGGCTTTTTTGGGTCAAAGAAAAATTGTTCGATCGATGGATTAAAATCCTTAGAATCGAACGATTCGAAGGATTTAATCGTTCGATCAAACGATTTTTCGTTCGATCTAACTACTATTAGTTAATTAACCCTCGATATTCGACCCTATGTAAATCTACCCCTAGGTGTCCCCACAAACAGTCCAACGGTGAACAGTTCAAATTTGATGAATGTGGAAGAAAATTCACTTAAGAAGTGCTGTATTTACCAAATAGACTTTATTTTAGTTTTGTTTCCATGAGGTTATATATATCTTTTTTGTCCAGCTTTCCACTTACCGTAGGTTTATCTGTCTACAGGGGAATTTTTCTTCAGGGAAATGGTTTGTAGGGACACATGAGATGACCTGGGCAGGGGATGCAGTTGTTGGGCCTGCAAGAAGCGTCAGCTCAGGGACTCCAAAGATATGATCAGAGACACCTATAGGAGTATTTTCTTATCAGAGAGGAGAAATAAAATAAAGTGACTTCCACCACTCCTTTTCAATTGAATATACTACTGGTGCTGCTTTCATGGGCTGCCAAGAATAAAAAAAAAATGAAAGCATAAAAAATACAGATCAGATTCTGGAAGTTAATAATTAAATACAATAAAATATGTACCTTGAAGTGTTCAAACATACTGAACTTCAATTCACCATGCATTTACCCAAAATCACAGGTCTGACAATCTCACTAATGAGATTGTGCCATTCCACGTTATCAGAGTACTACTTGGCAGCACGTTGCAGCAAAGGATAAATCATGTACCTAGGGATTTTCAAAGGAGCTGATCTTAATTATGCAGTAATATGTGTACCTCAAAATTACAGTCCTGCCCACCTCACCAATGACCTTGTGGCAAAACACTGTTCTAAAGGAGAAAATATAAACCATGGGGTTACCAAGGGTGCCGAGCTTGGTTATGAAACCTGATTGGTTTCCTAGTCCGTGCTGGTTACAGCACCATCAACCTATGTGACCAATGACATTGCAATGTAACATAGCATACGAGAACTTCTCAGCAGTGCAAATGTTTTGCAAGTAAAAACATAATGCAAAAATTATTATTTTAATGATATGACATCAAATTTCCAAAGCAGGGTTACCGTAAGTACCTCACATAGATTTTCTTAGTCTGATACACCCTAAATCATAATTTATTGTTTGCACAGAATATTCCTTCCCTGAATATTTGCAATTATGTACAAGTAGGAGCTGCCATGAAGGTTGAATTGGTCATTTATGTGTCAGTTTATTTATTACTAGACATTGATGTTTTTCAGAAACCGATAATACTTACTCCAAAAGAATATTATCATGTGTTTGCAAATATTAAAGCATAAATAATTGACTGTTGTCAATAAGCAATACCCTACTATAACTGAATTACGGTACCAATAAATAGAATACATTTTTTTACAACATAAAAAAGCTTTATTACAACTATTACCATTAATATATCACACGTATCTTTAGTCATTATAGTATTTAGTTATTCAGTAAGCTCACATTGCCGCTAACTAATTTTTCATTGCCGCCTCAAATCCAGAAAAATACAGGCTGTCATGGAATTCCATTTGGACATGCAAGTCCTGTACATTTATTATGGGCAGTTATGGAAAACAACTCCAGTTAAATTCTATTTTCAAACTTGGGTTTTTTCAACAAATATATTAAAGACCCTTGAACGTTTTCAGTGAAACTCCATGGCTAACTGCAGGCTTCCCCATTGAGCTACTAAATGCATTAATAGCATTCATCCAATGGTGACCGTTTTTAAACAAATACACCTGCCAGAGTGCCCAGCTGTCATGCCATTTACCACCAGCGTCTTTTGTACCTAAAGTAGCCCCGCTGCTTAGAGCACAAAAACGTCAATCTAAAAACATTCAAAATTACAAGCAGCCAATATAGTACAACCATAGACACCTCCATGGCTTCTAATCCTTCACTAATTTGGCAAAACAGAATAAATTAGGGTAAAATAAGCTGCTGCCCACAAAATCTTCAGCAAAGTACAAATGTACTGGATGCTGTACTAAAATACCAGCTTAAGTATTTTTCCTTTGGAAAAATAAGCTGTCATTGACAAACGTTGATAATGATTGATGCTCTAAAATACATTCTAAACACATCATTAATGTCTAAATAGTACAAAGTAGTATAACAATACCGGGGAGCACAAGACATTGAAAGAAATGTGTGTGAGGAGTGATGGTTTCTTAAGCAGCATTATAACAAACCAAGCTTTTTCATTTTTTAGAAAACAAACAGAAATGTGTGTGAATATACTTTCATAAAATGTGGTTGCCTTGGGCCTTGTGCAGTTATTCCAAACAGATTAAGTCAAAATGTGAGTGCAAAATATGAGGTTGTGTTGGAAATTTCCTTTGGGGTGTTTCCCAAATAGAGTAAATATTGAGTGTATCTTAGTTATAGGAAACATTTAATAATGTATCTTTGAAGCAGATGAAGGAGGTTCATTGATATCAGGAGACCCAGCATATGAGCTTTGCTCGAAACATGTCGTGATACAATTAAAAGCACCTTAATTTTTGCAGCAATGACCTGCGTTTCACCAATTCTTCACCACACTTTTCTTTGTGTATATATATATATATATATATATATATATATATATATATATATATATATATATATATTGTGACAGGGTGTCACAATGTTTAGCAGAGAAAGTGCTGGATGGTGTATACATTGCACCAGGATTCCGGCACTTCATGTGTTAAAAGACTCCAGGAATGTTTGGGGTTTTTACCTGTCTGTGTGCTGATCACACAGGTGGAGTATTTAGGTCAGTGGGCCTGACACAGAGCTCTCTCCCTATATGCAGGCTGCCTGAAAGCTGGAAGGAAAGGAGCTCTGTGAGTGATTTGCAAATTCCCTGAAAACCATGAAACTGTAAGTTGCTCTGTTTTTGCCAGTGACTGTGATCGTTATATTTGTGTTGCAAGTATAGAAAGGGCCACTGAGTGAGGTAGGCAGGAGCCAGACGGCTATGATTTATTTTTGTTTTGTTTGTTATTTTGAGCAACTTACAAATAAAGCCTGGGCGGCTGAACAGCTTTATGACACAAACTTGTCTGCACTCCTATTTCTGCACGACTGACCCCCTGCAAGAGTGTGTAACCAGTCACAATTGGTGGAGGATGCGGGCATGTTGATTCCCTGCCAGGTGCAATTCACTTAGCAAGTTTGATTGCGTTGCTTCACGTCTGCGGTTTGGAAAAACGATGGAAGATCTCGTGTTACGCTTGGCTCAACTTAGTGCAGCCCAGCAAGAAGCAAATGTACTTCAGCGAGAGACTAATGCACAGCAGTCTGCCCAGCAGGAGGCGCTGGCTGCACAGCAGGCTGCCCAGCAGGAGGCGCAGCAGGAAATTGTACGTCTGTTGAGTGCTCAGGTAACAGCCCTGGCTGAGGCAGCAGAGAGAGACAGGCAAATGCAAGCTGAAGCTGCCAGGAAAGATAGAGAAACCCTTGCAGAGGTTCTGCAGCAGCTGAACTTGCGCCAGGAACAATCTGGCATTGCCACTGCTAACAGTGGGTTGGTTAAAGCAAGCCATTTTCTCCAAAAGATGACCCCACATGACGATGTGGAAGCATTTCTGAATACATTTGAGCGTACAGCAGAACGAGAGGCGTGGTCTAAGACCCAGTGGGCAGGGTTGGTTGCTCCATTTCTAACGGGCGATTCTCAGAAAGCATATTTCGATTTGTCCACTGAGGATGCTCAGGACTATGAGAAATTGAAGTTAGAAATTCTCCGCCGTTTGGGTGTCACTCCAGCTGTGCGGGCCCAACGAGTGCACCGTTGGAATTACCGGCCCAATAAGTCTCCCAGGTCACAGATGCATGATCTGATTTATCTTGTGCGGAAATGGTTACAACCTGAGACACTCACTGCACCCCAGATTGTAGAAAGAGTCACAATGGATCGGTTCTTGACAGCTCTGCCGCATGAATTAAGAAAGTGGGTTAGTCATGCTGATCCAAAGTCCGCAGATGAGTTGGTCGAGATGGTGGAATGCTACCTCGCCGCAGAAGGGTTTTTGGCAGGTATGTCACCTCCAGAGAACTTACCTACAAAGCGGCGTCTGCCAGCAGGGCCAGGAAGAGGCACATCAGCTTCAAGTCCTCCTGGTGGTTCTAAACCGTGGGTGAAGACCAATATGGATGCCAGGTCTTTGAAAGATACTATACCAGGCTCCAATATCCAATGCTGGCGGTGTCAAACCTGGGGGCATGTAGCTGCCAAGTGTCCTACAGTCACAGAACCTATGGAGTGTGAAGCAGCACGGCGCTTATCCTTCTTTGCCCACCCAGCATGTCTGACATCTGCTGTGGCTCACATGGCGCTGGTCAAAATTGGTGGAAGGAGTGTCCAGGCCTTACTGGATTCTGGGAGCCTGGTCACGCTTGTACATTCAGATCTGGTAACACCGGACCAGATGGAAAAACGGTGCATTGGTGTTTTGTGCATACATGGTGACGCAAAGAGTTACTGTACCGCTGTGGTCCCAATTGAAACCCAATTTGGTGTGACATTCCATGCGGTTGGAGTATCCAAATCGTTGATGCATAGTCTTATACTAGGACGTGACTTTCCCTTGTTTTGGGATCTCTGGAAGGTCGAGTTCCCACCTCCGACTTCCTTAACTTTGGAAGCTGAATGTCCGGTTGGTTTGCCAGAAATTGGGGACTCAAGTTCTGAAGTTTCAGCTGTAAGACTGGCCCCAGTTGAGCCTGACCAGTTCCCTCTCTCTGTGTTACTTGGGGACACTGAAGGACCCCAGGAGTCTGGGGAAGAGTCACCCATGCCAGAACTAGACTGTTCTCAGGATAACTTTGGCACATCCCAATTAAGGGATCCAACGTTAACTCATGCTTGGGAAAATGTTGCTATGATTAATGGAGTGGCTCAAAGTACAGGTTTGGAGAATGTGTATCCTCACTTTGTTGTCAACCACAATCTCCTTTATCGTGTTGATGATGTAAGGGGTGAAGTGGTGGAACAACTGGTTGTTCCTAGGTCACACAGAAAGGTTGTACTTGACCTGGCTCATAAAAACCCTATGGGAGGACACTTGGCAGCTGAGAAGACTCAGCAACGAGTTCTCCAAAGATTTTTTTGGCCTGGGGTGTTTGCAGAAATCAAACGTTATTGTGAGTCTTGCCCAGAATGTCAGTTGACATCCCCTGCTCCTCATTACCGGGGCCCCTTGGTACCACTACCCATCATTGAGGTACCTTTTCACCGGATTGCGATGGATCTGGTGGGGCCCCTGGTGAAGTCTGCAAAGGGACATCAATACATTCTCGTGGTTTTAGACTATGCCACAAGATATCCTGAGGCGGTTCCCTTGCGGAACACATCAGCTAAAACAATTGCCCGGGAACTGTTTTACATGTTTGCTAGAACAGGCATTCCAAAAGAGGTCCTGACAGATCAGGGAACGCCCTTTATGTCTAGGGTAATGAAAGATTTGTGTAAATTACTGGGTATAAAACAGTTAAGGACATCAGTCTACCACCCTCAAACTGATGGCTTGGTAGAGAGATTCAATAAGACTCTCAAAAGAATGTTAAAAAGGGTGGTTGAGGCAGACGGGAGAGACTGGGATTGCCTACTTCCTTACTTGATGTTTGCAATTCGTGAGGTACCTCAGTCATCTACTGGGTTTTCCCCATTTGAGCTTTTGTATGGGCGACACCCCCGGGGACTTCTAGATGTTGCGAAAGAGTCGTGGGAAGAGGAGCCTTCTCCTCACCGCTCAGTTGTAGAACATGTTCTACAGATGCAGGACCGCATCACAGCAGTCATGCCCATTGTTCAGGAACATATGCGGCAGGCTCAAGAAGCACAGAGTCGCATATATAATCGGGGAGCCAGACTCAGAGTTTTTCAGCCAGGTGATCGGGTCCTGGTTCTGATTCCCACTGCAGAAAGTAAATTCCTAGCAAAGTGGCAAGGTCCCTACGAAATTATGGAAAAAGTAGGGGATGTGAATTATAAAGTACACCAACCCGACAAACGAAAAAAAATGCAGATCTATCATGTCAATTTAATCAAGGCTTGGAAGGACCCTTTAGTCTCAATGGCAGCCGAGCGTCTCAGTCCTTCACTCCAGGGTGGAGTTCCTGACGTGAAGGTCTCAGTGGATTTGTCAAGGCCACAAGCCCAAGAAGTAAAAGAATTCCTCCTTAGAAATGCTGACGTGTTTTCAGAGGTGCCAGGTTGCACTCATGTCATTGAGCATCATATCGTTACAGATCCGCAAGCACGGGTTCGCTTGAAACCGTATCGCATTCCTGAAGCCCGTAGACAGGCAGTAGCAGGTGAAATTCAGAGAATGTTAGAACTTGGGGTTATTGAACCATCACATAGTGAGTGGAGTAGCCCTATTGTGTTGGTACCAAAACCTGATGGATCATTGCGGTTTTGCAATGATTTTCGTAAATTAAACGAGATCTCAAAATTTGACGCTTATCCTATGCCACGGGTGGATGAGCTAATAGAAAGATTAGGGCCAGCGAGGTACATTACCACCCTAGATCTAACCAGAGGGTACTGGCAGATTCCACTTACTCTAGCCACTAGAGAGAAGACAGCATTTGCTACCCCACAGGGTTTATTCCAATATGTGCGAATGCCATTTGGGCTTCATGGGGCCCCAGCCACCTTCCAGAGGCTGATGGATGAGATCCTCAGGCCACACCACCACTTTGCATCGGCGTACCTTGACGATGTCGTGATATTCAGCTCGGACTGGGAAAGTCATCTTCCCAAAGTTCAAGCTGTGATAAACTCCATTCGGCAGGCTGGTCTGACTGCCAATCCAAAGAAATGTGCCCTGGGCCTCGAAGAAGCACGATACCTAGGGTACATTATTGGAAAAGGCCTTATCAAACCCCAGAAAAAAAAGCTACAAGCAATCAAGGAATGGCCTCAACCTTGCACAAAAAAACAGGTCAGGACTTTTCTGGGCATGGTAGGGTATTACCAGAGATTTGTCCCAGATTTTGCCACCATAGCTGCCCCACTTACAGACCTAATCAAAGGCAAAAGCTCGGGGGGAGTTACTTGGAACGAAGATGCTGAGGTTGCATTCTGTAAACTCAAGGAAGTGTTGTGCAGTGGGCCGGTTTTGATTGCTCCTGATTTCAAAAAAAAGTTTCTAGTACAAACGGATGCTTCCAATGTGGGCCTAGGGGCTGTGTTGTCACAGGTGGTGCATGGAGAGGAGCATCCGGTGGTATATTTGAGTAGAAAGTTAACCCCAGCTGAGAGAAACTATAGTATTGTGGAGCGCGAGTGTCTGGCCATCAAGTGGGCCTTAGAAGCTCTACGGTACTATTTACTTGGCCGTCGGTTTCTTTTGGTGACTGATCACTCCCCCCTTACCTGGATGGCACAAGCAAAAGGTCAGAATGCGAGAGTGACTCGATGGTTCCTGTCTCTACAGGACTATAACTTCTCAGTGGAGCACAGAGCAGGAAAGCTGCAGGCTAATGCGGATGCTCTATCCCGGACTTATTGTATGTTTATGAAAAGTGTCCATACCCACGGGGTCGAACAGAGGGGGGAGGTATGTGACAGGGTGTCACAATGTTTAGCAGAGAAAGTGCTGGATGGTGTATACATTGCACCAGGATTCCGGCACTTCATGTGTTAAAAGACTCCAGGAATGTTTGGGGTTTTTACCTGTCTGTGTGCTGATCACACAGGTGGAGTATTTAGGTCAGTGGGCCTGACACAGAGCTCTCTCCCTATATGCAGGCTGCCTGAAAGCTGGAAGGAAAGGAGCTCTGTGAGTGATTTGCAAATTCCCTGAAAACCATGAAACTGTAAGTTGCTCTGTTTTTGCCAGTGACTGTGATCGTTATATTTGTGTTGCAAGTATAGAAAGGGCCACTGAGTGAGGTAGGCAGGAGCCAGACGGCTATGATTTATTTTTGTTTTGTTTGTTATTTTGAGCAACTTACAAATAAAGCCTGGGCGGCTGAACAGCTTTATGACACAAACTTGTCTGCACTCCTATTTCTGCACGACTGACCCCCTGCAAGAGTGTGTAACCAGTCACAATATATATATATATATATATATATATATATATATGAGAAGTCACCTTTTGCACCAGAATGCACCCTGGCATTATTTTGCTGAGACATGAACAGACAGATGTGGATGGAGTGGGAAGCAGGGCCTCCTTTAACTCAGGCTAAAAGTAAAAGTATAGCCGACCCAGTGCCTTACCAGCTTGAAGGTATGATAGACAGAAGATAATGAATAAAGTACACCTTTTGTAAAATGTGCCTTCTTTACACTTCTATAAGAACACACTAATAGTAGAATTATAGCTTTACAATCGTTTTGGTGAATATATATATCTCCAAATTAGGTGTCCAGCAAATGCCTCCACCAATTGGCCAAAGTGCCTACTTACAAACCATTGGTTTGGTACAGCATAGTATTACAAATCCTCACATGGGTCTCCCACCAGCTGCACACCTGTCCTCCGGTTCCAAGATGTAAACGAGAAACCCAATAATATAATACTGTTTTATTAAAAATAATCCTTATTGAAAAGCAATTACACTCACATTGTGTTCTTTAAAATATTCGCATAAAGTCCAATCTCGGGCGCTCTGTTGTTCCAGGGGGTGATCCTGCCGGCTTTTTTTAGGTTCACCTCATGGCGTGACTTTGCAGCCCTTGTGCGATGTCTCTCTCGCAAGCACTGGGTGGTGCTGATATAATTGAACATACTACACCATATTAATTCCCGATTTCTGTTGCCATGGATATCCTTTGGGCAGTGGAAAGACTGAGGGAAATAAGGACCTAAACGGACTAACATTTTCAATGGTTTACATACCATTTGTAAAATATAAGGATATTATAGACGACTGAAAGGATATAGTGCAAGCTCAGTTTGTAGGCACTCCATTGTTATATTTGCATTATAATCCTGAGCAAGCATCCATTTCTGGATAAAATATTTGTAATTCTATTAGTAAGCACATGAATGCCTCTATTTGAAGAGAACCGTATAACAATTTAACTAATAAGATTACAGTTTGGGATAACAATGAAAACTGTGCCCAGTTATAGAAAAGACAGTACAGTGTATGACTTTACCTTTTATATTTATTTTTAGTGAGTAAGGATTAAATTGACATTCGGAGGCCCATTTACTATTGGTCGAATATCGAGGGTTAATTAACCCTCGATATTCGACCGTCGAAGTAAAATCCTTTGACTTCGAATATCGAAGGATTTACCGCATTTCCTTCATTCGAACGATCGTAGGAAAAATCGAACGAATCGAACGATTCGAAGGATTTTAATCCATCGATCAAACGATTTTCCTTCGATCAAAAAAAGCTAGGAAAGCCTATGGGGACCTTCCCCATAGGCTAACATTGGTGCTCGGTAGGTTTTAGGTGGCGAAGTAGGTGGTCGAAGTTTTTTTTAAAGAGACAGTACTTTGACTATCGAATGGCCGAATACTCAAATGATTTTTAGTTTGAATCGTTCGATTCGAAGTTGAAGGTCGAAGTAGCCAATTCAATGGTCGAAGTAGCCAAAAAAATACTTTGAAATTCGAAGTATTTTTTATTCTAATCCTTCACTTCAGCTAAGTATTTTTTATTCTAATCCTTCCTTCAGCTAAGTAAATGTGCCCCTCAGAATCACATTTGTTGGAAGTAAAACTATACAGTACACGTACTGGTTTATACAATATGCAATCAATTTTAAAATATACTGGGTGCTTAAAGAGTTCATAATACTGTACATGTAGCAATTCCATCTAACCTTTATAAGCTCTCTTTAAAAGAATAATTGTTCAGTGGTATACAATTAAAGAAAGGCAAATCTTTTAAAATAAGCTGCTCTCCACCCATTCTTGTTCTTATGAGCTTGGCTGGAGAAGATTAGGAGGTACCTGCCTCATTCTCTCTGGGCGTCTTCTCACCTCAATTGTTCACGATAGAAGCAAACACCCCTTCAAGTACGTTTCTACTAATTAGCAGCAATTCTACCTGGCTCTGTTTTGCTTCAGCAGCCCCGCACAGCCTAGGGATAACAAAAGCTCTCCTCCCTGTAATTCTTAGAGTATGATCATTTATATCAAAGCATGACAATTTATATCAATTCAAGATTAGGCAAGGGAAGTACAAAATATGTCCACTGCCTTCTGGATAACAGCAATTTTAAATATACCAATGTATATACCACCTGAAAGCTGCTGCCACTCAACATTCAGTCGGAAATGGTGCACCAGAAGTAGCATATTGCATTTCTGTAGTGAATGAAGGTGTAACAATCAGTATCCTAAACCCAGAGATAACAAAATTCCATTCTCAGTCTGCTCTTCTGCCTTTCTGCCTGTAGCAGCCACCTTTGGCTTCGGGTGGAGCCCTGTCCTAATCAGATGCTAAGGTCTTATTGCGGGAGAACCAGGGAGAGAGTTCTGGGCAAGCAAGTGAACCAACCATATATGGAAAGGACAGAGGAGCAGTTAGCGTAGTCAAGGAACAACCACATGGGCAACGAGGTCTAAAGGTGGATAACAGGAGTAAGGTCAGGGCCACAGGCTAAGTATCAATACCGGGAAGGAACAAACACAGTACCGAATCAGAAAAGTGGTCACAAAACAGGCAGAGGTCAGTTCAGGCAGCAGGAAGGCAAGGTCAGGGACAGGCAAGGGTCTATACACAAGAATAGTACCGGGTAACCAGGAATAGACTTAGAATGCACCCAGGAACTTTGAAGGAACTTTTACATTGGGCAATTAGAGAAAGGCACCTGCGCCTTTAAATATTTGAACTTCGCGCGCATAAGCGATGACGTCACACGCGCCACTCGGTTAAATCCGGAATCAATTGTCAGCCTTTCACACTACGCATCGGCGCAGGAGAAGTCTGACGTGTTGTGCGTCCCCACTACACCACCAGGGTGAGTCCTGTTGTTTGCAGTTGCTCCGCTGCCTTCCTCCTGTTGTGTCTATTGACATTGAGGCTCTCTAGAGTTACTGCCACTTTCAAGTAGGTAATAGCTCTATAGATCCCACAGTGGCCTGCAAAAGGCCAAAGAATGCATATGTCACTCTTACTTCAAATGCATCAAAGTGTAACTGCACCAGGTTTAATGCATTGGTCTCAATTGTGTCAAGAGCAAAAAAAAGCATTGCATGGTGGGTAAAAAAAAAATAATAGTGTTCAGAAGTTTGTACAATGGTTTTTAAAAAGTGGATTTTTGCATAGAATTATGTATGCATATTTCCACATTGATGTAATTGCTGGGGTAGGATGTATAGGCCTGTGCCCTGCCTTAAAACTCTTTCTGTTCATTCCCTGGTATCCCCTTCTTTCTTGTCTCAGGCAACACTTTGGTAAACCAAAATTCCTAGCTAAACCCAATCTAGATCTTCCCTGTGAAATTCAGCAAGCAATTGCAATCCGATGACTTCATAGCTGAGGGTTAGTTTATAGAAGTGTGCTCTTGTTTATCAACCTTCTCATATAACAACCTAAACAATACAGATTCAGACTAGAGTTCTGCTGTATGCTTTTCTTGTGGATTAATTTGGTTTTGCAACAGTTGTAAATGCTCATTAATACTTGTATAATAAACAAACAAATGAGCTTGTGTAAATCGTAATAAGGCAGAAATGGTTTTCTCCCATATTTACTGTACATTGCTAATCGGACAGAGAGGATATTATATGGATAGTGCTCAGTCATGTTTGAGGAGCTCATAGGCATAAACAGAATCAGTCATCACAACAACATCCACAACCTCACTGTCCTGACTGTGAAGAACTACCTACGTTGCCTCTGGCCCAATGAGTTTTTCTATGGAAAAAAAGAGTCCCTGCTATCTGTCTATAATGTCCTCTAATGTACTTGTAAACCTTGACAGTCTACCATCATAGATAAAATATTCCATCACTATTACTGCACGTCTGGCTCCAGCTCATTTATTTCCATCTTAAGGACTTGAGTCCAAAACTGCACTGCATACTCCAGGTGAGGCCTTACCAGGAACCTATAAAGATGCAAAATTATGTTTTCATCCCTTGAGTTGATGCCCTTTTTAATGCAAGACAGAACTTTATTTGCTTTAGTAGCCACAGAAAGACACTGTCTGGAATTCACATCCTTTATTAAGAATTAAGGAAACCCCCAACACACTGCCATTTAGTGTATAACTCACATTTATATTATTTCTGCCAAAGTACATACATTTGGACTTATCAACATACATTCTGCATGAAACTTCTAGTTTTGTGCAATTAGTATCATCAGCAAAAATAGAACCAAATTTGAGAATGAAGATGGACATTATTTTGAAGCCTAGTTGAAATGCTCACATTGTAACGCCAAAGATTTGGACACAATTAGGGTATCACTACCTCAACATCACTAGTTCATATGAATTATAGGAATAATACTGCGTTGTGGGAAAAAGCATGCCAACTTGTGATCAGAATTGCACTTTCCAAGCTAGTAAATAAGCCCTATCTATAATATAGGAAGTATTTTTGCAGCAAATTAGAGAATGTTATCTAATTTCTCAATTAAAACGTGGGGCTTTAAAAAGAAAAAGCACACATTATAAAAATAGTAACTCTTGATAATCTACTTATTTGTGGGTTTGTACCAAGAATTTAACTATAAAATGGAGCCGATATTGGTCTGATCGATGAATTCAACATATTGTTTTTGGTTAAAAAAAAGGGAGAGGCAGCAGATTTTCACAGATCCTTTAAATACCGTTTATCAGTGAGATTGATTATATTTAGTATATGACTCATCTAATCTCACATAGCTTATCCCCTGCATGCCCTTGATTTAATGAAACAGTGAAAATTAACAGTACATATTTTATGAGAGTGGAATGAGGACATGGCAAATCTTTTGCAGATATAAAACACAGACATATTTAAAAGTAAATTAAATCAACCTGCTATAACACTGTCTATTTCGTTTTTTCTTTTCAAATAAATGGTATCATATAACCTACCGTATAATCTCTGCATAACATTTATGTGAGAGCATAAAATACAACACAGCTGTAAGTTAACCAATATGCCTTTTCCAGAATATCACAGAAACATCTTGCCAACAAGAAGAGATTCTGAGCAAATAAAAGATGACCTCAAATTTACTCTTTGGGGTAAGAGTTTACTATGGACAGAGGAAAGTGGGGAACAAATAAAGGTTGTTACAACAGAAGCCAGTATTCGATGGATTCACTGTAAACTAGTTTTGTTTTATATAAAAGAAAACACAATATAGTGATGTTGCATCAGTGCCAACCCAAGATTGTACTAGGGAGTTCAAATTTAGAATTCAATCATTTTTCACATACTGAATTTTCCACATTAGAAGAAAATTTCTTTCTCCGGCATACAGAGTAAATGAATGCTTCTGGGATTTGTTATTTCATCTGTGTTATGTTGCTGCATTAGAACAGCATTGATGAATGGATACCTGCAGAGTCCAATTACTGGTCTGCTTTAAAGGGAGACGTTACAGCTAAATTCTTTTGACTTGTTTGCCGAGTACAATTCTTCTGTCTAGTTTTAAGTGCATGGCTGTTTTTCTTACTAAAATTCATATTTATATTTCATATCAAAGCAACATTTTACAACTTCCAACCACTTTGAGGGGGTTATTTATTAAATTCCAAATGCCCTAAACTTGAAAAATTTTAGGTTTTTCTTTATTAAACCCAGAGGATGGAAAAAGTCCAAATCTGAAAATCTGGCATCTCAGCCCTACTGAGATTGTATATAAAGTAAGTCAATGGGAGAGATCCTTATCCCATTTGGAAGTTTCTGTGGTCTGTGCTGGAATTAGCCCGGAAATCCGACTATTTCAGACTTTTCGGGCAAAGAATCTGAAAAATCAAGCGATTCAGGAAAAAAGTTTTTTTGCTCGATTTTTTTGTGTTTGTCCCTGATCTGATTAAAACTTGCTTTTTTAATAATAATAATAATAATAATAATAAATAAGGTCCAATTGTGGATTCTAGTGTGGTTGGACTTTTTAAATAAAAATAGACAAAAAAAAATCTGATTTTCGTAAATAAGGCCCTGAATGTCTGTTTGTGATTGTCTTCTGAAAGTTTGTAATGACAAACAGAGATATAAATATATATATTACAGCTGGAAATATTCTCAAGAAACAGAAAGCACAGTTGTGCATTGTGTTTGTAAATAAAACACACTGGGGGAAATATAATAATAATAATATATATATATAATTAAACTCACAAAGAGAACAAATTCGAGAATAAATATTTGCATGCCGCAATGTAATATTCTTCGTTAGGCTTTTATTACATTGCAACTCTTATTTTTGCGCATTGTGAACCTTTAACACCTGCTTGAAAGTGGTGTAAACTTTTGGAGAAAACATAACTTTCATTAAGAAGTTTTATTACATACACTGTGCACTATAATATTCGCAACAGCTATCCTACTGTGTGTGGGGCAAATTGTTTGCAAAGGCAAAATTATTCACTTTGAGAACATTTATTCGCATTGCCAAAGATTTTTGCATTAGCGACCAATATTGCATTCCCCACAACTGTGTCATATATTCACTATTCTTCATTTTTTCATGCAGATCAAACACAAAAACACTTAAACAAGTTCTTGGGAGTGAGTGTTGAGAGAAACAAGTTATTAAAAGGTGTAGATGTAACTCCTGCATTTGTGGATGAAGGTCTGTGTTTCAATGAAACCTCACCTATAATTAGTGGTCCTGGGGCAAAACCAGAAATAGAACAGGATCTGTTGCAGGATTTGTTAATATGGTAATAGTCAGCAATAAGCAATACTAGCGTGCCCCAGGGAAAATAATTTGAAAGATGTTATTGATATTTATAGGGTTGGACAGGCCCATCCTGATCCATTCACACGGTTTTGCAAAGATTTAAACACAATTAAATATGGCATTGCATTCCACTGTGGAACACACAGCCATCTTTAACCTTTTTCAACGGAGGTGATTACTGACAACAATTAAGTAGCAGGGAGAGAGTGTTGTCGGAAGCTGAGAGCAAGGATAGGGGATTTGAATGCCGGGTAGGCAGTTCTAGAATTGGGTATCTGAGCCCCTGGTTCCCCACTCCAACACTGTTGATGTAGAGCAGGCATGTCCAAAGTCAGGCCCAGGGGCCAACTGCGGCCAGTTTTCAAATTTACTGCGGCCCTCAGCCTCCATAATGAAATTAATAATAATGTGGCAGACTATGAATTTTTGCACACTTAAAAATATAATTTACATACACCCCAAATGCATGTACCAAAGCACTAATGGGTGCAACATTGCTCATTCAGTGTACCTCTACTTAGCACGGCACACTGTGGCAGGCGTTTAAATCTTTTATGGAACTTATGTATAACAGGATATATATTTATATCTAAAGCAGATGCAATCAGCACACAATTTAAAAAGCAGTGCAAATTGTTCCCATTGTGTCATAAGCAAAGTTTTGGAGCTAGTGCAAAAAAAAAACTGGAATTCGGGGAAAAAACTTCACTGTGTATAAAAGAAATTGAGTCATTGACCCTCTCTTTATTCAGTAACCAGCTGGTGTAATATTTGCTCTGCTTTTCTGTGGGCTGTCATTATATATTTATACTATTTACCATTATTTGTGACTTTTTTTCCAGTATAGAGCACCTGGATTTGATATGAAAAAACAGCTGCAACATGCATAATATTACTGATGCTTAAAATACACTCTTTAAATTACAGTACATTTTCTTGTGTGGTATAAATATGCCATTGCTTCATAGGAATAACTGCAAGATTTTGGAATGTAAGTTGACTGTGATATTCTGAAGGGCAAGTACTATCCACAGTCATTTTATTTGACTTTTGCTAGCATTGTAAATTGTAAGCTCTAGTAAATGGCACCTTTAGGACCACACTCAGGAGCTGGGCTATAACTTTAAAGGAGAACTAAATCCCCCTTTAGCCAAAAGTCCCCACTGGCCTCCCCCTGCACAGTCTTACCCCTGAATTGTGTCTCCTCTAGAAATACTGGCCGCACATGCAGAGTCAGCACAGCAGAGCTCAGCAGAGCGACACAAAGAATACCGAAGCGCCGGTAGATAACACCTGTGAGCTCTGCTGCGCTGACTGTGCATGTGCGGTTAGTATTTGTAGAGGGGACACAATTCATGGGTAAGACTGTGCAGGGGGAGGCCAGTGGGGACTTTTGGCTAAAGGAGGGTTTAGTTCTCCTTTAAAGTTATAGCCCAGCTCCTGAGTGTGGTCCTAAAGGTGCCATTTACCAGAGCACATACACATCTAAAGGCTCATTGACAAAATTGCTAAGCGCAAAGATGTATACAAAATTGAGTATAACATTTTCTTATGTTTCTTCTTGTAGCTTTTTACAGTTGAATTGTAAATATCAAACTGGGTGTGGTTCTGGATGTGACTTCATCTGGTTCAACAGGTTTAGATTAAGATTTAGGTTAAATAATAAATAGAAAAAGGGGAAGGCAAACCGACACAAGAAACTTAACAGTGGAAAGATCACTACTAAGACAAGTCATTGAAATGTGAATATTCAGCACTTTGCACAAGATCCCTTGAATTCATTTGTCACCAGTGGAAGAATTTCAGAATAGGTAGAGAAGATGGCAAGAGGCTATGCCAGTTCTGCCAAATCTGCCCATAGAAAGTGAACATTAGAAACATGTAGTAAAAATATATATTGTGCAAATATCCCTTTGATAAAATATTGACTTCTATTTATATACATACAATATATTTTATGCAGCAAAATGTGATCTTTAATTGACTCCTTTCATTGAATATTGCTTGATTGTTTATGCTCTTTGCATGACTGATTGTAGCAATAGAAATACACCATGTCAAGTCATGTAACTCTCTCTTCCATCGACATGAGGATCAATTGTCAATACTTGATGGACCTGTGTATGGCTGCCTTTACATATGAGGATCGTTGCCTTCTAGAAAGCACTTGCCCAATCACCAGGTTAACTTTCTTTTATGAAGGCCACTCATCTCAGTCAGGGCCGGAACTAGTGGTAGGCAAAAAAGGCTGATGCCTAGGAGGCAAAGGTGAGGGAGTGCTAAGAATGTACGCTCCCATCAAGCACTTGTCGTTCCCCCTGTGCTCGTCTCTTTCCCAATGTAATTATGGGTGAGCATGCACATGGGGGAAGGGTGGGGATCAATGCGATGTGCCTTAAAGTAAGGAAAAGATGCAAATCGCATCAGAGCTCACCCAGTGTTGTTGTCCATGCAGACGCTGCCTTATGCAGGACGCCGGCAGCTCATTGCCGGTGCAGTCTATCCAGGAATAAGAAATCCCTCTCTGCGCTATACTGCAAATCCACTTAGGGACACAGACTACATATTTCTTTTCAAAACTTCAGCTTTAATATGCGCATTTCAGTACAATGTAAAAAGCAGTGAGTGTCTGGGACTTATGCGTTTCTTGGGATTTCTTATCAATGCCATGTGCCATGTGCCTTGGGTGCTGACTTGGTTTGGCCAAGTACTGCACTCAGGTAATGCTGACTTCCAACTCTCTTCACATTTTTTTCTTCACATCTTTTTGACTGAATGTTTTTCTCTTCATGCATGAATTAAAGTATATACTAATAGGCACCACTTTTTGTTCCCATTCCATACGATACATATTAACAACTTTGGTTTATCTTTTATGCAAACAGAAAATGTGCTGACAAATCCTAGCAAAAAACAATCCGAAAACCTCTAAAAGTCCAATTTGATTTAAAGCGGTCCAATGATCAGCGCAGCTTCCGTTGACTTCTATAGCACCTCCACAAGTTTTACTTGGTGAAGTTTGATATAAAAGGTTTTATTTGCTTAAAGGGGAACTCTTGCTTCCAAACCAAAATTTGATAAAGAGGCCCCAATAAAACAGAAACCCCTAATATACCCATCACCTGTTTCTTCAAAAAGTATGAATAAATGCCGTTTTCTATGCTGAAATCCAGCTGTTTAACATTTTTTCTTTTTCTGCATCATTTGAAATCCTGGCAGGGAAGGAGGGATTAAACACTGATGTTACAAATTGTAACAACTTATCCACAGTTTACAGACAGCATGCAGGAACAACTAAACTAACTTCATTTCTTTTTATGAGAATGTAAGTAGAGACCTCGATTCTGGGACGGCAGTGGATGTGATTTACTTAGACTTTGCTAAAGCATTTGATACAGTGCCACACAAAAGGTTACTGGTTAAATTAAGGAATGTTGGCCTGGAACATAGTATTTGTACCTGGATAGAGAACTGGCTAAAAGATAGACTACAAAGAGTGGTGGTAAATGGAACATTTTCTAATTGGACCAGTGTTGTTAGTGGAGTACCACAGGGCTCTGTACTAGATCCCTTACTTTTCAACTTGTTTATTAATGACCTGGAGGTGGGCATTGAAAGTACTGTTTCTATTTTTGCAGATGATACTAAATTGTAAAGAACTATAGGTTCCATGCAGGATGCTGCCACTTTGCAGAGTGATTTGTCTAAACTGGAAAACTGGGCAGCAAACTGGAAAATGAGGTTCAATGTTGATGAATGCAAGGTTATGCACTTTGGCAAAAATAATATAAATGCAAGTTATGCACTAAATGGCAGTGTGTTGGGAGTTTCCTTAAATGAGAAGAATCTAGGGGTCTTTGTAGATAACACGTTGTTCTGGGCAGTGTCATTCTGTGGCTACTAAAGCAAATAGAGTTAATGCATAAAAAAGGGCATTAACTCAAGGGATGAAAACATAATTATGCCTCTTTATAGGTCCCTGGTAAGGCCTCATCTGGAGTATGCGGTGCAGTTTTGGACTCCAGTCCTTAAGAGGGATATAAATGAGCTGGAGAGAGTGCAGAGACATGCAACTAAATTGGTTAGAGGGACGGAAGACTTAAATTATGTGGTAGACTGTCAAGGTTGGGGTTGTTTTCTCTGGAAAAAAGGCCCTTGCAAGGGGACATGATTATACTTTACAAGTACATTAGAGGACATTATAGACAAATAGCAGGGGACCTTTTTACTCATAAAGTGGATCACCGTACCAGAGGCCACCCCTTTAGACTAGAAGAAAAGAACTTTCATTTGAAGCAACGTAGGGGGTTCTTCACAGTCAGGACAGTGAGGTTGTGGAATGCACTGCCGGGTGATGTTGTGATGGCTGATTCAGTTAATGCCTTTAAGAATGTCTTGGATGATTTTTTGGACAGACATAATATCAAAGGCTATTGTAATACTAGGCTCTATAGTTAGAAGTAGGTATGGGTATATAGAATTTAATTAAAAGTAGGGATGGGTCTGTGTATGGAAGCTGGGTTTTCATTTGGAGGGGTTGAACTTGATGGACTTTGTCTTTTTTCAACCCAATTTAACTATGTAACTATGTAACCCACAATGCATTACACTGCGATGTTCCATTCCTTATTGAAATTGTGCAGAGAATTGTGGGGTTTGGAGGATGCAGGCTGTTAAAACAAAGTAACAGTAGTTAGCAAACTCAGCAAAGTAGTCAGAAAGATCAGCAGAAGAGCAGGGGGCTAGGCTTATGGAACTGTCAGAAACCATTAAAAATCATATTTTTTTAATTGATGTATGTTGCAAAGTTGCTTGGAATTATGTTTACTTTTCAAAAAGCTTAAGTTATGTTTTTGTGGAGTTCCACTTTTATAGATTTTGAATTTTTTGAGCTTTAGGAAAACCACAATTTTTCAGTGCTGAAATGCAAACTCTTGTAATTTTTTGATTCTCCTCAGATATGAATATGGAAATTATACTTTAGCTTCAGTTTGGTGGTTGACCAACTCTTTTCTTGTGGATTCCTTCTTTGGCCATATCCATAACTTATTGTATATATATTCAGTTCATCCCTAAAGTCAGCCAAGGGGCACTTCTGGAAAGATTCTATAGTCTCATTTCTGATTCCATCACAAAAGGGTTTTTGTAGCCATAAGAGTAACTCCCTAATTCCCTATGATTTAGGTAAATGAATATATATCTTCCATAGCTTTTTGCAAATCGGAACATGTGCTATAAAAATAAATATGATTTGAACGTGACTTTTGCTAGAATGGTTCTGATATAGAGGAACCATAATGATTCAAATATTCAAACTCCTCAAAGAAGTCTTAGCTGGATCGCGAGATATGTTTAGTATATACTAGTGGAATTTGCCTTCTGCTCTGGTGAGCTTTGCAAGTTCATGGTCCTTCCATTAAACTAAATCCTTTGAAGTTCCAGGGAGATGTTACACAGTTCAAGTTTTGGTCGAGATCAATCATTTGGAAGGCTTTCCAACTGTGTATCCCTCAGAAAGGCAGGTGATTGTTATGCTTTTCATTTTCTGTCCATTTATACACTAGGCCTGTCTGATTTCTTTTTGTGTCTTCCTCACTACTCCTGCAAGAAAATTTCCTTCTGTTACATATAACACTTTCCTTCTGTTGTTCAGGCTTTGTTCCATCAAGGTCTTTTATGTATAAATGTTATATATAAATGTATAGCACAGCCAAGTTTTTACAAGTTCCTTATGTTTAATCGGACTTAAGAGAAGATCTCAACTGATGTCATCAAATTGATTCTATGGCAATTTTAGATAGAAGCCCTAGGGGCAAATTCACTAACCTGCAGAGTTTCGATAGCGCAGCCTTCGCCACACTTCGTTTCACCAGGGTGCCGCTAATTCACTAAAATGCGAAGTTGGGCTACCATTATTTCATCAAGCAAATCGAAGTTACGCTAGTGATGCCTAATTTGCATACAGCGCCAAGTTAAAGTTGAATGGATGTATATGTAGCAGCAAATACATTACACTACACAAGGCTGGGAAAGCTTCATAAAATATAGTTGTTATTTTGCCCTACACATGTGCCCACTGTATAGTTTAGGTGCCATATGTTAGGACATGTAGGGGGGAAGGAGGGTGCCCCCCAAAAAATTTACTATCTTTTTCAGCCTATCACCCTATAAAAAGGAAAAGACACCAGCGTTTTTTGGGACTTAGAAAAAATTTCAACTTTTTTTGAAGCAATCCCTATCTACTCTATTGCACTTTGCCTGGTCTGAGGTGGCAAAGGCAAGTCTGGCGCAAGAGGTAACGTTCAGTAAAATGTGCAAGTTAGTGAATTAGCATAGTTACGTTAAAGCACTGCGTATCTTGACAGCGCTATATAAATAAATGATGATGATGAGTTACGTCCCTTCAAATTGTGAATTTAGAACTCATCGCAATAAAACTCACTCACTTTTTATTCATTCCTATGGAATTTTAAAAGCATATTTATCAAATGGTAAACTCCATTGATAAATACGATTCTAAAAATCCCATAGGAATGAATAGAGAGTGGGTTTCCTGTGGTGAGTTCTAATCTCACATTTTGATAAATTTGCCCCCAAATTACTTTTTTTCACAAATCGAAAAAAAATTCTTTAAAACGTGTAAAATTGAAGCTTATTAAATGATAACACCACAAAAGACTCTAATACAAAAATTGGTAAGGTGAAAGTTGTCAAGGTCCTATAGAAGACAATGGGGACAATGGACCATTTTTAAGCCATTCGGACTTTTGAGAGGTTTTTGGATATTGTTTCTGTTAGTAATTGTATGAAAACTCAAACTTTAGAGGTTTTTTTGTGTTGTCCAGCATTTTTTTCATACTTTTTATTAGAATTTTTTGCATGGTATTCATGATTTTAGAGAAATAGAGTTAATAATCGTGGTTTCAAAAACCTCTAAAACAACTTAAATTCAACCTTTGATAAATGGCCTCTAAAAGTCTGCTGACAATATCATTGTTACTTTGGTTGACCTCTGATTTACATACCTAACACAATCTGGAATAATCAGATGTGCAGAAGACACTTGAAAATGACGGTTCTTATAGCAGGGCCGCAACAATGGAAACACAGTATATGCCAGTGCCTAGAGTGCATCCAAATTGGGAAACGTTGGGACGGTACATTTCCATTAAATAAGTTCATAACAGTAAGCATAGTAGCATGCTATTAGAAAGCCTCATATAAAACCAGCTCATTGTCTTGGGTTATGATTGTCAGGGAGCTGGGAGCTCCCTCCAGGGAGGTAGTCAGGATCGAGGAGGAAGCCCTCTTGAGGGAACAAGGTCGCGGTGTCCAAAGGGTTAAACAAAGGAGTAGTCAGAATCCAGGCAAGAGTTTCACGGGCAGGCAGATAACAGCAAAGTCCAAAGTCCAGGCAAAGGGTCAGGATAATAATCAGGAACAAGATTACAGCAATAGCAAAATGTCGGGGAACCCAGGATACACACAGGAAAGGTTTCCTATACTTGGATGCCATTCTGGCGTCTTGATATCGTTTTTATGTTTGAATTTGGCACAATAGTGACGTCACCGACGTCCTGACGCCGGTGTCGATGCACTGGCGTGTTTGCGCCGGCGCCGCTACCCACGTGGTGGCCATGGGCGCCGCCATTTTGGGAGCGACGCCGGAAGGAATAGACGCGCCGCCCGGAGCTCCTGGAACTGCTCCGGGCGGCATTCGTGACAATGATGTGGTTGGACCTGAGGGTGGGGAGCTGAGTTCTACACTTTCCTTTGGTGCCAAAATCCTGTGAACTAGCTCTAATTTCTGGAGAGTTGTGATTTGTTGTCAGTATATAGAAAATGCAGGTTTATTTTATTCTCCTTTTACTTTACACAAGCAAACACTTACATGGAAATCCATAGTGCCATCTGCTATTCAATAGTGTGTTTCATTGCCACAAACTAAATATATTGTAGGTTGTCTACAAGTGGAAATGTAGGTCCACACAGTTAATGGATGACTAGTCACCCTATAAACATGGCAGCTTGTTTTTACCTTGTTTGGTAGGCAGTCCACACACTGATCATAAATCATACAATTCAGATATAAATATAAGATCTCTAAAACAAATAAAGAAGAAATGCTTTTAACACTAGTTTTTTGTTTTACATCCTATTCAGTAGAACTCAGTGTGATGTGACAGAACACAGAAAACAGGATGATCGGATTTCTATTATTTCAGGAAAATCTTAACACATTCAGTTCTCTTCAATTTATGTACTTTTCTCCAGTTCTTCCTTTACCTATGTTTTGTCTCCAGTTTTCACCACCTTAATTTCTTCACATTCAGACAAGTGATTTTCCAGGTGCGTAAAAGTTACACCTAAAATTTACAGAGAGAAAGCAATTTCTGTAGGATCCATACATTTCTCAAAAAATTTGAAATTGTTCGCAAAAAAAACTCAACTAGAAATAATAAATAATCACCTTAAGTGGCAGATTTACTAAGGTTCAAATGGTAAATTCAAATATTCTGTGGTCGAAGCTCACATTTTTGAATTTAAAAACTACAAACTTGAATTTCATTTAGAATGTGAGATTTATCACACCTTGTCCCTGGAAACAGTTCTAATTCGATACTTCGACACCTAAAACCTGCCAAATTCATGTAGAAGTCAATAGTAGAGGTATGTTGAACTCCCTGACATTCCAGTTTTTTTCGAATCAAATTAGATTTGGATTTTTGGGTCGCTTCTATTCGACTGAATGTTAGACGTTCCAGTTTTTTCTTAAATAACCTCCCATTCGAGTTTGTGAGTACATTCAAATTTCTAAGGTCAGGCCAGAGGGTCTGCCATTATAGTAACAATAAGTCATTGTGTATATGCTGACATGGATAAATATCTGTATAGTCATGAGTTCACACGATTACACAACCATTTTTCATTTTTCTATACCAGTTATAGCCCTAATGTAAAATACATAATTTATAATTATTATTTATAATTATACATTGTTTCAAGATGGAAAGATGGAAAAATAATTTGTAGGAATTAATATCTGCTGACAATGAATGATTTTTACTACAATTTCGACTCACTAATGTTGACATTTACCTACATTTGGCTTTATTGCCAAAAAATGCTAACAACCTTAAAAAAAAAACTTTTCGAAGGGAAAAAAGCTATAAATATGGGTATATACAATCTTTAATCCAGAAACTGGTTATCCAGAAAGCTCCAAATTACAGGAAGGCCTTATTCCATAGATTCAATTTTAATCAAATTATTACATTTTTTTTAGAATTATTTCCTTTTTCTCTGTAATAATAAAACAATACAGGTATGGGACCTGTTATCCAGGATGCTTGGGACCTGAGCTTTCCAGATAACAGATCTTTCTGTAATTTGGATCTTCATATCTTTATCTTATTATCTTAGTCTACTAGAAAATCATGTAAACATTAAGGGGCCCATTCATTAAGTTCGAGTGAAGGAATAGAAGAAAAAAAACTTTGAATTTCGAAGTGCTTATTTGGCTACTTCGACCATCGAATGGGCTACTTCGACCTTCGACTACGACTTTGAATCAAGTATTCGAACTAAAAATCATTTGACTATTCGATAGTCGAAGTACTGTCTCTTTAAGAAAAAACTTTGACCCCCTAGTTCGTCACCTAAAGCTACCAAGCTCAATGTTAGCTTATGGGGAAGGTCCCCATAGGCTTGCCTAACTTTTTTTGGTCGAAGGATAATCCTTCGATCGTTGGATTAAAATCCTTCGAATCGTTCGATTTGAAGGATTTAATCGTTCAATCGAACAATTATTCCTTAGATCGATTGGATTGAAGTATTTGCGCAAAATCCTTCGACTTCGATATTCGAAGTCAAAGGATTTTCATTCCCCAGTCGAATATCGAGGGTTAATTATTCGATATTCGACCCTTGATGAATTTGCCCCTAAATAAACCCAATAGGCTGGTTCTGCTTCCAGTGAGAATTGTTATATCTTAGTTTGGCCCAAGTACAAGATACTGTTTTATTATTACAGAGAAAAAGCTAATTTTTAAAAATATTAATTATTTGGATAAAATTGAGTCTATGTGAGATGGCCTTTCCGTAATTCAGAGCGTTCTGGATAATGAGTTTTCAGATAACAGATCCCATACATGTACCTCGTTCTGTTTCACAGCTAAGATATAATTAATCCTTACTAGAGGCAAAACAATCCTATATCCATTTATTTATAAATGTGTTTTTAGTAGACATGGTGATTTATGGAAAGACCCCTTATTTGGAAAACCCTAGACCCTGAGCATTCTGGATAATCTGGTTGATTAATTAACTAAAGGCGAAAAATACTTTTTGTTCATATAACGTTTTAAATGATAAATGCTGTTATCATTACCTGACATATGATCCAATCCGAAGTTAAAGGGACATTTTTTTTATGTACCTTGTTTTGTACTTCATTTCACACAAAGGTATAAATGTACATGTAAACCCCCCTCTTATAACGTTAAAAAACCTGTAATTTTCTTGCTGTAAAGAGGTCATAGCTAGAGATGGAACCCACAATTAAAATAAGTTGGGATTCAAAACTCAGCTACTACCTGGACTCAGCATTTGGGGTCATAGTTAAAAACCACAATAACACAGCTCCAGTTGGAGAGCTTAATAACACTTTTCTATCCAGTGGCTGCAGTTGAAAACAAAGGCATTATTAATCATATACACTGGTGGAAGAGTATGTCAAGCTTAAATTTAAGTAGCCCATACTTACTGACTTCCAGAAGCAGAACCAAAATTAATTTATGTTGGTAACTACTGTTTATTAGTACAGGTATAGGATCTGTTATCCAAAGACCCGTTATCCAGAAAGCGTTGAAATATGGGAAGGCCATCTACCAAAGCCTTCATTTTAAGCAAATAATTCACATTTGTACAAAATGATTTTCTTTTTTCCATAATAAAAAAACACTACCTTGTACTTGATCCCAACTAAGATATAATAAATCCTTATTATAAGTAAATCAATCCCAATGCGGTTATTATTTAATATTTAAATGATTTTTAGTAGATTTGTAGGTATGCAGATCCAAAATCCAGAAAGACCCCTTATACAGAAAATGCAGAGAATGCAATTAATTAATAGCATATAAAATGTCAAATGTAATCTTAGCGTAGATCACGAGGTCAGACTAGAAGGTTTGCCATTATAGCAACATAAATAACAATGAGTCACTGTTTTTTTAACATGGATACATTTCTTAATCTTTATAGGCACAAGTGCACAAATGCACACAGATAACACGTGACTTAACAGTTAACATAAAATAAACTAGTTATGACCTTAAAACACTAATTTGTAGGAATTAATGTCTGCTAACAAGAAATTATTTTTATTAGAAATTCCACTCACTAATGTTAACATTTTTCCATTAATAAATTAATGAAAAATGTTAAAAATTACTTCCTTTCTCTCTTTAATAATAAAACAGTAATTTGTACTTGATCCCAACTAAGACATAATTAATACTTACTAGAGGTAAAAAAATCCTGATGGGTTTAATAAATATTTACATTTTTGTAGTAGACAAGGCATGGTAATCCTAATTACAGAAATTTAGATATTCAGAATACTTTTGAATATATATATAATCTGTTATCCAGAAACCCCTTATCCAGAAAGCTCTGAGTTGTGGGAAGGCTATCTACCATATCTTCCATTTTAAGCAAAAAAAAAAAATGATTTCCTTTTTCTATAATAATAAACTAGTACCTTGTACTTTATTTCAGCTAAAACAATAATTAATCCTTACAGAGAGTAAAACAATTCATTAGGTTTATTTAATATTTAATAGATGTGTTAGTAGATTAGTAAATTATGGAAAGAAAACCCAGGTCCTGAGCATTCTGGAAAACAGGTCCTATACTTATATTTATACACATGGAAAAGATCTTTTATCATATTAATTAGCTTTGCTTGGATAGTACATATATAAGTGTTTTAATACTGACCATTAAAACTGTTACTTGTTGTAGAGAACTAAGAGATAATTTACTTAGCAGAACAAAGTGCAAAATTGGCCTCAGTCACCCTTTTTTGCACTTCGTACACAAGCAGAATTGCCATAGTCTGCTGTGCTCTATTTCAGGAGTGCAAGGGCATATTAGATAAGCATTAACATGTTTTGCACCCCTTAGCACTCTGTACTTAAGAGAAATGTATATGCCCCATCTTGTTTCTAAAGTAAAGTCAAAAATGCCAAAATACCCCCAACTTACATGCATGTGGTGTAAACAAAATCACACTAGTATAAAAATGTCAAACCCCCCCCCCCCCCAAAGAAAATTAGTTGCACAGCATGGAGAGACTTTGGACGTTGTTTGAAAACTTGGCATTACAGTACACAATAGTTAAACAATTTATAAGGCTCAAAGAACACACGGCAAGGTTAAGAATGTAATATGCCATGGTCTACATTTATAATGATCCCTAAACACAGAAATGCAGGGTCACTGAAGCCATTTACCGCATGCATCAGCTTTTAACTGACAATGGAAGGAGTACAAAGAACTTCTGCAGATAATAACAGCCTTCCACCTGATTGGGGAACCAATAATGAGCATTCAACAGAAGAAGTGGTTCCACCAGATTCTAGGTGCCCAATATGCCTGGACAAGTTTAATGATGTCTCCTACGCTGATGGCTGTAAGTACATTCTGCTTTTTATGCATAGAAACCTGGATACAGGGAAATGATTCCTGCTCCCTGTGCAGACAGCCTGTTGGAAGAGTTGAAGTTGGAGAGCTGGACAGTAGGAATAAAGAAGAGAGTCCAAGTCCGTCACATATAGTACAAGAATTTTTGACAAACAATTGTGAAGTTCCCATGCCTGCTGATGTACAGAATTCAGAAAAACAGAAATAATGATCAGAAAATCATCTTGCTTGAGGTTAGGGGTGGGCCTGCAATACATTTGGCAGTTCTTGAAGAAGGACATGCTAGGAATGTTACTTCTTGGACCAATGAAAGTAGCAGAGCTTTAAATGTAGTTCCACTTGCATATTCGGAGGTTGGTCTATAATAATGATAATTGCTGTCAGTCTAGGGGGCAGATTTACTAAGCTTGAGTGAATAATTCGAATGGAAAAAAAATTGAATTTCGAAGTTTTTTTTGGGTACTTCGACCATCGAATTGGTCAAATTCGATCGAATTTGATCGAATCGAATGATTCGAACAATTCGAAGTAAAAATCGTTCGACTATTCGATAATCAAAGTACTGTCTCTTTAAAAAATACTTCGACTTCATACTTCGCCACTTTAAACCTACCGAGATGCAATGTTAGCCTATGGGGACCTTCCCCAGCACTTTTCTAAGTTTTTTTGATCTAATAAAAATCCTTCGATCGATTGCTTAAAATCGTTTGAATCATTCAATTCGAACGATTTTATCGTTCAATTCGATCGAAGCTTTGCGCTAAAATCCTTTGAATTCGATATTCGAATTCGAAGGATTTTACTTCGAGGTTCGAATTCGACCCTTGATAAATCTGCCCCTAGGTGGTTTTTTTTCTACCAGTCTTCTTAACTGTATATTAGTTGAAAAATGAAAAGGTTTGTTATTGAGACAACAGATTCCAGTGCTCTAAATGATTGGACAAGTCTAATGATGTCTCCTACACTGATACCTAAAAGCACACATTTTGCTTCTTGGGCTTAAAACGTGGATACAGGTAAATTGTCCATGTTCTTTGTGAAGACAGCCTTTTAGAAGTGTTAAAGTTGGTGAACCGGATGTTAACAGTGCAGATGTTCCATTGCCTTTTGAAGAAGAGAACCCAAGTCCATCACATATTACAGTATAAGAACTTTTGATAAATTATTATAAAATGTTCTTGCCTGCTGAGGAAAAGAATCCAGCAGTAGGTGGAAACACTGAACAATGATCAAGAAGTCCTCTTGCCTGAAGTTGGGGATGGGCCTGCTGCAAACTTGGCAGACCATAAAAAAGGGCTTGCTAGGAATTCTACATCTGAGACCAAAAGCTTTAGATTCAAATGTTTTCTAAACTGTATATTAATTGTAAAAAAAGAGTTTTCATTGTATTACCTATACTCAATATGTGTTTTGGGTTTAATGGAAGAGTTTAGTGTAAAAATTACATCAGGTAGAAATAAAGGTAATGCCTAATAAAGATTTTTTTCAGTAAAGTTAGAAAGCCAATATGTAACATACAAAGGCTGTCGTGAATGGATTTGTAAAATATTAGGGCATATATTATGTTCTCCTTAGGGCAGGGGCATACAAAGCTACTGGGGTAGATTAGATGCCCAGCGACAAATCGCTTCTTCTTCGGGTGACTAATTTCCCCAAACTGCCACCCTGCTGGCTAGAATCTAAATCGCTGGAGGAATGGCACTCGGAGCACTTCATTTTCCGAAGTCACCCGAAGTTGCAAACATGGCAGTTCTGCATAACCAACCATTAATTTTAGCTCTTTAACTTACTCAGGTGCAGGTGTAATCCCTCCCACCTTCCCTGTGGTTTTTTCCCTTACCCTTCAGGTAAACAATGATACCACTTCCCATTTGCAGGACCTCAGTTTGGAAGATAAGTTAAAGGTTGGGTAGTTGGGTAGCGGTTCTATATGTTCCTGATACAGATTGCCAAATGAATGTAAAGGGCAAGGAAAGCTGATTCTGGTTTCCACCCCTTTGCCCTGTGAGAGGAACATATGTAATGTTCTGCACCCAGACTCCATAAAATGGCAGCCATGGAATTGCATGAAAATTCCGCATTTCGAAGATTCGCCAAATAGAAACTTGCGGAGAAAACGCCTATAAGAAAAAAACGTCTACTGACTTTAATGCATTAGGACAAAAACTCACCATAACAAAAAACGTCTACTGACTTTAATGCATTTGGAGAGAGGAAAAATTGTCGCTCGCGTAAAAATGATTGCAGGTAAAAATCGCCATTAACTTGCATTTTGCAAATTTTCGCCATTTTGCAAATTTTTCCGCAGTTTCACAAATTTTGCAGCAAATTAAAATGGGACAGATTCGCTCATCGCTAACCATAACCCAACCTGAGCCCAGCCCAACCTGATTTATATACCCCTGCCTGATATGCACCATCTCTGATGCCACCAGAGGGACAGGGCATGAATATATAGCAGCACTAACCCGTGTCCACTGTCACAAGTTGGGTTGGCACAGGGTGTGGCTGGGTCGGTTGTGACTTTTATTTTATAAGTATGTATTATTTTTTAAATATATTTCTCCATTTACACAAACAATAAACATAAACAAGCTATAACAATTGAGAAGAGAGGCTCAACAACAGCATAGTGTTACAACAAATCAAGGACAAATAAAATGCAGTGGAGGTAGATATTGGAGATTCAGCAAGTTGCGTTGGGAAGGGTTAACAATCTAGTGCACAATTAATACCACCAGACCGGAATCATTATTAAATACTGAGTGTCTGTTATTTTCCATTTCCCTCCATCAGCTTCCCCCATGTGGCACTTCATATTATTCTTTATATGTTATTCCTGTCTATTTATTGATTAAATGACTGCATTAACAGAAATATCTAGTCACTGAACTTAAAGTTTCTTTTCTGAAGTCATTGCATTCTCTTTTTTTCCCCCAGATTGGCATCCCATTCAGATTACTGACAGCATCAGTGTATATGGAATTGACAAGATTTCTGTGGCCTTTATCTGTCTCTTATATTCATTATTTGGGCTACTTCTTCTGTTTTTTTCCTTCATGCTTCAAATTTCTCACTTCAATAAATGGGGTGTTTCGCCTTTCAGTTGACTTTTAGCATAGAATGGACAATTCTAAGCAACTTTTCAATTTTTTTATAGTTTTTACATGAATTGCCTTTTTCTTCAGCTTTCACTGGGGTCACCGCAGAGCTACAAATGTATAGTTGTTGCTACTTATTATTACTCATATTTCTATTCAGGCCTCTCCTGTCCATATTCAAGTCTGTTAAGGTGGCCATACACGGGCCGATAAAAGCTGCCGAAAGATAGAGTCGGCAGCTGATTGGTCCGTGTATGGGAGCCCCAGACGGGCTTCCCCGATCGAGATCTAGCCAAAAGTCGGGCAGATCTCGATCGGATGGGACTAAAAATCCCGTCGGATCGCGGCCGCATCTGTTCGCTGATGCGGTCCCGCGATCCGACCGCCCGTTCGCGAGGATCCGATCGTTGGGCCCTAGGGCCCACGATCGGATCAGCCCAATATTGCCCACCTCAAGGTGGGCATGTCGGAGGGAGATCCGCTCGTTTGGCGACATCACCAAACGAGCGGATCTCTCCATTTATGGCCACCTTTACTCAAATCAATGCATGGTTGCTAGGGTGATTAGGATCCTAGCAACCAGGTTGTTGAAATAGCAACCTGGAGAGCTGCTGAATAAAAAACTCAAAACGACAAATAATAAAAAATGAAAACCAATCGAAGATTGTCTCAGAATATCACTCTGTACATCATACTAAAAGTAAACTGAAAAGAGGAACAACCCCTTTAACTTCCCACTTAATTTAAATTTTTCTAGCAGGGGCCCTTTAACACGGTGACACAGAACAAATGAACAAATGGCCTTTTATATGATGAAGAATCCATGTTAGACCTGTAGCCTTAAACATGTCTAGCACTTACATGGTTATATAATCACCTATCCCTATGAAAATACTTATCCGAGTCACTGGTGGATGCATTGGCTTACTTATAATCGCAGTCCTGGCTTTATACATTCGATTCTGGTAAGGACAATTAGGGTGCTATATAGATAAACCGAGTTAAATTCACATTATTTTTCTTAAAGTAAAATTATATTGGCAGGCTTTCTGATTTTTTATGAAGATATACAATGCCTGTAGTGATTTCTAAGCACAGAAATGAATTGATACCATCCCTTGTAGATTTCTATATACATTTTAGAGTAGAATGTGCTCGTAAACATTTGTGTTCTATCTCAGCAACAAGCATGTAAATGAAAGAGAAGCAGAGGAAGAGCTGTGCAGCCTCCAAGTTGTTCTACAAGGTAGAATTTATGATATTGTCTTTGTCTGACATTTCCACCCAATAAATGTCTAAAATAGGTTCATATGGATAAAAAAGGCACTGTCCTTATAAAGTAACATTATCCAGGGCTAATAAGAAATCATTTGTTCTCTCCTGTCAATAATCTTGAAAAATCATATGTAAGATAAAGGAATGCTTTTTAAGCTGTGATGCCATGTCCACTTGTAGATTAATTTATGGAAATTGTACAACAAATGAGGACATTGCAGGTTATAGGGAAAGCTATAACACTATAATATACAAGTTAGACAATTACAAAAAATACATACCCTTGATGGAAATCTTTTACATACCATTGATGGAAACCTTTAGCTCTAGTAACTCCTAGCAACCAATGAGAAATTATTTTTGCTGGTCTGGTATGTGCTGGTCTGGTGAGCCAACTTTGGACGACTTCGGAAATTGAAGCCCCGCGAGTGCAGTAGCGCAGGCGATTCTTCATTCAAGCAGACGGAAAGGCAGTTCAGGGAGATTTTCGCCATGCAGAAGAGGCAATTAGTCGCCAGGAGACTAAATCTCCCCGAATCTGCCCGTCTGCCCCAACCCTAAAGACTGATCCACCTCAAGAGATCTGTGCTGATGCAGAGATAACAGAAATTAAGTACAAACTAAGTGAAGTGGAGAAATAAAGCTGAAGGTTGAGAGTAACATTTGTTAGTCTGCTGTTCAGACATCTTATTGATTACAATAGGTTGCCACAGAGCAAACTTTGACTGCCTTGTTTAAAAGAGTTAATTGAAGTGTTACACTCTAATGTTTTAGGCATTAAAATACAGAAGGCAGAAGAAGATTCCAAGGAAAAGGAATATATTCCTAAGAAAGAAACATAAAATGAAGGGAAGGAAGTACCTGTGTCTATTATAGTCTGATCCCCCTCATGAGATTTGTGCTAAACCAGAGAAAGAGACAGAAGAAAGTATAGAACCAGAATTAGTAGAGAAAAATGATGAACGTGAAAGAGTTCATCAAAAGAAAGAAGGGGCTCAGAAAGCAAATGAGACCCAACAAAAACAAGGGAGGAAGAAGAAGAAAAGAAATAGGAAACACAGAAAGTAAAGAGAGAAAGAATCATAGTGGCCTGGGGGAATAAAAGACAACAGTTGAAAGAGCCGCCATTTAAAATACAGAATGGAATGACAGCAGCCCTTTGCTGAACAAGCTTCCAGGCCATTTCTAACTCTATGGGTTATGGCACACATGATGTTTGACTGCTATGTTACTCTTATCAAATTAAAGACAGCGAACCACAACTGCACTTCAATAGAATTACCACCAAGTGGTGAAAAAGTCTTCGCCAAGCAACGTCAGCTTGAAGTAACATCAATGTATCTTTGCTGTTACATGCCAAGAGGATAGAGCTCAGATGATAGAAAAGACTAAAGCAGCTCACAGCCAAAGTTCCCTCTGTAATTCTTGGCTATGTTTATTAAAAAATGCTTTTAAAAAACGGTGTGCTCAGAATAAATGCAAAATGTTTATGTTTTCACACAAACAACATTGTGTACATGGGCACAACCACACAGCTTAGAGAGAACATTGCCCCCAACCAATGGCAATATGTTCTTTGTTGAAACAGTGATCTACCATGCTTTAATAACATCAGTTTATATTAACACACAACCTACAGACCCAATGTCGGACTGGGATGCCAGGGGCCCTCCATAAAACCTTAGATCATGGGCCCACACTCCAAACTATATTTCATCTTCCTCTCCTTCCTCAACCTCTTTATTCTTCAAGCCTTTTTCCTTTATATACTATAATCTATTATTTTATCTATTTAGACTCTTTGGGGCAAATTCACTAAAGCGTGAAGCGACTAACGTTAGCACAAATTCGCCAGCGTGACGTAATTTCGTTACATCACCGATTGACTAACGGGTGCTGGCATAAATTCAATAGCGAAGTGGACCCACTCTAGCGCTACTTCGCACCCTTACGCCAGGCAAAGTTGCGATATAGCGAAGGGTCAATGTAACTACGCTAATTCACTAACTTGCGCATTTTACTGAATGTTACCTCATGCACAAGACTTGCCTTCGCCACCTCAGACAAGGCGAAGTGCAATAGAGTAGATAGGATTGCTTCAAAAAAAAGTCCCAAAAAACACTGTCGTCTTCCTTTTTTTAAGGGTGATAGGCTGAAACAGATCGTCAATTTTTTTGGGGGCACTCTTCTTCCCCCCTACATTTCCTAACATATGGCACCTAAACTATACAGTGGGCACATGTATAGGGCAAAATATAAACTCTATTTTTTTCAATGAAGCTTTCCCAGCCTTGTGTAATGTACCCTATATACTCGAGTATAAGCCGATCCGAGTATAAGCCGAGGTACCTAATTTTACCTACGAAAACTGGGAAAACTTATTGACTCTAGTATAAGCCCAGACAAAACTACAGCCCTGTCTCCCAGCAGTGCACATTCTGCCAAAGAGACCCCCCAGCGATCAACTGGATTTCTTTGCAAAGTTGATGGTGACAGAGAATTGCCAAACGGATTACTGTGTGCATTGTCCCACTGTCCCACTACCATGTGCAGAGGGTGCTGTGTGATATTGCCATCACTGTTAATCCTTCATATAACCAACAGAGGGCGCTGTGTGATATTGCCACCACTGTTAATCTTTCATATAACCAACAGAGGGTGCTGTGTGATATTGCCATCACTGTTAATCCTTCATACAACCAACAGAGGGCGCTGTGTGATATTGCAGTCACTGTTATTCTTTCATATAACCAACAGAGGGCACTGTGTGATATTGCAGTCACTGTTATTCTTTCATATAACCAACAGAGGGCACTGTATGATATTGCAGTCTCTGTTATTCTTTGATATAACCAACAGAGGGTGCTGTGTGATATTGCAGTCACTGTTATTCTTTCATATAACCAAGAGAGGGCGCACTGTTATTCTTTGATATAACCAACAGAGGGTGCTGTGTGATATTGCAGTCACTGTTATTCTTTCATATAACCAACAGATGGCACTGTGTGATATTGCAGTCACTGTTATTCTTTCATATAACCAACAGAGGGCGTACTGTTATTATTTGATTTAACCAACAGAGGGTGCTGTGTGATATTGCAGTCACTGTTATTCTTTCATATAACCAACAGAGGGCGCACTGTTATTCTTTCATATAACCAACAGAGGGCGCTGTGTGATATTGCAGTCTCTTCCCAAGTGAACTGTTGGTATAGGAATGATTAAAAGTGACTGCAATCTCAGCTACTGCCCGCTGACCTGAGTATAAGCCGAGGTAGACGTTTTCAGCACATTTTGGAAGCTGAAAAACTCGGCTTATACTTGAGTATAACCAAGAGAGGGCGCACTGTTATTCTTTGATATAACCAACAGAGGGTGCTGTGTGATATTGCAGTCACTGTTATTCTTTCATATAACCAACAGATGGCACTGTGTGATATTGCAGTCACTGTTATTCTTTCATATAACCAACAGAGGGCGTACTGTTATTATTTGATTTAACCAACAGAGGGTGCTGTGTGATATTGCAGTCACTGTTATTCTTTCATATAACCAACAGAGGGCGCACTGTTATTCTTTCATATAACCAACAGAGGGCGCTGTGTGATATTGCAGTCTCTTCCCAAGTGAACTGTTGGTATAGGAATGATTAAAAGTGACTGCAATCTCAGCTACTGCCCGCTGACCTGAGTATAAGCCGAGGTAGACGTTTTCAGCACATTTTGGAAGCTGAAAAACTCGGCTTATACTTGAGTATATACGGAAATGTATTTGCTGCTACATATACGTCCATTCAACTTTAACTTGGTGCCGTATGCAAATTAGGCATCGCTAGCATAACTTCGATTTGCTTGATGAATTAATGCTAGCGCAAATTCGCTACCGTTCGCCTCCCTGAGCGAAACTTCGGATTTTAGTGAATTAGCGGCACCCTGGTGAAACTTCGCCTGGTGAAGTGCGGTGAATTGCGGCGAAGGCGTCGCTAGCGCATTTTCGCTGCTTAGTGAATTTGCCCCTTTGTTCCCATATAGAAATTGGTAATGACCATGAAATATTCAAAATATTTAGAAGTGGGCCTACTGACACCTGGAAAAAACAGGACACACCGGCACAGCATGGGTAAGTTCAGCAGGTTAAACCTTGCTCGTTTATTGCGGATGCAACGTTTCGGGGCGTCACGCCCCGAAACGTTGCATCCGCAATAAACGAGCAAGGTTTAACCTGCTGAACTTACCCATGCTGTGCCGGTGTGTCCTGTTTTTACGCTGTTTTTGAGGTTGCCTATTCCCTCTGACATCGAGCACCTGGGAGTCGCTGAAGTCTGGACGGCCAGGGTGTGCGAGTGTAAGTCTTTCTTCCTACTGACACCTGGGCCAACCGAGATTTTCCAGGTATCCAGCGGGGCCAGTCTGACAGTGCTCAGAATTCCTGATCACAATTTGCATATATATCTAGCGTTCTAACGCTTGTTCTTCTGTGCATCTGGAATTTAATGTGTTCTGTTCTCTACATTGATCAGCTTGTTTAAAATCTTATTCTGATATATCACTATTCAGAACACCAACATATCCTGCCATAAGGGGGGGACAGGGAGGTCAAGCGTACCGGGCCCGGGCATGAAGGGGGGCCCGGCAGCGCTGCATTTTTTTGAAGATCCGGGCCCCCCTTACGAGCGCCCGAGCCGTACGTCCTCCCTCTGCGTTGCCGAATGTGGAAGTGCCGAAAAGCCGAAGCCGTTGTGCCAAAAAGACCCGAAGTCACGGAAAAAGCTGAAGTCCCGAAGCGCTGAAAAGACCCGAAGTCACGAAGCGCCGAAAAGACCCGAAGTCACGAAAACAGCCAAAGCCCTGAAGCGGCGCAAAGACCCGAAGTCACAAGGAGGTAAAGTTGAAGTACTGAAGCCATGAGTTCAATTCTACTGAACACCAGTTTGTGTATTTTTTTTTTTTTTTTTTTTTAATCCCCTGGCCACCAATGTATTATTTTTTTTTTTTTTCTATTGAAATTCTTTTTATTAAGATTTCTCAATAAAATACAAGAATATGACAATATGATAAACATACAGTGTTTCAACAGGGAGCAAAAGAAATATTCTTAGGCATTTGACATGAAAGAAAACTAAATAAATAAATATTAGAATAATAATAATAAAGTAAAATAAAATTAAGTTAGATAAATAGACCTGATATTCTTTCCTTACAAATTAAAATCTGACAATGCAAAAATACATAGAGAAACATTTTTGTGAATGAAGGCATTAAATATCTCTTTTAACGTATCATTAGCATAAATCTTGTCCCATAAGACTAAGGATAAATGACCTCTTGTCATCCTCCAAAGATGAGATATAAAGAGACCATCTATTCCTTATTCTATTTCTTTGGAGGAGATCATCCATTCTAAATCTAATTACCTCTTGAATACATAAGTTAAATAGATAAGACAGCACGTCCTTCAAAGAAGGGGGGTTCTCTTTTATCCAGTACAAGAATATAGATTTCCGAGTAGCTGCCATAACTAACCAACAAAAAGATAATATTTCATCTGAGACATTAATAGAAGAGCCATTGTAAGATACCTGAAAAAAGTCTTTCATATCTACTAGAGCATATTGAGGATTTAAAGAAACATCTAAATTAATCGATTTTTTAATAAAACCTTTTATTTTCTCCCACAGGTTTCTAATGAACGGACAATCCCAGATATAATGAAAGAAATCAACATTCTGCTCTTTACATTTTGGACAAAAAGAAATCTTCTGAGAGCCATCACAGTCTTGGAACAATATGCCATAACCTAAATGAATGAGCCTGAAATGCTGATCTCTCCAAGACTCAGAACATATATTCTTTCTAAAAGTTTGGAAAGAGTGCAGAAGTTCCCTGGAAGAAACATTAGTTCCCAAAAATGAAGACCATTTTTTGCTCGAGTTCTCAAGTGGATCCATATCCTTGGAACCTGACTTTAAAAGATGTAATGAGATCCATGAGATATTATTTAGTTTAATGTCTTCAACCAACTGTAATAAATCTTTATAAAACTGATGATGACGTAGTTGTGTTTTTGTTCTATTATCAATTAATTGAAAGCCTTGTCTAATCTGCAAATAACTGAGCCTTTCCTTCTCAGAAAGACTATACTTTTCCTTAAACATTTTCCAAGGGAGTGGGTCTCCCAAAATAGGATCTAAAATGTGAGTAATTTGAAAAATACCAAATTTTCTCCATTTGTAAGAGAATTGATTTCTTTGCTTTATGGGAAACCCCTTCAGAAAGAAAGGAGATAAAAAAGGTGAGACATTGAAGTTTAGATTATTCTGTTTACATAGAATTTTCCAAGTACTAGTTGTATCCCTGAAAATTGGATTTCTCTTAATATCTATATGTTGCTCAGACCAGTTTTTATGTAAAGAAGATATAATATGTTCTTTTGAGTCCAAAAATAATTCCAGATTCAGATTAGTAAATTTCTCAGTACCCGACAACCATTCCACAATATATCTAGTATTAGCAGCAATATTAAACTTTCTAAAGTCTGGGACATTAAGTCCTCCTAGACCTTTAGGTTTTCTAAGTTTAGATAAAGAAATTTTAGGTTTTTTGTTATGCCAAATAAAATTTCTGAGGATTCGGTCTAACTTCTGCACATCAAGATGTTTTAGCAATAGCGGAAGGTTTAGAATAGGAAACGCAATTTTTGGAAAAATTAGCATTTTGAATAATGCTATCCTTCCCATTCAATCATCAGATCTTGGAATACATTAGAAGAATCAAGAAATCTAATTAAAGGCTTCATAGAGATATTAAACAAAAGTGGGGACAAAGGACACCCTTGACGAGTTCCTCTGAAGAGATCAAAAGTCTCTGATAGTTCCCCAACTGCTGCGATTCTTGCTTTGGGATTCGAGTAAATAGAGCTAAGTAATAACATAAACTGACCTTTAAGACCAAATCTGTCACAGCATTCCGAAAGATATTTCCAAGAGACATTGTCGAAGGCTTTCTCAGCATCTAAGCTCAATATTGAGCATGGAATCATAGCTTTCTTGGCTTTGTAAATAATATTTATTAAAGTACGTATATTCTTAACCCCTGTTCTATTTTTTACAAAACCATTTTGCTGAGGAGAGATAATACTGGGTAGCAATAAAGAAAGCCTATCAGCTATTATTTTTGTTAAGATCTTAATGTCAAGATTTATTAAAGATATAGGTCTAAAAGAAGCCGGGTGAGAAAGATCTTTGCCTTCTTTTGGAATTAATTTGATATGAGAAATCATACTAGAATTTAAGACTTTCCCATGACAATAAATTATATAGATTAGTCAAAAAAGGGGCTAGTTCCAATTTTAGTGTTTTATAAAAAGGAGAAATTAATCCATCAGGCCCACCAGCTTTGAAATCCTTTAAAGAATTTATGGTAGACAGTACTTCCTGGATATTAATTGGTTGATTAAGCACATCTAGTTGCTCTTCAGATAGTTTTGGGAAATTAACCTTCAAAGAAAATTCAGACTTTCAATTTCATTTATCTGTGAAGGGGAATAAATAGATTCAAAATAACATCTAAAGATATTTACTATGTCTTTTGGGAGGTTAGTCATCTGGCCCAAATGATTTCTAATCAACATAGGTTTATGAGACCATTTACTATGTTTAAACATATTGGCAAGAAATCTATTTGATTTATTATGTAAATTACCAAACCCAGCTTTACAATAGGCGAAAGAAGATTGATCCCTCAAATTAACCCAATGTTTAAGTTTATCTAATGCTTCTTTATATCTTTCACTATGTTGTTTAGTAGGATGCATAACAAAATCCCCATATTCTCCTTAAGAAACAATTTCCATCTCTCTCTCAGCTTTTTATTAAATTTCGGCTTATCTTTGAGAAAAATTGGGTAAGACCAAGGAATGTAAGATCTTGGTGAAGGGCCTAGATCTACCTCTATTAAGACCGGGGCGTGATCTGACAAGTTGATACTACCAATATTTGCTGATCTAGTTCTATTAAGTACATCAATTGATGAAAATAAGAAAGCAATACGAGTCCCTATTCCATGAGGATGAGAGTAGAAGGTAAAATCTCTATCTGTCGGATTCAACATTCTCCAAAGATCCACCATCTTTGTTTGACTTTCAAAATTCGATAACAATTTTGATTTTTTAATAGACTGTTTTTGGACTGGACCACTTTTATCTAAAGGCCATAAATAAGATTCATTAAAATCTCCGCCAATAACAAATTTATTTTGTGGCTAAGACCCTATCTTCTGGATTATCTGAGAGTAGAACTGTTCTTTACCTGAATTAGGAGCATATAAGGAACTCATGAACCAAACCTTATTTTGTAAAAGCACCTCAGCTATCACGAATCTTCCATCCTTGTCACTTTCTGAGTTAATTAATTGGATATTCAAAGATTTATGAAATAAGATCGCTACTCCTCCTTTTTTTTTCACTGCAGGAGAATAGACTACATTTCCAACCCATCCTTTTTTTAATTTTTCAGATTCTACATCAGAAAGATGAGTTTCCTGTAGCATAACTATTTCTGATTTCAATTTTTTTAACTCGGCTAAAACTCTTTTTCGCTTTATAAATGAATTAAGCCCATTCACATTCCAAGTAATAATATTAAGCATTAAAACCTATCATAAGATATGAAACATTGTTACAAGAATACCAAAAGTTTCTAAAAATACCAGGTCTAGTAAAATAAAAGGAGAATGTAATGTAGGCCATATCACTAAAGTGAATGAAAAAATAAAATAGAATCATCATAAAAAAAAAAAATTGAACAAAACTCCAATAAAATACATATAAAGTCATCAGGGATGTAAACCATCTATTGATGAAATGAACATCTTTAAATACATCAACCCAAAAAACCCAATAGCTTCTTAACTTTAGTGCTTTGGTATCAAAAACTCTCAACCAACCAAAAAAGAAAAAAAAACAAAGCACCAGAAGAATATACATTAGGTTCAGTGACTTCGCTTTTTTCCTAAAGAGAGAGAAAGCTTAAACTCTCTTACAAAGATAAGTGGCAGGGCAAATTCTGCAACATCTACCACTTACAAACTCAAAACCTTCAAATTTTAATTTTAATTGTAATATCAAGTTGAATTAGGTCATCATATTATCCAAATTGGATTGTTCCTGTGTAATAGGGGATCTGGATCTAGATCTTGGATTTGCTGTTGTATTCTTATCTTGCATCTTCTGTGTGGGACGAGAAAAAACTTTTGTTTCTTGTCTCCTTTCCTTAGCCGAAGCAGAGAAACCAAATCTTGCGTCTTTAGATTGATCCTTAATAAAGGAAGAGGATTGTTTCTCAAGCCAGAAAATGAAGTTCGAAGCATCCTTTGGATTTTCAAATATATGAGTTTCAGAGGCCAGGAAAATCTTCAATTTAGCTGGGTATGTGAGTGCAAATTTAATGTTCATCTTAAATAAAGATTGGCAAATTGTAGTGAACTCCTTCCTTTTTTGAGAGAGCAAAATTGAATAGTCTTGGAATATAAGGATTCGGAAGCCGTCGATATCCAATGTATGATTTTTCTTATAGGCTTGAAGAGCCTATAGCTTGTAGAGCTTTTTCAGAATAGTCTAAGAACTTAGCAATAACTGCTCTTGGTTTGAGGGGAGCTTGCTCTCTCAAAGGTCCGATGCGATGGACTCTTTCCAGCTTCATATTTGTCAAGTTCTGAGAAATCCCTAGTTTTTTAGGAATTGTTATAGTAATCATTGTGATAATGTCACTCATCTTGTAAGATTCCGGAATTCCTATAAATCTTAAATTATTTCTTCTTGTCCTATTTTCGAGATCATCAATTTTAGATTGCATATCCTTTGTCTTCTTTTCCAGATCATCCAATCTCGTAGAAGTGAAAATTGTGTCATCTTGAATAACAGAAACCAGAGATTGTAATTCCTGCATCTGGCGGTTCTGTGAGGTAAGATTTTCAGACAAACTTTTAATAGTGCCTTGTAAAAGTTCGAGTGCTTTTTCAATAGCTGATTGAATAGCCTTTTCAATTGTTGGGTTAAGTAGTTTTGCAACTTCAGCTGCTAGAAGAGAATTTTCAGTAGATTTTTGTTGTGAGCTTTTAATAGATCCGTTGTCATTTTCAGAATTTTTGGAATTCTTCAATTTACTTCTTTCATATGTTTTTCCATTACTCTTAGTAGAGAAAACTGAGGGAGCAGGAGAAGTATCCATATTTCAGCAGTAGATTTTTGTCAAAAAAAAAATATATATATATATATTTATATGTATAATATATATATATCAAAATTCACTATAGTTGCAAGCAGGATCACAAGAGACACTTAAATCTACTTGAATGTAGACTGGTGTATATTTCAGAATTGGGGTAAAATAAAATATCACAAATTTATATTTTCTTCACAGTTTGCAATACTCTTTGCAGTATGGTATGAAGATGCAGTAAATAGGTTCAGATAACTCCCTTATTTTTATCTCAGCTTCTGTTTATTTGCAATTCAAGAGTCTTTATGCACAAATATTACTGTTTGTGGAGAGAGTATAACATGAGGCAATAGTTTAACCACCGTATTCCTCACACAAATGCGCAGGACCGCCATCAGAAATCGTAGGGCCCCATACGACAAAATTTCCTGGGCCCCCTGGGCTGCACCCACTGCAAGCCCCACCTATAGGTCCGTCCCCCACCACACAGTAAAAAAAAAACAAAAAAAATATTGGTGGCTAGGGTTCCCACATATTAATAAAAAATAAAAAGTTATTGGTGGTCAGGGCCCCCCCATTAAGAAATATTGGTGGCTAGGACCCCACATGAGAAAAAAAATTGGTGGCCAAAATTGGTGGCCAGGGGCCCCCCCACATTATAAGAAAATTGGTGGCCAGGGCCACTTAAACGTCCATGCCTTCCCGAAGCCAGCAGCTCTCAGAAAGATGGGGGGACCGGCTAATCAAGTAAGTGTGGCATGGCTGGGCCCCCCTTACCCTCGGGGCCCCCTACAACTCTCCCCCCTGTCCCCCCCTGATGGCTGCCCTGCAAATGCGTCACTCATTAGTTAAAGTTAAGTATGACTGAAGGTCTTATCATCTCCTTAGTAAAAACAATGAGATTCACTTTGCCTTTCCCTTCACACCGGTTACCTTTTCCTCCAACTCAATACTTTTTGCGTAGAAGCATTAAGGCATATTATGAGGGTTTATCCTGAGGTAAAGAAAGAACCCCTTGTCGGCCATCTTGCTTCATAAACAAATGCGTCACTCAATAATAACTTTTGTTATACTTGGGGTTATTACTGCTCCTTTACAAAAACTTAAACACTGACTTTTTCCTTCATAACTATTTCCTTTTCCCTCAGTCAGGTCCTCTGTATTTAGAAAAACAGTTAGGCTTGGTAATAGGAGTTATCGTGAGGTGATACTTCTGTCAGCCATCTTGTCCCAAAAGTAAATGACTCCCAAATCTTTTAATTTTGCCAGGAACTGTTTAAATCATTAAGATATAAGTTATATTTACTGACATCCTCGAAATAATCCTCTTTCCTTTCCGGTTCACAGGTTTACAGGTCTCCGTTTCAGAGCCAAGGCCATGGGCACCCGCCAGCACCGAGCCAAACTGCTCCTCTGCTTTCCCCAGCCGCAACCGGATCACTTCGGAAGACTCACAAAAGAGAACAGGAACTCCGAGAATCCTCAGGGTAAGTAAATGAAGTACCTTGCCGAATTTAAATAGCTGTTGTAAGTGGAAATGCGCAGAGCTTCACTCCCGCCCTCCCGCTCTCTCAGGCGCCATCACCGGAAGTCCCCAATGTATTATTTTAATATTCTATAGGCCCCTGCCACCAATCTTTTTGTAAAACATTTTTTTTGGGGCCCCAATTGTTTTTTAACTTGTAAGGGGCCCCTTGCCACCAATGTTTTTTGTTTTTTTTTTAATTTTTTTTTTTAATTTTTGGGGCCCCAATTTTTTTAACTTGTAAGGGGGCCCCTGCCACTTTTTTTTTCAAAAAACTTTTTTAAAAAAAATTTTTTTTGGGGCCCCAATTTGTTTTTAACTTATAAGAGGGCCCCTGCCACCAATGTTTTTTTTTCAGGGTTTTTTTTACATTTTTTTTTGTTGGGGCCACGAGTTTTTTTTAACTTATAAGGGGGGCCCTGCCACCAATGTTTTTTTAAAAAAACATTTTTTTGGGGGGGCCCCAATTTTTTATAAGGGGGCCCTGACCATCAATAGCTTTTTATAACATGTGTGGGGGGTTAATTTATTAGCGCTGATGTCTGTGTGGTCTTTTAACTGCGATGTGGAGAGGGCGGCATATGGGGTGGAGCTTGGTCGTCAGTGTGGGCGGGGCCCAGGGGGCCCCAAAAATTTTGTTGTACGGGGCCCTGTGATTTCTAATGGCGGCCCTGCCTGGATCTGTTAGAACTTTATCTGCTGTCTATCCCTAGCACTTCTGCTGCTGTTCAACTGAATATAAGCACTGTTATACACCTTAATATATTGTGGTGTTTTGTGTGTCAAAAATGTTAATGTAACAACCCTTGCTAGCACTGGTCTTTACTAGGGATGCACCGAATCCAGGATTCGGTTCGGGATTCGGCCAGGATTCGGCCTTTTTCAGCAGGATTCGGCCGAATCCTTCTCCCCGGCCGAACCGAATCCTAATTTGCATATGCAAATTAGTGGCAGGGAGGGAAATTGCGTGACTTTTTGTCAGAAAACAAGGAAGTAAAAAATCTTTTCCCCTTCCCACCCCTAATTTGCATATGCAAATTAGGGTTCGGATTCCGTTCGGTATTCGGCTGAATCCTCCGTGAAGGATTCGGGGGTTCGGCCGAATCCAAAAAAGTGGATTCGGTGCATCCCTAGTCTTTACTGACTCCCTTTTGGGGCCCCAGAATTTTCTGTGACCAAAAGCCAAAAGGGAACCTGAACACTCCAAAGACAGACCATAGATATGAGGTAGCTAAGGGCAAAAATGAGGCAAAGTCATGGTCAGGGTCAGAGGTTATTATTATTATTATGATTAACATGTATTTATATAGCGCCAACATATTGCGTAGCACTGTAAAGTAAATGTGATTATACAACTACATCACATGAATTACATACATAGAATATATGGAGTAACAAACATCACAATCAATACAGGTACAAAAAGGTGAGGAAGGCCCTATGCATAGGCATACAGTGTAAAGGAAAGGGAGTAATACACAAGGTGTGGGAGTGGGCAAGATCGAATTAAGTGGGTGAGAAATGTGGTATTCTATGTGGTGTTGCGTTTGGTAGTTAAGCAGAGTGAGGGTAGGCTTCTCGAAAGAAGTGCGTTTTCAGAGATTTCTTGAAAGCAGAAAGGTTGGGAGAAAGTCGGACAGACCGTGGGAGAGTGTTCCAGAGGAGGGGTGCAGCAGGCAGCAAGAATCAAGGTCAAAAAGACAGAAACCAGGAAATTACATAATAAACCAATATAGTACAGATAAAGAGGTACAGTATTTACTGTTATACACTCAATATGAGGACAAAATCAAAGTAATTCATGAAAACCATATGTACTTGCATTATCAATCTGTTACTCAGCACTCCAAATACAAAAGAAAACCTGATAAAAGGGAATCTGCCTCCTTTAGGTCAAGTGAGGAATTTATTTCAAGTCCTACACCAGACAACTTGGATACAAAGGACCTTGATCATGTGTCACTAGTTTGGAATAAATGCAATATATATATATATATATATTGTAGAGAGTGAAAGTCCGAGACTATGTTCAATTGGGTTTCATTTTTTATTATTTGTGGTTTTTGAGTTATTTAGCTTTTATTCAGCAGTTCTCCAGTTTGCAGTGTCAGCAATCTGGTTGCTATGGTTCAATTTACCCTAGCAACCATACACTGATTTGAATAAGGAACTGGAATATGAAAGGCCTGAATAGAAAGATGAGAAATAAAAAGTACAATAACTATACATTTGTAGCCTTAAAGAGCATTTGTTTTTTAGATGGGGTCAGTGACCCCCATTTGAAAGCTGGCAAGAGTCAGAAGATGAAGGCAAATAATTCAAAAACAATGAAAAAGACAAAATGAAGACCAGTTGAAAAGTTGCTTTGAATTAGCCATTCTAAAACATAGTAAAAGTTAAAATAAATGTAAACCACCCCTTTAATGGGCTAATCACTTTCATTAGCAAAACTGGTATAACGCATAAAACATTGTACAAAACCTCCACAAATGTGTTATAACCTGCCAAATTTTGTAAAATGGACATTTTACATTAATTAGGGGGTGTGATCATAAAATGGGTGTAGCCAAAAAATCTGCACTACGCACGTCTCAAGTTTGTGTCCCCTTTTCCTTTTTCAAATGGGGCAGTTCCAGTTATATTCTGGAAAATAAAATACACCCCTATTTGGTCATACTGGATTGGATAGGAGTAATGGAAGATAACTCAGGAAATTAACATTTAAACAGCTTTTGCAGTCAAACTCCAATTTCGCACATCATCCATGCATACACACACTAACAAACTCCAACAAATAAACATACTAAGACACTGCAACATATTGTACACAGACAGGCCAACACATTTATATGCATACATACTACCCGCCAGCTTAGATTTGCTTTATTTTATTAAAAAAAAATATTAACATGGGTTGCTGCACTAATACTAGAATAGTTAACATAAAGTGAAATATGCTGTTTATTTTTTACAGGTTAAAGCAATAGTTTGTCTAAATATGACTACAGTATACAGGAAATAGTATTTCAGTACTTTTAGATTTCTCCTTGAAGGGTTCTTGGATAATAGATCCCATATTAATGATTCTCCACTATTTATAAAATGACTCAAAATGTACTAGAACAATCATATGAAACACTTTAATAATCCCATGTCTGTCTGTTAATTACATGTCTCTGACAGCTCATAAACAGCAGCATTATAAAATGTTAAATATTGTTGTACAGGTATGGGACCTGTTATCCAGAATGCTCAGGACCTGGGGTTTTCCGGATAATGGATCTTTCCGTAATTTGGATCTTCATACCTTAAGTCTACTAGAAAATCATGTAAACATTAAATACACCCAATAGACTGGTTTTGCTTCCAATGAGGATTAATTATATCTTAGTTGGGATCAGGTACAAGCTACTGTTTTAATATTACAGAGAAAAAGGTAATCATTTTTAAAAATTTGGATTCATTTATTATAATGGAGTTTATGGGAGAACAGGCCTTTCCCTAATTCGGAACTTTCTGGATAAAAGGTTTCTGGATAACTGTTCCCATACCTGTACAACATCCACAGAATTGTGGGACTAGGTGAAACTATAATGACCTGATATTACTATTATTATTATTTCTATATATATTGATACGGCGTTGGGGGGGAGGACACATAGGTTACATAGAGAACATAATATTGTTTCACATACAATATACATTTCTTTCCTAAAAACATCCAGTTCATCTTTCATAACTGAAGTTCTTGCAAAGCAGATTGAATTAAGCTGTCTTTTTATTTGTTGTGCATTTAAACAATAAAACCTAGAGATTTGTGCAGTATTTTCTGGGAGCATGCCTGGATGTAGATATAATGCAGATGGTCAATCATAAAAGCTACATTCTAATTTATAACTTCTGCTCGGGTTAATTTTAGGATAAGAGTACATTTTGCATTTGTGGAGCAATATTCTAGAGGCTGCTGAAAGGTTGTCTTTTTTAAACATGGAGGAAGACTGCATGTAAAATATTTATCCTGGTCTTTTATTTCAGACTACATTCATTCTACTGAAAATTGTGCATCAGAGAACATGAGTCCTTAAAGGGGCTGTTCATCTTAATATTTTTGCTATTTTAATGGTGAATAACATCCCTTCCATTAAAATCGTTTACTGGAAGGTATACAGTGAAAACCAAGTGTGCCTTGCACAAAATTTCATGGAACTCCTGCCAAAACCCATCCCTTCTCTCTGCAACCTTTGAGTGACTCATTACCAGAGGGCTTTTCTATAGACTGGTAATTATTTTTTTCAGCTTCTCCTCCACTCAACAGTACCAGAAACTGGTTTCACTTTCTTGCTTAGTGCCAGAAACAATGATATTTCTTAAATGATAAACCTTTAAAACAAGCGAATGTAGAATTGATGAGAGTGCTATTTTAAGCACTTTTGTTCTTTACATTCATAATTTATTTTCTTTTTATTCCAAGATATTAAGGGATACATGTACTTTTAATATGAATGAAATTTGTTCCAACAGCTCCACCGGCTGGTCAGTTTCTGACCAGTCTGACCACTAAGTAGTCAATGAAGTTGTCAGGAAAAAGAAAGAGGCTGCTCTGAAGTTCTTCTGCTTAGGAAAACAATTAGAAACCTTTCTCAAATCTTTCCTATAAAGAGTATAATCTCCTGTCCTTTCAACATTCTACCGACACTGTTATGATTTGTCCTTTTGCCATTAAAAATGGTGTGTTTATTTCACAAGGGAAAGATTTCTACTAGTGAAAGTGATGTCTCTCTTTTGCTTTCTAATATAAATGGAATAAAAAAATAAAGTGCTATGCTGGCCTTTCCATATTTGCTGTTCAGCGCTCCAAACTAATATTATCTTCTTTATCGTACAGCATGTACAGTAAGTCATAAAATTATGAGGTAACAATATATTTGTTAAAGCTGGCATTTTTCCTTGAAGCTACAATATACACGTCTCTGCAGATATTCATAATTACACTGATTAGGTTTTGTGGCTTCTATGCATTCATTTAACATCCCTCTACGTGTAGACCAATATATCTGATGTCATAATTAAATGTCATTGGTCTAATGCAACTAAGTGTTTAGAGGTTTAACACTAATTGTTGTGTTAGCGTAAATTAGACACTAGAGTAATTGGGTGACAAAATGCAGCTGTGACATTTTTTTTTTTTTTGCTTCAATAATTTTTACTCCTGCCATGTCCACGTCTGTTTTTTTTCTTTCGTGCTGCTGCCAAACAATTCTTTTATGGGAGTTAATAGAAAGACAATGTAATCAGTGCCACCCTTTATAAATTCCCCAGGCTTTACGAAAAGATAGTTGGTAAGAGTTACAGGACCAAATTACATGGCAGCAGGAGAGGCGATGGGGGGGACCCTTGGTGCATGTGCAGACTACTGCATGTGAGCAGATCTGAGCCATAACCTGCCTACTGTGCTTCAACTTTCCTGCTTCTCCTTCTTCACTACACTCACCTCTGTTTAACCTTGAATACTGCACTGTTGGGATAAGGTGAATCCACTGACCTCCATATCCATAGCAATGTGTCAGTGTTATTAGGAAGTTTAATTTTAGGCATCTGTATATTTCTTCTTATAAATGCCCCTATTCTGCCCCCAGGCAAGTAATACCTGTAGTTCAAGAAGGTGAACAGACAACTGCAAATACTGTACTGTTTCCATGACTAAACTCACTTTCTCTAAAACCACGAATATCATAAAATGTATTAAATCAGAATTTAAAAAGCATGAATTGATGTGGGGGGTTTAAACACTCCTATAAAAAGACGTAAAATATTGGATCACCTTAAGCGAGACAAAATCCATATAGCTTTTATTCAGGAAACACATTGGCGCAGACGTGACACAATTTCTCTAAAGGATAGATGGATAGGCTCTGTCACTACTGCCTCTTATACCTCCAAATCTAGAGGTGTAGCGATTATCCTAAATACTGCTTTGAATAGTACTGTGGGAAAAATATTCAAAGACAAAATGGGTAGATACCTTATTATGGATGTGACTATATTTGGGAATAAATATACTCTTGTTAATGTCTATGCTCCTAATACTGAAAACCAATCTTTTTTCGCAGATTTACTTCAACGGTTAGACTCCTGGGGGGCCTCAAACTTGATCTTTGGTGATGACATGAATACGGTATGTGATCCCTTCATGGACAAGTCAGGTACATCATCCACGCATATTCTCAGTAGAATCAAGACACTAAACTCTTTATGTGAACACCTTCAGATACAGGACACTTACCGATACCTATATCCAGACACTAGAGACTACACTTTCTTTTCTGCAGTTCATAGTTCACACTCGAGGATAGATTACATTTTTTTGTCTACTCATCTTTTAGCCTCAATTGAAGATGCTGGAATTGGTAACATAGATACTTCAGATCATGCTCCCATGAAACTTACATTATGTTTGTCTGTACCCCAACCTTACTCACATAATTGGAGATTTCCGACTTACCTGTATCATAATGAAGACTTCAGAAACTATCTAAAGCAAAATTGGTCCAATTTTATAGATTACAATCTAGCCCATTGGGACGATAAAAACTTACTATGGGCAACAGCCAAACCGGTGAAGCGAGGTCACATTATATCTTACCTGATCGAGCGGAAGAGGTCCTTTAGTGAAAAGTACCGGTTGCTACAAAAATATCTCACACAGGCTTATAAAAATTTCAAATCTTCCAATTCGTTAACAGCAAAGAAAAAATACACTGAGTCAAAGGCTCTTTTCAATACTTTATTAACTGAACAGATGCAACATAAGTTAAGTCACACTGCAAATCGATATTATCGATGGGGTAACAAATCAGGGAAATTATTGGCAAATTTGGTTAAAAGACAAAGATCCAATACCTTTATCCAGAAACTCAAACTGCCACACTCTATTCACGGACTCTTGATTCCCCGGAGACTGGCCTCCAATTTCTCCGAGACGCCCGTCTGAATAAGCTCTCTGTCCAGGATAGGGAAATTCTAGATGCACCTGTAACAGAAACAGAGGTCGCTACGACTATCGCTAAATTTAAAATTGGCAAGTCTCCAGGCCCGGATGGTTTAGGAGCGGAATTGTATAAAATACTATTGCCTGAAACAATACCTTTGTTAACACCATTATATATAATGACATTTTACAGGGGACTTAGTTGTGGAATAAACCAGGACCTAAAGATCATAACAAAAATAATGGCAAATAGACTGCAAAAAATTCTCCCTACTTTAATTACCTCTAATCAAATGGGTTTCCTCCAAAACCGATGTCCGGTCCAAGCCATTCGAAAAGCAATTGCTGCTATCTATCATTGTAACCTGGAAAAGAGACAACAAGGATTATTAATAAATCTCGATGCGGACAAGGCCTTTGATAGGATCGCCCATATTCATCTAGACTTTTAAAGTTTCAACACTTTGGACATCACATGTTAAATTTATTCAAAGCATTATATGAATCCTTCAAACTTTCCTCACAGTTAATGGTTATAAATCGGAAACATTTGAAATTCAACAAGGAACCAGGCAAGGCTGCCCTTTATCTCCTCTATTGTTTACCATTGCTTTAGATCCCTTAATAAAACACCTGCTACAAAATAAGTCATTTACAGGGATTCCATTAGGCCATACCAAATACAAAATAGTAGCTTTCACTGATGACATCTTATTGTTTGTTAATAATCCCCAGATAGAAACCTTTAGCACTTTTGCGGGATTTAAGATTAATCTAAATAAATCAGAGGCACTGGACCTTGGGGATTTTCATATCACAAACAGAATTAGCGATTTCCCTTTTAAAATGGCAAAATCTTATATTACCTATTTAGGGATTAAACTACCAAAAAAACATACTAATATTCGGGATACTATAGACAAGATCCAACAAGAGTTGACATCCTGGGATAATTTGAATATTAGCTTTCTCGGCAGAATTCACTTGATTAAAATGGTACTATTCCCAAAAATTCTTTACAAACTACAGATTTTACCATACAGCATAAAGCCATCAGATTACAAACGACTACTTCGAATGCTCCGCACTTTTATTTGGCAGAAAAAGACCACGGATTAGTATGTTTAAACTACAACAAACCAAAGACAGGGGTGTAGTCAATTTTCCAAATATAAAGGAATATAATGAAGCGTCTTTGCTACGATTTGTGGGTGATTGGATATATAACAGAAATGTTTATACTTCCACAGAAGTGGATCAACTTCTATAAGGAGGCATATCTCTCAATGTACTTCTTCACTCCTCCCTAAAAGACATTCCCCAAGAGATGATTGAACATCCCCTATTCTTTGACACATACAAAACCTGGATTTCAGTGCGGCGCAGGTATGAACTAACTCCCAACCATTCCATCTTTTTGACATGGCTCGGTAACCCATATTTCCCGGTAGGAAAAAATAATAAGACAGTTGTGGATTGGCAAAATCAAAATTTTAGAGTGGTAAAAGATATTATTAGTGAGACTTTTACTATCCCACCAAAGGAATCTCTTATTCAAAAATTCCCCTTTCTCTCCAACGACTATTTACTTTCAATTCAAATTATCCATTTCTCTAAAACAGTTCTTCAACATCTCTCTCAGGAGGACAAAGAAAATCCGATAAATACGCTATGGCCTAAATCTGACTCACTCAAAACTACGTCCCAAATATACCGCATTATTCGAACGATATTGCCAATACAATCAACAGATACTTTTCTAGCTAAATGGACCTCAATGCTTCCGCAAATAGATACTGTGCAAATACTTCAATATCATGCAAAAACTATGCGGGTTTTGTCCTCAAGCAAATACCAGGAAATGTCACTACAGATCTTGCATCATTCCTATCTTACACCGCTCAGGCGATATCATATCGGCACCTTGGACAGGGACAACTGTCTGAGATGCCATCAGCCCCGAGCAGACCTGGCACACTGCATTTGGCTTTGCCCCGTAATACAGAAATTTTGGGAAAATGTACGGGGATACTGGAGATCTTTAACTCAACAGACGGCTCCCTTTTCTTTATTATGGGTGCTTTTTGGCATTTGTAGAAAAGGCCGCATATAGGCCTGAAACGTTGCTGAACAGGTCTGCCATGTGAATTTGAATAAAGGCATTTTTAACCGCAAGGTGCTGTGCTGAAACATTTTTACTGCTTTTTGGCATTCCCCCTTCACAACTAAAATGATCACGATCTGAGAGTCGCCTAGCGGAAAGACTAATGGCAGCATCTAGAAAAACTATTCTTCATCATTGGCTTTCCCCACTTTCGCTAGTTAAACAAAAACTTCACTATATCTTTCACATGGACTGGCTAGAAACCACTAAAATAAAGAGGAATACACAGAAAATGTTTTCTCGACTTGGATGACATACATCTCCTCACTCCCCACTCATACTAAACATTTAACGATTTACGCATTTCGACATACCACGTGGTTTGATTCAGAACTGTTACTCAGCAACAACGCAATACTAGACACAACTCGATACATACAGAATCTTTATAGATCACAGACATGGGATCGTCAATCACCCCCCAGGAGTCACCAAATCAATAGTCTGCTATCCACGAGTACTTTATAGGTGACAGGGATGAATAGGTGACAGGGATGATATTTTGGGTATGGTACTTCGCTCCTCTAAACCTGCCGTTTGTTAGTCCTGGTACAATCGTATGATTATCATGTTTAATATCTATATATGTTACGCTATGTAATTTATGGTATTTCTTGTTGGCCTTCCAAATTCCAAACAGATTATTTATATACTTTGTTGGCCTTCCAAATTCCAAACAGATTATTTATATACTTTGTTAAATTTTGTTTGTTTTTTCTTTCTTTTGTGAAAATAAATAAAAACATTTGTTAAAAAAAAAAAAAGCATGAATTGAAATAATGGCTGAACAATGCGCTAAAAATACGAATACCTCTAAAAATGTGTTTTCCACAATGTGTGTTTTCGACAATTACTATACAATAATAAAAAAATAAAAGTCCAAATTGATTTAAAATGGTCCAATAGGATCGGCACAGTTCACACTGACTATAGGATCTCACCAACAGTGGTGTGAAGGAGAAACTAGAAGTTGAAAGCGATGAAGGCGAGGGCCTGAATAGTAAGAGAAGACCTATAGGAAAGTTAATAAGATCAGAGCATTCTATAAAATTGCTTAAAGGAGAATTCAACCCTTAACTAAAAAAAAAACCCTACCCTGCCTAGACCCCACTCCCTTCAGCCTAGCTGCTAACCCGGTGAAATGGCCCTAACTTTTTACTTACCCCTCCATGCAGATTCAGAGATGACAGTTCACAGCAGCCATGTTCCAGGTCTTTGGTAATCTGAGACTGAGACCGGTGAATCGGCACATGCGCAGTTGGAGCATTTCCTGGTTCGCAACAACTGTGCATGTGCCGAAATTGAGTGGAAATTGCCAAAGCGCAGGAAGAAGACACGGAGATCCGAAAAATGGCTACTGTGAACTGTGATCCCTGAATCTGCACGAAGGGGTAAGTGAAAAGTTAGGGGCATTTCCCTGGGGGGGGGGGCAGCTAGGCTGGGGAGGAGGAGAGAGGGGGGGTCTACTTAGGGCAGGGTTTTTTTTCGTTAAGGGTTGAATTCTCCTTTAAACGTGAACAACCCCTAATACAGTATGTATGATAATGACCCAGTGGCGTAACAAGCAATGGCCTGGCAACACATCAGTATTTACTTTTTTTATAAACACTATAATCTATGGAATTCATTTATTTTGTTTTATAAGCACCAACTACTTTATTGATTAAGTGGATTCTTCTGTTTGAACTGACATTAGCATTGTCACTTTCTTTGAATGCCAACAAATTAAATGTGCACTTTGTTAAAGAGTAACATTTTGCACAAATGCCATTGTTTAAAGCTCTGACACTAAGCACCAGTCACTTTCCTAACTAGTTAATGAAACTCCTGACTCGGTATGGTGGTATAAATGGGAAATGTCAATTATTAACAATTGTGATAAACCAATTATTCAGTGTAACCACACGGAGAGGGTTGTTTATCTTCATACAAATAATAGTTTAGTTAAATACATAAGATAAGAGAGGTTCAATTACTTTTTCTCTTGTCCTCAGCTATTTCACATCAGATATCACTTGATGATTATAAATTCTGCTTAGCTCATTCAGGAACATGTGTGTAATATCTTGTGGGTATAAACTCAAGGTGTTTATCTCTCAAATGAGATTAAATATTTACTGAATGCACCATGATCATTTCACTTTGGTTCTTGAGAGATTTGTGTTGTTTTGCAGATATACTGGGTGGATCTTAATTGTACAGAATAATTGCTTTCACTTCTTTCCTACAAGCAACAGGAATCATGAGATAATTTTCTTTAATGTTTGTTTGCATTTGCAAATGTAAGACTAAGTAACCTAGAAGAATGCATCTCTCTCTATGCGGGTGATGAACTCATGTACCTTAAATGGATGGTGCTTGAAAAAGTGAGGTTACCACTGTGGGGTAGTGGCATATCCAAACTATTACTACAGAGAGAGACTTTCTGTATAAAAAACGAAATATGCTAGCACCAAAAGGGTTGAATAATACATGGAGCTTGAAATGTTTTTTTGTAATAACATTGTTCATTGTAACACTAACAACTTCTATTCACTTTGGTCTCTATTACCAGGTACCCTGGGGTAAGACTAGATACGTTTATAGGCAGTTAATAATGTTTAAAAGTATTTTGCCAGTTCTGGTTAAGCATATTCTTTTACATTACCCATGGAAGGCTTGTGAGGCAATACCAATTATGAACATACAACTTTAAGATCGTGTATGGCCACCTTTAGCCAGTTCAGAGCAAACATTGAACTACAATCCATACAAAAAATGATCTGACTTGCAAACTAAGCATTTAATACTCATTACACCAGGCCCGGACTGGCAATCTGTGCGTTCTGGCAAATGCCAGAGGGACTGCCATAACATGCCATAGAAAGTCACTATTTAGTCCTTTGTTAAAGTGATACTGACACTAAAAAATGAATTTTAGCATATGAATGTACATTAAATGTTACCTATAGGTCATGTTGATCATTTTTTGCTGAGAGGTTTGTTTTTGTATATAATTGTTAGTTGAAGTTCCTAAGCCTGACTCTCTGACTCTCTGACACTCTGACACTCTGACTTTGTCAACCAGACTGTCCCATCTCAGCCTGTTAGTTAGAGTTTCTAATGCTAACGGACTCCTGCTGCACAAATATGGCAGCCCCCTCATACAGGAACATGGGGGATCAGACAGGTAATGTAAAAGCATCATGCAAATACTTTATGGCAAAGTTAGAAGTAGCTTCAAAGCCAATATTATAATAGATGTAAAAAAAAGTTTAATTTCAGGTGTCAGCATCTCTTTAAAAGGTCTTTTAGTCCTTTGTTAACTATATAAAGACTGTCTTGTTTTTAACGATTTTTTAATTTGTTAAAAATAAATAAAACCTGATAGATACAAATGTAAGAGTTTTGCAGACAAGAAATAAAGAAGCAAGTATTCCTGGATTCGTGGCGCCATGGGTACATTATTTCGTCTGAATCTGTTTTGTTTAAGAAGATTGGTGATTTTCCACCAAGTGGTGAACATCAGAAAACTCACTGAATTTTATGGACCAAGCTCTGACTGTCACTGCTCTATGTGTGACAGCCTGGGCAATTTTCATTTACCAAAATGAAGTTTGGTGTTTTTACGTGTTCTGGCTGCAATTTGTGACTGTGTTATAAATGTTAAAGAGGCTTTAAAGGTCTTTCATATTGGACTGTTAAGAAAAGACCCCTGATCCAGTCCACCTATTGTTTGGCTTATACTCTGCCCATGAACATATCACAGATGGAGGTTTCAAAGTGGTCCTTACAAAACCATTATCTATTACATGCCATCCCTTCCCAGTTAATCATGTAACTCCATATAAGTACAGGATTTTAAATGTAGCCCATAGCGTATCAATAAGTAGCCTTCTGTACCAAGGAAAGATGACTATAGAGGTAAATGCTTGCTATTAAAAATCTTTGTTTTAGATGAAAAGTAGCTAATTTCTTAGTACAAATAAGAAAATGTTTTATATACATACTCTGGGACTTAATCTAAAAGATTCTAGAGAGAGTCAGAGAGCTGCCACACTCTGAAAGAACCAAGGCAAACAAATGCATTATCTCTGTATAATCTATGGCAAATAGACCCAAGCATATAACATTTCTACTCCTATCACTCTCATCTTTTTATTTCGAAAGCTTTGTCCTCACTAGCCCATATTTTATTGTTTAGTTGCAGATAATAAAAACATATTGGTGTCCTTTTAATGACATGGCAGATGGGGCAAAAGGATTATGCTGAAAAATCAGTGAGCTGTTCATAAAGTGCTTAGTTATTTTTAGACACAAGGTCATCAAGAATTAGGTGAGAATAGAATTGAAACCTTCGAAAAATCAGTGGCCTCCTTTTTTACTCATATCAGTAGCAGGTGCCAGAAACATTGTGTGTTGGGAATACTGTAAATTAGTAATGGAACTAACAGCATCTAGTAATCACAACTGACATTCTTGTTTATTTCAATCCAAATAATAAAGAATCATGCAGGAATATTGTAGCACAAGTCATAAAATCATTACGGCCATTGGTCTGGAATACTGCTGTGTGCATATTACCTGGCAATAATGTAATATGGCATTTTTCAGCACCTGACTCCAGGGAATGGATTTTAGAATGGCTCTCTGCTTGATTTCAGATGAGTCAAAAAAGTATGAGCAACGTGACTGAACAAACTGTGCTTTAGTGAAGCCTGTTTAAGAATCAGAATGAACAAAACAAAATGCTATTCAGCTATTACACAATCATAATAACTACTCTGGTGCAGAATCCTTTGTAGGATCATACCAAGTATAGAAGATAATAAGGCCTGTTCCTGGTAATAACAGGCATAAAACGCATTTGGTATCCATCCAAATTGTGAATGGGACCTGTTGGATTTTAGGAGCTTTTAAATGCAACTGAAATTGGACATTTGGAAATGTTAATAGAGGGTTAGATATCCAAGATTATATAAAGGTACTACTGATTCACCTTGCAGTTTCAGATTTGAAACCATTACATCGCTACAGGCTGCCTAAATGCTTCCTTATCACATCCCATAGTCCAGCTATTTAGCTATAATCCCATTACAACAAGCCAGAAGGTGATATGGCCTAGAGTCCTAGCCAGTTAGGGCAGAGACACATGTACTGATTCGCAGAGATAGTTACATAGTTACATAGTTAAATTGGGTTGAAAAAAGACAAAGTCCATCAAGTTCAGCCCCTCCAAATGAAAACCCAGCATCCATACATACACCCCTCTCTACTTTTAATTAAATTCTATATACCCATACTAACTATAGAGCTTAGTATCACAATAGCCTTTGATATTATGTCTGTCCAAAAAATCATCCAAGCCATTCTTAAAGGCATTAACTGAATCAGCCATCACACATCACCCGGCAGTGCATTCCACAACCTCACTGTCCTGACTGTGAAGAACCCCCTACGTTGCTTCAAATCTAAAGGGGTGGCCTCTGGTACGATGATCCACTTTATGGGTAAAAAGGTCCCCTGCCATTTGTCTATAATGTCCTCTAATGTACTTGTAAAGTGTAATCATGTCCCCTTGCAAGCGCCTTTTTTCCAGAGAAAACAACCCCAACCTTGACAGTCTACCCTCATAATTTAAGTCTTCCGTCGCTCTAACCAATTTAGTTGCACGTCTCTGCACTCTCTCCAGCTCATTTATATCCCTCTTAAGGACTGGAGTCCAAAACTGCACTGCATACTCCAGATGAGGCCTTACCAGGGACCTATAAAGAGGCATAATTATGTTTTCATCCCTTGAGTTAATGCCCTTTTTTATGCAAGACAGAACTTTATTTGCTTTAGTAGCCACAGAATGCCCAGAATTAGACAACGTATTATCTACAAAGACCCCCTAGATCCTTCTCATTTAAGGAAACTCCCAACACACTGCCATTTAGTGTATAACTTGCATTTATATTATTTTTGCCAAAGTGCATAACCTTGCAGTTATCAACATTGAACCTCATTTTCCAGTTTTCTGCCCAGTTTTCCAGTTTAGACAAATCACTCTGCAAAGTGGCAGCATCCTCCTCCAATTTAGTATCATCTGCAAAAATAGAAACAGTACTTTCAATGCCCATGATGTAACTTGGAGCGCTTTGTTTTCCAAAGTTGCCTCACGAGGTAACTTTGGGCGACTTCGGAAAACAAAGAGCTCCGAGTGCCATCCTGCTGACGATTTAGATTTAGCAGGCGGGAAGGCTTTTCGGGGGAAATTATTAGCCGGAAGAAAAGGTGATTTGTCGCTGGGCGACAACCTTTTTCACCCATGAGCCACATTCAATTTTAAAGAGTTGGGGAGCAACACAAGCATGAAAAATATTCCTGGGAGGTGCCAAATTAGGGCTGTGATTGGCTATTGGTAGCCCCTATGTGGACTGGCAACCTATAGGAGGCTCTGTTTGGCAGTACACATAGTTTTTATACAACCACAACTTGTCTATAAGCCTGGAATTTAAATGTAAGCACCTGCTTTGAGGCCACTATGAGCAACATCCAAGGGGTTGGGGAGCAACATGTTGCTCACAAGCTACTAGTTGGGGATCACTGCCTTAGAGGTATGATATGAGCCAAACAGGGCCTAAATGGCTCTCTCTTATAGTCCTATAAAGATAAACCAGCATAAGTATTTCTTGTCATAAAGTGGCAAAGCACAGGCCACCTGACTATCATTTCTAAGGCTCATAAACCTGCCAGTGTTTGTTAGTAGTGGATGCTGGATAACGTGCAGCTGTTTCCATTCGAACGGAATTGGATACAATTTGGACTAAGTATCAGCATTTTATTCCAAGGACCCATGCATAGACAAACATTCTAGATCTGGTTCATCAGTTAATCTGACAGTCTTTAGAGCAGGGGAGGAAATGCATACTAACATGGGAATAAGTCATGCCTAATGTATAATGCACTGCAATACTATAATCTAACCATAGATGGAACACGTTTTGGGACATATAGTCAGCCCAACAAGAAAGGAAAATTGCTTTAGTAAAGGTAATTATTAGAGTTACATGACAAGAAGTTTGAATTCACCTGCCACTGTACATTAACGGCTCTAATGTGGAGATCATCAAAAGCACCAAATTCCTTGGTGTCCACCTGTCAGAGAACCTCACCTGGTCCCACAACACCAGCTACTTAGCCAAGAAAGCCCAACAGTGCCTCTACTTCCTGTGCAGGCTGAGGAAATCCCATACTCAAAACCTTCCACAGAGGTACTATCGGGAGCATCCTGAGCAGCTGTATCACTGTCTGGGCTGAGAACTGCAGTCATGGAGTGCAAGACCCTACAGAGGATAGTGAAAACAGCAGAGAAGATCATAGGTGTCTCTCTTCCTTCCATCACTGCATCCGTAAAGTCACCAGCATTGTGGCTGATCCAACACACCCCTCACACTCACTGTTCACACTCCTGCCATCTGGAAAAAGGTACCGAAGCATTAGGGCCCTCACTACCAGACTGTGTAACAGTTTCTTTCCCCCAGCCATAAGGCGCCTGAATACTCCGGGACCGGATAGATCTCTCTCACACACACAAGCACTCCATCTGACCTTACTATATACCACAATGTTACACAGCCAATTTACACCATTGTATGGATGAATAGCCGTTGGATACAGTTATGCCCTATGAGCACATCTGCACTTTGTCATGTTCTTTATCATGTTCTTGCTACTGTCATGTCACAATGATAAACCCATCATGTCTGACGTTTAGCATTATTTACTTAACATATTACATTTGCTGAGTGTGCACTGTATTGTCCTGTTCCTGTACTGTGCTGACCTGTCTCGCAGGAGTTGCATATTTTTGCACTTTTTGTCTGTTGTCCGGTACATCTATGTTGTGTTGTGTAGCACCATGGTCCTAGAGGAACATTGTTTCGTTTCACTGTGTACTGTACAAATGTATATGGATGAAATGACAATAAACTCACTCTTGACTTGTCTTGTTATAAAAGTAGAGTCTTAATAGTTTGAGCCACTAGAGTGCCATATTAACAACTTCACTATGGCACTTTCGCAAAAATTACCACCTCAAGTCATGTAATGCAAACAATTAACATATTCCTCAGTTCCATGGCAACATGGTGTTTGAATGGTGGTTATTTGGAACCCTGTCACATTGAAATAATGTTTTTACTGGTTTTAAACACCAGTGCATTCCCCACTGATCTAAAGAAGCTGCTCAGATAAGTGGTCCAATACATTTGTACCAACCAGCACTAGCTACTGTATATCATGACCATATTTGATTGAAACTGGCGAGAGAGTATGTTACATTGCGTAGACCATATACAATGCAATTTTAATTTTTATAACCTTGCAGTTTCACAATAATTCACACTTTCACTCATGTAACTCATACAATTAACACCTGTCTGGGTGAGTTTCATGCATTAATTTGATTTTACAAACATTCACACCTCTAGTCGTTTTAACCACTGCCTCAAAAGATTTTCTTTATTAGTTTTTTCACAATTTGTAGGTTAAAGATAGAAAAAGAAGGAAAGAAAGATGGGTTTACCCATTTCACAGTCTCATTAAAAATGCAACTTTTGGCAATCCAACAATGTCTCTTATTCTCTATTCCCCGGACCAGTTAATGGATCGTCCAGCCAGCGGTCCCAGATTTTGCTAAATTTTTCGGGGCAACTCCGGGCTAGATATACCAATTTTTGCTTAGGGAGCGTTTCATCAATTAGTTTTATCCAGAACCTCAAAGTAGGCGGCTCCATGGCTTTCCACGTCAGGAGTATTGCTTTTTTGGCATAATCGAGAAGCTCATGGAGGCACAACCTATTTCCTGACGGGAGACTCAAATCTCCATTATGTCCCAGTAAACAAAATTTCGGAGTCCGGATGTTGGGTAGGCCCAAAGAAGTGTCCATAAAGGTTAGTATTGAAGTCCAGAAACGTTGTATCTTAGGGCACTCCCAAAAGAAATGCATATAATTACCTTGTTCAACATTGCATTTAACACATACATCTGGATAACCTTGATATATTCGTGCCAGCTTGTATAATAAACTCTGTTCAAAAATTTTATGTGGATGTATCTATCTTTCATTGAAATATTTATTTTGGGGATCTGCTCGAGTATTTCCTTTCAAGATCCCTCATCCAAACCAGGTACATCCTGGACCCATTTACCTCTAATATGCGCTATCGGATCAAAGTCCCCCAGCTGGAGGATGGTATAGAACCAACTGACAAGTTTAGAGAGCTCAGGCCTGCGCAAGTAGCGTTCAATAGATTCTGTCACACTGAATGTTTCTATGGCAAATTGGGCTACGAACACATGTCTGAGCTGCAAATACCTGAACAACATATTGTTCTGCAAGTCAAATTCCTGCTTCAGTTGGGCAAATTGTTTCATGTTCTCCGAGGACACAATGTCCTTAAGATATTTAACCACAGCATTGGCCCATATGCTCACATTTGGTATAGCCCTGAAATGGGTGAGGTTCCTATTACCCCATACAGGGGCGTAACTATAGAGGAAGCAGACCCTGCAGCTGCAGGGGGGCCCAGAAGGTATAGCGACCCCATGATGCTCTAGTTCATATACAATTGATAAAACAGGTTAACTTCTAAATATGTTGGGGGCCCTAAAATTAATTTTCTGTGGGGCCCAGTAACATCTAGTTATGCCACTGACCCCATACTGGGGTCCATTTGCCTCCCTTCCGGTACTCAGCTGTCACTGTCTTGAAGAATACTTGAATCACAGATTTCATATTGGGAGTTAAGGGGTATGCAGATGGGAGCCCTCTGTGAAGTTGATTTGCCAGAGCTTCAAAAGAGGAGATCAAGTACAGTCGCTTGATTATTAGGATAAGGATTCAGCCAGCACCAGGCATAAACCAACTGATATAGAAGTATAATTGAAAATTGGGAAGAGCTAGGCCTCCCTTTGTCACCGGGGCTTGCGGCATCTGAAAAGAAATGCAAGGTCTTTCCCCATCCCATACCGCATTTCTGATGCAAGCATCTAACTCTTTGAACCACCTTTTACTGGGTATAATGGGCGCATTGTGGAATGTGTAAAGAAATTTTGGTTAAAAAAAAAAAAATCATTGTTATTAAATTTACGCGGCATGGGAAGGATAACGGAATGTTAATCCAGTTTTATGCTTTCTGCTTTAGAGCTCCCACCACCGGGGAAAGGTTTAATTCCATGTATTTCTGTGGATCTTTATGGATTACTATACCTAAATATCTAAAAGAGGATACCCATAGCAACGGTACTCCCTGGGGCAGATCTCTGCTACACTCATTATCAATTGGAAACAACACAGACTTCACCCAATTGACCTGAAGGCCCGAATGATTGCCAAACCTCACCACTTCCCTCGTGCTCTTTAAGGGAGTCCCTAGGATTGGCCAAATACACTAACATGTCGTCCGGATATAGAGAGATTTTCTCTTCTAACCTTTGCAGTTTGAGCCCCACAATATCAGGATTGTTACGAATTAGTATAGCCAGAGGCTCTATCACCAGAGCAAATAACAAGGGGGACATTGGCAGCATTGTGTTAGGGAGCCGGGAGCTCCCTCCAGGGAGGTAGTCAGGATCGAGGAGGAAGCCCTCTTGAGGGAGCAAGGTCGCGGTGTCCAAAGGGTTAATCGAAGGAGTAGTCAGAATCCAGACAAGAGTTCATGGGCAGGCAGATAACAGCAAAGTCCAAAGTCCAGGCAAAGGGTCAGGATAACAATCAGGAACACAATTTAAACAATAGCAGCTCACAGGGAACCCAGGATACATGTTTCCTACAATTGGGTGCCATTCTGGCGTCTGGGTTGCGCTTTTAAGTTCAAATTTGGCACCATAGTGACGTCATTGGCGGCGGTGTCGATGCGCTGGCGTGTTTGCGCCAGCGCCGCTACCCACGTGGCGGCCATGGGCGCCGCCATTTTGGGAGTGACGCCGGAAGGAATAGACGCGCCGCCCGGAGCTCCTGTAACTGCTCCGGGCGGCGTTCGTGACACATTGCCTGGTTCCTCTGGCTAGTTGAAACTCTTGGGACAGTTCTCCATTGATCAGTAGTCTGGTGCTCAGAGCATCATATAGTGCCTTTACCCACTTGACAAAATGTTTCCCCAGACCATACCTTGTCAAGAGGGGCCAGAGATATGGCCATTTGACCGTGTCAAATGCATTTTCCGTGTCAAGAGACACGTCCCCCATGTCCTCATGGGTGGCCCATATGTTAGTGAAAAGTTGTCTGATATTGATATCCGTGGCTCTCGTGGGCATGAAACCTGTCTGGACAGGGTGGATTAGTTGGTCTACTACCTGCTTTAGCCTATTAGCCATAACCTTTGCTAGTATCTTAATATTCATGTTTAAAAGGGAAAATCTGCTTTTGCTCTTGAATTTCTAGACCTTCAGCCGTGGACAGCCTTGGAATGGATGTTAGTTGCTGCAGTTCACTAGAGAGTATAGCCAGGAGCCTCCCACATTTGTCCCCCGCAGGAGGCTAACCTCCTGATTTTGCCTCAATAATTTTAATGGTACCTTGGTGATAGGATTATGGTAAAACACTGTAGTATAACTGTGGAATTTCCTACCACCTGCATGAGTGGTGAAACATTTTCAAGATTGATGTCCAGTTGATGTAGACTTAACATTGCTAGATATATCATGGCCTAGTTCAGAGGCAGATCTGTAAATTCTTTAAGTTCCTTTTAAGCTTTTGCTACAAAAAAATATAAATTGATATTTTTTTTTATTTTAACCCTAATTCATCCCCTTGAAATCAACAGGGTTAATATATGGAGAGATAAGCATATAGTTATGTCTGTAAATACAGGCATGGAACTGGTTATCCAGAAAACCTGGGACCTGAGGTTTTGCATTAAACCTTAATTAAACCCAATTCCCAGAGGCTTGTTCTGCCTATAAATGGGTTAATTATATCTTGTGATCATGTACAGTGTACTGTTTTATTAGTAGAGAGAAATAGAAATCATCTTTTTATGAAATGTGAATTATTTGATAAAAATGTAGATGACCTTCCCATAATTCGGGCCTTTCTGGATAATGGGTTTCTGAATAACAGATCCCATGCTTGTATTAAGAAAATTTACTACAATGCATATTTGCATGAAACTAAAATGAAAATCAACAAATGATTATCAGAGAGGTGGTATGTGAGTGTGTGTTTCTACCCTTAGAACACTTTCCAACAATCTGATTTAAAGAGAAAAGGCAATAGCCATTTTAAAAACAAAATTTTAAATTATTAAAATGAAACAAAAATGCCATATATGTATTTACAGTATATCAAGTCACATTTCCAATATTATACATGGAGAAAAAATATATTGTTTACAGCATAGAAATGATGCAAGGCTTGCACCATTAAACAGTCACAGAATGCAAGAATAACTGTGTATCTTCGGCATTTATCATCCAGCTCTTGGGAAAATATAAACTATCTTGGGTTTACTGTTTTCAAAATTATTATTTCAACTATGTTAGCTAAAACCATTTGCAACATCTTACCTTTGTTTCATAATAATCATCAATTCCCTAAGTGAGAACATTCGTGACTAATATGTTCAGTGAATCAGCATAGTGCAAGAAGAGTCAGTGAATACAATTTTTTCTTTTAATTAAAATATATCGTAGAAAGAAGAATAACGACATAGGGGTTAAGTGCATCCTTGCACAGTTGGCCATATGATGGAGCAAAAACATTACTTGATATAATGAACAGAAGACACACCAAAAAAAAACTGGAGGTCAACAGCAAACAACTTTACTATTTACTATCATTGTTAGAAAGAGCTTTCTAATAAAGCTTTAATAATATGTATTAGTATTAACTAATATTAATAGGAAAGTACAGAATCAATGGTTAATCTTCTGCAACTGAGTAATAACTCAGCACACACACAGTCACAGTAATATTAAATATACCTACTTCGTTTTATATGAATTGATAACAAAAATAGGCAGATAGCATCCATTTTACACAAAAGGGGAGCCCCACTATGTGGATTTCAGGTTTTAAAAAAACAAGGGTTCATCCAAATTTCCTTCCATTCTTTTATGGGTCTGGGGTACTCAAGGGGGCAAGTTTACTAAAGGGCGAAGTGGCTAACACTAGAGAAAATTGTGACATAATTTCGTTACTTTGCCGATTTACTAACGGGACCTACTCTATCTCTACTTCACACCGTTATGCCAGGCGAAGTTGCGCTATGGCGAAGGGACGTAACTACGCTAATTCACTAACTTGCGTATTTTACTGAACGTTACCTCTTGCGCCAGACTTCACCTCAGACCAGGCGAAGTGCAATAGAGTAGAGAGGGCTTGCTTCAAAAAAACTCTGCTTGACGAATTAACAGTAGCGCAACTTCGCTACCTTTCGCCTCCCTGAGCGCAGCTTGATTTTACTGAATTAGCAGCACCCTGACGAACTGTGGCGAAGGAGTCGCTAGCGGATTTTTGTTGCTTAGTGAATTTGCCCCAAGGTTGTAGCTGTTCTTTTATGCTGAAGGTCTGAGGAGACCTTCATCACCAAGGGGGTTATTTATCAAACTCCGAAAACAAAAATCTATTTTTTTTCGGAATTTATTATACCCTGAGGCTGAAAAAGTCTGAATCCGAAAATCCGCCCTCTTCAAGCTGTCAGGGTCCTGTAGAAGTCAATGGCAAAGGTTCCATTTCAATATCATGATCCGTGCTGAGTTTAGGCCAAAAATCTGATTTTTTAAAAAAATTTTGCAGGGGAAAATCTGACCTTTTTGGTGGGAAATCTAACTTTTGGCAGGAAAATACAATTATTTTGGATTTTTTGCCTGAATAGATTTTACCATGCTTTTTCTATGATAAATAACGTCCAATCGGCAATTTCGGAGTTGTTCGGATTTTTTTAATAGAAAGAGTGCAATAAATTCGGACTTTGATAAATAACCCCCCTGGGCAATATTTTTACTTAGATCAGCATAAATTTTGCATTTCTTCAACTAGGTCTTAAATGTCACTCAAACAAATAATGGACAGGTTGGTTGTTATTTCGTCTAATTCTTTTTGCTTTCTACTCTATGTTTGTTGAAATCTGATTGTTCAGGTTTGTTAGGTCGAGCAAAATAATCTAATGGCACACAGGACTAATGCAACACCTTACTAGCAAAAAATTTGGATGCACACCTGTTTGTTGAAGTTGTGTCCAAAAGTGATTTATTTAAGGCCATATACAGGTATACATCACAAAAAGGGCAACATTTCCGACCCCTCCGGGCCCTTTATCAAGGTCTTCTTCCTGCTTTGACCGGCGTTTTTGGTGCATGCGCAGTAGGAGCATTTACCGGTACGGATCTACTGCGCATGCTCCGAAAGTCAAGTTTTCTGATTTCACTTTGTGACTTTCATCGCATGCGCAGTAGATCCGTACCAGTAAATGCTCCTACTGCGCATGCTCCAGAAGATGCGATTAATCCAGGAAGAAGACCGCTCGGGAGAAGATGGCCCCTGTGAACTCCGTGGACAGGACCTACACAGAGGGGTGAGTAAAAAGTTATGGGCATTTGCCCGGGAGGACAGGTAGGCCAGGGGGGAGGAGGGAGGCGGGCAACACAGGGGAGGGGGGGGAGGAATTTTTGCACCCAGGGGGTTTCCTTCTCCTTGAAATCTTTACTTTTTCATGGCTTACAAACTCCTTTGTCGTTCTATTTCTGGTTATACCCCGGGTTATCCAGTATACAGACTCCCTTCTTCTTATCTGTCCTCAGTGGCAGAACGTGACACTTCCTTATAACTGAATTGCTACACGGCTTTACATTTTTACAAAGTAACTGTTGAATGTTACTATATTATATTAATATCAATACAAGAGATTATGGAATGTATATGGATTGTTGAAACTATTTATATCAACTCATAGAGCATGGAATTTATATATAGAAATAATAAATAGTATACATTTAAATTTATATAGAATTAAATTGATATTTATATGAAGTAATTGCAGGAGATCAGATTAACTTAATTGTTCTTAATGAATTTATGTGGAAGCTTTTTAAATGGATGTGAATATTCAATATGTTAATGAATGTAACGTGTTTAAATTAAATGCTTGTGGGAACTGAGGTCTATGAGGAAGTGCATAGACCCGAAACACCTCAGACCTCAGATGCTGGATTCTGTTAATCGGATGTTAAAATAAAGATTTACCTTTTATCCATAATCCGTGAGTATACGATTCATCAAGTAAACTGGAGTGCGCTGCTGCAAAGTGTGGTGTGCAGAATGTGACACGTCCACTTCCAATAGATGTCCCTCTTATCAGTTGCATTCACCCATTGATGGTAAAATCCTCATAAAAACCTTGTATAGGTATGAGCCTGTTTTCCAAAATGCTCATGACCTGGGGTTTTCCAGATAAGCAACCTTTCCGTAATGGATCTCCATACCTTAAGTATACTATCATTTAACATTAAACCCAATAGGGTTGTTTTGCCTCCTATAAGGGTGAATTATATCTTAGTTGAGATCAATACAAGGTACTTGTAAGGAAACCTTACCATGGTGGTCTGGCCTGCCTGTTCCTGGTGGTGTTCTTCCTTCTAGTATCCTGGTGAGATGATCGTGCCCCTTTGCTCGTCCAGAATCATTAAGCTTAGCTCCTCTCTCAATTAAAACCTGGCGGCATCCGATTAGCCGCGGGCTCCTCTCGAGGTGAAAGGCGGCGGTTAAAGGCAGAAGTGAGAGCCGAAACCAGGGAGCTTAGCTTGTGTTCTGGATATAGGGTGCTGAACGTGACAGTACTGTTTTATTACAGAGAAAAGGGAAATAATGTTTAAAAATTTGAATTATTTTATAAAAATGGAGTCTATAGAAGATAACCTTCCCATAATTCTGAACTTTCAGATTTCTGGATAACGGATACCTGTACAGGAAACCTGTTATCCAGAAATCTCTGAATTACATGAAGGCCATTTCCCATAGAGTCCATTTCAAGCAAATAAATCAAATTGTTCTTTGTAAGCCTGTTCTCCTCATGCATACAGCCACGGGATATTCTTTTGTGTTCTATTATTTTGTATATATGGTGGTGTGCTCTTAACCCAACTACTGGCCATAGTTCAGGAATTCCTGTGCTTAAAGCATTTTTAACTCTTCTCTATCGTTTGATGTTTACTTTCCTGGCTTAAGTGCACAGATCACAGCACTATCTTAAAAAGCAGTAACCTTGATCCATCTGGTATGTCCAGATTCTGCCCTTTCCCTAACCTTTTTTAAATGCATGGTTTAAACCAACTTTCTTTGACTTATTTGCAATCTAGCCCCCATGCAGCTCACTGTGTAAAATGTTTATGACCCCAAGGCTACCCAAATCAAGGGGCATTAATCATTTCCTACTACTTTACAGTTTAAATATAATCCATCCCACAAAAATGTAGTTTTTTTAAGACAAAAACACTAACAGCTAAATATGGTCTTGTGCACCAGCTTTTAAAAGTTCTAACTTTATCCACATTATATTTTATATTTTTAATATATTATATTTGATGTTTTTGGTGATGAAGTTTAATTATATGATTTTGTATTAATTGAGATGCCTTTTGCACTAGTTTGACTTGACAAAAAGTATGAAATATGGCCGAAATGGGTTGAATACATTAAGCCACATGACTGATGATAGATGTTGGAGGTACATTGATCATACGGTGGGGAAATATACACAAACTGACTGGAATGTTTTTCCAGTGCTTTCTCACTAACTCTCTCACCAACAGGATCAAAGTAGCTTTCTTGTTTATTTTTAATGCTATCATTTCTTGAAAGGCAAGTCATAATAAACTACATGATAAGAATGACATTTGTATATTCTTTAAATCCTATACACTTTTACAGAGAAGAGGGTACATAGATCAGCTCAAAAAAACTAGCTGCCCATTCAACCTCACTGGCAGCAAAACAGAATAACAGTATCTTCCTGACCCTAAATGGTGATTAAGAACCAGTTTACCAACTAGTGCACACAGTATTGTTAGTGCAATCAGATACTAGGCAACTAGTAAGTATGGGATTCCATGTGTGTTGAGCTGGGGAGCAGATCTGGTTTTCTGCCATTAGAATCTAGGAAGTTATTCGATGCATTATGTCCAGAGAATGTCTATAAAACATCATTCGCTCCCATCAATTTCACATCAGCATGGTTAGCAATTCACCAATAAGATTCATGGCCTTTGTATATGCTAACTCAAGTGCCACCAGAATTTGGCACAAATAGTGCTGAAAAGGTGCTTGGCAAAATATTATGCTCACAACCATGGTACACACAACCTAAAATGTATTATATATCGTGCTATGAAAGCCAACTAAATGAACACCAAGAATAAGACCACGGAAGAATCAAATGCTGCAGAAATCCCAGAAACCAGCATATATGTGTTCTATGTATGTTGGTTTAGCATAAGAAGTGTGTAAAAAATAAACTAAGATTTAATTACTACTGCAACCATAGTTGTGGTCCTGGTAGAGATTGTGTTTATTGATGGCAATAGGTACTTACACCTAAACACTTTCCCTTTTCTTACATATTTGCACCAAGAACCATTCCCCTGTCCAGTTTGTTTGTATAAATCCCATGTAAGTGCTCCTATTATTAAAGGTGGCAGTAATTATAGGGTTCCCACTGCCATCTTGTGCCAAAAGAATCACACATAGATTTTTCAATTTTAATGCACATTTCCCACTATGAAAATGTTCAGTATTTTATCCAAATTGTGAAACCACGGAATCAAATTTGCACAAATTCTGATGCATCGCAATCTGCGTACATACAATTAGGTGAAATTGGGTAAAAAAACATGACAAATTTTGCACAATGCAATTATTTTCTGGGAGCCCTACAGTTTGGAAATTTATACAGTGAATATAATGAGCAGGACCAGGGAATAAGTACTGAACATCAGGTATTTTAGAAGAAGCCTAGACTATGCACCCTCTCTGCTTATGTAACTACACATGACACACACACAGACACATTTATATGCAGGGCTTGAGTTAAATAAACAGGGGTCCATGCAAAAGCAGGAAAACTGTGGCTCTATGTAATGAAGACAAAAAGGTTGGTTATGTCAATACACCTGCTATGTTTTAGCTACAAGACAAGAAATTCCAACAGTCCGTGGCTGGTAGAATCATCCATGTTTTGGGTATGGGTGCACCATTAGCCTTACCCTAAAACTATAGCTGTTCTTATTTGGCCAGTGACAGTGGAGTAAAATATCAGTTTTGAATTAGGGACAGAAAAAAAGGAGGCTTTAGGCATAAAAATTACTGATGGAACACAAGCTGAGAAAAATATATACTTATATTATTCCTGTGCAAGTTACAGTAAAGTGCTGCTTTGGACATTAAATAAGGAGATAAAAATTTGAGCTATGTGGCCAACCAAGTTGCTGAGCCAAAAGTAAATGATAAATTCAAAGGGAAATCTAGTATGTAAATGAAAGACAGATGTAATAAACTGAGATACTGTAAATGGCTACTATACAGTGTGTCATAATGTAGAATGAGTTGTGTAAAAATTACGTGCCGAGCTACAGCTTTAGGCTGGGCATAGCATAAGTAATCTGTACTTGCAGAACTGAGACAGACTGAGAGGAGAAAATACATAATATATTGGAAGGGAAAATAGTACCACATATATTAACTCATTAATCAAGGTCAAAATCAAACATGAGGCTGATTCTTCTAATCTTGTATTTGTAAGGTAGAATGTGCTCTACCTTTGGCCCCTAGATGCACATTCATCAAGGGTTGAATTTCGAATTCATGTGAGTTTTTAAAACTCCAATAAACTCCCATGAACTCAAAATTCGACCAATCAAAATTTATTATAAAAATCTACTTTTTTTTAAACTCGGGGGAATTAAATCGATCCAAAAACTCAAATTAAATTTTAAAAACTTGATTCATTTTTTCTCTGAAAAAACTTGAATGTCAAGAAGGCTAAAAACAACTCCAAATTGATCCCTCCCATTGACTTAAACAGCAATTCAGCAGGTTTTAGGTGGCGAATAGTCAAATTTGAGTTCTATAATGGCTAAGTTAAATCTCGAAATTTAAATTAAAATTTTTTAAAAAACTCAATTAGAATTTGAATAACTTGTCGAATTTGACAGTTTTAACCATAAAAAAAACTCAATTCGAATCTCGATTTGACCCTTGATAAATCTGCACCTTAGTTTCCACGAGGGCTAGAGGCAAGTGTAAAATTCACCAGTTAAAAACAGATTTTTTTTTTTCCTAGAACCACATTGTGAAAGCCTGCTTAATAGTATGTAACACAACTGGTGCATTATTCACCAAAGCAGAAGCAAAAAGCATTTACCATGCTTTAGTAAATCACATAAAAGTTATTTGTACAAATCTGTAAATGGATTAATTTCCAGTGCATGGCATCAATAATGGCATTAATGTCAAATTCTCTGGGTGCAAGTCGGTTGTGTGGGTAGAGAGAACATGATGACATGATGATGAGGACATTACTGGAAGCTTAAAGCTGGCATTAAGACATGATGGTAAATGTAACAAATAGCAGGAAATTGCATATGTGTAGTCATTGGTAATTCAACTATCCTCACTGGTCTATGACTTACACAAGGATGAAAGCATGTGTGGTTTGATTCTTGTATCACTTTATTTTTCCTGAGCTTTTGGCAACAAAACATATACTGCTACATATGTGTTGTTGATAGCCTTAGCAGTCACTAAGAAAGAACAGTATTGTTATTTGAGAGGGGCTGCTGGAAGATGCCATAGACAGTCCCTATTTATTGGACCTGCCAGGAGCTGTTTGGGTCTCTGTGGACTTGAAATGCCACAGCCTATTTTGAATCTCATTCCGGCCTTAAAGATAGAATCTGAATATTAAAGCAGCACTAAACACATAGTGATTACATACATTTTATAAGCCCACAGTCTATGAATGTACTGTACCTCTGAAAACAAATATCCCCAGCACACAGAGCTATAACAACAACAACCACTCATAGTGCAGAGTGTTAGCATTGCTCACTAGATAAGCTTCATGGCTATGTAGTTCCAAGTCGACAGGTTACTCTTAACGTCCAATGAACTCGATCATTGCCCATTGACCATTATAAAAAAACACATCTTTTCTCCAATGTCACAACAATTATGAAACATTACATAGTCAAATGTTCAGTTGCAACTGATCAAACTGCATGAGAAATTGTTGGGAAAGTGTGGGCAACCCGAGTACTGACAGAGGCAGGAGGAAGATTTCATGTACAGTAGGTAACAAATTGTCCCCAAAAATAAACAAAGCATTGTTAAAATCTAAGTCATATTATTTCAAGAGCTCAACTTCAGTTTTTAATTGAAGTTTTCAGCTCCAGTTACACCTTATTAGGGGATTGCCATTTCACCAGAAGAAAGCAGAAAACTGGCAAATGGTATCAGCGCTAACTTGCTTTCATGGGAATAACGGACTAATCTTGCAATTGGAAGGATGCTGCATTTGACAATGTTTTATATTTTCTGAATATTATAGTTTCTGACCTATATCTGTGGCTACCAGTCAAAATAATTAAAAATAAAAATAAAGAGCTAAATCTATGTGTTGCAAATATATATTACTCCTCCCTCATTTCTGGTCCAGTGGTTTAACCCCTTGTAATCTTATGACTTCACTACAGTACCTCAACGTAACTAACCAGAGCATTAACTCTATGGTTGCTAAGGTCACTAGTGTTAGTAACCCCCTTTTTTTTGTCTTATATTATGCCTGTCGAACCGTATTGCTCCTAGGGTCTTGGAGGCTTATTTTGTGGTGTTTCTATTAATACAGGGATTATATCATCTACATCAACTCTCCATGAAAATATTATGGCCATCTCCAATTAATTACATAACTTAACTCATAATCTAAAATATGTGATGCATAACATGCCCCACTGAACAAGGCCTATATACTGTGAACCAGTCTAAAGTGACATAAAGGGGCCGATTCACGAAGGGTCGAATTTCGAAGTTAAAAATACTTCGAAATTCGACCCTCGAATTGAAATCCTTCGACTTCGAATATCGAAGTCGAAGGATTTAGCGCTAATCCTGCGATCGAACGATCGAAGGATTTTTCGTTCGATCGAACGATTAAATCCTTCGAATCGAACGATTCGAAGGATTTTAATCAAACGATCGAAGGAAAATCCTTCGATCAAAAAAAGGTTAGCAAGCCTATGGGGACCTTCCCCATAGGCTAACATTGACTTCGGTAGGTTTTATCTGCCGAAGTAGGGGGTCGAAGTTTTTTTTAAAGGGCAAGTACTTCGACTATCGAATGGTCGAATAGTCGAATGATTTTTACTTCGAATCGTTCGATTTCGTTCGACTTCGATCGAATTCGAACGAATTTAACCAATTCGATGGTCGAAGTACCCAAAAAAAACTTCGAAATTCGAAGTTTTTTTCATTCGAACCCTTCACTCGAGCTGAGTGAATCGGCCCCATAATGTATCCACATCTACAGTTTGGTACATCCAAAGAAAGAAAGCACTGGTGAACTCAAAAAACACCTGGATATCCACGGTGGTGGATACCGCAGAATCATTTCCATGGTGAAGAGAAACCCCTTCACAACACCCAAACAAGTGAACAACACTCTCCAGGGGGTAGGTGTATTGATATCCAGGTCTATCATAAAGAGAAGACCACATGAAAGTAAATATAGAGGATGCACTGCAAGGTGCAAGCCACTCACAAGCATCAAGAATAGAAAGGCTAGATTGGACTTTGCTAAATAAAAAAAATCTAAAAAAGCCAGCACAGTTCTGGAAAAACATTCTTTGGAGTTGGACAGATGAAACCAAGATCAACCTCTACAAGAATGATGGCAAGAAAAAAGTATGGAGAAGGCGTGGAACAGCTCCAAAGCATACCACATCATCCATTAAACATGGCGGAGGCAGTTTGATGGCTTGGGCGTGCATGGCTGCCTGTGGCACTGGGACACTAGTGTTTATTGATGATGTGACACAGATGAATTCTGAGGTGTTCAGAGACATACTGTCTGATCAAAGCCAACTAAATGCAGTCAAACTGATTGGGAGGCGTTTCATAATACAGATGGACAATGACCCAAAACATACAGCCAAAGCAACCCAGGCGTTTATTAAAGCAAAGAAGTGGAATATTCTTGAATGGCCAAGTCAGTCACCTGATCTGAACCCAATTGAGCATGAATTTCACATGTTGAAGACTAAACTTTGTGGGACAGAAAGGCCCACAAACAAACAGCAACTGAAAGCCTCTGCAAAGGCCTGGCAGAGTATTAAAAAAGTGGAAACCCAGAATCTGGTGATGTCCATGAGTTCAAGACTTCAGGCTTTCATTGCCAGCAAAGGGTTTTCAACCAAGTATTAGAAATAAACATTTTGTTTTCAGTTTTTTCATTTGTCCAATTACTTTTGAGCCCCTGAAATGAAGTAGTTGTGTTAAAAAAAGGCTTTAGTTCTTCACATTGTTATGCAATCTTTTTGTTCAACCCACTGAATTAAAGCTGAAAGTTTGCAGTACAACTGCATCTGAGTTGCTTCATGTAGAATTAATTGTGGTAATGTAAAGAACCAAAATTATAGATAAAACGTTGTCTCTGTCCAAATATTTATGGATCTAACTGTAAATCCCCAGTCTTCAGCAGTTATGCATATGGCAAAAATCACAGAACAAATAAATCATTTATATTAATTTGTTAAGAAAATTTCATAGCTTAGTGATAAAGTGTGTTTTGCATCATGATATCATAACCCTTAAAATTATGCTTACTACAGTACTAATAATCATTTGTTCCAAAAGCTGTCTGTGAGCTCCCTTATGTTTGATATGGTGAACAAGGCCTAAATAACTGCCAATATATACATTCTGTCTCTATGAAGACATTCAATAAAAGAAGCTAAGAAACAGCTTTCTCTGTCCAATGCAAGACAAAATAGTCTGGTACACAGATGTTGCATTTTTCATCAAGTGACAATTGATGGAGATGGAAATATTAGAGTATAGTTTGACTTCCTTCATTTCATTAATGGAATACAGCTATGTACTGTACATGACCCAGAATGTGCATATTGGGCATCCTGGACATGGACAAAGCTGAATGACCATTATACATCCTAATTTATTGTTCCCCAGGGATGGCAAGTACTAGTGTACTAAGGTGCACAAGAGTGCTGAGGACTACTATTTTAATAGACCCCACCAGCAGGCCCTGCACCCCTCCATCCTATTCCCTGCCTCTATTACTAACACAGTTATAGAAATATTGAATGAATATTGCTGCAAACTTGTAAAGTAGATATGGTAAGTGTGAAATATATAATAGCCTGACCAAATGAAATTAATATTCCTGGAAATACTTTACTTTTTATAAAGTATTTCCAGGAACCTGTGTTTTAGACTACTGCACCCCCCCAAGTCATTATTCTGTTTTATATTTTTGGTTAAGACCTAAGAGCTAAAAGAGATAGAGAGAGGAAAAAAGAAGTAAAGCTATAAGAAGCTATAAATCCATGCAGTGTTCAATGTGTGATTTGGACACGTGCCGATAAAAGCTGCCAACAGACCGTGTCGGCAGCTTATTGGCCCGTGTATGGGGCCCCCCGATGGGCTTCACCGATCGAGATCTGGCCGAAAGCTGATGCAAATTTAACCTTTTTATTACAGCAGTACTGGATTTGCGTTGTTGGGATTAATAGGACTCTGAATACTGAGCTTTGGAAAGTGTCCTGCTAACTAAGGAATCTTACACTATTATAGTTTGATATGTCATATTTGTTGTATTAGTATCCCGATACATGTCATGGACTACACTGAGGAATGTGACCTTAGTAAAGTAATTCTCTAGTGCCTGGACATTAATATGGATTTTGATTATATTTTGCAGAAATGTTATTTTTAAAAATTCTTCACCCAAACTGAGTACAGAGTTTAGTGGCCCATTCTTCATATGTTAACAGGATTGTGAATTTTATATATATATAAAATTGCATTTTAAGAACTTAGCTGAATGTCATTGCAGACATACATACTATTTAAACATCAACTATAATAAAAGTAATTCAAATAATGCATGCAGAATCTGATAACAATGTATGTATGCACAATACTTAGGTAGGGGTAGGCAACCTGAGGCTCCAGAGCCTCATGCGGCTCTTCATCCTGCTTGCTGCGGCTCGTCGGCTATACAGCCCTCGCACCTGCTGGCGGCTGCTTGATTGTGTGATTGGGGTAAGTTACCACAGTCGCATACTCAGGAAGCCGGTGTGAGGGCTGTATAGATGTCCCAGGAGTGACAGGCAAGACTGAGCCGCAGCAAGATGATTCATCATGGTCCTTACCGCGGTCACAAACTCAAGACAATAGAGGGAAGGTCAGCATTGAACTTCAGAAACAGAATTTACATTAAACAGATGAGAACACTAGCATTTAATAGGGCTATTTAGTGTTTAATTTATTTCAAAGTTGGTCTGCACATACACACTGCACTTCTGTTTGTTGTATTCTGTTATTGTAATTGTTAAAATTGAAAAAAGGTTAAAACTTTTAAAAGTTTATAATCTGTTTTATGTTTTTCGGCTCCAGACTATTTTTCTTTAGTGGAAGAGGGGGCAAATGGCTCTTAGTAGTAAAGGTTGCTGACCCCTGGCTTAGAACATACAAAACTGATCAGTTTTAAAATGTAAAAAAATCCTGCTGATGGTATAACCACATTATTCTCATTAATGAAAAAAACATTATTTTGTGGGCTGGCTGTTATCAAAGGTTTTGCAACATACAGATATTTCCCACAAGTACTGTGTCGTCTGTTAGTAATGGTTTTGGGCACACCCTTGAGATAAAGGGGCAAATTCACTAAGATGCGAAGTTGCGCCAGGCGCAACTTCGCCGCACTTCGCCAGGCGTATTTTCGCCAGCGCTCTGCAAATTCACTAAAATCCGAAGTTGTGCACAGGGGTAGCGTAAGTTTTCAAAGTTGCGCTAGCGTTAATTCGCCAAGCAAAGCGAAGTTTCGCTAGCGATGGTTCATTTACATACGGCGCGAAATTCAAATTTCAATGGCGGAACACGTATCACCACTTCAAATGCCTAGAAAACCTTCAAATCAGCAAATATAAATTTTATTTTGCCCTACACATGTGCCCACTGTCTAGGTAAGTTGCCATGAGTCAGGAAATGTAGGGGGGAAGGAGGGGAGCCCCAAAACATTTTTCGATCTTTTTCAGCCTATCACCCATCATGTAGAAAACACGCCTGCGTTTTTTGGGACTTAGAAAAAAATTAGACTTTTTTGGAAACAATCCCTATCTACTCTATTGCGCTTCGCCAGGTCTGAGGTGGCGAAGGAAGTCTAGCGTAAAAGGTAGCGTTCAGTAAACTGCGCAAGTTACTGAATTTGCGTAGTTACATCACTAGCAAAAATTCGCCTGGCGTAAGTGTGCGAAGTAACACTAGCGAATTTACGCCAGCGTTCGTTAGTGAATTTGCGAAGTACCGAAAATGCCAAACGCTAGCGAATTGACGCTAGCGTTCGGCGCTTCGCATCTTAGTGAATTTGCCCCAAAGAGAGACACAAAAATTTAAATAAAATTTGTAGTCTGAACGTAGAAAATACACAGAATTGGTTAGCAACTATTATTCTCTTGTTATCACTGTTTTATTATATATTCCATTTTCTTGAACGGCTTCACATTAAGGAAAAATTATTTATCACAGTGTCTGTATTTTTAATGAGCCTTGGCATTAAAGCTAAGCTATTTCATATCTGTTTGTAAGGTTAACGATTTTCAAACCGAAAATCGAAGGAAAATTAATTATTTGTGAAAATGCAGGTATGGAATCTGTTATCCAAAAACCTGTTTTAAATAATAACCTTTTTCTCTGTAATTATGAAACTGAGGTTTTTGAAACCACGACTAATCTTACAAACAAAAAGATTTCTAAAATGTGCTAACAAAAAAAAGTGCTGAACAATGCAGTAAAAAATATGAAAACCTCTACAAACATATGCATTTGTCAGACACTTTCTATAGCACCTCGACAACTTTTACTTGGTGAAGTTTTGCCTTAGAGGTTGCTGTTGTTTTTTCACTAAAAATCTCAAATTTTTAGAGCTCTTTAGAAATAAAGCTGCTCTGAATGGTGAGAGTCCCAGTGAGGGTGGAACATTTTGAATGTGTGGTGTTGAAACGTTTAGGAACTGTATTTCTGTGTTCTTATCATTTTTATGTTGGGAAAGGCTTGGTGAAATAAACTTGTGTTGTTGCCTGAAGATGTGGTACCCCGTCTTTATGCTGACGGCATATATATAATGTATATAATATATATATATATATATATATATATATATATATACTGTATATAATGTCTACGCCGATTTACCAGGAAGTAATTTTTGACACAAAAGGACTCATTTACAAATTGCAGGGCACCATAAGAGCCTACAAACATGGGAGTATATTTATCAAAGAGTGAAGTTAGAGATTGCCACAGTCCACTAGAGTGAAATACCGCCTCTCTCCATTCAATTCTATGGAATTTTTAAAGGCGTATTTATCAAATGGTGAACTTTCACTCTTTGATAAATAGGCCTTTAAAAATCCCATAGAAAAAAAAAATAAAAAAAAATAAATGCATGCGAGAGCTTTTCCTTATTTCTTGAATTATATGGGCCTGCAATATCTCCTAGCTCACACCCAAGGGCAATCATTTTGATTAATGCAAAATACATGTGCGGACAAAGTAAAAATTACAGTAATACATTAATGACCAGTTGTTGATGCCTCCCTTAATTGCATTAGTATTATCATGCCCAAAGCTTCCCTGATATACAATGCTTAACAAAGCTGACATTAATAATTCATAACTGCAAGCTGTACTATAAATGTGGTTGTGGCAATTTTGCAAGTATAATGCTCATGTTCCCTCTGCATTTAACCTGAGCTCAAGCAGGATGTTGCAGTATTGGAAACTGTAGTGCTACTAGGAGAAAGAGCTTTGTTACTGTATGTTAAGTTGGCTTAATAATACAGTAGCATCCGTTCCAAATAATTTTATACTGGTGTGTGATAACCCAAATGATGTTTGATGTCTGAAGTTTGTTATATATATTTCAAACTTAGATGGGGGATATTGCATCAAGGGAAACACTTAACCCATTTCAATGGCCATGTGCAGCCAAGCCACAACTTTAATATACTAGAAAATGCCAGTTGTTGATTTGCTGCTATAGGTTACACACCTAGGCAGGTCCATGTCTTTTTGCGTTGCTGAGTTCACCAGTGCTTTCTTTCTCAGGATGTACCAAACTGTAGATTTTGCCACTCCTAATAATGTAGCAATTTCTCGGATGGGTTTTTTCAGACTTTTATCTGCTTAGTTGATAATTACAAAACTAAGGAATTGCCCAGACCTGGCCATGAAATAGCCTTTGAGTCAATTGTCTAATTACTTTTGAGCCACTGAAATGAAGTGATTGTGTTAAAAAAGGGTTTAGTGCCTCACATTTTTATGCAATCTTTTTGTTCAACCCACATAATTAAAGCAGTTCAAATGCATCTGAGTTGTTTCATTTAAAATTCATTGTGGTAATGTACAGAGCCAAAATTAGAAAAAAAAAGTTGTTTCTGTCCAAATATTTATGGACCTAACTGTAAGATGTAGGATTCAGTAGATACTTCTTTCAAAAACTACAACAGCAGTTTTTGTAATCTGGCGTGCAGCAACACTTTTCATCTGCTGTAGGCATCAAAAGAAACGACCTACAACTTGTGATTTGTGTTGCAAATAAAGCATTGCTGTTTGAAAAAAAGTACCTTTAAAGGTGGCTTCTTGTTTTATTTCTGAATGTAGTTTATATTCTGTAGCTCAGTAGTTCTGCTTGATAGGGTCTATTTTAACATAACAGTGAGGCAGGGTCTTGAATGATACACAGAAAAGTGAAAAGGAGAGGGCTAGACAAGAAAGTTGCATAAAAGAAAAAAAATTACCATGGAAATGTGGCCTCGCTTTCAAGTTTTTCTTTGCCTGAATTACAAACCCTAGAAGTCATCATTTTACATTTCAGGTTAGAAAGAGTCAGAATAACAAATAAGTCCAATTTATTTTGATTATTTATTTTTATTCATAATTTATTTTTACAATGTATTAAAAGACCATTGTTTCCAGTGGTAATTGTACCACTGGAAATGTACTAACCAAATTAACATGAAGACATATCGTTATGGAAAATCTAATTGGAGTGTTTCGATATTTATGCTTATTTTAAAAACAGAATATTATGTAAAAACTGTATAACCAGGGTTCAGTTATGTCACCTCAGAGTTCCATGTGCCATTATATGTTGAAGTAACTCTAGTGGTTATATTTTATAACAATGGATATATTCATTTTTATATATGATATTGTCATACCCTTTCCCAGGGTAGTTGTTCATCTTTATTTTACTAATACCCCATTTGAGCACTGACTGAATTGCATAAAGATCTGGTTTTGCCAATGATTTTTTCCATTAAAACAAATACGAATGCACAATGAAAAAAAATACGAATTTAAACTGTATGGTCCGTATGTAAGATGTGTTTTTATAAAGGAGTCGGTGGAATGGTTACTGTTGTCAACTTAAAAGGTCATGGGTCAAGAGTCAAGTAAGCCTACCTATCCATTACCATGATTATGCTCTGTCTAGTCAGCAACAGAGCAAAAAGAATACTGTCCTTTATTAAGGTGGGGGACCCATAATTGCTATAGTAAGACATCACAGCAGCTTATATGTTTATTTGTATTCATTGATGGATTTGTCTTTAATGATGATGTGCGGATCACATGTGAAGTCATTACTTTATTACTGACCATAACCACTAAATGTGTGGAAGCGACAAGAGACAAATAATGTTTACTAAGGGAGCTGAATCATACTTTATGGGAGTATACTTTTGTTTGTACGTTGCATAGCTATTTAAACAAATCCATTTGGAACCAAGGGAAAATCTGATGTGGTAGTGCATGGGATGTTTCTTGTTTAGCAGAATTAAATCAATATGCATTTTTACTTTGTGGTTTAGTAGTTTGTGATTGATGAAACATAGATGTTGTTTTCATCAACTATCTGCCAGAATATAACCCAGAGTTTGTAGCCAACAGACTCATTATGTGCCTTTCATGTGTGTTTGAGTCTGCCTGTGATGTATGATTGCATTTCAGAAGATTGCTACTTGTTTTTGTACATACATAATTCTGTATTGTAGAACACCAGCAGAGGAGGGTAATGTTGATTAATTAATTGGAATATTCATTATTTTATGAGCAAAAACTGTAACTGTATAGTGGTGAAAAATCAAATCAAGGAATAGACTACTGCAGACTACTGCAGTACACTCCCTTCAGTTATATGTGGCCCATTAATTACAATAATTAGTTCTAAAAACAAGAAATTAAAGGCCCCCATCATTAAAAAAAAATATTATAAACCTGAATAATTTAGCTAGTTGTTCTTCATGCTAAATTTCAACTACAAGCAGCGTTTTTCATGTCCATAATAAGGTTGAATCCTTGGTAACGTTTGCCATCACGGTTGACATAGCATAAATCACTTTTTTTAACACTGTATTTGTTGACTAGACAAAGCACATTGTTTTCAGGGGAAAGGCTCTTTTTAATGAAAGTGCAATAATTCCCAGACAATGGAGCACACTTCAGTAGGGAAGAGGCCTGCAGAACGGAGAACCCAATCTTCAGGACAGTTTGGTAAAAGCTTAATTTACTGACTCAGATACAGTATACAAATACTACAGCAAGGTATTCCATTTTTATAAACTGTGGACTGTGCTCATTGAACTGCCGTAAATAAATTTAACTGATCTGAATTTATTACTGTGACTACAATTTTACAAGAAAACATTTTACAAGAAAAAGGATATGATTTCTTGTTTTTTAACATTTTATATATATATATATATATATATATATATATATATATATAGATATAGATATAGATATATATATATATATATATATATAGATATATATATATTAAATAAAAATGTTAAACTTTTACTGGTGTTTCCTTTAGTTTGGTAACAAGATGTCTTTCACTGAATTCTTGAACTTCACACTACTGTAAATGTAATAAGTCAGCCCCTAAAAGCTGCATACCTGCTGTTTTCTCTAGCTGTGTTTGGATTGTACGACTTTCTTTACTTTTTACCTGATTTTGTAAACTACATATTTTAAGTACATTTCATGGTCTGTGTACTACAACTGCAGCCTCAGACTCTTTTTTATGCCTGCACAAACTCTATGCCACAAAGTCAGCAGAATAGCTCCTCGCTCTAGTCCCTACTGATCCCAATCAGTAAGTCTTTATATATATATTCAGTTTTATATATATATTAGTTTGTAAACAGATGGTGGTAGTGTTCTCTTCTCCCTTTAAATTAAAATTGCGAAATGTCTGCCATCTTAGTATACTTTGCTTCACCAATGCAGGATCACACCCCAGACCCAAACAGAAACTGCCCACTTTGTTCACACTTCAGACAAACTGCTGAAGGGCCACCAGCACTGTGTCACTGTGTATAGTACAGCATGAACCTGATAGGTTTCTCTGTCTCCTGCTGTATTCTGACTTCCCTGTGCTCCTACCTTGTGCCATACTCTGCCTTCCCTATGCTCCTTGTGTGTGCCATAGTCTACCTGTGTGTGCTTTACTCTGCCTTCCCTATGCTCCTTGTGTGTGCCATACTCTGCCTTTGTGTCCCTTACTCTGCCTTCCCTATGCTCTGTGTGTGCCATACTCTGCCTGTGTGTGCCTTACTCTAAAAATATAATACAGTTTGGTACCAGTTACACAATTACTTGCCTGTGCCACTGCTTCTGTCCCACTTAGAAGCTACTGCAAATGCAAATTCTGTAGAGGTTGTGGACAAAACAGGCTCAAAAAACCGCAGATACTTGTAAAAAAAAAAAAAAGTTTCGAGCATTGTGGCTCTTTATCACTTGATAAAGAGCAACAATGCTCAAAACATCTGTAGTTTCTGTGAGAGTTGTGGACAAATCAGGCTCAAAACCGCAGATACTTTGCTGCAAGGTTTATTAAACACAACATGTTTCGAGCATTGTGGCTCTTTGTCAAGTGCACTTGACAAAGAGCCACAATGCTCGAAACATGTTGTGTTTAATAAACCTTGCAGCAAAGTATCTGCGGTTTTGAGCCTGATTTGTCCACAACTCTCACAGAAACTACAGATATTTGGCTTCTAATCGGGACAGAAGCAGTGGCACAGGCAGGTAATGGTGTAATTGGTATCAACCCACTTTACTTCAAATGCTCAAAACATGTTGTGTTGAATAAACCTTGCAGCACAGTATCTGCGTTTTTTTGAGCCTGTTTTGTCCACAACCTCTACAGAATTTGAAGTGCCTTACTCTACCTTCCCTATGCTCCGTGTGTGTGTGTCATACTTTGCCTGTCCTACTCTGCCTGTGTGTGTCTTACTCTGCCTTCCCCATGCTTCTTGTGTGTGTGTGCCCTGCTCTGCATGTGGAACATAAGCCTGGTATTTGTTTTGGGGGTTTGTTAGCATTTGGAAATTGTTTTTAGGGGCCCTTAGGGTGCTGTGTTATCCACAGGGGAGGAGGAGGCATATGGATTTAAGGGTATGTCTTAATATAACTTAATTTTCTCACATATCGATATCCCTGCATTGAGCACAAACCATTTGTTTTTTTGATGTGCTACCACAATTAATGTGGACATGGTCTTGTGGTAACTTGGGTGTGGTTTAAAGTGGATGTGGTTAAAAAAGGGAGTGGTAAACACTGGCTTCCATTATCGGCCCTCCACCATGTAGACCAGGAAAATTCCGGCCCTCTGTACCACAGAAGTTGGACAGCACTGCTGCAAGACATAGCATGTGACCTAAATTTAAAGGCTGCCTAGATCTAGCATAAGCATCAGCACTCCATTTATCTCCAACACATTAGCTGAAATAAGAAATACTGAAATAATCCAAGTTATAATTGTTATAGATTATATATCCATGCAGAGTTGGGTAACAACCCTATTCTGTTTCCTCTATTTCACGGTACATGCTAGGCTGTGTATCCTGTTAAGTACATATAATACAAACATCAAATATCCATATAACCCAAGCAAGGTACATGCAATTAGTATTGGCCAAATTATGGCCCGCATTAAAGAGGTGTCCACATTTAGTTTATATTGACATATTTACCCACACAAATATGGGACTTATCCTCCAAATACGAGTAAACAATATTAGATAACCAGGACCATACAGTTTGAATTAAAAAGCAATATTTATTATCACCATGCCAAAATTGCTAAAACCATTTAAAATAAGCAGCGCTGCTTGGGGGGTAGGGTTCCCATTACTCCTAATTAATATGTATTATAAACAGTCCAATATAGTATAAGAGGCTGCGTGCACGCTTTGAATCCAAGCCTCCACTGGGTATCAATTGTAACCAGCTCTTAATCAAGAGCGCCAGTCCGTATGAAGACCGTGGTTAAACGTTCATAAGCTGAGGAGAGCAATAAGTCATCACGGTAATGATTTAAATAACTAATAGAGTGCTTAGTTTGATGGAGAAAAGGGGATTAGTCCAATTCAAATTGTAAGTGAGATGTAAAAGTGTAGAGCGGCATGTGAGGCGGAGCCGGTGTGGGTTTAACCCGTTGGTGCCCAAGGTAGTACAGTCCTGAATAGCAAGGACGTGGGCACTAGGGAAGGGAATATCCCCTAGATGTATCCGGTGGACATCTAGATTCCAATGTTATGATGGTATAACAATCACTGTGTAGTTGTATGTGTCCCACCGCTCTGCAGCAATCGCTGTACAGAATAAAGAAGATACTGACCGTAGCGGATCACCTCCCATACCGGTTTGTTCAGCAGTCCGTACTCACATCCATCTCCCGCTATCACTTGTGCCTCTGATGCGCATCATCCCCAACAGGAAGGAGAACAGAAGAACCGATTCCCCTGGCAGCGCTGTGCCTCGACAGCTGTTTCGCCGCTACCTGCGGCTTTGTCAAGAGACCGACAAACCGGAAATGACATCCTTTTAAGGGTAACGTCACGTGACTTCAATGATTGTAATTGCCACACTGTTGCGTGAAGCCTTTCAATGTCGCTAATATCCAGATAGTGACATTATTGCAGTAAGTTGCAGTCTAAGGACATCCATTCAGCACAAAATAAGTAGATAGAACAATCATGGACAGTTCAGTACATCCATATTTATATCAATGTTTATATGGCCAGTCACTATACTTTTGTGCCCCTAAGGCATGGTGATAAAGTGCATTTGGAAAGTTATCCCATAGGCCCTGGATCTGTACGGAATGCTCAATTATAGATATGTATATATAGGTTGGACTCTCGAAGGGTCGCAAAAAATTTGTTAGTTCAATAGCATATAAGAAAATAAAATAAGAGAAAAGAAAAAAGAAAGAGAAGAAAAGAAGAAAGAGAAGGAAAAAGGAAGGGAATTGACACATACACCAGATTATTACAATCCTAAACAAAAGTTATATGATATGTGGTCATTAAACTTGCCAGTGTAGGCAACCAAATACTCTGTTCATATAGTGAGTCGTTAAGCATCCTATTCCATCATTTATTTACAAAGGCCTGAAAGTTTAAATGGCCATTAAGACCAAATTCGGATTTATAAGCATTAAGTCTAAAAATCCATGTTGTTTCCAACTGTAATAATTTGTTGTCCAAATCACCCCCCCTAATGTCCCCATGTAGATGGTCAATGCCCTGAAAATAGGAGCCTGCATAATATCCATTATGCATACAAACAATGTGTTTAGCAATTGCTGATAGCAAATTACAATTCCTGATATCACGCATGTGCTCATATATGCGTCTCCTGAAATGTCTTTTTGTTTTGCCCACATATTTGCTGCCACAATGGCAAGTGAATAAATAAATTACATGTGTAGTCGTGCAACACGTATAGTGGTACATGTTATAGTTTGCTCTCCTGTTTCCAAAACTAGTAGACACTTTGATGTATTGGCACTGTTCGCAGGCCCCACATTTATAGCTGCCCAGTGTTTTACAGCATGTCGTTCTAGATTGTGGTTGGAAATGACTACGGGTAAGTGAGTCACCAATGCTCGTGTTCCTCCTATAGCTAAACTGAGGACAGGGGGACACCAATTTGCCCACAACAGGGTCCTTTGCTAGTATGTTCCAATGTTTGTATATTGAGGAACGAATTTCCTTGTCATTGGTGTTATAGGTCAGTACCAATCGTGTTACTTCCTGTGTCTTAGAGGAGGATATTTGGGTGTTGGGATTCCGACATTTGTAAAGTAAGTCATCCCTCTTAAGGGACAGAGCATATTGATATGCCCTGCGGAGGCATCGTGTTTTATAGCCCCGTGATTTGAATCTCTGATAAAGGGAATAGGCCTCTCGTTTAAAATCCTCATCTGTTGAACATATTCGCCTCAATCTTATGTATTGTCCCTTAGGGATACCCTCAATGCATCTATGAGGATGCATTGATTGGGCATGTAGGAGGCTATTACCAGCTGTTTTCTTACGATAGAGGTTGGTGGATACGTGACCATCCTGACCTACTTTTATCTCCGTATCCAAAAATTCCAATCTGGTACTATGATAATTTAAGGTTAAAGTTAGATTAAATCTGTTGACATTGAGTTTCGCTACGAAGTCCTGTAATAGTTTCTCTGGGCCCTGCCATATTAGCATGATGTCATCGATATATCTGTGCCAGCGTAGCACATGGGGTAAATATGTCTCATATTCCTCAGCCATGAAGACGTAATGCTCCCATTCCCCTAAAAATAAATTAGCGTAGCTGGGGGCACATTTAGCACCCATAGCCACGCCTTGGCGTTGTAAATAGTAAATGCCGTTAAAAAGAAAAACATTGTGATGCAAGACAAAGTCTAGTGCTTTCAAAATAAACCTATGTTGATCAGAAATTGGTTTATGACTACGTTCAAAGATCGATTGTATAGCATCAAGACCCAGGGAGTGTGGTATACTCATATACAAAGCCTCTACATCTAGCCCCACCAGAATACAGTCCGGCTCCAAGATTAGACCGTTAATCTCCCTCAATAGATGGGTGGTGTCTAGTATAAATGAGTCTAATTGTGACACCAAAGGTTGTAACACCATATCGATGTACCCACTAATTGGTTCCGTGAGTGATCCACAACCAGATACAATAGGTCTTCCCGGCGGTTCACTGAGGGACTTGTGAACCTTCGGCAGGGCATAAAAAGTGGGAGTTCGAGGATGTGGGACTTTAAGATATTCAAGTGTATGTTGGTCAATTATACCATCCCGATACGCTTGATCGATCAGGTCAAATAGTTGGTTTCTATGTTCTTGTATATGTGGTAAGAGAATAGGCTTGTACCATTGTTTGTTGTTCAAAATTTTGGTACACATAGTGGTATATTGGGAGGAGTCCATAATTACAATATTAGAACCCTTATCTGAGGGCTTTATCACAATGTTGGGATTACCCTTCAACTCCTTGAGGGCCTGGATTTCTTCCTTAGTAAGATTTGTTTTTTTTATATTTTTGGTCAATTGTAAGATATCCTCCGTGACCCTACGTACAAAAGTGTCAATAGCACCATTTTCTGAAACGTTAGGGTAGCGGCAGGATCTTTTCTTACATGAAGGTAATTTAATTTGGTCGGGGGAGTTTTCAGACCATAAGTCCTCAATATCTTGCAGCAATAACTGCTCTTCCTCCATTCTGGGGTCATCCCATAGCTCCATAAGAATTTTGAGCGTTTTGAAATCATTCAAATTGAACAGACTGAGGTCAGCAGTCATCTGTCTGCTTTTAGTCCATTGTAATTTTAGGAGCAATTTGCGTGCAAATAAGTGAACATCCTTAATTAAAGAAAAATGATCTAGTGACTTAGAAGGTACAAAAGAAAGTCCCTTTTGTAGAAGACCCGTGACCGTGGGTGTGAAGTGAGTGCTTGATAGATTTATTATTTGTAAGTCATTCTGAGGTGATGGTGACGCAACATTTCCTGTGACATTCACAGGTTGAGTGACTGTAAAAAACTCGTGCCTACTGGTGATGGTGTATCTTGGGACAAGTTGAACAGGAATGGCGCTTGAATGCTTTTCTCCTGGACAACTTGTGACGTGACCTGTTCCTTGTGAAATACCGTGTTAAACATTGATATAAATATGGATGTACTGAACTGTCCATGATTGTTCTATCTACTTATTTTGTGCTGAATGGATGTCCTTAGACTGCAACTTACTGCAATAATGTCACTATCTGGATATTAGCGACATTGAAAGGCTTCACGCAACAGTGTGGCAATTACAATCATTGAAGTCACGTGACGTTACCCTTAAAAGGATGTAATTTCCGGTTTGTCGGTCTCTTGACAAAGCCGCAGGTAGCGGCGAAACAGCTGTCGAGGCACAGCGCTGCCAGGGGAATCGCGTTCTTCTGTTCTCCTTCCTGTTGGGGATGATGCGCATCAGAGGCACAAGTGATAGCGGGAGATGGATGTGAGTACGGACTGCTGAACAAACCGGTGTGGGAGGTGATCCGCTACGGTCAGTATCTTCTTTATTCTGTACAGCGATCGCTGCAGAGCGGTGGGACACATACAACTACACAGTGATTGTTATACCATCATAACATTGAAATCTAGATGTCCACCGGATACTTCTAGGGGATATTCCCTTCCCTAGTGCCCACGTCCTTGCTATTCAGGACTGTACTACCTTGGGCACCAACGAGTTAAACCCACACTGGCTCCGCCTCACATGCCGCTCTACACTTTTACATCTCACTTACAATTTGAATTGGACTAATCCCCTTTTCTCCATCAAACTAAGCACTCTATTGGTTATTTAAATCATTACCGTGATGACCTATTGCTCTCCTCAGCTTATGAACGTTTAACCACGGTCTTCATACGGACTGGCGCTCTTGATTAAGAGCTGGTTACAATTGATACCCAGTGGAGGCTTGGATTCAAAGCGTGCACGCAGCCTCTTATACTATATTGGACTGTTTATAATACATATTAATTAGGAGTAATGGGAACCCTACCCCCCAAGCAGCACTGCTTATTTTAAATGGTTTTAGCAATTTTGGCATGGTGATAATAAATATTGCTTTTAAATTCAAACTGTATGGTCCTGGTTATCTAATATTGTTTACTCGTATTTGGAGGATAAGTCCCATATAATACAAACATATCAAAACATTATATAGTGAATAAAGTACCCCCTTTTTTAAAATATAAGGATATTATGTCACTGAGGAGTTCCATGACCATATAAAGCACGTGTTTTTATACAGATCATGGAACCCCGAAATTACTTCTAATATCCTCATATTTTCCAACAAGGGGTACTTTATTTATTATAATACCTAAGTTTTAGTGAGTCATGTGACAAAAATGACATCATTACTCACCATTCATAAGGATATAATTTACAAGATAGTCATGGCTTTTGTATATTATATGAGAATAACAAAGAAGAATTAGAAAATTGTAAATTGTCAATACAGAATGTTTCAAATACACTATAAAAATAACTTACTTATTTGTTATATTGTCTATGCAAGCATTAAGGGGCAGATTTATCAAGGGTGGAATAGTAACCTTGAATTAGAATTTTCGACTGTCAAAAATCACACATTCAAATTTTAATCCCCATATTCAAAATGTAAACTCGAATGTGAGATTTATCGACCTCGACCATGGAAACAGTCCTAATTCGAATATTCGCCACCTAAAACCTACCGAGCCATTTGGAGATGTTAAAAGTCTTTTTTGGGAGGAAAACTTGTTTCGTACAAATCTAATACAAATCGAATACGATGCAAATTTTCGGTTCGGAACCATTCCATCGAACTTTAGACATTCAATTTTTTCTTAAATAACCTCCCAGTCAAATTGTGAGATGCAGAAAAAACATTGCCAGTTATGTAATATGGAATTGCTATTGTTTGTCAGCACATTGTCATATATACATATGTACAGTGTACCATTACAATAACTGACCTTGAACTCATTGTGAAAATATGGTTACTGGGGAGTTAGTTATTTAAATCATGCTTCAAAATGCTGGTGCATTAAAGCTTATGAAATTGTAATTTTAACTCATACTAAACAGCAGGAAACTCTTTGTAGTATAAGTGCTAGCTGTCAGCAGACTCCTCTATTTTATTGTATTTATAGATGTTGTTGTAATCCTGACCATTAATTTAAATGCGTTTTCAGTCCAATTGTTTCTACTGTATATAGCACTAAGCAGATGAAATTTTATAAAATTACATATACACTCTGTTCACTTGCTTAGGATATTACGGCACCAGTACACATTGAGATTCAAAGTTTTCTGCCACTCAGGCAATATCCAGCTCAGTGCTCCAAATTGCCCCACCATTTAATGTGCAGGTGATCATTGCTCAGAAGTTAAACTGTTCACAGTAATCTCATCTGGCCTACAAATACATTGTTTGGGTCAAGGCGATCGTTATTATAACGAATGAAGGAGCAATTAAGGGTTACACTCATTGAGATGGCAATCACATAGGCATAGGTATCCAAATAATGGTAATTATTGTATTTAGTGTTTCACTACAGCAAGGTTATCAAGCTGGATGTCCATCTGTATAAAGCCTTCCAAGAGTACTTTATGTCACACCCAAGATCTCCATAGACCTCTTTGTATGACATCAATGTTTCATAATAATCCACCCCCCAAAACATGAAATTGTAGATTATTGGGCTATGGTATGAAAGATCTTGAATATAATTACAGTGCTGTAGAACTACAGGAGACTAAATGGTCTATCAAGGTCAGACAAGTAGTAAGTTTCACTAAACGAAATAGAAAAGTGACCAGCTGGCTGTACCAGTGTCAGGCACATATTAAGTAGGTTCTTATGGCAAGCTTTTTTTCCAAGTGTTAAGCACCTCTAGAGTTTTATTTATTTATGTCACTTTAGGAATTCATGTGTTGGAAAGAACCTTTAGGTTCTAAATTGGAATGTGTCCTTTCTGCATAAATGTATAGAGAATAGTGATGGCATGTCATATACACCAGTATCCATTGTAATAGACCAATCATATATAAATGGGTAAATGTACTAAGGTCACAAATGTTAAAACAGTATAAAACAGATATGATAAGGTGTACCTCTATTCTTAACTTGGCTTTCTTGAAAAATCAAGATACATCCTTAATCCCCAAGAAAACATTCACTGCCTAATAAAGTGAAGTGTGGCCTGTTTAATTAAAGGGGCTGTGGATTATTCATACTAATGAAAAGGGAAAAAAAAATGTTTTCCACTAACTATACAAAAGATGCATCTGGGGGTAGGGAGGTTGTTTATAGACATCTTAGTGGACTACTAATTTGTTTTGATGGCCATGTGAGTAAAGGTAGGTAATGTTTCAAAAAATTAGTCTCTTACCCGTGCAGCTACCAAATACCTGGCCAAAATATACCAGTACCCTTGATAAGATGCTGATTTATCTATACATATATAGGCGATATATACCTTCCTTATTGCCTCCTTCGGTCATTCCATTTTATGTTATTACCCTTTGCATTTACCAAAGACCATTATGTATAACCAACTGATGTTAGTCTAGATTATTTTAAAAATGTAAAAGACTAATTAAGAAAAAAACGAGAAGGATGCAGTAATAGATAGAATCACAAGCTATAAGAATACTTTGCCAAGTCTCAGAGAGCGAACAATCTAACTTTATGTGGACTTTAAATCATATCTTGCCAGCATGTACAGATCAAACAACATTACCAGAGGCAATGGATGAAATGATTTCCAGTTTCAAAGAAAACCACTTTAAACAAAATTCACATCCATATAGCAACAGTGCATTTTGTCTCGGTTTTCAAAATGTTCCCTTACGGAGTAATGCTTTTGTTATCACGAGTGAACGCGAGATTTTTTTAGCACAATTATCTATATTAAGAAAAATATTCTAAATATTATTTTAATTAAAAACAGTTATATTTCACTATTTTGCCTTGTTGCTATTAATAGCAGTTGGAATGTGTTTTATTTTCCCCAGGATGATTTGTTTAAATGGTGATATCAAGTTCTGTAAAAACAAACCCCTCCCTTTCATAAGGTACAACCTTTATGGCAGCCTTCCAAGATAAGGAAGAGCTAATTATCCATATGGCTTATCTGTGAACTGATAAGGGGTCATAAAGTAGGGATGAAGTGGAAAGCCAATAGCAAAGCCTGACCTGAATGCTCAACATCAATTCTAATGCCTGAATTGAAGCAATTGGAGGAATATTTCATATTACCCTTGGATTCAAAATCAGATAGCAAGTTGGTGTCCAGATATATTTCAATTTATTGTGTAATTCTGACAGTTCCTCACTCTGCTCATCATTGGCAGGCATGTTACATAAAATCAGTCAACTCCGGTCAAGTTCCATTTCAGCATGCAATTGTGATCCAACCTGAATGAGTCACAAGTAGCAGTGCACAAGGACTAGGAGGCTACCGTATGGTAATCGTGAGTATGTAAGACTTCATACTTTTCTATTATTTCTGGTACTTTTCTACAGTGCTAAGAGATTATGCAGCACTAATATTTTTCAAGAACTTAAAGGGAATAAATCACAACCTACAAAGAAATAGTATTGTCTGTATCAATGATTTGTATAGATATTTTACATAACAGAAAAATATTACATAAAGCATGTGAAAAAAAATATTAGTGGAAGAGCTTTAGCAATCTGTTTGCACCTTTAGCGATTTTGTCTGTGGAATGCTACATGCATAGACACAAAAAGATGTAATTTATAATGTAGAATTACAAGACCTCTATTACCACTGACTGTTGCAAGTAAATAGATCAAGAAACACATGCAAATAGTTCAGTTGACCATTTCTGAATTAACTGAATATAAAGGTTTAAAAGCTAAACATAAATATTACATAGAAATTGCAGATATTACTGTAACATAGGTTAAAACACCTTCTATGTCTATGTGACATAGACATAGGAAGGCAAAAAAGAAAATCTAAAGCCTTTCCAATTTGCCTCAAAGGAAAAATTCCTTCCTGACTATGAGATGCGAATCGGACCAGTCCCTGGATCATCTTTGTAATAAGAGCTATTTTCAGTAGTCCTGCATTTCCTCATTTGCTAAAAAGCCATCCAGCCTAATCTTAATGGATGCTCTTGTGTAAAGCTGGCCATAGATGCAAAGATCCAATCGTTCGAATCCTCAAATGATCGGACTTCCCCATCTCCCGACATGCCAATAACCATTCAGATCGAATAAAGTAGAAAAGAACAAATGAGACGATGTTCTGTCTGACATTCAATTGTACGAAAGTTATGTCCGACAAAAGCTAGTTATGTCCGACCAAACGACCGTTGTCTGCTGGACGAAAAATGCAGGGCGATCTGAAAATCGTACAAATCCTTGATTCGTACGATGGGATCTTTGCGTCCATGGCTTAAGTTGGAAGGACTTACAGTTAAATAAATTATGAGTTTATTGTATTGTCTAAACCCCTTTCAAGCTTAGTTGCTCTTCTTTGAACACTCTCTAATTTAATATCCTGTGTGGAGACCAAAACTGCACTGATATTCAAGATGGGGCTTGCCAGCATTTTGTAAAAGGAACAAAAGTCCCTCTCTTCCTGGGAATCTATACCTCGTTTAATACAACTCAAAATATAGTTTGCCCTTGCAACTCCTGACTGGCATTGCTTGCGACAGCCACGTTTATTATTTTCAAGGTACTTTTTGCATATTTTTATATCCCAGGTGTATAACTAATGTTATATAATGGTGTAAAACATATTACACAATGGGGGGAATTCACAAAAGTGTTGGTAAAATAAGTAACCCAGAAGTGGTGGTCGACAAATTTGTAAAATGTCGTACGAACGGCAAATTCACAAAGGCAGATGTTACCATCTCTGAATGTCTCGTAAGTCCGACAATTTTCTAAAATGTCGTATATCTTTTCATCATTCAAACGACATTTACCAAGACTTTTCAAAAGACAATATGACCGACATTTTCGTTTTGGAGAGCCTAAAGTGTCTGAAAAATTGTTGGTAAAAAAAATGAGTTTACGAGTAATTCATAAAAATGTCAGGAAAAGTGGCGCAGAAAAAACCACGACCACTTTTAACGACACTAATTCAAAAGTGTCGCACGTCGGAAAATTGGCAGAGAAATGCTCTGTGAATTTGTCGGCTGTTGCTACGACACTTTCTACGACATTTTAAAGACATTTTTTCGTTCCCGACACTTTTGTGAATTCCCCTCAATATGTTGAATCTCATCTGCCACTTAGCCACCAATAATGCCAGTTTTTCAAGAATCTGCTGCAAGTTTGCTGCATAGTTGTTAACATCTGCAAACACTACTACATGGCTTGGAATTCGCTTCCTTTAATCATTAATAAACTAGTTAAATAAAAGTGCACCCAATACAGAGCCCTGAGAGACTCCACTAAGAAGCCTAGTCCAAGTAGAGAATATATTGACAACCACCATCGGTACACTATCCTGTAGCCAGCTTCCTATTCATGTACAAAAAAATTTATGAAGATCAAGAAGTTTCATATGATTTATTTTTTGGTGGTGGCAGACGGGGAGATTATATCTATAAATCTGTTTTTCCGCACCTTCTAACAACTCATCACTGCCAGGTAACAAGAGGAGTAGCAACTAATAATGGATGTGCAGACAACTCCATTAATAAATGTAACCAGAAAGTGAACTAACAGAAGAGTTATAATGTGTGGCACCATCCATATATTATGATAGTAGTATGATTAGAGAAAGTGAAATCAATGTGTTTCATACGTAAAAAATCAGTTTGTGATCATCAAAAAATTAATTGTGTATCAATTAAAAAAAATATTTTAATTCATCATGTGTGTGTTCTTATTGTAATTATAAATACTACTAATTCATTGGTTAAATATAAAGTGCTTAAAGTGAATAAAGTGTCTCGCACAATTCATCTCAATAGCTCCCTAGAGAATTAGTGTTCAGCAGCAGTCTTTTACTGTAAAGCGACTAAAACATAGCATTTAAAGGAAAACTATACCCCCAAAATGAATACTTAAGCAACAGATAGTTTATATCAAATTGAATGACATATTAAAGAATCTTACCAAACTGGAATATATATTTACATAAATATTGCCCTTTTACATCTCTTGCCTTGAACCACCATTTCGTGACTCTATCTGTGCTGCCTCAGAGATCACCTGACCAGAAATACTACAACACTAACTGTAACAGGAAGAAGTGAGGAAGCAAAAGGCAGAACTCTGTCTGTTAATTGGCTCATGTGACCTTACATGTGGTTTGTATGTGTGCACAGTGAATCTTACGATCCCAGGGGGCGGCCCTTATTTTTTAAAATGGCAATTTTCTATTTACGATTACCCAATGGCACATACTACTAAAAAAGTATATTATTATGATAATGGTTCATTTACATGAAGCAGGGTTTTACACATGAGCTGTTTTACTCAGTATCTTTTAATAGAGACCTACATTGTTTGAGGGGTATAGTTTTCCTTTAACTTATCAATTAAAAAAGAAAGAACACCTAGTTCATGGGTTAAAAACAATTAAAAATGAATGATGTATTAATCTGGTCTTAATATTAAGGGATCTTGCTGAGTAGCAATAAATAAATGAATCCCACCCAGATCCTAACAGCCGACTAAACAACCCTCTTGAACACAAACTTTTGTACCCAGGGTATTTGCGGTGGTGAAGGGAGAAGTAGGATCTTAGTATAAATAGTAAACACTGGAGCCAATGACTATGAGTAGATCACACCACCATTAACAATTAAATGAAGCGAATCTGACCGATGTGCCAAAGGAATTGTGTGACTACCACTTTGTCCTCTCAGAGGCACCTAAGTGATTTGTGGCCTAATCCCTATTGCTAATCCTGTGGCCCTCACAGAGGTTTGCATCTTCTGGATTGATGCTTCCTATTAGCATCCAGCCAAGCTCAAACCATCACACTCCCTTCCTTTTCCACTCGCCTGCCTCCCCCGGCTGCATCAAGAAGCAAAAAAAGTTAAAGCGAAGAGCTCTGCGCAAAGCAATAAATCTTTTCTACCGCGGGTAACCAAACCCCCCCGAAATGCCTTCCCGCCGACAAGAATATGAATCGCTTTGATTTGCGAAGTCGCCCAAAGTTTCCTTGTGAGGCAACTTTGGAAATCTGGAGCGATCTGAATGCCATCCAACAGGTGAATCATATTCTTGCGGGCGGGAAGGAATTTGGAGAGATTAGTTTCTCACAGTAGATTTGTCGATGGCCCGCTAATTGCCCTGTCTGCCACCTCCCTAATGGAGTGGTTTCCATTTTATCTTTCCATTATTATTCATTATCTAAACATAAATGGGAATAGGATGAACCAGACCCATATAGATTCACATTCTGCTACCCACTTTAATTATTAGCACAAATGCATTATCAACTGCTGTTTGTGCCCAAGGCCTCAACATATAAACTAGTTGCATAACTATACAAAGGCAGAACTCCCAACCTGCTTTAATAAATGTGCAAAAGGTCCTTTGCCCAAGTACTAGCAAGATAGGTAGGTACACAAAGACGATTTTCCACGAACGCGCGTATACATTAAATCAGGTCAAAGGCATCAGCCCTCTACTCAAACATGATCCCTGACCAAACTGACATTGTTCCGATAAACGCACAGCCTGTCTAATATATAGCAAAGCCACAGCCACCCAAAACGTCCAATAGCACGCGAGCTATGTGATCACATTGCCCGCCTACTCGTGCCTTGTGGTCATTGTAGTTCAAACATCAAACACTGCCTCCGCTCTTCACAAGCGAACAAACTACAACTTCCACAAATCAAATCCCGCCCCGGGCTTTCTATGTGTATACGTAATCGAGATAAAAACACACACACGCGTTAGTTTAATATTGTTAAATGCCTGTTTACACTTTGCCTACGTGACGATCACAGGAAGCGCACCACGTTGCCTCACCATATGAATAAAGGGACCCATGGGTACTTGGGAAATATCCATGACATAACAAAGGCGGGCTTACAACGTGAAACGAGGTTAGGGCTCGTAGGCAATAGCTCAGGTTTTTCTGAGACGCACGTGCATACGCTCACATATAGAGTGTATAAAATTCACGCAGAAATCACCTCCCTGACCCTCGCAATGTACTAGGCTTATTGCTCTTCGTCCCATTGGGAGAAACCATATACTAGCTGTATAGTGGGGGTAGGGATAAGTAACCTGTGGCTTTGTTTGTGCTAGCCTAATTGCGAAATTTGTGGGACCCTAGCAATGTCTAGACTTTAATGCTCTTCGTCCAATTGGGAGAAACCATATACTACATGTATAGGGGGGTAGGGATAAGTAACAACCTGTGGCTTTGCTTGTGCTAGCCTAAGTGCGACGTTTGTGGGACCCTCGCAATGTCTAGACTTTAATGTCCTTCGTCCACTTCGGAGAAACCATAAACTAGATGTATAAGGGGGAAGGAATAAGCAACCAGTGCTCTTCGTCCAATTGGGAGAAACCATATACTAGATGTATAAGGGGGGTAGGGATAAGTAACAAGCTGTGGCTTTGCTTGTGTCCGCATAAGAGCGAAGTTTGTGGTAATATACTCGGACAATTCATAACGTTACTCTTCCAAGAAATATCTCAGACATAGTTTTTTTATGAAACAACCGGGAGAAACCATTTCCAAGCTGCTTCCACATGCTTATGCAATTTTTGAGGCGCCTCGTTCTTGGCCAGTTAAGTTTAAAACGCACTAAGGCTTAATCTTGTATTTACACAAACCTTTGCCGAACGCAGTTATGTTTGTTACCGGGGGATTCGTCTTAGCGTTATTGCCTCCTTACCCCTGCCATGTTAGGTGCTCATTGTAATGTATTTTATTCAAATATATCAACGAACGCCATCAGTGGTACATATAAGTATAAGGCAATTCGGGGTTAGTGTCGCTGTCCCTTTAATATTGAACTGGCTTTCTATGTTCACATTTCATATAAGCCGAGCACTAAGCCTTCAGGGCTGGAAGCTTCCTGTCCCATGTGATTGGTTGCGTCACTGTGACGTCACGGAGTCTTTCTCTGCATGGGAACTAGACACCACCCTGCCGGCCGCTATTGGCTGACAAGGGCCGAGTTAAAAAAAAAAAAAAAAAAAGGCTAGAGAGAGACACACACACACACACCGTGCAGCCCTCACTGCTGTTAGACTTCACTCTGCTGCAGCTTAAACGTGACTTCCAGCATTTGCTTTTTATTTAATTATAATTCTTATTTATGCACACACCCCTTTTTATTTTTTTTTTTTTAGAACCAGAAGCCCCCGGATTCCATTCATGTGCAGGATGTAGCTTTTTATCCTGAACCAAACTATGTTACGTTTGCATTGGAGACTGTGAATATAAACAAAACACACGGAGGAAAAAAAAGCACAGGGCGTCGGGTTTTTTTATGTTCAAATTTTCCACGATGGTTATTTTATTAAAGGGATTTTTCGTGGGTATCGATCGCCTTTTCTTCTGAGGGGGGATTGGTCTCAAGGTGAATCTGTTGACCGAGACAGAGGAGAGGAAATCAAGAATCGGATTATAAAAGCAGCCGGAATATCTTGTTTAGGCGATTAATGTTGTAACGTGCTGTTCATTCATGAGGCAATTGTGCCCCGGTCTCGATAACAGGATGAGCAAGGAAAGGCCCAAGAGGAATATCATCCAGAAGAGATATGTAAGTATACAAAGCCATTTAAGGTTATTGTTGCGCCAAAGGGACATTTAAATGCCTCCGAGTCGCTAAAGCAGGGAGATTGCGGGTTAAACCATAACCTTGCAGGAGGGGGGATTATATACTTTGACCTCAAATGACACAACTGTTAAGACTATGTTAAATGTCTAGATTGTTAAACTATAACACTCCTCATCAGCCGCTGGAAGTTGTAGTTGAAGCAACTGGAGGGCAGCAGCAGGTTAGGCCAGTGTTGCAGAAGCTGCACCCCCACCCCCCGGCATGTGGCCAGTATTCATGGCAAAGCTCTGGAAGGCTTTCTCCCTGCTTATGGCGTTCATTTGTCCCCAATGGGATCTCATTTGCCCTGGTGCGATGAAGAACAGAAGAGGATCATGTTACAGTGTGTGTGTTGGGTGGGGGGGGGCTTTATTATTCCGTTGCAGGATTAAGTTTTAATGCATGGGAAGCAATGGACTTGATGAGCATTGTGTTCTCTTTTGTTCGCATCCGGTGCGCCATTAGTGACCTATAATATATATATATATATATATATATATATAAATGTGTGTGTGTGTGTGTACAGAAGAAGCTGTCCGCTTTGGCTGCAAATGGCAGCGGGGCCTGTGATTGTGTTTGCTGGAAGGAAAGGCTCCCACGCGAGCTAAACTTGCCTCGCTTTTGTGCACACTCTGCCCATATGACGTCCTCTCCCCACTACAAATTCTCCATTCTATTGTCTGCATTCGCTCAACTTCAAGCTCACCGCATTGCAGAGGAGCATTTGTCGCATGTGAAGAAGGAAGTTCCCATAGATCGGACTCTTTTGTTCACCTTGCCCATACGTCTCCCCTACAGTCTTGCTCTCAGCTTTTCTGAGCGAGGCTTGTGATGTTGATGTAGAGCTGGTGGCAGCCCTCTCGCTGGCTGCTGGGAGTTGTAGTTTAACACTAGCTAGAAGGCCGCGCACTGGACAGCCACCAAAACAAACTGCCATTTATTTAGCCCTCCTCTCCCAGCTCCAACTGTCTGTTCGTTCAACTCGTGCCACCCTACAAGGAATCGTGTCGCAGAAATTCTGCCTGGCAACATCTCAACTCCCCCCTAAGTGGTGGGGGTGGTGTTTATTTGGAGAGGGAGAGGAGGGGCGCACGAATGGACACTTGCATTTCTGCACCGATCAGACCGTGGCAGCACGACCGCAGCCCACAAATCAGCTCCCCCTCCTTATAACCGTGGCTGCTGTCTGCTAACCCCATGATATCTCTTTCTGCCTCCTGTCTGCGCTTTGCTTTGATACGAGCAACAGGTGTCACAGGCATCAGGCACTGCTCGCCGTGACGTCATGCTGCCCCTCTAAACTACTTCATGGCTGCTTCGATAACTCCCTGACGTCACACTGTCTAATCGAGAAAACAGTGGTGGGAGGAGTTGGGGCGGATCCCCCCATTTTTGCCCTCGCTTGTGTGTGTTCAATGGAAGGGCAACGTCACAGAGACATTCAGCGCTGTGGCAGGTGCTGTGATCTAGTGTATACAGGTGTCATGATGCCAAGTTGTGTCCATACACAGACACTAGTGAACTGTAATGAGCTGCTGTAGCACAGGCTTGGCATGTCATCCTTTCTAGTCCTTTGCAGTTTCCATGGCTAGTCTTTATGCTGCCAGACAACACGTCATTGTGATTTGCTATATAGGAACTCCATGAATGTGTATTACACTGACTTAATAATCATTTGTTCACATTAGGTTGTAGTCCACTTCACCACCATTGAGGGTTCCTTTAAAAGGTCATCTTTAGTATAAAGAGTAGTAGCAATTGTGCCTTCAGCTTTTCCGGCGTTTTTTCCACTAGTGTTTTTTTTTAATGTAAGTTTTTGTTGTATGGGTGCCATCATAATAGCTGCAAGGAACTAAATAAGCCAGCGTCTTCCTTAAGGGTAGGACTACACAAGCGTATACGGCGCGATCCGACGCGCTGCGCAAAATAGCCAGGGGTCAAGTCGGATGCAACAGAAATAATGTAAGATATGCAAATGTCGGATGAAGTCACAGTGTTGATCCGACGCAACTGTCCGATGCAGGCGCATTGGCTGCATCCGACATTCGTGTCACGTCGGATCAACACTGCGACACCACCCGAAAATGCTATTACTTTACCTTATTTCTGTCGCATCCGACTTGACCCCTGCGTTTTTGTGCAGTGTGTTGGATCGCTCCGAAAACGCCCGTGTACTCCTACCCTTAGGCAGTATCATTGATTTATGCTCTATATGAGTCATGGCATTTTTTCCTCCCAATGTGTGCACAGACAGGTGGATGCAATTCATATCAGTTGCAGTACACATCAAAGGTCTAATTGAAAAAAGTTTTTTTTATGGCCAAAACTATCAAAGTTGACTAGGGAATTGTCAAAATTCAATTCAAGTTTTTTATTCAAATTTGATTTTGGAGATCTATCATACTCTTGCCCTCGAATCTGACTATTTGCCACCTCAAACCTGCCGAATTGATGTTTTAGTCAATGGGAGACATCCTGGGATCAATTTGGAGTTGTTTGCAGCATTCCTGTGATTCAATGTTTTTTATCAGAGAAAAAACTCGGACCGAGTTTTCAAAATTCAAATCGAATTCAGTTTGAATTTGATTCGAGTTTAAGAGTCGATCCTATTCATCCGAGTTTAGAACATTTGTTTGTTTTTTATCTTGATTGGTAGAATTTTGAGTTCATGAAAGTTGACTAAAGTGCTGTCAGTTTGTGTAACAAACTGGATCCTTGACTGCTAGAACATTCCTTTTGAGGCTTGCATGGGTCAGATGCAGCAGCCATAGAATTCTCAAGGCACTTCGTATTGTTACCAATAAGATAAGACTTGGATTAGAATACCCCACAAGTTTTAATACCTATTCTCACTATTGGTGACCAGAATGCTTTGTGTCATCTCATGCCCCAACACTAATGGAAAGCTTTAGCAATTAAGCACATTCAAAATGGATAATGGATGTTGAGGAATAGAGAGTTGGCAGGTGTTATTTAGATATTACTGATGTCAGAAAAAATTGTGACATCTTGTTAACAACTAATGTGCGGTTTACATGTTCAAATCAAGTTTGACTTTTGTTACCTAAAGGTAATTTACTATTAATGTTGAGAACTCAAGGCCTATTGTTTTCACCATCATACTTAAATATATTCTTCAAAATGGGAGTATTAATCTGTTGTTTTACTGAAGGTTTTGAGTTTGTTCTATATTGCAGCTGATGCTTTTCAAGTGAATTTCTTGAAATGCACACATGTACATTTATACTCGCACTGTGCTAAGCAGACTGTCTAAGAATTCTCTATTTCTTTTATAAAGTATTTTTCACTGTTGGTTGCCATTTGCATTTGACGTTCTGCCAATCTTTTTTGCATATGCCAAGAACTGAAATAAAGGGAGTTGTATTCCAGGAAGATAAAATAAAGGACAGTTACAGTGGACATGTTATTTCATACCTATACTGATTTTGTCCCTGTATGCTTGTTTTCGATTAAGAGCTATGTTTAATTTGTGTTAGTTGTGATGAGAATGTGATTTACTGAGTTATTCTTTCATAGAGAGCTCTAAGGGAAATATATACCACATGGCAACATTGTTTACAGTTTGTAATTCTACATTATAACATCATTAACATTACTAGCAATTCGGGTGTTCGAGTACTGTATTCAAAACACCTATTCTGTGAAGATAAGCAGAAAAAAGGAACAAATGGCACACTAATCCTTTAGCCAACAAATAAAAATAAAAAAAGAAGAAAATAAACGTTTCATTTTTGCAACCATTAACCGCTTGTGATTTATGTTTCTGAGTGACTTTCAACATCAATACATAATCTTTCTATCTTCTTTATTCCACAGAACTGCAGCACTTAGTTTCTGTTTTTGTCATCTTATTGCTCACCTTTCACACCTTAGGGGTATTTTTATGTACGCTAGCAAACTTCTAGAATGAATATTTTGTTTAATGCAAAAGGACCACAGCAGCCTACTTCTGCTTATTTTTTATTTCTTCTATAATTAAATTAGTCACACCCCTTCTTTTAACTCTTTCTCACATCTCTAATGGGGTTGTTATTCCTGACACTACAACTACTTTACTACTGCTACTACTTTTTTTTTTTTTAATTGCCTGTTATCACATAAAACATAATATATTTTAAGGGCTAAGAGATCTATATTACACTTAAGCTGGCCATAGACGCAAAGATCCAATCGTACGAATCAACGTACGATCGGACTTTCCCATCTCCCGACCCTCCACTAACCATTCAGATCAAAGTCTTTACCATTCCGATCAAATTAGAACAGATCAGCCAATGTTCTGCCCCTGACAGCAATCGTACGATACTTATGTCTGACAACACTAGTGACAGTCTCCCACTGAAAATCGTACGATCGGCAATACACGCAGAGATATTATCGGCAGCCGACAGAAATTTTCTAACCTGTCCGATCGACCAAACGACCGATCTCCGACGGACGAAAAATGTCGGGACTCTCCACACATGGTCCGAAAATCGTACGAATCCACGATTCGTACGATCGGATCTTTGCGTCTATGGCCAGCTTAACACTCTTCTATTCTATACTATTTCTCTCTGTGGATCAGGAGCCAGTTAAACCTCCTGTATGTGCGCTCCCTGCACCCGGAATCATTGGATTCGCTCGGGTGCACCACAGTGCAGCAGAAGAGGAACAGTGGGGGCAGTGAATTCTCAGCAGGTGGTGACTCTGTTGTGTGGCCCTAGCCTAACCATTGTGTTAAAAGAGCAATTACTAATAAATTACAGTTGGAAATTGCTAATTTTTTTTACCCTTAGACATTTTGTAATTCCTGACTAAGGTGTGTTCGCTAATCTCCCAGTGTTCTTTCATCTTACTCCCATTTAGTTTTAGGCTAATATGCTCAACTATTGCGTTATCATAGCATTGGGGAAGGGTAAGCAAATGGTTGAAAGGGGTTAGACAATCCTCTTCTTTAGTCAGGTAGTATTCTCCTGGTAAGATTCATCATTTCTCTCCCACAAAATGTAAGTTGACATAATGAATTAATGCAGGTATCATCTACATGCAGACTCATCCATCAGACTTTAAAATAATGAAGCAGGAATTGTCGGTCCTTTACACCATACCCAGCGAATGAATTGTGCATGTTATTAGGCTTGTGTGCAGTGGCTTGCCATAGAAAATGCTTGCTATAAATAGTTCATGTGCTGGTGTTTATTTCAGAGACCGTTTAAACTTGGCAGAGAGTATTCCAGCTGAGGAAATTTGCTGTGGTAGGGTTGTCTGGATACTTTTAGCCATATTTTGCATATCTTTGGCTATTTAAGTCATGGTAGTATATTTGTAATTAAAAGGGCATTGAACTTAAGTGCCCTGTATACATGGATGATTGTATTTCCACAGACCTGCAATTATACTTGCAATATGCAATTGTTTAGCTGATAGGTCTGGTAGATAACTGCCTACATTGGCAAACTTTATCGCCCTGTTTGTGCTCTGCTTAAAGTGTAGAAAAGTATAAATTACCAAAATGTTAGACAACACCCAGTGATAGTAATCACTTACATGATACTCCAGGCTGGTGCTTCTGTTAACAGGAAACTGCACCGGCCTAGGGTTCTTCTCAACGAGCACCACTGAGCTTCCCAAAAAAGGAGGACATTGTCTCGTAGTGGGAAACCCAAATATGATTACCCATATTTTAGTTCTGTCTTGTTTTCTGACCTCTAAAAATTGAACAACACCTGCGAAAACTGACTTTATTGATTCACGAGCAGACAGGTTTCAACCTGTATAACTATAGGACGTTCTTTGCATGCTAGTTAGCAGGCCAAATGTCATTAATAGTCCTACACAGAGATGAAAACCTTCCTTAATCCTTACCTAAAAGAAGACCAGCTAACAAATATTTTATTTGCTTTTGCTTAAGAGACAAATATCTATAAATTAATAATCATTTACAGATTTTGTTACTGGTTATAAAGAACTGAAGCATGTTGGGAATGCGAGTTATATTGAACAGTGAACAGAGAATTGTGGCAAGCTCTAGTTTTATCTTTTGAGAAATATACTACAAAATATTTGTAGTAGTTGACCTGGAATAAAATTCATATATGGCTCCATTGTATAGAAAGAATGATGCTGTAGTGTATGTTAGAATCACTCGACTGGAGTTGCTTTTTGGGCTTTTACATAATGCATCTTAGCTAGTGTTTCTGTTTCAAAAGAGCAGTAAGCAGAATTGCCCAGGTTGTAGTCTACACTAGGAAAGGACAACCCCACTGAATTTTTAATGTGCATTATTGCTGTTTTCATTGGGGCACAAGGAAGAGTTTATCCAAAGTGCTGAAAAGGCTAGTCACAACAACAAGAAAAGTGCCTAAGGCATCCAATGCAACATACCAAATGCCAAGAAAAGAAGTCATCCTTTTTTTTTTTTTCTGTCTCTCCTTGATCTTCCATTCACTCTGCAATCAGCTGCCTCTATTTCTTTTATTCGCTGTAGTAACAGTAAATATATTTTTTTCTTTTACTTAAAAAAATAATTTTGCAATAAACCAGAAAATGGCATATGCACCCACTCAGATTTGTTGTACGAGCAACGGACTCCTACTCATGTAGGAGTCTGTAACCTGACAGACATTGGTCATGAAGACCCCTGTATCAGTTTTCGGCCTTAAATGCGTAGTTTACCTTTAAATTAACTATATTATGCCATGGAATGTCATATTCTTAACAGCTAGTCTTTAGTTTTTTTATTTGGTATATAGCTTTAAATTACGTCTACCTTTCTACATCTTCTAAAGGAAATCACTGAACCCAGCAGAACCCACTAAACCCAGAAGAAACAAAAAAACAATTGCTCTACAATAGTCTAAAATGTTATTCGTTTTTATTATCTTTCTTTTTAGGCCCTCTCCTATTCATTCACACCACTGCCTAGTTGCTTGAGTTAATTGGGCCCTAGGCACCATATAGCTGTTGGAATTCCATATTGGATAACTGGCGAACAAAAAGCTAAATAATTAAAACACAGTATATAGGACTCATTGCTTGTCTCAGAATATCAATGTCTACTAGTGATGTGAGCCTGCACCCGACCCTAACCCCGTGTACTCCCCTTTTTATATGTCTGCCGTGCTGTCACGAAAGGGGCAGGGCCTGTGCAAGTATATAAAAAGGAGCCCTCAAACGCGGAAGTGGGGCAGAAGAAGGCTGTGGGCGGGGAGAGTGGACACTAAAGTTCAGGCGTCAGCTACAACCCGCTCGACCCACGGGTCCCGCAGGCTTCAGGCCGACCTGCACATCACTACTGTCTACATCAGTGGTCCCCAGCCTTTTTTTTACCCGTGAGCCACATTCAAATCTAAAAAGAGTTGGCGAGCAACACAAGCATGAAAAAGTCCCTTGAGATGCTAAATAAGGGCTGTGATTGGCTATTTAGTAGCTCCTATGTTGAGTGGCAGCCTACAGGAGGCTCTGCCTGGCACTATACTTTGTCTTTATATACCGTATATACTCGAGTATAAGCCGTCCCGAGTATAAGCCGAGGTACCTAATTTTACCTCCAAAAACTGGGAAAGCTTATTGACTCGAGTATAAGCCTAGGGTGAGAAATGCAGCAGCTTCTGGTAAGTTTCAATCAAAAAATTGAGGGTCTCTGCTCCCATTGGAGGTGCTGGTGTCTCCTTTTTGGATGCCGGTGACCATTCTTGGATGCCGGCAAATATTCTTGGAGACTATTCTTGGATGCCAGCGACTATTCTTGGACGCCGGCGACTATTCTTAGGCGCCGGCGACTATTCTCAGACGCCGGCGACCGTTTTTGCGCTTGACCCGAGTATAAGCCGAGGTAGAGTTTTTCAGCATATTTTGGGGGCTGAAAAACTCGGCTTATACTCGAGTATATACGGTAATTAAAACTTGCTTTCAAGCATGGAATTTAAAAATAAGCACCTGCTTTGAGGACACAGAGAGCAACATCCAAGGGGTTGGAGCTACTGGTTGGGGATCACTGGTCTACATCATACTTAAAGTTAATTTATGTAAGCATTCTATTGAGATGAATGAGGATATTCTTCTTGACCTGGATATTGAAATTGTTCCAGCTGCTGCTGCCAGCTTATGTCACTTAAATATTCTCATGGATATTTCTGCTTTCTGAGTGTGAGTTGCATCCATGCTTTGGAACTTTTTATATGCCCTTCTAAAATCTCCTGTCTACTGACAGTACAACTGCAGACAACCCCTGACAAGCTCATAAAAGACAGATTCTGGCACAGACGTAACTTGTTTTGAATTATGTGGCTACAAATGGTTTTCAACATAACAATTATTGCACATTCCCAGTCATCTTTTTTTCTTTTCTTCACTCGTATTTGCATTTATCCTATAGCACTACAAACATTTTGCTCACAGGGCTGTCTTGAATACTTAGGAGCCCACATTTTTAGTAGCCTGGGGAGGAGGGGTGTGGCTTTGCCAAATTGCCAGAAATAGCCTCATTGAAATTTTATGAAAGCAACTTTTGTCAGTTGAAAACATATAGCAGATGTTACAGCCCAAATTGCCTGTGTGTCACTGGCCTTCCTAATTGCAATTTAAATATTGCTACCTTCTATATTCTCATTTTTCAGTTTTGTTGCATCTTGCTTCATATCCTCCATAAAATGTTGCCCTTCCATGTTAATTAATAATGCCCCTATCTTGCTATACTTGTCTGAGTGCTTCATATTTAAATTATCATTGCTGAACACAGAAACTGGACCTCTGCTTGGAAGAGTTCATACATATATAGACATTGGTTGGTGAATGGCTGCTTCTTTTGACCCTTGTTGGCAACCTATTCACTTTTGTATGGGCCCAGAACAATGCTCTCAGCAGAGAACCTTAGCCAAACCAGGCAAACATCTGCTCATCTGGAGATATTGCCGTGTTTGGATAGCATTGCTGAAGTGTCTTGCATTAAGAGTGCACAGTAAAGCATTGTGAATGTAAGCACTGGGTATTTCCTCCTCTCTCATGCCTAATTTTGTATGTTGCTGCACATGCTTTAGTTTATATGTTTAGTTGCCAGGTGGTAAGTAGGGTGCACTTTGTTTGTTTTTTATTACATTGAAACCCAGGAAACTTTGCTAGTGTATAGGGCTGGGCTTTATGTAAGAGTGGCCAGAAAAAAGCCATTACTTTTGTGAGCGACTCCCCAAATGTATGGAGGGAGGTGGTCAGATGAAACTAAAATTGAACTTTTTGGCAACCAATGCTATGTCTGGCGCAAACACATCCCATCTCCCCAAGAACACCATCACCACAGTGAAACATGGTGGTGGCAGCATCATGCTGTGGGGATGTTTTTCAGCAGCAGGGACTGGGAAACTGGCCCAAGTCGAGAGGAAGATGGATGGTGCTAAATATAGGGATATTCTTGAGCAAAACCTGTGTCAGTCTGCCTGTGATTTGAGACTAGGACAGAGGTTCACCTTCCAGCAGGACAATGACCCGAAGCATACTGCTAAAGCAACACTCGAGTGGTTTAAGGGGAAACCTTTAAATGTGTTGAATGGCCTAGTCAAAGTCCAGACCTCAATCCAGTTGAGAATCTGTGGTCATACTTGAAGATTGCTGTTTACAAGCGAAAACCATCCAACATGGAGGAGCTGGAGCAGTTGTGCCTTGAGGGATGGCAAAAATCCCACTGGCAAAATGAGGCAAACATCTTCAAAGTTGTAGGCATGTTCTGTAAATGAAATGGTGCAAACTCTCAAACAATCCATATTAATTTCAGGTTGTGTGGCAACAAAACCTGAAAAATGCCAAGGGGGGGATAAGACTTTTGCAAGGCACTGAATATTAAATGCATTAGCATGACTCCTAACAATTGATATTTCTTTCAGGGAGAAGAACATATAAAAGATAATTAGTCATAGTTTTTCCTTCTCTGATCATATAGATATTCAGATGACTGGAACAGTAACGTTGCTACTTTTTTCTGTAATTGAGATTCTTGTTTAAATAAACTTTGCATGGAAAAACTCTCAAATCACAATGTGATAATTTTGAATAAGGAGGTCCCAAAGAAATCCCTGCCTAGGCATAATGTTTCTAGAGTGAGAGGACCAGTGGGCTTTGGTTGACCGTGCTGCATTGTGTAAAGTGGTCTTCTGTTGGGGCCCAGCTGGGCTGCACACTGAATTCATTGCTCTGCGGTGGGATCACCACAGCTGCTGAAGAGCCTTTACAAATGCAAAAAAGCTGTCAGTGTTTGTTCATCAGTGGCACACGTGATAAGGCCAAGCTTAGGAATCCATGGCATTATGCAGTGAGTGTGCTGGAAAACCAATTGCATTCTGAATTTGCTCTCAAGCACTTCATTGCTTTGCTTTGTCTCTTTTTGAATGTTGCATGTTTCCTTTACATCATGATGTTGTGAGGTGACAAGTTTAAACAAAAGGCAAAATATTTTAAATACCTGTACTTCTAAAAGATGTATAGTGAATTAAACAATCCTTTTTATTTATTTTTTTTAAATTATGTATTAAATTAAAAGATGCACATCCTGCATGCTTCCCAGATTTATACTGGGATTAGACTTTTAAAAATGAAATGCAGTTAGTCCCATTTGTGTCTGTAGCAGTAAATAAAGAGCAATGGCCATCCTGCAAAGTGGAAGTGATAAATAGAAAGTCAGTGTATAGTTTTGATTCCAGTGTCAAATGGCATGCCAGCAAGCAGCAGTGGCTTTAAACTGTTATGCTATTTTCTGCTGGCTTTCTGGTTACATAGGCAGGATCCCACAATTGACCCCTCCATGTTTCTGTTAAAACTATATTGGTGAATCATTTTATTATTACTATTTTCAATAAATACAAAAGTTTTAATAAATGTATTAACAAACTGTTAATAAATGTCATCAAGTTGTAATCATAACATTCATCTGCAAAAAAAAAAAAACGTTCCAGATTTTTTTTACTTTCTCTTAAGGTGGCCATACATGGAGAGATCCGCTCGTTTGGCGATGTTGCCAAACGAGCGGATCTCCCTCCAATGTGTCCCCTTGAGGTGGGCAATATCGGGCTGATCCGATCGTGGGACCTAGGGCCCAACGGTCGGATCCTAGCGAACGCGAACAGGCGGTCGGATCGCGGGACCGCATCAGCGAACAGATGCGGCCGCGATCCGACGGGATTTTTAGTCCTATCCAATCCAATCGACTTTCGGCCAGATCTCGATCGGGGAAGCCCCATACACGGGCCAATAAGCTGCCAACGCGGTCTGTCGGCAGCTTTTATCGGCCCGTGTATGGCCACCTTTATATAGCAACAAACCAACTTGTATTGCCTTCAAGCAAAGTCATAGTATGTTGGCAGCAACCTACCCAAAACATGTTTGTTTTTCTTAGAGATAAAAAAAAAAAAGATACTTTTGTATCTTTCTGCAATTTTTAGCGTATGCAGAAAATTCCTGAACATATATACTTGCCACTTGTTTTTGTAACTGTTTTGGAGACAAAATGCCCAAACTATTTCTTTTTAATACTTGGTGCATAGTTTAACCGTATCATTCAGCTAGTTTTTTAGGCCGAGGGACACACCAAATATACTGACTAAAAGCAAATGTAATGTCTGATGAGCTGTGCTACTTTTTTTAATTTTGCTGCTTACTTTGTTTTCTTCTGAATTTCTTTCCTGTCAGCTCCTGGTGTGTGCAACTTTTAAAGGGCTGATGTAACAGAAGCAGCCCTATTGATTTGCTTTACTGTAGACTACTGTACGCGCTGAGGAAGTTAAAAAAAAACTACTATGCTTGCCACAATGTTTTGGCAGGAATAATTCATGACTTGATTACTTGGAGATTGTGTGTGTTTTTTTTTTACCATTGAGGTTTTACACCTAAGGGACCTTTCCAAAATCATTTTTAATATGCCCCTTGATTCAATATAGGCCCAGGCATTTTAAGTACATAGAGGGCCAAATAGCCACCCACATCCCCATAAATAGTAACTGTCTATGATAGCAGCCCCTCTGGCATTTGCGAGAATCTAAAGATTGCCAGTCTGGAGCTGGTCTGTTTTATTTCTCACACGTTTTGTGTGATAAAAGTGTTAACTCATTAAAATAGCCCTTCCTACTTTCTGCTACAACTCTTTGCATACAAAGCAACAGCACTATGTGCTTTTAAGATTGAGGGTGTGCAAAATGTACGTAATGTAAGTGGATTATTTTTAATATGTTGACCAGTAATCCTGATGTGCCCAATAGTGCCAATAAAATAATTTTCAGCGAGAGAATCGCTACTCTTTACCATAGTGTCCCCCCCCCCCTTCAAGATGTATGATACAGTTACAGGCATTCTACCCCAATTGTCAGTCTAACTTTTTTTTTTTGTCAGTCTACCTTTTTGCTACAGTTGAAAGCCCAGATTAGGGGTGGAAATGTTTTCGCTGACCTTGATATTATTAGATCTTAACAACCAATTAACCAATATTTACCTACATCTGTGAATTTGTTATTAGCTGGGGGGGGGGGGGACTTGACAAATGGCTGGACCTTCAAGAAGACCTCAAACTGAGATGGTCTGACAGCCGCTGTTATACCATAACCCCAATGGAATAATGGACCGCATTTTGTGGATTGTGATTTTCTTATTATATAGAAAATCAAATTGTAATGTAATAAAACCGTACTTTGTTAGAGGTACAATATATCCCCCTTTCCAGCACAAGTTCAACTAATCAGGCTTTTTTTAACCTATTTTTTGTCACCAAAAGTCTCTCTCTTTTTTTTATTTTTTGAGCTTAAAGGGACCCGTCACCCAAACAAAATTATCCAAATCCTATTTTATCATGTTACTCAAGCAAAATTAACTTTAATTACACTGTATAAATTATTTGAATCTCGTTTCCATGCACTGGTTACACAATTATTAACACAATTATTATCATTAAGAGAGCTGGGGGAATGTAGGGAGAGCGGTGACATTTTGGAAGTGCTGAATGGAAAGTGAAAGTAATTGTTTGCCCCGCCTCTATGCCTAGGCACAGAGGCGGGTTAGGCAATACTTGATTGACAGCTGATATTTTTAAATGAGTTTACAACAGCTATGAATGCTTTAATAAAAAAAAGATTTTGTGGGTGATGGGTCCACTTTAACCCGGGAACTGGAACAGCTCCAAGTTTGGCCCTTGCAAGATAGCTAATTAGATTATCAGGGTACTTATTTTCTCATTACTTCTGATAAAGGGGTCAGATTATATTAAAATGATGATATTAAACAAACTCTATGAAGCTACTGAGCAGTTAAGGTGCCTATTTGAGGGCTATACCCAGCTCAAGGGCTTCCAATACAGAATTAGAACAGATTGCTAGTGAAATGATCTGCTTCAGCTTCTCTAGTCCATAAAAAAAAGCAAGGATTGGCAATTTTATTGCAGCTAAAATGTTCCCTAAGGACTAACTCACAGAAATAGGTTTAGTTATTTTTAACATGATAGCATGTAAGAAACGATTTGCTGTTCTCTGCTGGAAATACCTTTAGTCTAATTTTCTGCTTTTGTGAAAACAATTCAAGTGAGCTTAAAGCAGACCTGTCACCCAGACATAAAAAACTGTATAATAAAAGTCCTTTTCAGATTGCACTTGAAACCCACATTATTTTTTTAATTAAAACTTCCATACCTGATATAAATGCTAAGTGAGAACTTTTTGTTTGAAAGATTCTACAGGATTTTTTACATGATAGACAGACTTTTGGATCATATCTAAAAGGTACATGTCAACTTTAAGGCTAATTGTTTAAAAGACTGTTAATCAGCCAGTGTGCTCCCATCCACTCCTTCTTCCAGTTGCACTGACAAGCACATGGTCATCAGCCTATGAGTGTGAGAATATTACAAAAATGCATACTTTCACATTTTTGCCCATGTCCTCAGGCGAACACCATGCCTGTCAGGGCACTTGTAAGAAGGAGCGCATGAAAGCGCATTGGAACCTTACAGCACTTTATCATTCAGTGCCTGCCAAAGTGGAGCTTACAATCTTAAATCCGTACCACATTTTATTGTAAATGGGGGGCAATCATGGCTGCTCCCCATTCATAACTGTATACAAATATGCAGATTAATATATATTTCAGTATAGAAGGACAAATAATATATAATATAAATATATAAATATAGATAAAGGATATTTATAATTTATAAAGTATATTTACTATAGACAATATTTAATAATCCCCAGTACCTGATTACTGGCCTTTGTGCTGTGTAGTCATTCAGCCATTGCTCAGTCTAATTAGAAGAAATTTGGCTTCTCGACACAGCTGTAGCTGTGCAGTGATTTCACAAAAGCAATTGAAATATTAGTATGAATGAGCCTTTTTGCAAGCATATCCAAAGCAAAGTTTTAATTTCCATAACCTGCATAAGAGCATTTTTTTCAAAAATGAAAATATTTTATGGCATGTGTCTTGTGGCAATCCTCCTGTTTGCCCCACACATCCTATGCTGCTGAGAGGGATATAACTTATAGTAGAGTAGAGGTGCTGTGGTATGTAATTTAGTGAACATTTGTGATAGGACACCCAAACGATCTAAAGGTGTATATACAGATTAATAGAATAGATCTGACATGTCAGTGCCGCCAAACTTTTTGAAACTAATGTTTTACAAGCAGGTGTGTTTGATGCCTTCTTTTGTGTTTTGTTCCATAAGGATTACATGTGCTGGGAAGATCCTAAACATTAGATCTTACAGCAAAAAAAATTTTATATTTCATGGCTCTGACTAAACATTCCATATGCTTTTGATGGATCTGAGTAGCGCGTTAAGTAGTAATGATATGTGGGTCAAGAAAAATTTAACCTGCCCCGACCCTAAAATGCAAAATGTTTCCATCGTAGGACCCTCACCCAACCCACACCCACAGATCAGTGGTGCGAGTCACAAAAAGCTATATTTTAGAAAACACTATAGCAGGGTTCCTCAACCTTTCTCACCCATGAGCTATAGTCAAATGTAAAAAGAGTTGGGGAGCCACTCAAGCATGAATAAAGTTCTCGGGGATGCCAAATAAGGGCTTTGATTGACACTCCACATAAGAGCTACCAAATAGCCAGTCTACAGGAGGCAGCACTTGGCATTGCACCTGGTTTTTATTCACTTAAGGGTAAGGGCACACAGGCAGATTAGGGGAGATCAGTCACCCCAGCGTCGTCTTTGAATCGCCGCGAGAGATTGTCGCCCCCAAGAAGAGGAGATTTGTAGCCAGGGCGACTAATCTCCCCGAATCTGCCCTTAAGGTGGCCATACATTGATAGATCCGCTCGTTTGGTGATGTCGCCAAACGAGCGGATCTCCCTCCGATATGCCCACCTTGAGGTGGGCAATATCGGGCAGATCCGATCGTGGGCCCTAGGGCACAACGATCGGATCCTAGCATTCGCAAATGGGCGGTCGGATCGCGGGACCGCATCAACGAACAGATGCGGCCGCGATCCGACGGGGTTTTTAAACCCATCCGATCAAGATCTGGCCAATCTCGATTGGGGAAGCCGGTCGGGGGGCCCCCATACATGGGCCAATAAGCTGCCGACACAGTCTGTCGGCAGCTTTTATCGGCCCGTGTATGGCCACCTTTACCCTTAAATTTACCTCCAGGCCTGGAATGCAAAAATGAGCACCTACTTTGAGGCCACTGAGAGCAACATCCAAGGGGTTGCTGGGTGAGCAACAGGTTGCTTGTGAGCCACTGGTTGGGGATTACTGCTCTACAGTATTGTATGTGACCCTCACCCACACCCATCACAGGTCAGCCCACACATTACTAGTTAAGTAGGGTCAAAGATCTTTGCCATGATAATGAGAAGGGTCCAAATCAAAACTATAACCAGGGTCCTTTTAGTTAAACCACTGGAAATTCAAGTTGTATGCAATCTCATATATATTTTACTGCTATTCTCTGCATTTTGTCCTTTTTTGCTGCTTTTTTTCCAGAAAATGTTTCCCACCTCTTACTTATTTCATTACCTCACTTTTTGTAAAACAACTGACCAGGTTTTAAATTAAATGTCAGCCTGTACAAATATCATCGTCGAGGTATCGTGAAGAACCAGCCTGTTGGAAAAACTTAATTTGCTGAGACATAGCTGATGGCAGTTACAGCACGTTCTGTTTGATAAATAGTGCTTTTATGTTTTTACATTTTGCATTAAAAGTTTTATTTGGGCAGGGAGAAGCACTGGCCATTTCTATCTGCAATAATAATAATAAGAAAAAGTGAAACTGGCATTTAAATTAACCTTGTTTTCTCTCACTATCTACAAGGAGCTTGTATATTTTCTCCATATCTTTGTGTGTTTCTGTTGGGGACTCTTTATCCTCAAAAACAACAGGCAAAAAAATCAGCTAACAAACTAACCGATATCCATGGTAGTAGATATTGGTCAGGATCATCCACTGAACATACATGTACCAAAAATGAAGAAATATATGATTTTATCAATATATGTGTGGCCAACTTGTAGCGATGTCTACTGGTAGGGTTGCAACCTTTTTTGGAAAAAAAAATACCGGCATTCCTATATACTTAGATTTTTTTCCCCCTATTAATAACAATGCAAGCATAATTTTTACCGGTAATATACTGGCCAAGTGGCAACACTATGACTACTGGGCTTACCTGCCTGCTCATTTCCTCTTCATTTCACTTGACGTTCATGCAACAGTACGTGCTCATTCCTAAAAGAGAGACAGAGAAATAGCATGGGGCAATTTACCTCTGTTCTCGATTACAGCTAAATTGTTTTCAAATCTGACATTATGCCTACAATGACAACATTGCTAATTCTTTGTGCTTTACGTGCAATTACTTTACTAGCCTGCAACACTGTGCTTTTCTAGACGACTTTTGCCTGACGAGCACTGACACATGTGCCAGGTGTATTACACTTAAGTCTGTGGTGGGCTGTTCTGGGAATTTTAGCAAAGCATTGCTGCGCTATTGAGAACTGAGATTTAAAATGCATGAAGTAGCCCAATGTGCCATTTCCCTTATGGTACTGACCCACTGTAGTGAAGATTTATCACGGGCAACTTCTCTCCTGAGCTAGTAACCTGGCAGCTGGCATATTACCCAGGTATGCAGTATTTTACTGGCATGGATAATAAAAATAATGAATGTTATTAAAAGGAAGGAAAGAAAGATAGAAATAAAAGAGAAGTATTTTCTTGTTCCAGGAAAGTGTAAGAATAGTAACTGAACAGTCTGCTTTCTAACAGTCTGCTTTCTCTTCCAGTGAGTTTGAACATTTCACTTGATATCTTATTCTTTGCCTCAAGCACCACATCGTTAGATTGTAAGCTGTACAAGGCTGTTTAAAGCTGGCCATAGTTGCAAAGATTCATACGATCAGACTTCCCCATCTCCCGACCTGCCACTAACCATATAAAGATCAAATAAAGTAGAAAAGAACAGATCAGTCGATGTTCTGCCCCTGACAGCAATCGTACGAAAGTTATGTCCGACCAAAGCTAGTAACAGTCTCCCACTGAAAATCGTACGGTCGACAATACATGCAGAGATATTATCGGCAGCCGACAGAAATCTTTTAACCTGTTCAATCTACTAAACGACCGATCTCCGCTGGACGAAAAATGTGGGAACTCTCAACACATGGTCTGAAAATCATACGAATCCTCGATTCGTACGATCAGATCTTTGTGTCTATGGCCAGCTTAATAGTAAGTACTTGATCTAAGTAAACCAAACCAAATATAGTTGGACTAGAACATAAACAACAACTCATGTTGGGGATCTGTGGTAAAAGTATTTAGTTAAGAATGTTGGTTATTTGCATGTTGATAACAATTCTCCTCCCAGAAACTCTGCTGTCATGGTTTTCCTGGCAGTTCAAGGCAACAAACTTCAAAGGCCAATATTACTGTTTTATGAGCATGTGCCTCTGGGCTCCAGGAAACCTTATTGTCTGTGTAGCAAGTGGTGTGGAACTGCTTGGGGGTCAGGTTTCAATATGTTAATTGAGTTAATGCTTTAACCCTGAAAAAAAGTGGTAATGCCTTCCTTCCTCCAGTTCCACCATTTCCTCCTCCACACAGACACATTTTAAGTTGTTTCGTTTGCTCCTAGAAAATTACTATGTAGTTTGAACAATATTCCAGTGGGACTAAAATAGTTTGCAAAGAATTTACAAGTAAAACTTTACTGTATCTCAGGTTTTTATTATGATGCGACATGACTAAGTTAAAGAAAGTTACATTGTAAATTCTTTTTTTTATATTTTCTTTAATCTCCTTTCTTGGAATTGAGCAGATTATGATCAGACTTGTTGGTTAATCAGTATATCTCACAATCCTTTTGTTGCTCATGTATGTAACTACTTTCCTTTATGATCAGTTTAGTTATCTGCATAACTAACCTGCCCATCCACCTTGTCTGCGCACAAATTACCCCCCCCCTGCGCAAACACGCATGTGCATATGACTAAGCACTGGGGAGCTGTGCGTCCTTAAAATTCGGTTGGGCAGCATGCTTCATCACAAATCTTGGTCTGTAACCGTTTTATGAACTAAGGAGGCTCAGACCAAATATTCAACCTCAAAAATGGCTTTAGTTATAGGGATTAAAACAATAAGAAAAAAGTAACCCTATTCATAGCCCTTATGTTCAACAAGGCAATATACTGTCTTTAACTTAAAATACTGCATTAAAGTAATTGCCACTATTTGTTAATTGCAAAAAGGAATACATTTTCTGGTACACACTTGGATGTAAATATTTCCTTTTTCGTAAACAATAACAATATAACAATATCTAAGAACAGCACTCAATAATAAAATACAGGTCCCACTGCAACATATTCAGTTACATTGAGTAGGAGAAACAACAGCCTGCCAAAAATCAGTTCTATCCTAAAGTGCTGGCTCTTTCTGAAAGCACATGACCAGGAAAAATGGCCTGAGATGGCTGCCTACACTCCAATAAAACAACTTAAAAAATACACTTGTTGGTTCAGGATAGAAATTTTATATTGTAGAGTGAATTATATTTAGTGTAAACAGTGTTATTTAGAAATAAAAACTACATCCTTAAAATATGACAGAATCGCTTTAAAGAAAATAAAATAAATGTTATATTCTGTTGTATACCAATCACCTGGGTGTTCCTGAACACCTTAGCGTGCAGCCAACCCAACTGAAACGGTGAATCATACTTGGGCTGTGACCTGACCACAGTAATACAAAGGAGAGGGGGTGTTGTATCTGAGTCACTCTACATCATTAATGTAACTGGGTGTGAATGTGTTTGTTTTACGCGTGTGGAATCTGTCATTGGAAGGAACCCTCTTAGTAGTCTGAAAACTGAATCAAATTAAAGGTTTTTTTGTTTTTTTTTTTTTTTGTTTTTTTTTTTACACATCCCTAGGTTTTATGTATAGCAGGGACTCTAAACTTGTTCTTGTGTCAATCATTTAGTTGGATTTCATTTGAATTGTAAATATAAGTCACAGGCGAAGTAAATGTGTTCAAAATATTATTTTCAGCCATTTTTTTACCTGTTTTAAAAAAACTTTATGTATCTTGACTAGGCCGATATATTTCTTGACTCTTAAAGAGGCTTGTATACCTTTAAGCCAAAACAATCACAAAAATGGTTGGAAGGGTTTTTTTTACAGAGCTTTAATTTTGCAATTTTCATGTCCACATCAGTTCCTTTTGTATTGATTTGTATGTCAAAGAAATTTAAAGAGCCCATGGGGAGGGAGCTATATGACAGCTTTGTGCAGATGCCATCTTGCTGCCATTCATTTCTCCCTGGGCCAACAATTATAATGGTGGTCTATGAACCGCTGTAGAAGGCCACTTGAACATTTCAATGTAGTCCTCACCCAAATGGATATTCAAACTGACCTAATCAATATCTGAAAGGACTTCCTAAGTTGCTGCATTGCACTGTATTATCATCATTACTCAATAGTACTCTCCTGACATGTCTGCTGCATTCCTGCTGTTTTCTTTAAAGGAAATTAAAAGATAAAAGTACAGGCATGAAGCAAGAGCAGTTCTCTTGTGTCCTTCTCCTCAGTATCTGGGTCATAAAAATATGACTAGGTGTATGAGCTGTAGTTATTTTTACATGTCTAAAATAAAAAGGATTTAAAAGTTTCAAATAAATTGTGTGTTCAAATATAAGGATACAGTATGGACTAAATGCTATTAAAGTAAAATCGCATAAAATTATCATTTACTTTACAGATTACACATTTTAATGTTTTTTCTAGAATTAAGTGATAATATCTGCTGTATGAAGATGACCAATTCCAGACTTTACATTGGAACTTTTAGGTAGTTTTTACAAGCCAATTAACCGATGCTGGAGACAGTGTATAAAACATAGGCAACTGCATATTACCACTTTTGCTTTTTTTTGGCCCTTCAGGAGGACTAGTGTACAGTAGTTTTTGTAGGTCTTGTTCAGAGATGTAAGGCAGGACTGTGTGGCCACATGGGAGTCTGGTTAGGCCTCTTATAATTGGCTTCACAAGGTTTGTATGCTCAGTACAGGACAAGTTTGCAGAAATGTTAATGCTGTGTAGGTTAAAACATATGGCTATAATGAACCATTTCTAACAGAAATGTCTTGGAGCCTGGCAGAAAGCAATGTAGGTTATTAATTATACCAATACGACTTTTAAGGCTGATTAAGGAAATGGAAGGTGAGGCTGAGTTTAGTGTTCCGCCTGGGGCAAAGACTATACTATGTCCAGTGAATGAGGCCAAAGCAGCATTAAATGTGGTGTTATAGTGCTGGCTATTCTGCCAAGAAGGAAACTACACATTAAATGGAGCAATGCAGTAACTACTGTATGCATTATAAAAAGGAAATGTATTTGAAAAAAAATTGTGCAATTTCTAGTCATGCTTGACCATTTGATTAGTATGTTATGCAGAGTTACTGATCTAATTTGCATTTTATTTTTATTAATCTGTATTGTGTGAATAATGTGATACCATACATTAGGAAGGAAGTGTTTAAAAATGTAAGACCAAGTATAGTTTGTAGTCTCTTTGGTGCTTTTTTAATTGTCTTTAATGCTGACATTTTGCAATACAACACTGCTTTCCCGAAGCTACAGAGCTTTGGGAAAAGTGTATTGTATATAATTTGTAATAAAGTGTGCAGTATTTATTGGAAAACTCCAGATGAGCCTTAGGCTACTAACTATATTTTGCAGTTTGCTGGTAGGTGCTCATCCCATACCAGGTAAGCACTAGACAATACACGTACACACAGGTATGATATATATAATATTTTCTGGTAAAAGCCACCTCAATCAAAATATTTCAAGTGCCACAGACTTAATAAAAGAGGTTATGTGATAAATCGTTCCCTATCTACATCTGAACAAACAACTCCCCCTTGTCTACAGCTGGCCATAGATGTTGAGATTTTTAAAAGATCAGATCCTGATCGTGAGACCACGATCTTCTCAGAATGATTGTACGATCGTACGAATTGACCATCAACTAAAAAGACCAATTTACCAGGAAAACAAAGGGGAGCTGCCTGCTTGGCCCTGAAAACATAGATAGATTGCACTGGGACCAACAAAGATTTTTTGACCTGGCAGATCAATTTCCTGATAGATGTCGGCCGAAAAATCGTAACCTCCGCTGTATGCTGGCAAATGCACGGAGTTTGTCAGGTAAAATGGGAGACCTGAAATTAATTGCATGCTCTAAAAATTATGATATAATTGGTATCACTGAGACCTGGTGGGATGAAACATGTGACTGGTTTGTGAATTTAAATGGTTACACCCTTTTTAGGAGGGACAGAGGGATTAAAAAGGGTGGAGGAGTGTGTTTGTATGTAAAGCCTGAATTAAAGCCATGCGCTAAAGAAATAACAATAGCTGGCACTGGTGAGGGTGTAGAATCACTCTGGGTAGAGATTTTGATTGGGCAAAAGGTAACAAAAAGAATTATCATTGGTGTATGCTATAAACCACCTCGTATAAGTGTCGAGTATGAAGCCCAGCTACTCTTGCAGATACAAGTGGCTTCACAGCTGGGTCAAGTTGTTGCTATGGGTGACTTCAATTATCCAGACATTGACTGGGGTAATGGGGTTGCTAAGACAGAAAAAGCTAGTAGGTTTGTAAATATGCTGAATGACAACTTTTTATTCCAGCTCGTTCAAGAACCTACTAGGAATAACTCTCTTTTGGACCTTGTAATAACTAACAATACTGAACTCATCTCTAACATTTGTGTGGGTGAGCATTTAGGGAATAGTGTTCATAACATGGTCTCCTTTGAGATTCTGTTGCAGAAGCAATTCTATAAGGGAGTAACTAAAACACTAAATTTCAGACGTGCAAACTTTGACAGTATAAGGGCATCTCTGCAACATATTAAATGGGAAATGCTTTTCACAGGGTTAAACACAGAACAAAAATGGGAAGTCTTTAAAATGCTGCTTAATAAATATACTTGTCAGTATATCCCACTTGTAAGCAAGGAACGTCGTTGCAAAGCAAAACCTTTTTGGTTCAATAGAAGCATTGGTGTTGAGGTGGGTAAGAAAAGACGTGCTTTTAAGGCTTTCAAGTTAGCTGGTACAGCCGAAACATTTATAAGGTACAAGGAGGCCAATAAATCATGCAAAGAAGCTATAAGGCAAGCTAAAATTGCTATAGAAAAGGATATTGCAGCTAGCAGTAAAAAAAACCCAAAATTATTTTTTAAATATGTTAATAGTAAAAAAATGAAGCAGGAAGGGGTGGGACCCTTACTATCAGAGGGGGGTCAGCTGGTTGATGAAAACAAAATAAAAGCGCAGATTCTGAACTCATATTTTTCATCTGTCTACACAAATGAGGAACCAGTAAGTGAAGGTTTCTTTGCTTTGCTAAAGCATTTGATACAGTGCCACACAAAAGGTTACTGGTTAAATTAAGGAATGTTGGCCTGGAACATAGTATTTGTACCTGGATAGAGAACTGGCTAAAATATAGACTACAAAGAGTGGTGGTAAATGGAACATTTTCTAATTGGACCAGTGTTGTTAGTGGAGTACCACAGGGCACTGTACTAGGTCCCTTGCTTTTCAACTTGTTTATTAATGACCTGGAGGTGGGCATTGAAAGTACTGTTCCTATTTTTGCAGATGATACTAAATTGTGCAGAACTATAGGTTCCATGCAGGATGCTGCCACTTTGAAGAGTGATTTGTCTAAACTGGAAAACTGGGCAGCAAACTGGAAACTGAGGTTCAATGTTGATAAATGCAAGGTTATGCACTTTGTCAAAAATAATATAAATGCAAGTTATACACTAAATGGCAGTGTATTGGGAGTTTCCTTAAATGAGAAGGATCTAGGGGTCTTTGTAGATAACACGTTGTCTAATTCTGGGCAGTGTCATTATGTGGCTAATAAAGCAAATAAAGTTCTGTCTTGCATAAAAAAGGGCATTAACTCAAGGGATGAAAGCATAATTATGCCTCTTTATAGGTCCCTGGTAAGGCCTCATCTGGAGTATGCAGTTCAGTTTTGGACTCCAGTCCTTAAGAAGGATATAAATGAGCTGGCGAGAGTGCAGAGACGTGCAACTAAATTGGTTAGAGGGACGGAAGACTTAAATTATGAGGGTAGACTGTCAAAGTTGGGGTTGTTTTCTCTGGAAAAAAGGCGCTTGTGAGGGGACATGATTACACTTTACAAGTACATTAGAGGACATTATAGACAAATGGCAGGGGACCTTTTTACCCATAAAGTGGATCACCATACCAGAGGCCACCCCTTTAGACTAGAAGAAAAGAACTTTCATTTGAAGCAACGTAGGGGGTTCTTCACAGTCAGGACAGTGAGGTTGTAGAATGCATTGCCGGGTGATGTTGTGATGGCTGATTCAGTTAATGCCTTTTAAGAATGGCTTGGATGATTTTTTGGACAGACATAATATCAAAGGCTATTCTGATACTAAGCTCTATAGTTAGTATAGGTATGGGTATATAGAATTTAATTAAAAGTAGGGATGGCTGTATGTACGGATGCTGGGTTTTCATTTGGAGGGGTTGAACTTGATGGACTTTGTCTTTTTTCAACCCTATGTAACTATGTAACTATGTACGATCGTTCGAATCCCACTAACCGCACGATAATTTCGAAGGATTGGTCGGGCTTCCCTAAAATCGGTCGTGCGGCAAGAAGAATCGTCGCGTCTATGGGGAGTTTTAGCAGCAGCCTTTGAGTAGCTAATCAAGGGATTCTCCGTGGCCTGGTAATTCATTTTATTCACTCTGAAGTTCTTCAGGATAAAAAAGTGTCAGGAAGTACTAAAGTGAAACTGACTTCATATTCTTGTTTGTTGACAGAAATAAGAGAAACCATAGGTATTTCTTAATTAAAACAGGCAAAATGTATGTTCAGCACAAACCCTATTATTGATTGAATAAGGCCAATTTGAACGTAGCTTAGTGGAAAAAACAAATACATCTTTTAAGATATGGAGAAAATATAAATTTGTAAAACAAATTGCAGTGGGATCTTCTATGTAAAGGAGGTATGTTTAAGACCAAATAAAGGATAATGCATTAAAATTCATCTTCTCTGCATGAACGCTTCAAAAAAGAAAATCCGCAAATAGGGAGGCATTATATATAGCATAGATATTTTATTATCACATGTTGCATTCCAAATGCAGGTTACACAAGTTAAATAGGTTAAATAGAAGAGACGTGTCCTTCAGAGGAAATGATTTGTACTTATTTGTGTGTCCATTTCTGTTCTCTTGATTACAGTGATTTTTTTTCTTTCCTTGGAACACGCACATCCTGCATGTTGGTTCCATAACATAACAACAAGTAGTGGCTGGCACTAATCATTTGTGATTTTGGCATCTAGCAAAGTCTATAATTAGAAGAATTTGGTTTGCATTTTAAAACTTTTTAAGTGTTGTACTTTATAAAACTTAAATCGGTGGATAGGTAAAGGAAAATATACCCCCTTCTAGACATGAGCTCATTAGAAAAGGTGGAAAAAACGCTATCGTAACTTGCAACAATAAATATATATATATATATATATATATATATATATATATATATATATATATATATATATATATATATATATATATATATATATGTACCAACATAACTGATTCCACCAGGGAGCCATATCCCAACATCCCTTTAGTTTTTTTTTAGTTTTTTTTTTACTGTGTAGTGCAACCCCTCCTTCAGCTTGTTCTTGTTGTTCTCCATAATGAGTGGGCACAAATTCTCTGGAATGTCAAGCGACTTCAAGTCCCATAATCCATCACAACAATGAAACAAGGTTAGGGCACGCTTTTTACTGTGAGCTTAAAGGTATCTGTGGATCTCTTGCCTGCAAACTGTGTGATCTTCATATAGTGTTTATGCAGCCTTTCTAGATAAGTCCAGTTGAATGAACTCATGCCAGAAAAGAGGTATATTTCCCTTAATTTAAAAAATAACATTCAACCTCTCTTAAATATTGCCTTTCTTTTACAAGCAGTTTTAAACAAGTCGAAGAAAATGAGTAAGACCCTGGCACAAGATTGTGTCTCTTTAGTTTAGATTTAGAAACGGTAAATCGTTGTAAAATCATCTGATATATATCCTGATCCTGATGACGGCCCTGTGAGGGTTGAAACGCGTTGATGTGAGTGTGGAATAAAGAATTTTACCACTTTGAAATGATGGAATGAGTTGTGAGTGCTTTCGACTACTGGACAGTATTTTCTATGGTTAGCACCCACCTGTGATATTTTTGAATGGAGAGTGCAGTTGGAGTTGTGTATATAGTGAATAAAGTACCCCCTCTTGTAAAATATAAGGATATTATAAGTTACTGTATAAAGTACCCCCAGTTGTAAAATATGAGGATATTAGAAGTTACCTCGGAGTTACATGACCATATAAAAACACGAGGCCGAAGGCCGAGTATTTTCTTTGCTTTTGTTAGGGATGCAGCGAATCTGGGATTCAGCCAGGATTCGGCCGTTTTCAGCAGGATTCTGACTCATTTCCCAATTGTCACTCTGTGTGGTCCACAGTGGATTTTTTGTGTGTATGTTTTTGTACACTCTGTGTAGTTTCTGATTAAAGGAAAATGAAGAGAAAAGGCTCCATTATGAGTAGATTTTGGCTCTGTCAAGGAAGTTTTATTGTACTCAAACATCTAGCAATAGCTTGGACAACAGGCCAACATATTGTTAGGATTGTCCTTCCTCTTGTCATAGTTCTGTCCTCCAATAAAGGAGTGTCCCCCAAGGAGACAGTGGGAGGTAAACTAAGAATTATATTCTTCTGGTAAATGTTGGTCAATCAGTCTTTCTTATTCTTTTTACTGTGCACTAAGAAAGACAAATCAGCACATTTTTGTTACACAGCTACAAAATAAAACTTTTATTTAAAATAGATTTACACTGTGTTAAATTGTAGGGAAGATTGTTGCAATATCAGAGCAGAGCCGGGAACGAAAGTGATTTATATTTTAAGGCAAAAAAAAATAAAGGTAGAGTTGTATTTATCTAACAACTTCTTAAATACTCTGGCAGTATGTTTAAGGTAGATTATAATTACTGTTGGCAAAACGTGTTTTTAGTTTTAAAAAACAGAGAGAGAAAGCAGACTTATTGTTCTAGAAAATTCACCTTTAAGAAAGAGGGAGGTGTAATTTACTAGTATCATTTGATTTATTTTGAAGAAATAGTGGTAAAAAACCCCCACTCTTAGATACAATATAGAGAATTTGCTTGCGTTAATAGATTTGTCTCTGGAATATTATTTCAATAAACAACTTGTGAACACAATTGATTTAGTGTTGATTCATGTAATCGTATTAAAAATAGTTTAAGTGGTGTGTTTTTAGTTTTGTACAGAACCGTTATATATTTGTGTTCACAGACCCCTTATGTGATCTGATCATTGATACTTGGTCAGAGCAGTCATATCAGCCTCATTGTCCCAAATCTGGCAAAGAATTTTTTTTGTGTGTGTTTTTCAGATTTGTCATTGAGGTAACTCTGTGTACACCATTCAGAGTGCAGTCTAATCTAGTTTTAAAGAGGCTGTTCACCTTCCAAACACTTTTTTTTCATTTCAGTTGTTTTCAGATTGTTCACCATAAACAAAGACTTTTTTAAATTGCTTTCCTTCTTTTATTTGAAACCGTTTCTCAAAATTCAAGTTTAAATTATAATGTTCCTTGTCTCTGGGGTTTCAGTCTGGCAGCTCAGTGGTCCAGGAGCATCTGAAATGTTAAAATTCCCTACTTTTAATGGATACCTTTAGTTGATACATTTCTCAGCAGTATCTGTGGAATATTAGCAGCTATTGTATCAATTCTAACAGCTGCTTTTAATGTAACTCAGGATACTGCTCAGCATGATTAAAGATAACAAATGTATCAACTAAAAGTATCAATTTATAACCATAAAAGAGTCAGTGACCCCCCCCCCCGCCAAAGCTGGTTTAGAAGGTGAAAAATCAAACTTTACACTTCAATATTAGAAAAATTAGCATAAATAGGGTTGCCACCTTTTCTGGAAAAAAAATGCCGGCCTTCCTGTATATTTATCTTTTTTTCCCTAATTATAACATTGGGATCAGCCATCATTTTTACCGGCCAGGTGGCAACCCTAGCCATAAATAGAAAGTAATTGGAAAAATACTTTATTTCTGTTGCTCTAAAACCAACTAAACTGAGAAGAACTGTTTGAAGATGAACAACCCCTTTAAAAGATGTACATGGCAAAAATGCAAATGGATTTCTATGTCACAAACCCCCCCCCTCACCATAATTGCACTGACAGGAAGATGCTATGCCTGTCAGTGCATCCAAATAACAAGGCAGAAGGCAGAGAATTGTTGTTCTCTCCATCAGCAACACAATGGAGCCGATTCACTAAAGGTTGAAAAAGTGTGTTATTTATAGCATGCCTTAAATTTTTTAAATCAGTTCTTATATTTTTAGAATTAATGATCGATTCACTTGTCTAACTTAAGAAGTGATATTTTTTACGTTCATTTTAACTGAATTGTGTGCTATATTTTTTAGCATGCGTTATTCTGTGCATTGTTTTGTGCGGTATTTTATAGCATGCTATATTTTAGGGCATTTGATATTGTCACACGTTATTAGTGCAATTTATAACACCTAAGACGTAATGGTCTTTAATTGCTGCCCTACAGCTCCTCACTACATCTTCCTCTATTAATCCATCTCATTTTGTTTAGTAACACCTACTCCTGGGAGGTGTTAAATTTCACAGTGATTATCGCACTATTTTATGCTTTTATCGCTTAGAAGATGTTTTGTGAATAATGTGTTGGGATTAATTCTATTCTATAAATATCGCAATGTGATTATTTTACCGCTGTGCAGAAATGTTGAATTAACACTTGCGATATGTCTATTAACACATGCAAAAAAATTTGATGAATCATTCCTTAAATAACACGTCTTAAATAACGCACAAAACTGTGCATTAAGGAATATCGACCTTTTGTGAATCAGCCCCCATGTGTGACACTAGCCTTGTTCTCACTAAAAAACCTAGAATTCTCATGTCATCAAACTGTGTCATGTTGCACTGTTGTGGTTGACAGTCACACAAATTAAGTTCCTGGAACAGTCACTATGGACCATATTTTTAATGGTGTGTAAAAAAAGCACAAGTACAAAATATCACAAACTACCACTTTCAACACCATGGTACACTGTGAAAAAAAATCACGTAGTTATAAAGCTGTGTAATAACTGTGTAAATAATAGCTTTGTGTAAAAGTCCTTTTGTAAAAAGGGGTATTGGCTTGAGAGGACTACAGTATATAAAAATGGTGTAAAATTACAACACTTTTACACAGCTTTTTAGACTACTTTATGCAAGAATTTCTGCTCTTCCTGTATGTTTCCTATTAACTTGAATTGGTTGCACCCTTTCTGATGTGGTTTAATTTTGGTGGGACATATTATTTAATAACTAATATGTACATGTTTATAAATGACACAACTTTTAACTTTGAAATGGACTCTTCCAGGCCCGGACTGGCAATCTGTGGGTTCTGGCAAATGGCAGAGGGGTTGCTATAAGGTCCCATAGACGGCAGCGCCCCACTAGGTACCAGGGGCGGCAAAAATGCCACTCCTGGTACTTTAAAAGCCGAATTTCCGGTTTTCAAACCGGAAATTGGCTCTTCTAGCGCAGAGAGCACAGTTAGGCTCCCTGCGCTAGTGCACTGGCTCTCTCTGCTGCCCTGGTGGACCCCCCCCCGGACCCCCTCAGGCGCAAAAAGGTAAGTGCAAGGGGGGGGCTATAGGCGGCGGAGGAGCCAGGATAGCCCCTGCCCATAGAACATCAGTATTCAGTGGGCTGGTGGGGGCTGTTTGGGCCTCTGTGTACCTGAAATGCCAGGGCCTATTTTAATTCTCAGTCTGGACCTGGATTCTTCCTGCTGATTTCATAGACAGACCATGTGAAAACAGATAGGAGGAGAACAACACCGCTTTGTAAATACCAAAAATTGTTGTTGAACAGTGTAAGATCATTATAGGGGCATGTGCAGCCCCATCAGAAGAGTGCTTCATAAAAGGTTTTATGCAGTCCTCACTCAACAGGATTTCAAACCTTTTGGTCAGGAAAGCCTTTTTTTGGCTACTGCAGTTTCATTTTGTGTATGGCAAGTCTGAAAGTTATTTTTAGGGGTTATGCATATTGGTTTATTCCTCTATGTATATATGGTTTTCTGGTACAGTAAATTCTCTGATTAGATATATTGTATAATTATATATACTGAATTAAATTGATAGTTTAAACTTTACACTGGTGGTGGGTGGCAAATTATGAACAGCAGGAAGCACTGCTGTCACTAAAGTACCGTGGTACAACTGACATCACAGCCAGTGTGCAGAGCAACCCTACTCAGAAAACTCTGCCTTCTAAATTGGGATAGCACATGTGCTCCAATATGCTCCTTCTTGCCTCTTCTATGCACCGGAGTTACTCTGTGCATCCATTTGGCTGGGGTGAGATGCTTATTTATGGCTGACACCCCCTTGGCAATCTATTTCCTGTATAGCTATTGGATGCTGCCTCGTGAAAAGTACCTTTATAAGCAGAAGAAAATAAATTTTTTCTGATTTTACAACACAAAGCTTTGAATAAAGTAAAGCAGACAAACCATTTCAAATAGATTTTTTAGTTACTTGTGTGTCTTCTGTAGCACCACTTTCCACTTAATGCTATGATCAAGTAAGTGCTGCATTTTCTTCATATTTCATGTAGTATACAGGCTGACCTGTTTTCCATTTTGAGTATATTTGCCTAATGTTATTGGTAGCATGGCCTGGTTACATTTAGGGGCAGATTTATTAAGGGTCCAATTTCGAAGTGAAAAAACTTCGAAATTCGACCATCAAATAGGCTAGTCCGACATTCAAAGTTGAAGGATTTTTAAGATCGTACGGTCGTACTTCGATCATACTTCTAATCGAACGATACGAACGATTTAATCATACGATTGTACAAAAAATCCTTTGACTAGCCAAATACTGGCTATAGGTTGTAGGAGGTCCCCATAGGCTAACATACAGTAGCAATTCGGCAGGTTTAAGGTACGAAGTGTCAAAGCTTTTTAAAGAGACAGTACTTCCATTATCGAATGGTCGAATAGTTGAAGCATTTTCACTCTGAATCGAAGTCGAATTTGGCCTATTCGATGTACCCAAAAATTACTTTGAAATTCGAAATTTTTGAATTTGAATATTCACTTCGACACTTAGTAAATGTGCCCCTTAATGATCTGCTGTTCAACATAAAAATTTTACATAGACTTTATAGCAAACAATGCATAACCAGCCAATCCAGAATAATATAAACCAGTCAATAGGCAAAGCTGTAATTGGTGCTGTGTGATTAATGCATCCCTCATTTTGAACCATTCTCCATTTTAGTTGCCTGCAGACTTTGTTACTTGGAAGGTGAAAGGAAACTGTCCAGACAGACTTCCTTTTCATCCCTGTTGAGTATTACTGGACTGCGGAAATTTGTTGTCCATGACCCCTGCTCCCGTTCTCTCTTGCTAGTCCACAGCATATGTTTAAACGCTATTGTATTTCTCAAAATAGTTTTCTTTGCAATTAGCTCACTGGTCACTTAAATATTCAACATAAACTTCCTCTTGTGATCACAGGTGCTTGTCTGCAGTGCTGTACAATTAAATAATTGAAATTTGGGTACTACAGTCCAATTCCATTGTTGTGTTGTATGTTTAAAATATTTTATACCTAGAGCAGTCTTGATTGCTTTCACTGCTTAAATCTGTCACCATACCTTTGGTGTGCAAATAAAAGGATGCCTGCTCCTTGGAATAGAAGAGGAACTATAATTAAAATAAAATTTGTAGAAGGGGATCTGAAGAAGCATGTTGTGTCCTAAACCATTAATTCAGTGGATATTATTGCTGTAGCTATTTCCACAACCCTTTCTCAAGGAAAAAGCAAACCCCAGTGTTCGTGATGGGTGAATCCGCTGAAAATTTCTGCAGCGACGGAATATACACAGACGACAATTCAGACACCGGCGACGTTTAATGGACACCCATTGACTATAATGGGCGCCGGTGTCCACTTTGATGTCATTGCCCCATTTTGATGCCACGAATTATCGCCAGCGTCAAAATCTGTGTTTCGCTAATTTTTTGCCCGTTTAGCGAATTTTGCAGGAAACTGGTGAAATTCCCCCATCAATACTCAGTGTAAATTTGCTTTTGCTATATGGTGATCCTGCAATATGGTGATCTTTCTTCCAGATGATGAAGTGCATGTTCAACTAGCAGGTGTTCAATTGGTCCTTTCTAGGAACAGTTATTTCTGAATGTATTTATTTATTTTCTATTCTGAGAGATCATCTCACCCCATAATGGCATTTTTGAAAATGCTTGTTCATGGCTCCCCTGTCGAGTATAAAATGTTCTGGTCTTCGTGTGGTTGACATACAGTTATTAATACAGTTTAAAATGATGTCCAATAACCCAGAGGGTTGGCGCTAGTTGATTGCGGTTTAAATTTTGTTTCTGCTTTCTGATAGGCCTAAAAAAAGAATTTCAAAGCTGTGATAATATATATTTGCTGTTTGTTTTATTTAACAGAAAAGAAATGAATAAGTCACATGACATTAAGGGGCCGATTCACGAAGGGTCGAATTTCGAAGTTAAAAATACTTCGAAATTCGACCCTCGAATTGAAATCCTTCGACTTCGAATATCGAAGTCGAAGGATTTAGCGCTAATCCTGCGATCGAACGATCGAAGGATTTTCCGTTCGATCGAACGATTAAATCCTTCGAATCGAACGATTCGAAGGATTTTAATCAAACGATCGAAGGAAAATCCTTCGATCAAAAAAAGCTTAGCAAGCCTATGGGGACCTTCCCCATAGGCTAACATTGACTTCGGTAGGTTTTATCTGCCGAAGTAGGGGGTCAAAGTTTTTTTTAAAGGGCAAGTACTTCGACTATCGAATAGTCGAACGATTTTTACTTCGAATCGTTCGAATCGAAGGTCGAATTCGAAGGTCGAAGTAGCCCATTCGATGGTCGAAGTACCCAAAAAATACTTCGAAATTCGAAGTATTTTTCATTCGAACCCTTCACCCGAGCTGAGTGAATCGGCCCCTAAAAGATATGTTTTCCCATGCTTGCAAAAATGTGTGACAATGTTTTATTTTCTTAACACTACTCGCTACTGCAGTGCTTAAATGTTTTATATACCGGTACACAAATAAAACTTTTTAATGCTGGTTATGATTCATTTAAGGGGTAGTAGAGTGTTAAATTAACTTTGGAGGGGTAATTTACTAAACACAGATTTTTTTTTTTCTGGTCAGAGATTTAAAGGGGAAAAACATTTTTTTCATAGAACAAAACTAGAATTTCTCATGATTTATTATTGATGCTGTTAAAAGTTCAAATGAAAAAGTACTCCATCGCAAACCTGCCGAGTAAATGTCAGTCAATGGCAGATGGCCTTTTACAATTGGAAAGAGTGAATTTATTGATATACAGTAACAAAAAAAGTGCACAGGAGTTTGGTAGAAGTGGTTTTAAAAAAAATAGTGAACATTTTTTAGATTTTAGTAAATCATCCCCTAGGTGGGATCTTTTGTTTTCTTTTTTTGTTAAGCAGCTATCTGCTTGCTGGTGTCAAATCTACCCTTGCACCCAGGCAGTAGTTTGTATGAGCAACTAGAAGATGAATAGGAGAGGGCCTGAGCAGAAAGATAAGTAATGAAATGTAACAATAACATTGTAGCCTCAGACAGCAATAGTGACAGCCCCCCCCCCAACTGGCAATAGCCATTAGCCAGATAGCTCGAGGCTATGGGCACATGAGCTGAAGACTCCACTGCTGTCTGAGCCGCTTCTGCCTGCATACACACGCGCAATAGAGTAAAGGTCAACCCAAAAATGCCTTCTTTCATGTATTCTTTTCCCGCAGGATACAGTGTAAATTAATGGAGCAGGGGCAGGGAGCGGATCCGCTTCTCTTAGCATGCAAAATTTTGCAGGCTGAGAGCAGCAGAGCCTTCAGGCCTTGTGCCCATAGCCTTGGGACATTCTAGTCTATAAAGGAACTGCCCTAAATGGATGTTGCTGTGCAGGCTTGAGGGCAAACTTGCTGCAATGTGGTTTGACAAGCCTTTCACACAGTCAGCCCATTGTGATATTTGCTGGCCCCACTATAAGGTATTCTAATCATGTTCCTTAATCTGCCAGATAGGATACCCAGGTTATGTTCAGTTGTTGAAAGGAAAATAATGCTTTTCCCAAAATCCAACAGTGGGCAGCAATTTGTTAGTTTCTAAATAAGATCAGTGTGTTTGTATTGAAGCTGCTTCTAGCTGTTCTTAAAGAAAGATTTTGATGGCTTGTGTGTAATTATATGTTTGTGTTTTCATGTCTTATACTGATGTCATTGTCTTGACAAATGCTGATCTTTCCTTGTCTCCTTCTGTTTGATTTCTATGGGGCACTGCAGTGTTTTGTTAGCAGTATTAGGCTTAGGGTAAGGCCACACTGGGCGTTTTGGGGAGATTTTTTATTTTAGCCGGCGCAGAGTGAGGGAAAGCGTTTGGCGAGATTGGTCACCGCAAACCAAATCTCCCCAAAACGCCCAGTGTGGCCTTACCCTTAGCAGCACACGTGGCACTTCATTTTCCTCATTTGCCTCACGAAGAAACTTCGGGCGACTTTGGAAAACGAAGCGCCGTGTGTGCTCTATCACAGGCGACTTTTCATTATAGCGGACGGGAAGAAACGCAAAGGCAGTTCGGGAGATTTGTCGCCCAGAAGAAGAGGTGATTAGTCGCCATTTGACTAAATCTCCCAGAATCTGCCTGTGTGTCACAAGCTTTAGCAGTCTCAGAAGGACGTGGACAACAGGCCTCACCATGAACTGTGCAGCACATGAGTTGGATACCAGTCAAGCTTGCAGTAGCAGTTCCATTAATCCCCGGACTGAATGTCTACTTCAGCACAAATGCTTTTGCTTAACACGTTTATTGTGATTGTTCTGCATCTTATAAGCTTACTAGACATAAAAATAAGATGTTCTTTATTTCTAGATATTCAGTACAGGGAGCTGTGCACTTTTATTTCAGCACTAAGAAATATTAATCCATTTGCAATCCTTACTACTGATTAGCTAGTTCTGTTAACCCAGGGATCTTTATATCTTTCTTTAGCTGTAGCAAAATGACTGATGCTTAAAATTGTATCCCAGCAACAACTACTGGTCCATGCACTGTTGAACTGAATTGGAGGAGATAACTAGTGTATTTGAAAACCAAGAGGGCGTTTCTTTTCTTAAGCTGTGGTTTAGTTAAAATCAACATTATATGTCTGTCTCAGCAATGGGGCAGTAAAAAAAAACCCACCATTTTTTCTATTGTCTGCCGCTCTTTAGAGGCTAATATTGAATTAAATATATATGTATTAATTGGTAATACACTAAGAGACTGAATCAAAGTACAGTATCCGTCTTATTCCTTCTACCAATCTCATAAGGAATTGCATAAATACACGGACACTTACATGATTCTCACCTGTGCCAGCACTTTTGTACGATTACCAACTAAAAGGAACAGTAACACCATACATTTTTAAAGGAATGACCTTATAATGTAGTGTTGTCCTGCACTGGCACAACTGGGTGTTTGCTTCAGAAACTCTACTATAGTTAATATAAACAAACTGCTGTGTAGCCATGGGGGGGGCACATTCAAAGACAGGGCACAGAGTACATACCATAAGTGCTCAAGAATTCCATTGTATGCTGCAAAGCTTGTCTGTATCATGTGCTTTTTCTCCTTTTTCAGCTTTGAATGGCTGCCCCCATGGCTACACAGTAGCTTGATTATATCAACTATAGTTGAGTATAATTCGTTTACGTAGATGGTAGTCCACAAACGGTTTGCACAAATTTGAGGACATGTTTGGGGGAAAAAAAGAGACAAAACCTAGGGTTACCAAATGAAGTGACATAAAATGGACACAATAGCATGTAACTCAAATCAGTTGCATTTACTAAAAGTAATCCCTTATTTTATCAATTTTATAGTGAGCCATACAAGCATCTCCATGATCTGCGTGTGATTTTTAAACCTGCCTTCTAGATATCTGTACCTTTTAGCCAGATGTTGGTCAATCCAGCCATCAGGCCAAAATAGCTGTTGAGGGATTGAGTTAGCCGCTTTTAAGAACTCAAAGTATGGACAAATACCATCTTCATTTGTTTCCTTGAGAAACTCTTTAGCCACATAAATACATTTAGATATTTTATGATGGACGGTATTATGATATTTTGCATTTCCTGTGCTCACTTAATGTACTTATGTCATCCACAAAAGCATTTAAATTCTTGTATTATTTTTGCAGTTTTATTTTATATTTTTTTTACTTTTATCTGACACTACAGAAAAACTTTATAAAAAAAAAAAAAGTCACATGACAAAACTGGGGTTGTTTTAATTATATTCCACTTGTGTGGCCTGTAAGCAGTTTTAAGTGTGAGTTTTTCTTCATTCCTGACTCCTTGTCTATATCTTCTGCGTGTGTGGTCAATTTCTCAGTTTTCTAGCCACTAAGCAGTACAAGTAACTGTGTAGTGCAATGTGTTCACTATTATTGTAAGCACAACACAGTATATCGTAACCATAAGCAACTGAAATGTATTTACCTGCTGTTTTACACAATCATTTGTTTGTATAATTTAATTCCTTTATGCATATGGTTTCCCTGTCGTGCTGAAATCGTCTGGTTTGGTCTTGAGATTAATGGCCTTTATTCGTACTTTTGTTTGCTTGTGCAGCACCAGGTACAATCTCTGTGTTGCAGCTAAACAGTCTGTTTGCTTTGCATTTTTTAGGTATTTAAAAAAGAACCAAACATTTAACAATTTAAATCTGTGTGACAAATGATTTTGCAAATAAATTGCTAGTTAAAACATGTTTGTAGATATTAGCTGACTTCTCTAGACTTTGTGCTTTGTTTTATTATGCTAAACATCTGCAAATGACCACTCCCCTAAGCCACCCGCAATACTTCCTTGTGCTTTTCATTGGTTCCAGTGACAGAAACTGGGTGGGCCACTTGAGTTGTAAGTAGGGTTGCCACCTTTCTGTTGCTCAAAATCCTGGCAGGGGAGGGACCAATGACACCAGAGGGGCTGGTCAGTGATGTTGTGGGCGGAATGATGAGTCATCATGGGCGGGACTATGAAGTGACAATCGGTTATTGTGGCTGATCATCATGACAATCTAGGGAGATCCTGCCCAGTTTTCCTTATTTGACTCGGGCAGCCCTTCTGAAAACCAGGCTGTCTCGGTCAAATCCGGACAGGTGGCAACCCTATTTGGTAAGTACTCCCACATTACCAACAAAATACATTTACAAACAGCTGAGAGCAGCCAAATATTAGCTTTTAGCTTGATTACTTTTGTTTAAGGAAACCATTTACTGTGGGCTGATCGGAAACTAATTGATTTTGTGTTAGTTACAAGCCATTGTATCCTTGAAGAGCAAGAAATATTAGTGTTACTGCTAGGAGACTAGAAACCTGGAAGCATTTTAAACACATTTAGGGGAAAATATCGCTATGAGGGGAAAATGCATGAATTTGTACCTAATTTGTACTAATTACCTAGGAATAGTGTCAAGTAGTACTCTTTTTGTGGCTTCTGGACTAACCCACATGCTAATGAGGAGCAATCATGCTTAATATCCATGGGAAGTAGTGATTTAAATTGAACTGCAGTAAACATGAGACTTTGAGGCCTACAGAACTTGCCCATGGTATAGTGCCTATTTTACCAATGTCTGTATTAAAGCACTTGTGCATTTTTGGGACCCTCCTAACCTTTTTACCTGCTTTTTAGGGTTCGTTCACACGAATCTCCCCGAATCTCCTCGTGTGAACTAACCCTTAAAATTTGAATTGTGCCTTATTAGGGCATAACAAAATTGAATCTGCTTCTGCAGGCTTGCTTATTCTGCATAGCTAAATTGACAGCAGCAAAGCAAATATTTAATTATTTTTCAAAAATTCTGTACATTCAAGTGTAACTATAACTTCAATTTTTCCTGGCAAACTGCCATACTCACCATCTTAATGTACAAAAATATGCTATTTCATTGTTCCTCTGTGTGATGAAGTTGACATTATGGTTTTGGTTTGCTTAGAAGAAAGTGATCAGTCATACTGAGAGTCATGAATGACGTTACTTCTGGGCCTAGGTGAACATCAAAAGGTTGACGGCAGATCTGCTCTGGGAAGGAGTGGGACAGAGGGGAAAACTCTCTTCACTGGAACCTTGCTTCTTTGTTTTTCTTGTAAACACTGCAAAACTCCCCTACAGTTACCGTATCTGAGCAAAAACAACATCATGGAGCCATTTACCGCTTCATTTTTCTTTGGAAAATCCCATTTGATCGTAATGGCAAGGTTTTTTTGTAAGTGTTCATTTTCATTATTAGTGTGGCAGAGACCTGACAGACTAATTATTCTATAATAAATGTTCAGTGAAAGTTCTTTTAGATTGGAAAATATGATGGCTTAGAACACTAACACTAGCTTCACTATATCTAGTTGGTACTGGAAGATCTGGGAGCATAGAGGACTTAATGCATGCCCATTTTAACATGAATGAAAACAGATTATCTTCCCAAAGTATTGGTGTCAAAAGTTTTTTTCTCTTTGGCCCACGCACCTCTACTTGAGCTACTATCACATTTCTTCTCTGAATATCATATCTAGGCTGAGGCAGGTTGTGTAGAAGCCTGCTTGTCATAAATATGTAGTTTGCTAGTAAGGAGAACATCTAAGCCAGGACCCACAAAATGGCACTTTCTGTTTGCACAATAAGTACCCTAATTAAGTGGTAGCTGAAATTTCCTCTTTTGAAGGAAGAATAAGTTAGTTAAATTTATAGTAAAACAGAGTATATTTTCCCTTTAATTTTTACTCTTCAGCCTTCCATCATTAATGTTTATCAAATGCTACCTATGGAGGATGCAGTGATAGCAGTTAAGGTATTAAAATATTGAATTGAACTCTTCATAATCTCCCAGGAGTTATATTTATGTTCTTTATAAACCAGTGCAAAGCCTTTCAGATCACTGCATATGCTGCCGTGTACTGGACTGTGAAACACATCTGCAGAGTATTCTAGGGAAGTACTGTAGGCTAAACAAATGGAAAACTTATTTTCAGCAAGTAGGGTAATGCACACAGTGGGAGAAGAGGCAGGTTTGTAAGCATACCTCTTTTTTCCCAAAAGTATGAGTGTTGACTATGAGATCTCAACCAGCTGTAACTTCCTAGCTGAGGCAAGACAAACACGAGGCACAGAAATAATTTTATTTTGCTTTTATATCCACCAGCACATATTCTTTGTGTTGTTTCAAGCACCTGGTACACCCAAAATGATTACTGGTCTATAGGTGTCCATACATACAGCGATGCCCCCGATATGCCCACCTTGAGATGGCAATATCAGCCTGATCTGATCGTGGACCCTAGGACCCATCGATCGGATCACAATGCCGAGAATACAGGCGGTTGAACCAAGGCCAGCATCAATGAACCGGTACAGTCTGGCCAATTTTTGTCCAGATATCAATCAGGGGAGGGCCTCATACACTGCCCAATAAGCTGCCAACTTAGGAGCATGTGTATTAACATTGGAGATAAATATCTCCGAAGATCTTTGGAGATGTTCCCCATAGCAACCAATCAGATCTTTGCTTTTGTTTTCTAACTTGTAGGTGACTGTTTAAATCTAATTGCTTTTTGTTTGCCATCGGCAACGACTCTAGCGATCTTTATCTCATTAGTCTGTCTGCTGCTGATATTGGCCTGTATATTGGGTAGGATCAACATCCTTGTGTTTGCTGAGCAGCCTATTGCCCACAAGCCTTTGGTTGGGGATCACTACTCTAGAGTCTCAGGTTGGACATTTTCAGATCTAAATTAGTGATAGTGCTGACTTATATTTCAATAAATGTTTAGTAAAATCCTCTCTAATAATTGTTGACTAGATGTCAAAGTAGTAATAGAATTAGATGATTGTTGCATAATGTATATTCTCTTTCTATTGTTTTTTATTTTTCCTTATCACAACCTTCCTACAACTTTATTCGATGATAACACCTTAAAGGCCCTTACACGTGGGCAATGCTATTTTTGTTGAGCGTTTGAGGTGCAGATTTGAGTGTGGTTGAGCAAATGAGTAGGGATGGGCAAATTTTTTCGCCTTGTTTTGGCAAAAAATGAAGCCCATAGACTTGTATGGAGACGTGCGTCAAAATAATTTCGCCGCGCGTCAAAATAATTTCGCCGCGCGACAAAATAATTTCGCCGCGCGACAAAATAATTTCGCCGCGCGACAAAATAATTTCGCCGCGCGACAAAATAATTTCGCCGCGCGACAAAATAATTTCGCCGCGCGACAAAATAATTTCGCCGCGCGACAAATTTTTTTTTTTGACGCCCATAGACTTTAATGGGCATCTGCGACATTTCGCCGGCAGCGAATTTGTAACGAAACGGGTCAAATTCGCCCATCCCTGCACAAGAGCTGTGTTTCCAGTTAAACCTAATCTGGTTGTAAACACATTTTAGGACAGAATGTTCTATGGTGATTTTTTTTTTTGTTTTCCAACCACAACATTTGACATGCGTTCAAAACACCTATGTGTGAGGGCCCATAAATCCCTAACACGTTCTTGCATAAGTACCCCATCCCAGTTGTGTTTATATATTCCCATTGTTGCAGATATCATAGCTTTTTATAATTTTACAACCTCATTGTTTGGTACAAGGTTTGGTATTTAGTTTAAATTGTGCTATTAAATAGCTCATAGGTTACAATTACAGCCCTTATGCACATATTTTAAAGGGGTTGTTCACCTATAAATTAACTTTTAGTATGATGTAGAGCGTAACATTCTGAGACAATTTGCAATTGGTTTCCATTTTTTTATTATTTGTGGCTTTTGAGTTATTAAGCTTTTTATTCAGCAGCTCAAATTACCCTAGCAAGCATGCACTGATTTGAATAAGATACTGGAATATGAATAGGAGAGGCCTGAATAGAAAGATGAGTAATAAAAAGTAGCAATAATAATAAATGTGTAGCCTTACAGAGCATTTGTTTTTTAGATGGTGTCAGTGACCCCCATATGAAACCTGGAATGAGTTTGAAGGAGGCAAATAATTATAAAATTATTAGAACTAAATAATGAAGGCCAATTGAAAAGTTGCTTAGAATTGCCCATTCTATAACATACTAATGGTTTGCTAAAAGCAAACCACCCCTTAAATAGCGATATGCTCCACTATTGCAGTGTTTTGGGTTCAAGACCCTATTTTGGTACTGGCCTTTTCCATAAGAAAACCCTTAATATGAGGACAGGTCAATGTCACAATTTGGCTGTAAAACAAAAAAACACTGATGCCCTAGCCATCAGGCCTAGTGACTGAAACAAGTGTTAGTGGGTAGATTCTCCTATGTACTGGAACTCGCCAGTTTCGGGGGGGGGTAGGTTGTTTCTGTCTGTGATCATCTCTGACTGAGTAGTGATAATCTGACTGGAAGTGATTGTTTGTGCAGCTGTTACCATTATGGGTATGTGTTAATGTGAGTCTGTGGGGCACATTTATTATGCAGTGTAAAAAAAAAACCAGTGGGATAATGCACCACACATCACCAGGGATCACAGTGTAAAAAACAGCGTAAAAAAATCATGATTTTTATGCCTTTTTTCTTAGAGTGACTTCCCCCTGTAGCAATGTAAAATAACAGCGTAAAATCTGGCGTTTGCATAGTGTAAAATTACGCACCATCGCCATTTATTTTACACCGCTTTTTACACAATTTTTTATTTTATTTTTTTTCAAATTTTGTTTTACACAACATAATAAATATGCCCCTGTGTGTCTGTGTACTATGCAAATGTCTACAGCTCTCCCACTGAGGACATGCTTGATAATGAATGACAAGGTTTTACAACATTGGAATCTGAGGACAGATACCATATTTAGTAGATTACCTTAGGAAAGCTGCTGCTTCTCTGCTTTTTCAGATATGATCTATCCTTGTTTCTGGACTTGTCACCTGTATATAAAATACAGAAATAAAAAAAGGAGCATTTAATGTCATAAACTTGTGTTAATTTATACAAAATACAGAAATAACAAAGGAGCATTTAATGTCATAACCTTGTTCTTGTTCATAAGCAGTTTTTAGTGGTTTTTATGAGAAGTCATACATTCTTTAGCTGTTCACTTTGGCAAAGCATGTGTTGTAGATTGTTGCACATTAATTTTGGCAAGTTGTGAATGCTTGCTGGCCGAAGCGAGTTGTCTGGGATTTTACTAACAAATAAATTAGCAGGAATTAAATAGTTCTAATCTGAACAAACACAGTAGCTTTGTTAATTAAGTTCACAAATATATAATCATGTCCATGTTTTCAGTCAGGCCTGGTTGTCATGGCACGTGACAGGAATTGCTTTGCTGTCCATAATACAAGTATTATGAGTAAAACCATATGGTGGGTCCCAGAGGGTCTTTTAAATTCCTGTTGGCTACAGAGCAAGCTCTTTTTCTAACCTTGTTATCACAGAGGTACTGTATATCTTATAAATCTGGTTTGGAGAACAAAGAAGTATGAATGGCTCGTCATATTCTGTGCTGTTATTCTTCCTTCTCCATCGATAAGTCTGTTTGCATACAGCCATTCAGACAGTCTTACTCAGATGTCCAGTCATTAGTTCCCATCTTATAAAGTAACTAATATAAACTAAAATTGTGGAACAATTCATACAGCTACTGTATATTGCCCAACTGCAGAAATGTTTGCATATGCTCTAATTTATTTGCATGGCAAATAATTAACAGACAGGTACTTATCACTCACTTATTTTAATTGGATATTGTACTATCTGTATGAATATAACATTTCTGATGACAATTTACATATACAGTCATATGAAAAAGATTGGGAACCCCTCTTAATTCTTAATGGAGTTTGTTTATCATTGGCTGAGCTTTCAAAGTAGCAACTTCCTTTTAAAATATAACATGCCTTATAGAAACCGTCGGCCACAGTCCCTGATATAGTCCCACAGCATGATGGAACCTCCACCAAATTTAATAGTAGGTAGCAGGTGTTTTTCTTGGAATGTTTTTCCGCTATGCAAAGCGCTTTTTATTATGACCAAATAACCCAATTTTTGTCTCATCAGTCCAAAGCACTTTGTGCAAATTGCACTGCATGGTAGAACGATGTACAGATACACCATCTGCAGCAAGATGTTCTTGCAGGTCTTTGGAGATGATTTTTGGGTTGTCTGTATCCATTCTCACAATCCTCTGCATATGCCGCTCCTGTGTTTTTCTTGGCCTGCCAGACCTGTGTTTTACAGCAACTGTGCCTGTGGCTTTCCATTTCTTGATTAATTCCATACAGTTGAAATTGACCGTTTAAACCTCTGAGATAACTTTTTGTAGCCTTTCCCTAAACCATGATACTGAACAATCTTTGTTTTCATGTCTTTTGAGAGTTGCTTTGAAGATCCCATACTGTCACTCTTCAGAGGAGAGTCAAACAGTAGAACAACTTTCAATTGGTCATGTTAAATACCTTTTATCATGATTGGACACACCTGCCTATGAAGTTCAAGGCTTAACGAGCTAAACCAACCAATTTGGTGTTTCCAGTAATCAATATTGAGCAGTTACATGCATTCAAATTAGCAAAATTACAAGGGTACCCAGATTTTTGCACAGCCAGTTTTTCACATTTGATATAATTTCATACAGCTGAATACTGCTTCACTAAAAATCTTTGTTCAGAAAACACCCAGTACTCCTGGGAAATGAAAGACATACCACTGTTATCTTTTTTGTTAAAAGTGGAGTAAATAATTATGCAGGCTAAGAGGGGTTCTCAAACTTTTTCATATGACTGTATTTCCAGTATGAGAAGTTATGCTGGAGTGGGTTAAGTTTTCTGCCTATGAGTATATGGTCAGATATTGCAGCAAGTCTATAACTGGACAAGGTGCATTTAGTGATAGTGTACTCACTCTGCTTATACAAAGCATTAGCACAACAACAACAACAACAACCTTCTTCACAATAGCTGAGCAGTCCACTCCATAATAGTCCTGCATATGGTTGGGTATCCACAGGGTCATGGTATTCGACATACTGAAATGTTTGCTGCGGGTCCATGAGGCTTGGGTTAGATTTGCTAGAACATTTTACTAATGTTCTCTCTTAAATATTCTTCACCTCTCTTCTAGCCTTATCTCCCAAGATGGCTGGTACTGGGGTGAGGGTGTCTGTGACAGGTCAAATCATTTGTGGGTCCACCTCCTTGGGCTCTTGTAGATCTTTTCTGGATGACTGATTTGCCAATATGAACAGAATACTTGGTACATATAACAAAACACCAATATTATTGGTACTGTATATACTCAAGTATAAGCCGAGGTACTTAATTTTACCTACGAAAACTGGGAAAACTTATTGACTCTAGTATAAGCCTAGACACAACGACAGCCCTGTCTCCCAGCAGCGCACATTCCGCCAAAGCGACCCCCCCAGTGATCAACCGGACTTCTTTGCAAAGTTGATGGTGACAGAGAATTGCCAAACGGATTACTGTGTGCATTGTCCCACTGTCCCACTACCATGTGCAGAGGGTGCTGTGTGATATTGCCATCACGGTTAATCTTTCATATAACCAACAGAGGGCGCTGTTTGATATTGCCATCACTGTTAATCCTTCATATAACCAACAGAGGGCACTGTGTGATGTTGCAGTCACTGTTATTCTTTGATATAACCAACAGAGGGCGCTGTGTGATTTTGCAGTCACTGTTATTCTTTCATATAACCAACAGAGGGCGCACTGTTATTCTTTCATATAACCAACAGAGGGTGCTGTGTGATATTGCAGTCACTGTTGTTCTTTCATATAACCAACAGAGGGCGCACTGTTATTCTTTCATATAACCAACAGATGGTGCTGTGTGTTATGCAGTCACTGTTATTCTTTCATATAACCAACAGAGGGCGCACTGTTATTCTTTCATATAACCAACAGAGGGCGCTGTGTGATATTGCAGTCTCTCCCCAAGTGAACTGTTGGTATAGGAATGATTAGAAGTGACTGCAATCTCAGCTACTGCCCGCTGACCAGAGTATAAGCCGAGGTAGACTTTTTCAGCACATTTTGGATGCTGAAAAACTCGGCTTATACTTAATATACGGTAATATAACTGTTTATTGATCATAGGCTGGCACCAAAACTATGGGAAAAAATTGTGGAGCAAGGAACTCAGTGAGGCAACTTCGGGCGACTATTGAAAACAAATTGCCGCGTGTGCATTAGCGCAGGCAATTTTGCGCTGTAGCCTATGGCGAAAAAACGCTGAGGCAGTTTGGGGAGATAGTCGCGCAAAAGACGTGGAGATAAGTCGCCAGGCGACAAAATCTCCCCGAATCTCCTCGTCTGGCTTTAAGGTGGCCATACACGGGCCGATAAAAGCTGCGACAGACAGAGTCGGCAGCTTATTGGCCCGTGTATGGGGGCCCCCGACGGGCTTCCCCGATCAAGATCTGGCCGAAAGTCGGCCAGATCTCTATCGGATGGGACTAAAAATCCCGTTGGATCGCGGCCGCATCTGTTCGTTGATGCGGTCCCGCGATCCGACCGCCTGTTCGCTAGGATCCGATCGTTGGTCCCTAGGGCCCATGATCGGATCAGCCCGATATTGCCCACCTCAAGGCGGGCATATCTGAGGGAGATCCGCTTGTTTGGCGACATCGCCAAATGAGCGGATCTCTCCATGTATGGCCACCTTTACCCTAATACGACTATTTGCTAGTACAGTGAGCATTAAATCATGATTCCCTTGTTTTGCTGATGCCTGCGCCTCTCCTATTATTGGGTGTTACAAGTAGCCAGTCCTAATTAGAGTGCTGATTATGTTCATGGCTTGTTAAGCAGACTAATAAGGCCCTGACAGTTTTTCTTTATATCTTGTTTCTCTCCTACATCATGTGTGTGTCGGTACCTGTATACACAGTGCTGTGAAGAGGTTTTTCCCAACTGTGCAGTCTGTGCTGGACAAGTGCAAATATATACAGAGCCTAAAGATCCCTTATTCCCTCACCAAAGTTTCCAATTAAAACCAGCTTTATCTTGAATCTCTTAGGACTCTTACACATGGACATTTTAAAACACATTCTAAGAGTGAAAATGTATATATTACAGTTATATGCAATTTTTTAATGTAACTAAAAGCACGTTTTTGTCAGTTCAAAATGCAGCGATCTAGTCTATTGATAGCTGAACGTGCAGCAAGAGCAAGAAGATGCAGTATGCTGTGTGTGTCTAAACGTTTAGGTGTGCTCATACCTGCGTTTCAAACACCCATTAAACGTGGTAAAATTATGAAAAAAAACACCCTTGTGTAAGAGCCCTTAAGCCTGTAAGGGCCACAAATGTTTGCGCCTCCCCCCAGGTTTTTAAACGCTGTTTAAAATGCATTTCTTAATAATGACATCTTTAGTTATGCTTCTTTCTTCTAATAATTTGGATGAACGTTCTTGTTTTAAATTGGATATCATACCTGACCCCTTACTGCAGCTTTTTCTAATACCTCTTTCATAGGGGTTATACAGGCAGACTAGTTAGAGTAGGTTTGCAGTTATCATTTGAAATATCCGCAGCAGTGATTCTGATACATGAGCCGTCTAAGATGGCTCCTGCAGTGCTGCCCCCCCCCCCGCGCTTACCTTTCCTGTGCAGTGGGGGGCGCATCGATAGTGGACAGAGCATAATTGTCTCCCTCGCACTAGCAAAACCAAAGTTTCAAATTAAAAAATAGAAATTCGGCACTTAAAGGTAACAGGAGCGACTTTTTGCCGCCCCTGGTAACTTGCTTGGTGCTGCCAACTGAGCAGAGTTTTTCAACTCGGCCCATATCACAGCATCCCCAAATATAAGGAATATGTTTAATAAATGTAGGTTTGTGGGCTGCATATTTTAAAATAAACCAAACAAAATCAGAAATTCTAGTTGAAAATTTTTAATAGTGTCACAGTTATTCACTAGATCCGATAATCTTAATTTATCTATTACATTAGTAGTTAAATACATTTCCACTGAATTAAAAAAAAAAAGGTTTTCCAGGATTGAGAGATATGAAATAATATCTCAAACCATATCACATTGTCTCACTGACTGGCTTCTTCATTGTGCATGCAGTGGCTTCTTCATAGTGCTCAAATTGCAATTGTTTAGTTATACAAATGCATTAACATTTGCACTATTATAGTTTTAAACTCACATCTCTATTATTGAATGTTTTCATTCATAGCTCCAGTTAAGCACCATACTTTCCCTGCCAGCTATTAGGCTGTTCCTTATAATACAGGATGTATGACTACTCTCCTCTGCTCAGAAGGGATGTAGCTGGAAATAGTATGATCCTCTGCATTGTTGTTAATAATACATGTGCCCCTGCTGCTGTGAGTCTCATGGAACTGATTGTGTTGCACGCCCACACAGTAACTTTCCGAAGTGAAATGTTCAATGATTGTAGTTTTATTTCTAGCAGACTCTGACCTTGAAAACTGAAGCCCAAGAGTCGATCAACCTCTCTGTGTTTCTTGAGAGCAATGAATGCATTCATGCCACTTCTAAGTAAAAACATATGTCTTAAAGCTCTTTCATTCTTTTATTTGAAAAGTCAAAATGCTGCTCTGACATTTCAAAAAAGCATAGACAGACTAGAATGAGTACAAAAGAAGTTAAAAGCTAAGCACAATTTTTCCTTTTCAGCAGGGTCGGACTGGAGCATCAGGGGCCCACCGGGGCTGCAAACGAAGGGCCCTCCTGGCAGTCCCCAGTGGTTCCCTCCCAACCTCCGATTCCCTGGCGCACCGTGCTCTGCCTGCACGCGAACATGGCGCACGCATGCGCCATAACGGTGCGCTGAGAGCACATGCAACAACGGGGGCCCTAAGCATGCATGCGCCAACACAGGCGGCCAGGTTTATTTTTTTACGGGGCAAACCGAGGGACCAGGTCTGGGCCGACGGGGGCCCATAAAGGCCGGAGCCCACCGGGTTTTTTCCAGTCCAACACTTCCTTTCAGTGATGCTTATATTACAGAATTCGGGGATGTCCAAATTGCAAGGAAAGATTCACTGGCACTTAAAGGCAGGTGCAAGTAGGGTCAAGCCCTTGCATTTTGCTAAGCAGAAAGGTGCAACGTTTCGGGGATAGGACCCCTTTGTCAAGCATGCTTGACAAAGGGGTCCTATCCGTGAAACGTTGCACCAGGCGATCGGCCTTGTAGTCAAAGATTTTCTTAAAAGGTCAGCGCTAATTCAAAGCTCAGGGGAAAAAATATGATGAAAAAAGGAAAAAGATTTTTTATAGTGTAGTATTTACTGAGAGTTGAAGTTCCACAACCAAAATAAACTCTTTGGTGCAGTTACCCTTTACGATTCACCACATGTGGCTATAAGATGGGTACTTACAAATGTTTAGATTTAGCATATGTACATCACGATTTGTAGAGAATAAAATTGTAGGATATTCTTTCTGGATATTAGTTGGAATGTCAATGAGAAGTGTCTCTTCTGCTTCTTGCACAAATTTAAAGTTGCTGGTGATAGGTAAAATATCTTCACTGACTGAATTTTCCCTTGATTGTGAATGACTAGTGCATATTGGCCATCTCGCAATTGGTTTATGATGAGCAGACCGGCTTCCTTGCGTCCCGACTTCAATTAGTGTCCAGTTACTGCACCGCTAGGAACTTGCTTAAGCCGATCCATCGGGCTTGTAGGCTAGGTTGTGCGAGTGGTGCCTTCTTTCTCCTATGTCCAAATTGCAACCCAATAGCCAGCTTTTGAGAGCTGTAGTTCAGTAGTGTCTGTTATTCAGCAGGCTGCAGTGAACATCTATGATATATCTGTAGTAATGCTCACTGTGTAAGGCCCATTGTTCCCATTGACCGCAATATAAAGCAATTGGACCTGGTAGAACTAATGAAAATGCACAGCTGCAGGGCTACAGTTTTATAAAGGGCAAATTAGAATGTGCAGTTTAACTTAAAAATTCACAAGTTTAGATTATGCATATTGTATAGGGTATTTCTCCTTATAATACAGACAGTTGTTTCTATTTTGTATTACTGGTTTTGCCTATCCTTGTTGGGCATCGCCAGTATTCTTATTTGCAAATCAGCAGAATAGTGTAATACTTGGCTACTTAAAGAAGAGCCTGCTGAGTGTTTATAAAAACGAGTTGCTGACTTATAGATTGGAGCGGTTGCACATGATTGTGCAGTGACTCATACACAAAGGAACCTGGTGTCAAATGTGATTCACAGATTCTCTGATGCAACTGGCTCTCCTCTCACACTAAGCATTTAGAATTCTAAAGCCTTCCTCTGCTGGTGATGAGCTGTCCTCAACTCCCCTTTCTATTTTTTCAGGATTATGTCCGTTGCACTTTAATAACAGCCCTGAAGGGTTTCTGGGAAAGCAATGGTTTTGATGAAATATTGCAAACTTCTGTGAGACCCATTTCCCCTGCCCAATCCCAGCTTGAGACAGGAATTTGCAAAGCACTACTTTTTTTGTGATTAGAACAATAGGCAAAAAGTATATTCTGTACAAGCCCTTTTCATTGAACTTGTGTTAAAAAGGGATTATACTGTCCTATTAAGTTATTTCCATTAGAGAAATAAAAGGGGTATTTACAGTATAAAGGTCATAAAATTAGGGGCAGATTTATCAAAATGTGAGTTTAGAGCTAAATAAATAAATAACTCATCCACACTCTGTTCATTCCTATGGGATTTTTAGTATTCATCAATGGATGATTAATATGTGCTAAAGAAAAACTCACCTATTTATTCATTCCTATCAATGGGTGAATGTTAGAGCAATGAATAAAAAGTGAGTTCTTCCTTGGCAAACTCTAATCTCACATTTTAATAAAACTGCCCCTAGGTGTAAAAATGCTGGTGGAGGAAACATCTATCATGTCTGTGTGCAACACAAAACTGCTGTGAACACTTTCAGGATAGGTGTTATCTCTGACTAATTCAGAAATTGCCTTGGTTAAATAACATTTTTTATAGTTATGGAGGTCAGTGTTTTCATAGCATGCTTACAAAACATTTTTTTACTAAAGCAGCTTTAAATTTCCTTTAACAAAATGGCCCTAAACCTCTACTAATCCAAAAAGATTATATTAATCCCTCCTACTGATCGTCAATGGGGAATGTGCTGTTCAATTTTTAAAGGCACACTCCCAATTTCAGCTTTATATTTCATTTAAATAGAAATTATTTTAGTATGTAAGAAAACACTCCTACTCTGATTAAAAAGCTTTTTCTTCCTGGGTGAGGTGGACTCGCTGTCTGCAAACACAACAGCTAGGTTATGCAGTGCCATAAAAAGCGCCCCCGCAGGACCTACCACGGGGGGCTCAGGTCGTGAGGGGCCGCAGCCGTTGCTAGGTTTTAAACAGAGCTTTCTCACCTTCTCATTCCGACCAGACTAAATCAAAGATGGCCGTGCATTCCACCTGTGGAACGCCCGGCCATCTTTGATTTTTTTTCATTAAAGTTTCAGCGAGGTGTAAAAGGCAGAGAGAGAGAGACACAGTTAGAAGAAAAGTGTGGTATTCAGCTTGGTGAGTTAATGCTTTCAATCTATCAATGAAGTGCCCAGATGCCATTTCTGCAGTCATTTTACTGGCAAGTCTGGAGTTAATGGAGTGATCTTTGGACGTATTTGCAGTAGTTTTACTGGCAAGTCTGGATTTTTTTTGTAAGTGTTGCAAGGTATACACGTGCTTCATTAGTTCTCCGAGGGGGAGGGAGCCCCATATTTTGCTGCAGGGGGGCCCCAAAACTCTAAGGTTATGGTCAAAGGCTTCATCGCATGGCAGTTTGGGCAATGTTGTAGTTGCTGGAGAGGCATCACTAAATGACCCGAAGTTACATACTGCCACACCCCCCCCTTCCAATCAAATACTACCCAGTGTGCTTTGTCAGGTGCTATAACTGTTTCAGTTGCACCAGTGTTCCAGGTGTAGTTTCAGTTCCAGACAGCTGGTGGCTTGTTCAACATTATTCTGCTAGAAACTGTTCCACTGTTTGCTCAGGGGACTGCATTGTGCATGAACTGACCAGGGTAACATTTTGCATACTGTTGCGTTTCTAAATTATAGGGATTTTGTTTTTTCCCCCAGTTTGGTTTAGTTTCCTGTTGGCTGTCCTGAGAATGAATGAATGAAACTGGAAACAACAAAATAAACTTGTAGACTTTTCCCTGTAATTGTGCTCAAAATTAGACAAAAATGCAGGTTGTCTCTTCAATATGAAGAGATCGTTTTAGAAAAATCCCCAGTGGGCTGTTTGTTGTAGCATCTGTAGTTGCACTTGACATAAGTACAGTTTGCATTTTTCTATTTTATTATATTTTTTTGGTCATTGAGACAACTGCCACTGTTGGACAAGTATTGTTGTATGACATAAACTCAAGCTTCTCAAAGTCAGTGGTTAGTTATCCTCAGGCCAATCTTCCACTCCATATGCAATTACATTATTGTGCAGTAAAACTATTAATGATGTAAATAATATAGTGCAGTCACAAAGGATTTGCTACCAACATCTTTTATTTAGACTATTCTTCATTAAAGTAAGGGCGGTATTCCCTTTGTACTCGTTTCAGGCACTTATAGAGCATAGGGCTCACACGTACAACAGCCATATAATTTTTCAATCACTTGCTGTGCTGTCCGAGAGCTCTTATTTTGCTTTGCTCCTTGTAAAAGTGATAGCCATTTTGTTCTGGTTAGTGTGATTATTAAATTTCAAAACTCATCTTAAAATAAAAACATAAAAAATATACATGTCTGGAGAAGCTGTGTAACACCAGGAACATTGAAACATCTGTTTTAGGACTGCCCCTTAATACAGCCACGATGGGAAGAGATTAGGATCTTAATAGAATAACTCACGCATGATGTGGCCCAGTTAGATATACAGACATTTGTACTAGGATATCTAAGCATACACAGCTGTTGGTTAACCATGTATTAACAGCAGTACGCATATCAATTGCGGCCAAATGGAAGACTAAAGCTGGCCATAGATGCAAAGATCCGAATACGAATCATTGGTGACGTTGCATACAGCCTATTTTGAGACCACCCAATTTCAACCTAAAGTATGTCTAGCTAATGATGTCACCCTACATGTGGTTGCCTTGACTACTCTCTTGATGTATGACAAGCAGACACTCTAAAGTACAGAATTGGCAGTAGCCCAGCATATTTTTGAGACAACTCAGCTGGTGGTCAGTGTGCAGGGCTTGTCACTGTTAGACTTTGCCAGAAATTGTTTTCCTGCTGCCACTCCTAATCCAATTTTAATCTGGTGGTAGAAGTGCCTCTCGTCTTCTTTTTTAATTAAAGCCATAAACTGTACAAGCACGTGACTTACCGTATAGCTTTTTAATTGGGTTTTTGTTTGAAGATTATCTATGCACTAAATGGAGCATGCCTAAGCTGTTGTACATGGAATGGAGAGAGGAACTACTCTACATACTTCCCTATAATATTTGTACCTGCATTTTCGTGTTTTATATAGAAGGTATGGATCCATTATCTTGAAACCCATTATCCAGGAAGGTTTGAATTATTGTAAGGTGATCTCTGTTTTAAAGGAATTGTTCAGTGTAAAAATAAAAACTGGGTAAATAGATTTGCAAAATAAAAAATGTTTCTAATATAGTTAGTTAGCCAAAAATGCAATGTATAAAGGTTGGAGTGATTTGATGTATAACAAGTCAGTCAGGACACTACTTCCTGCTTTTCAGCTCTCTTGGTTCACACTGACTGGTTACCATGGTTACCCTGATTACCAGGCAGTAACCAATCAGAGACTTGAGGGGGGCCACATGGGTCATATTTGTTGCTTTTGAATCTGAGCTGAATGCTGAGGATCAATTACAAACTCACTGAAGAGAAATGTACCATGTGGCCCCCCTTCAAGTCGCTGACTAACTCAGAGTTATAGAGCTGAAAAGCAGGAAGTTGGATTCTGCCTGTTTTATTAGACATCCAGTCACTCCAGCCTTTATACATTACATTTTTGGCTAACTAACTATATTAGAAACATTTTTTATTTTGCACAGCCTATCTATTTACACAGTTTTTATTTTCACACTGAACTATTCCTTTAAGCAAATAAAAAAACATTTTTAGAAATGATTTCTTTTTTCTCTGTAATAATAAAACAGTGCCTTGTACTTGATGGTAATTTAGCAAGAATTCATATTGGTGGCCCCTAGGCCACAGGGTCCTTGCACCAGCCTTCGAGAACTTTCCATCACCACCCCTGTGCAAGCAAGTTAATGTGCCAGAGCACTGGGGATTACAGGAGAGTAGAAGAGCTTTGTTTCTCCAATGCTCCATAGAATGTGTCTGGGCCTTGCCACAAATTCAGGCCTGGGTTCATTTAATGTTTAAATGTTTTTTTTAGCGATCTAAGGTATGAAGATCCAAATTATGAAAGACCCCTTGTCTGTAAGGTCCCGAGCATTCTGGATAATATAGCCTATACCTGTACTAATTCAGAACTGGGCCTCTGTCGATTCCATGGGCTATTATCATTTACCGGTGTGTTGCCTTTAGTGATACTTGAATGATAATTTATATAATTAAATGAAATAATTTTTACTATTGAAGTGAAATAATATTCCCATTACTTAAATAGTGAATAGTAACTTTTTCCCAATATGGTTCCTGCTCTTGCAGCACTGTCTGTTTTCCACATTACAGCCAATTAAATTGCCTTTCAAAAGCCCCTAGATAAATTCTCTATTTTTATTGAATACCAAACCCTGCGCTGACATTTTGTTCTGAGTGCTTTATCACTTTGATGATTTAAGTGTGAAGCTCCTGACAGGAGGGCCTGGACTCATGCCAAATAAAAAGCTTGGGTTAACACACAAGGTTAATAAATTTGTTGTTAAATAAATAGCTGTGCCAAGGTATGCCAGAAATGAATATTAATAGACTTCATGTTATAGCTGTTTCAACTATAGACGGGCTTATATGATCACAGATGTTAATAACTAATTTCAGGAATGTTTATGATTGTTGCTATAATTATATTGTAAACGTGCCAACTAGTGATGTGCGAGCCGGCCCAATAACCGCAGGACCCGTGCCCGCTGGTCGGGCGGGTTTGGGCCAACCTCATATCGACAATTGCGGGTGGCAGGCGGGTCCGGGTTGAGCTCTTCTTCCTGCTCTCCCCACCCACCACCTTGTACTGCCGACATTCGACTTCCTTTTTTTATAGACGCGCACCTTATCGGCCCACCCCTTTTTGTGACGCCATCTCTGAAAAAAAGGTTATATGTTACGAGTTGCATTTAAATATTGATGCATATAGGAGGAAAGAGTCATGCTCAGTAAAGTTTACAATCAGATTTGTAAATTAGGAGTGGGGGGATATAATGAATATTTTTAGGAAACTAAATTCTTTGTTCAATAAAGCATTTAATTCCATGGTGTTTTTTTTAATGGGGTTGTTCGCCTTTAAATTATTTAAAAAATGTTATTCTGAGAAATTTTGCAATTTGTTTTAATATTTATTATTTATGGGTTTTCATCTATTTAGCTTTTTATTCAGTGGATCTCCAGTTTTAAGTTTCAGGAATCTGGTTTATAGTCTCCAAATTACCCTAGCACCCATTCATTGATTTGAATTAGATACTGGAATTTGAATAGTAGAAGGCCTGAATAGAAAGATGAGCAGTAAAAAGTAGAAATAACAATACATTTGTAGCCTTACAGAGCAGTTGTTTCTAGATGGGGTAAGCTGCAAAGAGTCAGAAGAAAAAGGCAAATTTAAAAACTAAATAAAAGGAAAAGTGAAGGTTAATTGAAAAGTTGATTGGAATTAGCCATTCTATAACATATTAAGGGCTCTTACTGACGAGCGGTTGTAGCTGCGCTCCCCTGCATTCTGTTTTTTCTGCGTTCAGCCGCAGGGGAGTGCAGGAATAGACACATTGCCTTTTTTCCAATGAGGCTGTACTCACACAGGCGTGTGTAGGCGCCAAACGCAGGTTGAGACGCAACATGCTGCATTTTTCCTGCGTTCGGCGCCTACACGCGCCTGTGTGAGTACATCCCCATTGGAAAAAACGTAATGCGTCTATTCATGCGCTCCCGTGCGGCTGAATGCAGAAAAACGGATCCAGGGGAGCGCAGCTACAACTGCTCGTCAGTAAGAGCCCTAAACGTTAACTTAAAGGTGAACCACCTGTTTAAAATAGTTTTTTTTTTTAAAAAAAAGTAAAAAAGCTTTTTGGGTACAAAGAATTTTTTCTTTCTGCTTATTTGCACTCATCCATGTTTGTATTTTAAGAGGCTTTGACTACTTGCTACATCTGTTTATTACTTTTTGTATGGTTGATGATTTCTTGTATTTGAACACTGCCTCCATATATATGATGAGTCAAACAATGCAGCAGATCCCTCTTAGTAGAGGTGTGCATTAACCTTTTTATGCAACATATACTTCTGTGGTAACAAATCCACGTATTTGACCTATGGCCCATCTAAGGAAAATAAAACTTAATAATATTTGTGTTAGTAAGGGTAGGGTAATACATTTGCATCAGGTTTTGTTAGCCATAGCAAACAGTGTCACCTGTGTGAATGCAAATACTTATTGATTTCTAAGGGTTGCTAGACCTAATGCAAACATTGCAGTTCTTATTATGTTAACCCCTGCTTTACGCTACATTTCTTTCTCTGTTTTCCCTTTAGGATGACAGTGATGGTATTCCATGGTCGGAAGAAAGGGTGGTGCGGAAGGTGCTTTACTTGTCTCTCAAAGAGTTTAAGACGGCACGAAAGAGACAAAGTGATGACTGCATTAACGGAAGCTTCAAAACTCCTAATGGTAATCTTCTGGGTATGGTGGAGACTGGAGAACATATATTAGCACTGCAGGAAATGTGGCCAGGGCTGGATTTACATATCAGGCGCCCATAGACTCGCTGCCATTCATCACCCATGTCCCCTGGCACACGAGAAATGTAAAAAACAATTGTATCTTCTGTAGCAGCCCCAAAACCTCCAAACCAATGTCGATGTGGTTCGGTGACATGCCGCCCCCTAAAATCCTGTTTTACTAGGCCCGGGCCATGGTGGCCTTTCCACAAATCCAGGCCTGAATGTGGCTCTTTGATCATATTGCCAAACTTGAATGTATTGATAAAAACTCTTTATAGAAAGGAATTTATTTGAACAATATTTGTATGCATTGCCCCAGGGCTGGAACCCTATACTACTAAGTTAATAGGTCCATCCCAAGGGACTCCAGTTATTTGTGAATTGGCCACATGGACAGTGGGCCCTTCTATCAAGTTGTATATGAAAAATAAAATGCCTAGCATGCATGGTCACTCCTTGTCCTTAGGGATTTTCAAACTTGCCAAATTTTTAGCCAGGCAGACCTATTGGTGGGCCCCATACAAAGGCTAGGGATGCCACCTTTTCAGCCGTGGAATCAGGGCAGGGGGTTGGGCCAGGATGCGTTGGGGGAAGGACAGTGGTTCGGCAGGGGCGTGGTTGTGACTTCAGAGGCAGGTTTAGGACATGGCCATAAGGGATTGGCCGGTCGCTGCATCAATTTTAGGAAACCCTGCCTGGTTTTCATAATTTGGAAAACCAGGCAGGCAGTTTTGACCCTGCAGTTTGTAAAGGGCTAGGTCAGCATAAAATAAGTTCAAATTTGGCCACCATGGGGGCTTGTCAAAGAGTATCGGAGCTAGAAATAGGGGGTAGACACATTGCAGTTCAGATCGACAGGGTGGAAACAGCAACGGTGATGGCAATTCTTTTGTGTGAGTGTGCAGGGGCAGGTAAGTAATACTTGGCCCAGTCCTGCAGAGTATTGGGTTTGCATGCAGTGTACTGTAGTCTCTCATTACCTGTCAATTTGCAGTGCAGATTGGTCACTTACTATTTTCCTTGACTCAAGCAAGCATGGCCTTGCTGAAGCTTAAGTGGCATTTGAGCTAAAACTTGCTGGAGATCGAGGAAGGGAAGGGGTAAGGCTTAGGTGGGTGGGCCAATGGCTACATTAAAGGGCATTACAGATTTATTGGCAACTACATTGCCGTTAATTTGTAATACCGGCCCCGGACTGGGCAGATGTTTTACTGGCCAGGCCGGTAAAATACAGAGTGAGGGTCATTTATAAAGTTTGCGCAGCGCATATTTATTCGCAAGTAGCTGTATTGCCCATGCTTTGTCTTGAAAGCTAAAATATTGCACTGCTCTGCCTGTCTTTCTGGTTTTTGCAAATTCTCATTGCGCATAATTTTTTGCAAATGGCTTGCAAATGAGACGGTGTTTGAGTGAGTGCACCCATTGTGTGAGGCTGTTTTGCCTGAAAATAGCGTTAAAAGTAACTTACATTCTCAATTTGTGAAACCGTTTTGCAAATATTTTCTCACACACCAGTTCTGGCGTAATTCAATGCAGAGTGTGCATATAAATATTCTCAATTTGTAATTTTTGCCATTTTAAAAAGTTCTTGACATTTGCAGTGCGAAAAAAACATTTGCAATTCTGTGTGCTCACTCTGATCCAGTTTCATAAATATAACCATGTGCAGGGCGAATATATTCACTGTGCGAACCAATTTGCCCTGCGCAAAGTTTATAAATGAGCCCCAGTGGCACAATAAAAACTGTGTAGCTAATGTCTTGTTTTTATGTTATTCCCTGCAAGCTGGCCTCCTTTAAAAAATTGTTAGATTCTTTGCTGACCTGAAATACCCTTAGATTCCTGCTACAGCAGGGGATGAGTATTTTGGCCCAAGTTATTTGTCCTCCTCTTTGGCTCCATATAAATAAGCAAGTCTGTGAGGCATAAATCAAAGTGAGGCCTCTGACAACACCTATTGCCATATATGCAAGTTGGAATGTATGCATTATTTCATCGATTCCTATTTACATATACAGATTTATAGTCGGCGAAACTGCATTGCAAAGTGGAGCCATTAAAACGATTCCCTTGGTGGTTATAATAAGTTCAAACATGCTTGTATGATTCCCAGTTTTGGATCAAATGCGGCCATACGCAAAAAATCTTTACTATATATTGTTCTGAATAATACAATGTAAATGTTCTACGTTTCATGAAGTGCTTTTCTTGTCATGCACAGACACAGAGGGTCTCATTTATTAAATATCTGAATGTTCCATCCCAACCCCCTATTATCCACTATTACTAAAATAGTCAATAATACGGTAAATATTCTTTTTATAATTTATTTATTACATTTGATTAAATGGATCATCTAATAAAAACAGTTTTTTGCATAATAAAATAAAATGTAGTTCTTTGTAACTTCCAGTATATACATTAATTGCTAATTATTACTGGTTTTATAAGTGTAAGGCCAAGAACACACTGAGCAGATGATCCGCTTTAATCCGTCTGTGTTTTTGTAAGGTTTATAGCACAGATACAGCCTAATGGTTCAGAGCCATATATCCAAACTTGCAGGCAGCCTGTTTCAATCTTGTTAGATCTCATCAGTGCAGTTCTAACTCTCAGAACATGGCTTCTGAGAGTTAGAACTTGGAGAGTAGCAAAATGGGGAACCAAATCTGTTTATGGGGAGAAGGGCTGAAAGGAGCCAAAAAGCCCTTAGCTAGCAATTATATGATGCCTTATGGAATCAGAAGGTATTTACTTGTCTCATGCCATACACAGAGCACTGCCTAGGCACAAAGGAGTGATTTGCATGTCTCTGCCCATGATACCTTATGGGAGAATCAAAAATCATTTTTGATATCTAGGCAAGGCTGTGTGTATGGCATTAAACAAGTAAATACCTTCTGATTCCAGAAGGCATCACTTTGCATATAATTGCTAGCTAAGGGCTTTTTGGCTAGAAATCTGGGCAGGGGTTGCCACCTGCCCTGATTTCATCTGGACAGCCTGGTGTTTGGAAGGGCTGGATGAAACCTTCCTGTCCAGATTTTCAAATTAATTAAAATAATGACATGGCGATCATCCAATTACTGATCGCCATGTCATCCACGTCCTGCCCCTAACGTCACCGTTCTGCCTCCGAAGTCAAACGCCTGCCCCCCCGCATGCTAGTTTCTGGCCCTAGCAAAGGTGGCAACCCTAATTGAGACGTGCTCCTAATTTTCCTCTCCGCCTGTCTGACTTGGGACTTGGCTTCAGCCCTGACTGCAAAATTGCCGAATTGAGGGCACCTCACATGTAGGCTTTTGATGCTTCCCACATTGTACCCTGTTGGGGAAAATTAGCATGGAGGGTCCAATATTCCTTGCATGCTGTAGTATTGGTGGTATCTATAGTATAGTTTTTAAAAATTAGCTGGTCCAACCAGTAGCCACCGCATCGTCAACTGTAGGTGGGCATAGTCCGATAGCGCCTCTGGTACAAGCAGGTCGGAAGATACCAGGGCCAGGTCAGTTCTAGATGTGGGGTGTTGAATAATACAAGAAGTCGTCCTTTAGTTGCATGGCCTGAGACCATTGAGCTAGATTGGTAGGGACCTGCTGGCCCTCCTGTTCTAGTATACCCACAATATGTGGGCCAAGTTTGGTTGCAGGTGGTTCCAATTTTGGCTTTGGCCACAGTCAGATCTTCGCTGTGGTTGAAGCCGAAGAGCTGATTCTTGCAGTGTTTGGTAGTGGATGAACTTTGGGGCCACATCAAATTTTGATAAGGAGGCACTGGGCTTATTTATGGGGTAGTGATGGCACCAGATCGTAATATGGGCCCTGGGATTGTTGGGAACTCCTTTTAGCTGTGTGGTTTGTGCCGCCTCCACATGTGTGTCTTTTTATGAGGATTGAACAGGAGCTTTCAGTTTTACTGTTCCTTTATTGCTTATTAAACTGTTTGTGATGATTTTTGTTAAGTAATGATGTTTAGATCTTCGATTTTAGTAAATGACCTTAGCTGAGTGCTGAGGTTTCAAATATCCTTTCTCTCTGATCAACAATCTTACAAAATACTGCATATAATAAAGAAGAAAACTACTTCTGTGTGTATACTATCATTTTTACAAACTCGATGACGGCTTTTAACGATTAGCAGGTTTTCTTCTAAACAGGCTTTGCAATGACACCTGTGTAACAGTGGGGATCTATTTTATGCCTGTGTTACATAAATGTTATTAGGTGTCTCAAAAAAAGGCATCATTCATGCATAAAATGATTATTATCTCTTTATATCACTGAACAATCACATTACCATGGCTGCTAAAGTATTGTTTCATTAAAAAGACAAATCTTCCTTTTTAACCAATAGCCTTTTAAACGGCAATCTCTTTTTAGACAGCAAGTATTAAGGTATTTATAGTCATCGTACTGATATTTCTATAGTTGGTTTTCCCCACTGTAATGTAGAAGAGAAGAAATGTTGAAAGTGGGTTCTCATGTGTCAGCTGAAGTCTCTTGGTGGTGGAATATGAAGGGGAACTAAAGGTCTGATTTATATGGAAATACAGCAATTCATTTTTTCTTTTAGGCTACCAAACAAATACTACTTCTATCTGTCCAGAGGGGAAGAACATGCTGAAAAGATGTTCCATAAATGTCAGTAGTACAGTGTTGTAACTAATTCAAAAAGCATAATTTCAAACAATAATCATGCAAATAACATGATTAGATTCTGAAGTAGTAGTCGTTGAAGTTTCACAAAAATCAATCCCCTCATCTTACACAGACTCTGGTCACACATGGCATTTTGTCTCTCAAGTAAAAAATGTGAAAGGCCAAAAATACTTTTATTTGCATTTGGTTGCTTACTCCTCGGTGCAGATTCAGGCTTAGGCGTTCACATGCGCCATCTTCAACAGCTTCAGTAATCTTTGGAATAAGACCGTCACTTTGGCAAATTTCGTGAGTTTAGGCGCATCTGCAGTTATCTCAAGTCAGAAAATTGCTTCAACTGCACATGAGCCGCCACTCCGGTCTGATTATGAAGATTTCTGAAGAGAAGAAGATGGCGCCTGTGAACTCTGATGCCTGAATCTCCACGAGGTGTAAGTAAAACGTTGGGGGTATTTGCCAGGGGTAATACTGGTGGTAGGAGGGAGGCGGGTCTATGTAGGGTAGGAGGGTAGGGTTTTTATAATGTTTGGGTTGAAATCTTCTTTAAGGCAATTACTACTGTTACCAAACTGTGGGGGCTTACGTCCAAAAGTTGCCCAAACTGGTGAGGGTTTATATCAGTGCCCTTTTGGCCAGTTAGGGGGAATTTAAATTTTTTAAAAAATGTTTTATATCCCTTGAAATTCTAGTAGAGTGACAATTTCTATATAATTTATCTGTGACTATGTTCTAATAATGGGGCCTATGAAATTTTGGACTGTAAAGGAGGGAGTAAACCCAAAAACTTTGAACACCCCTGTCATAAGGAATTCAGTTTTTTGAGATCCATAAGGCCTGTGTCACAAGTCATGCAGCAACTTCCGAGTCTTGTTTCACCTGGTCAAAGTGCTGCATAAAAACACAAAATCTATAATAAAACTGAAAATGTGTGCTTTTGTCTATTTTGGGTTTCTAATTGTAGAATTGTTGTACACGAAACACATTATGGAGTACTTTCAACATTTTGTATTTATTTAGACCTATATTGGGGGAATGTTAATGAAAAAATATTCACAATGTGAAAAGTTATGCCTTTGTGCACAAAATTAATATAGTTTTTGTGAAACTTTAGCAAACCGATTTTATAGTTTGCGCCAGTGCACAGCGAATGTAATAAAACTTCTTACTGGAATTGTCATGTTTTCTCCAAAAGATTACGACATCTTGAAGCACTTCTTAAAAGTGGGCAATGCGCAGTTAAAATTTGCAATGCAATAACAGTTTAACAAAGAATATTACATTGCAAAATGCTAATTGTTTTTCTTATTTGTTTAAATTGTTTTGCTCTTTGCGACTTTTATTACATTCCCCCATATGTGTGTTAAAGTATACACACATTTCATCAAGGAAATATGAAAGAATACTGCATAAAAGATTGCACAGAGCTTCCAGTTAAATCATTAAGAAGTACCATGGGGCAAGTACTGCTTTTGCTTTTATCCTGAGATCATTTATATGGTATAGTTTATACAGCCCGTGATCTTAATGTTCACTTAGCAGCACCATGTTGTCTGTAGAAACTCCAAGAATGGGTCATTAAATGGCTTATACAAGTGCTACAGTTTCATAATTATTCTAACAACTAGCTATGGATTTCCAGCCATGCACCCTTGAAGCTATATCTTTGCAGCCCACGTGTCTCTATTTTCAAGATATTTTATTTTATTCCAGTCTGACCTAGAAATGCAGACAATGGTTGGTGCCATAACACCAGATAAAAAAAAGCTGCTTTTTCAAGGGCATTAAATCTAAAATGCAATTAAAGTCTATGGGAAAGTGTATCTTGTATCATTTAAAAAATTTGACTCTCAATTTCTAAGTGCAATATAATGTTCTCTATAAGGCTAATGGCACACACGTCATATATATTCTATTCACTGCCTTCTAGCCTTGGTATGTGTGTGCTCTTATACACAAGATTGCCCTTTCATTGCACACACAAAATGGATTTCAGAGTGAAAACGCATACTACAGCACAACCCCAATTTTACATTTTTCAGGGGACCCGAGAAAATGGTGGAAAATCTGTGAAATACAGTATATTATGCATTATATATTGGTGTGACCACAATCTCAGTCTCGGCTGACAAGCTGATCCCATGCCCGTCAGTTGCACACATTCAGGGGCAGAAGGCATACCTCCCATTTCGTGGGACAGTCCCGATTTTGACAGCTCAATCCGCAGTCCCGGGTTTGTTATTAAAATGTCCCGACTTTTTCTTTGATCTCCTGCACTGAACAGCCTGAAAAATATACAGTTTCTAACTCAATTGGTTTTTGGCAGGCAGCCTAGAATATATACTTAGATCAGGCATGTCCAAAGTGTGGCCCGGGGGCCAATTGCGGCTGGTTTTCAAATTTACACCAGCCCTCACCCTCCATCATGAAATTATAATAATGAGGCCCCCCAGCACAGTGCAATCAGGAATCCCATAGAAGTATTATTTGGGCACATTAGTGAAATGATCTGCCACTTGGTCTATACTGCTGCCTGTGTGCTGAAGGTGTTAGCAATAGACACGTACTGGCATGTTGAGATGCACTGTTTTCGCATACTTCTTTAGGGCTGAAGGTGTCAATAGACGTACTGACGTGCCAGTACAGTAAACTAAAGAAGTATGGCGTCACTACGTTCCAGTGCATGTCTATTGCTAACACCTTCAGCATACAGGCAGCAGTATAGACCTAGTGGCAGATCATTTCACTAATGTGCCCAAATATTACTGCTACAATTACTCGATTCCTGTAATTTAATGTTAATGGTTCAAAGAATGTCGGGCTGAATGGTCGGCCCCCACACATTTTCACCACACCAAATCTGGCACCAAATCTGGCACCCCCTGACTTAGATACTTTTGTAACAATTTATTATAAGGAGGTCCCTTGGGAGAACTTAGACTCACAGCTTAAAGGGCAATTCACCTTCATTAGCAATACTGTAATAACACATAAAAACTACAGAAATGTGTTCAAAGTTTCATAACCTGGCAAATTTTGTAAAATCGACATAATTAGGGAGTGTGGCCACAAAAATGGGCATGGTCAAACAAATTTCCCACAGCAAATCTTTTTGTCCCTCATTCTATTTTCAAAATATTTTTCTACTGGTATAAGTACTGTTCACCAGACTAAACAAACTGTGTGTGCAATTAGCTTTAGAAACTGTTTTATGCAAAGACATTTAATGCTGTTACCTTTAGTAAACTAAATGACTAACTGACTCAATCTATATGTACATTTATTTTGAGGATGCTCTGAGTCTGAATCCAGGATTTGGTTTGGAATTTGGCCAGGCTTTGGACTTTTTCAGTAGGATTCGGACAAATCCAAGTTCCTGGCTGAACTGAATCCGAATCCTTAAAATCACTTGACTTTTCATTACAAAAAGAAGTTTTTAGCATTTTTAGATTCGGTGAAAGATTTTGGCTGAATCTTTTATGAAGGAGTCAGGATTTGGCTGAATCCCAAAAAAGTGGATTTAGTGCATCCCTAGTTTATTTACATGATCAGCCTTATTTCGGATATCATCAAATTCCCAAAACTTTTCCATTTATATTTGTCACTATTAAGTACATGAGACTACTGCCATAGATTTCAGCTCTATTTTACAAACTTTACATTGGAACTTTAATAGAACCAACAGGAACTTTATGTATAAAATTTATGTGTGCAGCCACGCAGTTTATGGCATATCGGGGAAAGATCTGCTCGTTTGGCGATGTCGCCAAACGAGCAGTCTATGGCCACCTTTAGGCTAGTGCCACATACTACCACTCTGAAATCTATTATCTATGTTGCCACACAAACTGACACATCGCCTGTGTATATAGACACATAGGCGCAAATTCACTAAGAATCGTAGTTGCGCCAGGCGCAAATTCGGCGCACTTCGCCAGCGCTCCGCAAATTCACTAAAATCCGAAGTTGCGCACAGGGGCAGCGTAAGTTTTCGAAGTTGCGCTAGCGTTAATTCGCCAAGCGAAGCGAATTTTCGCTAGCGATGGTTCATTTGCATACGGCTTCAAATTTCAATGGAGGAACACGTATCTGCACTACAAATGCCTAGAAAACCTTCAAATCAGCAAATAAAATTTTTATTTTGCCCTACACATGTGCCCACTGTCTAGGTAAGTTGCCATGAGGGGGGAAGGAGGGGAGCCCCAAAAATATTTTCGATCTTTTTCAGCCTATCACCCATCATGTAGAAAACACGCCAGCGTTTTTTGGGACTTAGAAAAAAATTTGAGTTTTTTTGAAACAATCCCTATCTACTCTATTGCGCTTCGCCAGGTCTGAGGTGGCGAAGGAAGTCTAGCGTAAAAGGTAGCGTTCAGTACACTGCGCAAGTTAGTGCATTTGCGTAGTTAGGTCGCTAGCGAAAATTCGCCTGGCGTAAGGGTGCGAAGTAACACTAGCGAATTTACGCCAGCGTTCGTTAGTGAATTTGCGAAGTACCGAAAATGCCAAATGCTAGCGAATTGACGCTAGCATTCGGCGCTTAGTGAATTTGCGCCATAGAGTGGCCTGAGGACAGTGAAGGGGCACTGTCTTCCTGTGTTTATACTCGGGCAAATAAACAGGCCCAAGTGGCTTTATCCTAATGGCACATGATTTTAAAGTGGTTGCCCGGGAAAAAAACACCCCAAACCGCCCCTTCAATTAATTTAAATTGAGGGTACCTGAAAGCACCATTGCAATTTCATCCAGGTAGTGGAGGATCACCTGCACAATACTAGACTGCATGGTTTTAGTTCAGAGTTAATGGAAGAGCATCAGAATTCTCCAGATTGACCTGCTTGTATGTTTGAAGTGAGACTGAAATCATGGAAAGAAATTAGCCGGGCCTAATAGTTTCCCTGTATTTTGTCATGAATCTTGGCAATATGATACACATTCTAATACAATTAAAGTATTGCTACTTAAAATATTGCTTCCAATGTTTGTACATAATGTAATGTACTAATACTGTGGCCTTTGCAGGTCTCCTCCTTAATCGAAAAACTAAGGGATCAGTGCAATCATCAGAAAATGAAAAAGATGATACATCACAAGGGTCTTCACACACCAACAGTGTAACTTCATCAGACTCAGAAGATGGGCCAGTGAGGAAAAGGTGAGAATAAGATCTACCTAATAAATTAAATATGTTTTTAATTCATCTAATTTGATTAAAAATAAATGGATTCAGTAATATTTCATTAAGCGCATATAAGGTTTTTTTCTCTTATATGCACTTAATGAAATATTACTGAATCCATTTATTTTTAATCAAATTGGATGAATTAAAAACACATTTATTTGTATATACCTTATAAGAATCTTTTTTAACCCAATAAAAATCAAAATCATTATTTATTTGTATATATCTCATAAAATCAATCCTAAAGGGATAAAACTTATTCCTTGGTATAAATCAATGTACAATATGACAGGATATATTTTCAGGTCATATATACAAAGAGCACAAAGGATTAAAAAGAGAACAGATCTTTTGACCTCATATACCCCTATTGAATGATATAGGGTATTTAAATAAAAACAGTGAATAAATTATTTTCGTTGATTTCTTTTGGGGAAATGGTGTCTAATTTGAATATCCAGTAACTCTCCCTTTTCAGCAGGGCTTGTTCCAGGTCTCCCTTACATATTCCAAGGTTAAATTTTCTCAATGGTCCACAATCGAACCATTGCTGGGTTCATGTTATGATGTTTCTTAAAATGTTGAGCCACTGTAGACAATGTTTTCTCAGTTTTGCTTAGATTTCCCGCTGTTCTAATCGTACTACAATGTTGCTGTATTCTTTGTTCCAACATTTGTGATGCAATCTCTATATATTTTTTATTGCAAGGGCACTCAATACAATAGATGACCCCTTGAGTCCTGCAATTTATATAACTATTAACCTTGTGTTGTGTACCAAACCGATCATTAAAGGAATTAATTCTGAGCATTTTGTCACACAAGTTGCAACTGTCACATGGAAAGCATCCCCAATTACTCTGATTGGTTATGGGCCTTGGGGCCTGAAAATGACTTCTAGTGAGGATGTCTTTTAAGTTGGGGCTTCTTTTGTAACAAATAGATGCTTTTTCTTGTAAGAGTGTCCCCGATGTCTCATCCTCCAATAGTACCGGCCAGTGCTTATTTAGAATTTCCTGGATCTGAGAGCTATTGGTATTGTAGGTCGTAACGAATCGTACAATGCCATTATTATCATTGGTTTTGGATTTGGTTACTAAAAACTCTGATCTTTCTGTGCGTATTGCCCTATTATAAGCTCTCTTGACTACTTTTCCTGAGTATCCTCTGGTTTTGAGTCTTAACTTAAAGGGATACTGTCATGGGAAAACATGTTTTTCTCAAAATGCATCAGTTAATAGTGCTACTCCAGCAGAATTCTGCACTGAAAACCATTTTTCAAAAGAGCAAACAGATTTTATATTCAATTTTGAAATCTGACATGGGGCTTGACATTTTGTCAATTTCCAAGCTGCCCGTGGTCATGTGACTACTTTAAACAGGTCCAATGAGGAAAAATTACGCTTAAGCCTAAGAAATTCATCTGTAGGCACTGATTTTTTCACTGGATGGGGATGGAAGCTCTAATAAGCTAGTTGAGAATTGGTGGCTGTGGATTTCCTATAATTTTCCGTTAGGAGATGCCCTCCTTGATCAACCTCAATCGAAAGATCTAGGAAAGAGGCTAACCTATCGGAGATCTCCATAGTAAGTTTAATGTTAAGGTCATTGTCATTCAGTTTAGTGACAAAGTCCACGGCTTCCTCTCGTCTGCCCTTCCAGATCAGTAGAATGTCATCAATGTACCTAATCCACTTACAGATTTTGGTATCGTATGATGACATTGATGGACCCTGAACTGTAGTTCGTTCCCAAAATCCTAAAAAGAGATTTGCATAAGAGGGGGCACAGGAAGTTCCCATGGAACCTTGTGTTTGCAAACGGTTCTTGCCATTAAATGTGAAATAGTTGTAACACAATATAAATTTCATCAACTTACATAGAAAATCCACCATATCCACTCTCTCCCCCAGATGTTCCATAAGGAAAAACCTAAGAGCTTGAAGGCCTAGTTCATGTCTGATGGATGTATAGAAGGACTCTACATCCAACGTTATAAGAAGTGTGGTACTACTCACCACCAGATTCTCTATTTGTGAGAGAATATCTAATGTGTCTCTCGCATAAGAATCTAATCCTTCTACTATTAGACGTATTCTAATGTCCAAATATTGACTGGCCTTTTCAGTTAAATTACAGTTGCCGGATACTATAGGTCTCCCCGGGGGGTTTTCTATATTTTTGTGAACTTTAGGGAGCAGATAAAAGGTTGCCATTCTTGGGCTTTTTACTGTTAGAAAAGATTTTTCCTTTTTAGAGATTAAATTGTTGTTAAAAGCCTCTCCCAGTATATTGTTGTAGATTTCTTAAAAGTTGTCTGTGGGATCCCCCAGGAATTCTTTATAACTGATAGAGGCCAGTTGTTTGTTAGCTTCCTCCAAATACATGTCATTCGGCCAGATAACAATATTCCCACCCTTATCTGATGGCTTAATTTGGACGTCCATTGTTGCATGTCTTTAATGGCCATCCATTCATCCCTTGATGTATTGTTTCCATATAAATGCGAGTTAAGTGATATGATGTCTTTAATTACTAAATTAAGAAAAATAGCCACATTTGGGCAGATATTAGATGCGGGAGTGAAATAGGATTTAACTGTAAGTTTTTTAAACCAATCCTCTACTGGTGGGATTGAGATAGTGTTATCTGTTGTTTCAACCATATTTTCAGACAGTAAATCTTCCAGATCTTGCAGTGCCCTTATTTCCCTTTCTGTAAGTTTATCTGTTACTTCCCCGGGGTCTCTGTCAAAGTATTTCTTTAAAAGCAATTTTCTAGCAAACCGGTCTATCACCATTTCAAACTTATCTAATTGAAAGGTGGGTGAGAAGGGTAATACTTTATTTAAGTGATATGTGCTGCTTGGAGAGTGTGACTGGGTAAATTAATGATTTTTAATGATTGTTCGTTTTTTTGCAGTTGTATCTTGTATTGGATGCATAATTCACTTTGGTTTTGTCCCTTAGATTGATTTTGTCCCTGACCTGATCGTTCGTATGGGGGGACTGGGGGTAGCGACGTATCCTTTAGGTTCCTCCCCTGTGCTAAAAAAAATAGGATATTGGTTTACATCAGTTGTATTTTGTATAGAGTATACGTATACGTTAGAAAATGTCCAATAGTAGAAGGATTAGATTCTTATGCGAGAGACACATTAGATGTTCTCTCACAAATCGAGAATCTGGTGGTGAGTAGTACCACACTTCTTAGAACGTTGGAAGTAGAGTCCTTCTATACATCCATCAGACATGAACTAGGCCTCCAAGCTCTTAGGTTTGAGAGAGTGGATATGTTGGATTTTCTATGTAAGTTGATGAAATCTATATTGTGTTGCAACTATTTCACATTTAATGGCAAGTACAATTTGCAAACACATGGTACTTTCATGGGAACTTCCTGTGCCCCCTCTTATGCAAATCTCTTTTTAGGATTTTGGGAACAAACTACAATTCAGGATATCCCTTTATTCATATAAATAAAAGATTTATCCAACCACTGTCATAACTATAGGTATATGCTGAGCATCAAATGTTGGTATTGTATTGTCTATTCTCCAATGATTCTGTCTCATGAAATTGTGTAATAGCCCATTCTGCGAATTGGGACATAACCTTAATTGTGCTGTCATGTTATCTGTTATACTGTATGTTTTCAATAAAACTCATTGAACCAAAAAAAAAAAAATTGCAGGACTCAAGGGGTCATCTATTGTATTGAGTGCCCTTGGTTTGGTACGCAACACAAGGTTAATAGTTATATAAATTGCAGGACTCAAGGGGTCATCTATTGTATCGAGTGCCCTTGCAATAAAAAATATATAGGGATGACATCACAAATGTTGAAGCAAAAAATACAACAACATTGTAGTACAATTAGAATATCGGGAAATCTAAGCAAAACCGAGAAAACATTGTCTACAGTGGCTCAATCGGTTTGGTACACAACACAAGGTTAATATTTATATAAATTGCAGGACTCAAGGGGTCATCTATTGTATTGAGTGCCCTTGGTTTGGTACGCAACACAAGGTTAATAGTTATATAAATTGCAGGACTCAAGGGGTCATCTATTGTATCGAGTGCCCTTGCAATAAAAAATATATAGGGATGACATCACAAATGTTGAAGCAAAAAATACAACAACATTGTAGTACAATTAGAATAGCGGGAAATCTAAGCAAAACCGAGAAAACATTGTCTACAGTGGCTCAATCGGTTTGGTACACAACACAAGGTTAATATTTATATAAATTGCAGGACTCAAGGGGTCATCTATTGTATTGAGTGCCCTTGCAATAAAAAAATATATAGGGATGACATTACTAATGTTGAAGCAAAGAATACAACAACAGCGGGAAATCTAAGCAAAACTGAGAAAACATTGTCTACAGTGGCTCAACATTTTAAGAAACATCATAACATGAACCCAGCAATGGTTCGATTTTGGACCATTGAGAAAATTTACCTTGGAATATGTAAGGGAGACCTGGAACAAGCCCTCCTGAAAAGAGAGAGCTGCTGGATATTCAAATTAGACACCATTTCCCCAAAAGGAATCAATGAAAATAATTTATTCACTCTTTTTATTTAAATACCCTATATCATTCAATAGGGGTATATATGAGGTTAAAAGATCTGTTCTCTTTTTAATCCTTTGTGCTCTTTGTATACATGACCTGAAAATATATCCTGGCATATTGTACATTGATTTATACTAAGAAATATGTTTTATCCCTTTAGGATTGATTTTATGAGATATATAATGAGATATATGAGTAAATAATTATTTTGATTTTTGTGTTAAAAAAGATTCTTATAGGGTATATACAAATAAATATGTTTTTAATTCATCTAATTTGATTAAAAATAAATGGATTCAGTAATATTTCATTGTGCAAGGTTTTTTCTCTCTTTTTTAATTTTCGTTCCTTTTCCCTTTTCTTGATGGGTTAACTGTAAAAGATGCTATAATCATATGAACTCATAGTAAGGTACTGAATTTGGGTTAGGTATACCCATAATAAGATGAGTCCCGGCGCGTTCAGGGGGAGTAACCAAGCAGGCGTGTCCTTTGACGTAATGATGACACGGCGGTTACTCCTTTGCATACCAACACAGGCTAAGTTCTCGCGAGGCCTGTGTGATGGCGCCTAAGGCGGAAGTCTACTATCTACTATCTGAGTAACTTCAAGCACAATCACTTATTTATTGCACTAGCACTTTATAATTGTATGAATTGTACTCAAAAATCTGTGGATGAACTCTACAGATAGAGATTTATTTATTTACTTATTGATGATGAATTCATTTCTTTGATCAACACATGAATTTATATTGTAGTTTCTAAACTTTGGGCATTTCTTTATTAATGGATTAACACTTGCTCTACTTGGTTTCCTATAATTCATGAGGTATTAATTTAGAGATCAATTAATTTATGGTATATTTAATTTTTGTCAAGCAAGATTTCTTGCTATATATACTGCTTGAATCTTCACTTTTAGTTATAGACGTGGTTCTTTTTCTCATATTTATTTTAATTGATTTATTCTGACCACTGTCAGAGACCTCTGCTATAATTATTTGTCTAATAGGTGGTAATTTAGGGGATCCACTTTTCCTTGTTTTCAAGAAACACATGCTGAGTTTTGTTATTCTTTTACCCCAATTTAAAAAACATATGTTACTATAAATTCCCATAATCCAGGGGAGTTGAGGAGAATTTTGAATGCCAAGATTATAAAAAAATGCCTTTCGTTCTTTAAAATGGATGAAGGCCTCATTTAGCTGAAAGTATGAGAAGTAACTATATACTACAAATGACAGAGAGTGGGACCACAAGCAGTTTAACCGACACCTTTGTATATGCTGTTGCTTAGGGTGTTACATAGTTACATAGTTACATAGTTACATAGTTAAATTGGGTTGAAAAAAGACAAAGTCCATCAAGTTCAAACCCTCCAAATGAAAACCCATCATCCATACACACACCCCTCCCTACTTTTAATTAAAATTCTTTATACCCATACCTATACTAACTATAGAGTTTAGTATCACAATAGCCTTGGATATTATGTCTGTCCAAAAAATCATCCAAGCCATTCTTAAAGGCATTAACTGAATCAGCCATCACAACATCACCCGGCAGTGCATTCCACAACCTCACTGTCCTGACTGTGAAGAACCCTCTACGTTGCTTCAAATGAAAGTTCTTTTCTTCTAGTCTAAAGGGGTGGCCTCTGGTACGGTGATCCACTTTATGGGTAAAAAGGTCCCCTGCCATTTGTCTATAATGTCCTCTAATGTACTTGTAAAGTGTAATCATGTCCCCTCACAAGCGCCTTTTTTCCAGAGAAAACAACCCCAACCTTGACAGTCTACCCTCATAATTTAAATCTTCCGTCCCTCTAACCAATTTAGTTGCACGTCTCTGCACTCTCTCCAGCTCATTTATATCCCTCTTAAGGACTGGAGTCCAAAACTGAACTGTATACTCCAGATGAGGCCTCACCAAGGACCTATAAAGAGGCATAATTATGTTTTCATCCCTTGAGTTAATGCCCTTTTTTATGCAAGACAGAACTTTATTTGCTTTAGTAGCCACAGAATGACACTGCCCAGAATTAGACAACGTGTTATCTACAAAGACCCCAAGATCCTTTTCATTTAAGGAAACTCCCAACACACTGCCATTTAGTGTATAACTTGCATTTATATTATTTTTGCCAAAGTGCATAACCTTGCATTTATCAACGTTGAACCTCATTTTCCAGTTTGCTGCCCAGTTTTCCAGTTTAGACAGATCACTTTGCAAAGTGGCAGCATCCTGCATGGAACCTATAGTTCTGCACAATTTAGTATCATCTGCAAAAATAGAAACAGTACTTTCAATGCCCACCTCCAGGTCATTAATAAACAAGTTGAAAAGTTCTCTATCCAGGTACAAATACTATGTTCCAGGCCAACATTCCTTAATTTAACCAGTAACCTTTTGTGTGGCACTGTATCAAATGCTTTAGCAAAGTCTAAGTAAATCACATCCACTGCCATCCCAGAATCGAGGTCTCTACTTACATTCTCGTAAAAAGAAATTAAGTTAGTCTGGCAAGATCTATTACGCATAAAACCATGCTGGCACAAACTCATAGTATTATGATTTGCTATGAAGTCCAGTATCTTATCCTTTATTAACCCTTCGAAAAGCTTTCCTAATACTGACGTCAGACTAACTGGCCTATAGTTTTGAGGCTGAGAACGGGATCCTTTTTTGAATAGAGGCACCACATTAGCAATTCGCCAGTCTCTCGGCACAATGCCAGATCTCAATGAATCCTGAAAAATTAAGTAAAGAGGTTTGGCAATCACAGAGCTAAGCTCGCTAATTACCCTGGGATGAATACCATCTGGCCCTGGACCTTTGTTAATCTTAACATGTTCAAGTCTCTTTTGAATTTCTTCATGTGTGAACCATGCATCATTAGTTGTATTACTATAATTGGGAGTGTTAAGAAGGAAACCTTCACTTACTGGTTCTTCATTTGTGTACACAGATGAAAAATACGAGTTCAGAATCTGCGCTTTTATTTTGTTTTCATCAACCAGCTGACCCCCCTCTGATAGTAAGGGTCCCACCCCTTCCTGCTTCATTTTTTTACTATTGACATATTTAAAAAATAATTTTGGGTTTTTTTTACTGCTTGCTGCAATATCCTTTTCTATAGCAATTTTAGCTTGCCTTATAGCTTCTTTGCATGATTTATTGGCCTCCTTGTACCTTATAAATGTTTCGGCTGTACCAGCTAACTTGAAAGCCTTAAAAGCACGTCTTTTCTTACCCACCTCAACACCAACGCTTCTATTGAACCAAAAAGGTTTTGCTTTGCAACGACGTTCCTTGCTTACAAGTGGAATATACTGACAAGTATATTTATTAAGCAGCATTTTAAAGACTTCCCATTTTTGTTCTGTGTTTAACCCTGTGAAAAGCATTTCCCACTTAATATGTTGCAGAGATGCCCTTATACTGTCAAAGTTTGCACGTCTGAAATTTAGTGTTTTAGTTACTCCCTTATAGAATTGCTTCTGCAACAGAATCTCAAAGGAGACCATGTTATGATCACTATTCCCTAAATGCTCACCCACACAAATGTTAGAGATGAGTTCAGTATTGTTAGTTATTACAAGGTCCAAAGGGAGTTATTCCTAGTAGGTTCTTGAACGAGCTGGAATAAAAAGTTGTCATTCAGCATATTTACAAACCTACTAGCTTTTTCTGTCTTAGCAACCCCATTAACCCAGTCAATGTCTGGATAATTGAAGTCACCCATAGCAACAACTTGACCCAGCTGTGAAGCCGCTTGTATCTGCAAGAGTAGCTCGGCTTCATACTCGACACTTATACGAGGTGGTTTATAGCATACACCAATGATAATTCTTTTTGATACCTTTTGCCCAGTCGAAATCTCTACCCAGAGTGATTCTACACCCTCACCAGTGCCAGCTATTTTTATTTCTTTAGCGCATGGCTTTAATTCAGGCTTTACATACAAACACACTCCTCCACCCTTTTTAATCCCTCTATCCCTCCTAAAAAGGGTGTAACCATTTAAATTCACAATCCAGTCACATGTTTCATCCCACCAGGTCTCAGTGATACCAATTATATCATAATTTTTAGAGCATGCAATTAATTCTAGGTCTCCCATTTTACCTGACAAACTCCGTGCATTTGCCAGCATACAGCGGAGGTTATTACTTTTACTTTTGAAATGTGCATTACTTGGTAAAGAATTATACGTTAAGTTAGTATTATTCTGTTTTCCTTGTAACAGAGGGACCTCCTTAGCTGGTAAACTGTATGCCCCCCTCACTCCTCCCCCATGACCCCTTACTAACCCCACTGCCCCGTCTACACTAGCTTCCCCATAATCCTTTCTCTCACCCACCCCCCTCTTGCCTAGTTTAAACACTCCTCCAACCTCTTAGCCATTCTTTCCCCTAGCACCGCGGACCCCCTTCCATTGAGGTGCAAACCGTCACGGCTGTATAAGTTGTACCCCAACGAAAAGTCAGCCCAGTGCTCTATGAACCCAAACCCTTCCTTCCTGCACCAAGACTTTAGCCACGCATTAAGCTCCCTAAGCTCCCGCTGTTTTCCTAAACTTGCACGTGGCACAGGCAAAATTTCAGAAAAGATTACATTGGAAGACCTTTCCTTGATCATAGAGCCTAGATCCCTGAAATCATTCTTTAAGGTCTTCCATCTACCATTTATTTTGTCATTAGTACCGATATGTACTAAGACAGCTGGGTCGTGCCCAGCCCCACCCAATAATTTGTCTATCCGATCAACCACATGCCGAACCCTGGCACCAGGTTGACAGCAAACTGTTCGGTTGTAGCGATCCGGACGACAAATTACCCTATCCACTTTCCTAATAATTGAGTCCCCTACAACCACAATCTGCTTAGGCCTGACTCTACTCTCCCCCCCCCCACCACTACTAGAGAAACTGGTCTCCCGGCTGTTAGAGAGATCAGCCCCATCTAGAATTGCCAATCCAGAGTTCATACTCCCATCATCTTCACACAATCTGGCAAATTTGTTGCGATGTATAATCTCCGGATCAGCCTCCATTTTCCTTTTGCCCACCTTAGATTTTCTAACTGTCACCCAGCTAGCTGCCTCAACATCCTGCTGCTGTTCTGTTCCCCCCAAACTATCTGACCCCGCTAGGTCCTGCTCAGTGAGCAAAAGACTCCTTTCAAGATTGTCAATCGACCGCAGTGTTGCAATTTGTTGCTCTAGTGCTCTAACTTGAGCCTCCAAAGTGGCAATTTGCTCACAACCACCACAGAGGTAAGCATTTTGGATCTCTTGTTCCAAATCTGCATACATATGGCAGACTGTGCACTGAGTCAGACCTTCAATCTTGCTAGCACTCATTATCCCAGTTACAGATCAAAACAGGAAAAAAAATAAAAATATATAAAATAAAAATGAGGGTTTAGAACAAACTTTTGACCTAGTTTGAACCTCCTTTAGTTTTCAACTCCGGTGTTTGTAACTCCACTTACAGATCCCCCACTAACTCCGGTGTTTGTAACTCCACTTACAGATCCCCCACTAACTCCGGTGTTTGTAACTCCACTTACAGATCCCCCACTTAACGAGCAAACACTTAAGAGAAGCTAACACTAGAGCAAGCTCCACTGGAGTCCCAGGGGTTCTATTTATACAGTCTGTTCAGGTGCAACTAATCAAACCCCACCCCCTCAAACGGAGGGAAAACTGCAAAGTAAAGCAGGTTGTGACAAACTTGCTGTAAGCACACTAGCACACCAAACTTTGCTGTTTAGCACCCAAGACAGAAAAAAAAAAAACCTTTTAAAAAAAAAAAAAAATTAAACCACAGTAGTTAAATATAAACCTTAATATAAAAAAGCAGTTAAGAAATACTTATCCTTTTCAGATGATTTGTTTGCTTTAAGTTGCTTTAAACCTGTCAGCAGCCTGATTCAAACAGGTCTGTGTTTATGTTTTGGGAATATATCCACTTGATCTGTTCTCGGTATTGTACAGGCATTGTTAGCTCTCCTTTCACCAAAATTGAATGGAAAGTCTCCGGTTCACATGAGGTTATATTTTAGAATATTCAAGTAAAGAAAGTATATTTTATATTGGTTGACAGACTTACTTTTTGGAGTTTCAGTTAGATAGCATGAGGTACATTTTAAAAAAAAAAAAAACAGATTATGAATTGCACAGAATTCTTTCATGTGACCTAAATGATTTTTTTTTAACCTTAATATGATTTCAGGAGGGGCTGCAATATGTCTGCAATTATAAAATACACAACCGTGTAATCTTCAGCAACAAACGTTGCCAGTAGACTACTCAGGAGTTATCATAATATGCCACCTTTATAACATTTTGTTAGATTTCTCTCCTGCAGTGGCCAAACTACCAGGGGTGCAATTGCACCAAGGTCCGCACCCTCTAAGGGCCGGTGGTTAATATAAATCTGCCACAAAGATTTCTTCTGGAGGGGAGTGGGGGAGCCTGCACCTGTAGATGGGTTACGGCTCTCCTGCTAGAACTGTTCTAGTTAAAGGGATACTGTTTTTCAAAATGAATCAGTTAATAGTGCTGCTCCAGCAGAATTCTGCACTGAAATCCATTTCTCAAAAGAGCAAACAGATTTTTTATATTCAGTTTTGAAATCTGACATGGGGCTAGACATATTGTCAATTTCCCATCTGCACCAAGTCATGTGACTTGTGCTCTGATAAACTTCAATCACTCTTTACTGCTGTACTGCAAGTTGGAGTGATATCACCCCCTCCCTTTCCCCCCCCAGCAGCCAAACAAAAGAACAATGGGAAGGTAACCAGATAACAGCTCCCTAACTCAAGATAGCAGCTGCCTGGTAGATCTAAGAACAACACTCAATAGTAAAAACCCATGTCTCACATGAGACACATTCAGTTACATTGAGAAGGAAAAACAGCAGCCTGCCATAAAGCATTTCTCTCCTAAAGTGCAGGCACATGACCAGGGGCAGCTGGGAAATTGACAAAATGTCTAGCCCTATGTCAGATTTCAAAATTGAATATAAAAAAATCTTTTTGCTCTTTTGAGAAATGGATTTCAGTGCAGAATTCTGCTGGAGTAGAACTATTAACTGATGCGTTTTGAAAAAAAAACATGTTTTCCGATGACAGGATCCCTTTAACTGTAAATAAAGTAATGGTGAAAGTGGAATTCAGCTGAAAAATGGTAGTCCACAAGCTCACAGAAATGGACCAATGAGTACTGAAGCTTTCATTGTATAAAAAATAAATTGTCCTGAGTAAAAACGTTCACTTCTATAGACAAGCCTAAAATCACCATGGTCAGTTCCAGACACTAGCTAGAGTGCAGTAAAGACATGCACTCTGAAAGTGGAATTACTTCTGGTGGTTGCTGAATCATCAGCAGAGTAGTCTGGTTGCCTGAGTTGATTTACACCAACTGTAATGCTTTGTGGATAATAAATGATGATATTGGACATGTTTGTGTGTTTTGGGCCCATGGTTACATTGAAAGGAAACATTAACACTACATTATTAATTATATTATTGACAATTCTGCATTTTCTGCTTTGTGGCAACATTTTTGGGAGGCTCTTTCCTGTTTCAGAACCATAATGCCCCAAGCACAGCTTTATAAATGAGGTTCATATTAAACTGGTTTGCTGAAATGGCTTTGGAAGAACTTGACTGGCCTGCACTGTGAAAGCTGCCTGTGAGTCAAGATTAATCCCCAGCATCAGTACACAATATTACTAATGCTGTGGCTGAATGGAAGCAAATCCCACCAATATCTTTTGGGTAGCCAAATACACACCTCTCTATTTTATAAACGATACTCTGACAAGATCCTGTCATTTTTGCTAGGGTGGTTATTACTTTTTATCATGGTTTGGTTATTACTATTTGATTTTTATCATGGTTTGGTTATAAAGAATCGTTTAATGTTTTTTTTTTTTTAAATAGGTCAGGTCAGCTGTTTTACCCTCAAGAACTAAGCACTTTAGATTGCCCTTAATTCATAGCTGGGTCCTGCAAACTGTTTCTAATGTAGGTGTTATGTAAAGATCATTTTATTCTTTATTGTAATAGAATGCAATATATATTTGACTTACAACTTCTGCAGAGTTTGTATTGATAATTAAAGCTTTTGGCTGATTGTACAGTGCTTCTATACCCCACTAAGCTATTCATTTAGTGCAACAGGAATGTGTGAAAATCATTGTTGACTGGCCTTTCATCACTGCCTCCGCGTAAATGAAGTAATTTATGCCATGGTGAAAATCTATGCATGGAGACTCTTGGCTAAGACTTTGCTTTTTCAGTTGGATCCAACCTAAATGGCCAGTGAAAAGCTAATATTCATTCCTTGCCTGAAATCTGTCTGTGGACTCCTAGCTGCTTGGGAACACTGCCATGCTGAAGCCTCTTTAGCCCCTGCCAAAGTTAATAGGTATTGAACTAGGAGAAGGAGCTTTTGCTTTACAAAGTGTCCGAAAAGAATGCTTTTGCGGATCAAAATTTAATTAACAAACATTGCCTGTTAAAAGAAATTAAGACTACATTAAATTTTAATTGGTATAGGTAAGGTTAATGATAAAGTTTTAAGACCTTGTTCAAGCCTTATTTGTTCTGGAATACACCCCTGATCCAAGAATATATTAAACACACAGATGTGTTTTGCCAACAGTTTTCCTTTTCTTGTAAATTGCTTTACACTCAGTGGATTTATTGTTGCATTTACCTGGTGGGATAGGATCAAACCATTATACCTTTAAGCACCAATATGCATGTATAGCTGTGCTGTTGCCCTAATAATGCAGTTGAAGGTATGTTGTATAGGGGCAATACAAACTGAAATGCTGGACCTCCCATCTTGTCCTTCAACCCTTTCCAGTCCTATAATTATAGACCCTAATAATAAATTAATACTGTATTACTAGCATTTTTTTTTTAACAAAGACTTCATCTGGGCCTCTTACTTCTTAAATAACCATTCATTTCACTCCGCTCTATCTAGCTAGGCAATCAAAAACTGAGTAGGCAATACAAGTCATATAAACAATTTTAATTTGGTATGTATAAAAAAAATATAGTATTTCCTATAAATATCTCCTTAGTATATACTGTATGATATTGTGTTAAATAAAACATATGTGTAATGTAATATTGGTCACTAACACAAATTGTTTGCAAAACAAAAAAAATTTTGCACAGTGAATAGTTTTTCCCCTCACATGACAGCACGTGACCACAACAGCAAATTGTACAGCTTGTGATTAGTGCACAGTGTATGTAATAAAACTTCTTAATGAAAAAGTTGTTAAGTTTGCGGCAAAAGTTTTAAAGTGGGCCCCTGGCATCCCAGTCCGACACTGATTGTCATTCAAACTTTTTTGGCATTATTAAAGCCATGACAAAACACAGCCATCTAGGTTTACCACCAATCTGATTTTGACACAGTTTTTTGAAGGGCTGTCTAGGTCAAAACTGCTTGCCTGGTTTTCCTAATTTGGACACAATTACCTATGATTGATGTTGCGATATGCCAATTAATTGCTGATCGCCACAACATAGCTCCACCCATGATGTTGGGACCCACCCCCGCTGTCACGGACCCACCCCCATTGTGGCCCCACCCCCCTGCCGGGAGTTCCATAGCACGGAAGGTGGCAACCCTACAGCTAACAAATAGCACTGTGTCACTGGCCCTTTGGTTCATGGCATATGGGGTGTTTTGATTGCTTTTTGTTCTCAAAGAGAAATATGTTAGTCAAACACCCTTCCCCCTCCTGCTGCCAACTTGCTGCCCATAGCAGAAGACATCTGCCATTGTATATTTGACAAAGAAGCACTAGAAACGTCCCCCTATGTTTTCTTAGTGCCTTTACTGGGAAATGCCTAAAACAATGTTTGGTATTTTCATCCTCCAAGTACAAGTAGCATGTTGTGTTAGTGGTGTTTAAATTCGATCAGTATCTGGATCATATAATAATGTGAACAAAAGATGGGAAGACCATTTACGTGAAATCACCAACACTTGCATTTTATTTAAGCAACAGACTGACTTGTGCAGTGAATTCAATGTTTTGGGAGTAAACCCCTGATGAAGGGAGGGTTTGCCAACGTCTATCGTTTATTTACCTTTTCAAAATTATAGGTCTAGATGTTATTGCCATGACTTTGAGCATATATTTAACTGCTATTAGCTAAGGATACTGGAGAACAGTTATGCGACTTGCATAAATTTTGCTGTCCTAGTACTTATAACGGATCTCCAACCTGTTGATAGTCTCCCAGCATGTAGTAGGGTCAAGTCATTTTCTTGGGGCTATACACATCTGTGTGATTATACTAAGGCTACACTTATTTATTTATTTGAAACAATGGTGCTGGCAGAATCCAGAGCTCAAAAGATGTGATTTATTTACTTGTAATTGCATCGCATGAAACTTTTAAAACAAAGAAACAGGCTTATATTTTTCGAAAAAGTGCTAGCTGCAAGGCAATTACTTGGGGGTTTGAAGGCGGTTCTTTTATTATAGAGTGATGTTAAACCTTGTTTAACACATTTTATTGATAACATGTAGTTAAGTAATGTACTTCTCATTTAAATAATCTGCTTAAAGGGCTTAACTAGTTGTTTGTGGTTTTTTTTTGTTATCCAGTAATGATTGGTATGAAAAAGATTAAAGCGAAATTGAGTAATTTAATTAAAAGAACCAGCACTTCTTTGCTATAGAATAATATAGCATACCTGCACTAAATGCAGCACCAATTATTTGTATGTTTCTTGTACTATTGTAATGCTAAAAATCCTGGTTTATCCTTTAAGCTTCAGTCAAACTACAAAACCATACCTCCCAACTGTCCCTTTTTCGGAGGGACAGTCCCTCTTTTGACAGCTCAACCTGCAGTCCCTCATTTGTACTGGGAAGTCCCTATTTTCAGAGAATAGCCAGAAAAAGAATCAAAGTTTCTCACTTAATTGGCTTTTAGCAGAAAGCACAGAACAACTAACGTGTGCAAATAAGATACTTTGTAACAATTTTGAGACAAAAATAAACAGTTTAGATAAGGAGAAATATTTTCAAATACTTTCATAACCTGCCAAATTTTGTAAAATGAACATGGTAATTAGGGGGTGTGGCCACAGAAAGGGCATGGTGAAAAAATGTCGCTGTTTTACATGCAAAAAAATTTTTAGTCCCTCTTTTTACTTCCAAAATGTTGGGAGGTATGCAAAACCGCTAAAATCTTCATACCATTTTCCCAAAATGTCTGGAACAAATGTGAAATCATAGCATTGCGTTTTAATTTGGATGATCTGTGCACGGCAGATCGAAAACCAGGTGCTCATGAGATATGAGTGCACGAGTGTTTTTTGTATGATTCAGGCCATACAACCATGCTGTCATCAGAAAAAGGCTTGGGCCTGTTTAATATTAGTACACAACTGTGGAAGAATTCAGATATAATAAGGCTGAAACGTTTATGCTTCGGTTACAAAGCTTGCTTTGCTAAATAGAATGTAAAGCTGCAGTACCCTCTAAAAGTTGGCATTCAATCTACTGTGCATTTTCTTTTAATGGATTCAGTTGTGTTTTTGAATCATTATTCCTTAATTTGTCTAATCACAATTGTTTACAAAGTAGTAGCTACATGTTGACAATGTGTTTTTCTGTCAATAATAAAAGAGAACATGAATACATGTAAACCAAGTGCCTGTATTCAGTACAGGGTAAAACAGTCTAGAGGAGAGTTCTACTAACTTCCTTGATGTATGCAAAGCAGACACTATTTATGGCATGTTAAATGCCCTTTTTGGCACACCTTGTTTTTTTGTGTTACTGGTGCATTAAATGGCACAGTGACTCACTGTAGCTGAGCAAACAAAATCAATTGATGCTGTAATATTTAAAATGTATTCATTTTAATTTTTATATGTGACTAAGCATAGGAGTACCAATTTAATATGTTGCACAGTTTTTTCAGAGCTCTTTCCCCCAATACTATATATAATGGATCAACATAATTTCTCTCCTTTCACAGCATTTTAATGTATCTACACAACTTTACTGCCTAGAACCCAACTAATAAATCAGCACAAATTCTCTCTAGCTTATCCTGTAAAAGTTCACTCTTCTATCACTTAGCGCTCCACTGCAATGGGTTGGCATACTACTTGCTCCTCCAACCACTTCCCCCAACAATGAAACAGCATTTTACTTAGCACCAATGTGTAATGCTCTAAATCAGTTATTTGTTTCCAAGTGAATAAATCAGCGCTTCATTTCCCAAGGACACACAGTAATGAGCCAGTCCAATGTGTTAACCAGCAGTACCTAATGGATCAGTGCTGGTTCTTCCTTTTTGTATCCCCAGTACTGGATCTGTGTTCCTTTTTCATTAGATGTATGCAAACTATTAGCATTGACCCCCCACACCACCCATTGTAATAAATCAGCAGAGCTTGCTTCCAACAGCACCTTCCTATAATTGAACAGCACAGCCTTTCAACCTACTCTTCAGTGAATGAGAGCTATTTTCAGTAATGGAACAGCATTGCATCCCACCTTCAGCACCCCACTATTATACCCCCTCACAGCAGCTTCTACCTTGGATTCAGGGAGACTTTCAGCATTGACTACATTTAGCATCAAAACTGTTTTTTTTATTGTGTTTTAACATCAGGTCCGGGTAAAGCTTTGATATTGTTACCTGAAACATGTTCGTTTCCCTTCAAAGTAGTCAAACTGAAACACTGCTGTTTTTACAACTTTAACAATTACTGGTCTTGTGAAGTTTTTTAAAAGATAGACTTATCAAGTATCTGTGCTAAAATTACCTGCTTATTTGTATTTGTGTGGTATGTACCAAATTATTGTACTTAATTGCACTTAAAGTGTAATCTTGTAATGTGTATAGCTATGATACATGTGGGTTTATATGTGCTCTGTGATTTAATCTTTTACTGTATACACTCATTTGGCATGATCCACGCTACCTTTTGGTAATGGATTGGTTTTTTTTTAGGCAGGGTGTAAATTTAATATATACACCCATTTAGTGTACAACACTGTGGAATATAAACATTCTAATCATTAAAACCGTTGTTATTTTATTGTTTTAGGCCAAGGCTGCAAGCACAAAGAAAATTTGCCCAATCCCAGCCAAACAGTCCGAGCACAACCCCCATCAAAATTGTGGAGCCATTGCTACCCCCTCCTGTTACTCAAATGTCAGACCTCTCCAAACGCAAGCCCAAGACTGAAGATTTCCTCACGTTTCTGTGTCTTAGAGGTAAGCTGTTGTTCTAGCTCAATAAGAGCAATAGTAAAAGTAATTTTGTTTGGATTTGTCAAACTTTGTTAGGAAGTGGTATTTGAAAACAACTGTCTTTTTTTTTTATTATTCTTTGAGTTTTTTTAGAAAGAACAGAAGAGAAGGAGAATGGAATGGGAAAGAGGAAAAAGGTGGGAGAAAGAGATGTGTAAACGGCAAAGAATAGTGGTTAGGAAGAAAGTGTGAGATTAGAGAGGTTTGTAGAAAATGGAAGAACAGAAGAATAGGAGCTACAAAGAATTTGAAAATAGAGAACTCAAGACAAATCTGGATGAAAGGGGGGGGGCAGAATGAGGTAGGTGGGTGATCTACAGTAAGAGGAGGAGGGGGAAACATGAAAAAAGTTTGAGTGCAGTGAGCAAATCTTCTCTACTGTGGGCGACTAATCTCCCCTAAATGCCTAAGCCTGTGCTTTCAGAAAGAACTAGTACTACAATAGAACTGCTTTCAGATAAGCTATAATACTAATATAATACGAATCGCCGGCCAGGTGGCATGCAAATCGTTTCGGATTTTCGAAGTCGGATTTTCGAAAGAATAGCTGAAGAACAGAATATAGTTCATGAAGGACCAAATAGAGGACATCATGGAAAAGAGAGACGGTTAGAAGAATGTTGCATTTTTATATGCATGCCTATAATGAATATGGCTATTATTGTTTTGAGTCCTAGGTGGTTTTTGTATTCGGCAGTGGTGAAACTGTAGATTTACTTATTTTGTGATCAGGCAGCATTGTACTTTCTAACTGGCAAAAGGAAAATCCCCACAATACAGTAACACAACTGCACTCCTATGGGCATGAATGCAAAATTTGCACACATACCCTCCACTGTAATCCTCCTTACTGCTATCACAACACCTCTGCGATATCCAGTATCCAGTAATTCTATTGGCAGGTGGGCTCTCATGCAATCACATCACCAGCCTTCCCATAGTTCTACCACAACCTACCACCTTATTACAGCAGTCACAGTGCAGCCCTCCTTCCCTCCTAGGTGAAACCATCTCTGCCTATACATGAGGGTAAAAGCAGGAAATGTTTAACCTGGGCAAAAATAGGAAAATAGAAATATCTATGCAAGCAAATATTACATGTTCATTTTAAGCATTTTGTTTGCCTGAATATTAGGGCATTATCCCTGGAACTTAAAAAAGACATTTTCATCTAAGTGTACAGTAATATTCTTTTAGTCAGTACATACTACATGAACAGGATAGAAATAACTGGCAGGTTGAATCAGGTGAATAATGTTTATTTCTGGTCCTTAATGATTAGACCTCCATGTGACATCTGTTCTCACTGTATACTCGCACAGCAACAGGCAATAACACCTATCTGAAATGACTCTTAATATCCCATGACAGAAGCTAGACTCCGTTAAGAATATAAAAAATCTTTGTGATACAAATGCTTTAATTGGATCTGCTGCTTGCTTAGTTTGTGCTTAAAAAGCTAATTAAATTAAACTTTTTGTGGAAATATATCTCCTTTAATCATAGAGTTGGTACTCACTAAACAATAATCTATTGTTTGTTGTGTTAATTTCTTTACACATGGGAAAAATTCAGGCATCGTTAAACTAGAGCTGGGGTATAAAGGGAACATGTTAATGTGCTATTTTGCTGTGCCAGGCTTTAAGTAGCATGTGCAGCACAATGCTTGCTTTGATGGCTTTTAAAGGAAAACTCTACCACCAAAATGAATACTTAAGCAACAGATAGTTTATATCATATTAAGTGGCATATTAAAGAATCTTACCAAACTGGTATATATATTTAAGTAAATATTGTCCTTTTACATCTCTTGCCTTGTACCACCATTACAGGATGGTCTGTGTGCTGCTGTGTCAGAGATCACCTGACCAGGAATACAGCAACTCTAACTGTAACAGTTAGAGACCTACATTGTTTGGGGAGTATAGTTTTCCTTTAAGCATAGTTTTATTTCATAATAACCAACAGAACTCCTCAAGTTCTCATCAAAGACTTGAAAGTGTTCCACAGAATATGCACTTGATGTATCTCCTGCAATTCACATCAAAATATGATGCTTGACAGTTACTTTGTTTTCTGTATAGAAGAAGGTTTATTAGTAAATGTAATAACAAGGACAGGGTTTGCTCAAGTTCCAGTAACCCTTAGCAACCAGTTAGCAGTTAGCATTTATAGGGCTGTTACAATTGGCTACTGGACTCGGGTTAGGAACTAGAGTCACATGCCTCAGGTGCAGTCAGAGAGGGTGGACCAGGTGAAAGCAGTCAGGTTACGCAGGGTGTTGGACCTAGTATAGAGTTTGTGCTGTTTCCAGGATCTCGCAGATAGAGTCCTGCACGGGTCCAGTCAGACAGATCAGTGCCCTACCCGGATATGCTATGCCCAATATCCAGATATGCTATGCCCAATACCCAAACCTGCTACCCAACCCACAGTTGCCATGGGTTTACTTATCACCCAACCTGGGGAACCACATAACCGGACATGGTGTCATTATGGAACAGAAGCAAAAGGGAAAAAATGACTTTCCTGTACCCTACCTACCCTAGAGTAGAAAGGCATTTTAGTGGTGGAAGATCAGGCTAAACCAAGCAACATGATCTTGTACAGCATCTGCAAACTTTAGAAATGCAGCTTGGCACAAGATTACATTGTCCTTATGACAAGGCTGTGCTTAATAACTTACAAAGCAGTGATTGATTGCTCAATGTAGTGGACAAACACAGAGGTATAGCTATTCGCACATACATTCTTAGCTTCTAGAAGATTTCCATTGTTTTGATTTACATCAAGCAGGCCAATATTACCAAAAATAATAATACAGCCTATAGAAGGAACAATAGTGCTATTCAAATTGAACATCAGGAAATACAGCATATAGAAAGTATGGCTAGCATCTAAAAGGAAAGTAGTCCTAGCAAAAGACATATTGCTATTCAAAGGGCTATTTTTCTATTTCAAACATATGTTCCCCTCATAATCCTACCTAGAGAGTCTTTGTTATGCAAAACCAGAGTTTGTTTAAATTCAGCAGGACATACAGGTAGAAAAGCAATGTTACTGTTAGGGCTAAGGATGCACCGAATCCAAGATTCAGGTCGGGATTCGGCCTTTTTCAGCAGGATTCAGATTCAGCTGAATTCTTCTGCCTGGCCAAACCGCAACCACATCTTAGCTGAGTGCATGTAAATTAATTTTCAATACTATATAGTAGATTTGCAAAGCAACCCACATGCTCTGTTATGTATGGTATTGCCTTTTTTGTTAAAAAGATTTTCTACTAATTGAGTAATGCAATGCTTATTGTATATTGTAGTGATCAAAGCATAGGGCCTCCATTGGGAGGGACAGCTAAGGTTGCTGTAGATATGCAGTATCTGGTTCCCATGGGGCTCTGGCTAAGGGGCCCACCTGGACAGGCTAGTTAATATCGGGTTCTGGTGGTTTTTACATAGGGCTTTCTTTTCTGATCTTATCTGCCCCAAATATTTAGATGTATAAGGCCTTACATTTTTGATGAAAGCCCTGAGCCTACTTACTCTTCTCTTTGTACTGATTTGCAGACACTCTGTTCTACACACCACTGTAGCAGTTCGCCCAGTGGCACTATGCTATGCCATACATAGGCAGTGGGGCTGCCGACAGATTTGGCGAACTGGCAATGTGTCTGCCAACAGATTATGGTGTCTTTGTTGCTTTGGATAACTTACATCAGAATTTTCCATGTGTCATTACTGTTGGGAGAGCTACATTACTCCTCAAGCACTCCATTTAATGGGTTCTAGCTGCTGCCAAATGTTGCTGACTTTTTGTGGTCCCTTTTGACCATGCTGAAGGACTTGCAAGCTGTTGGTTTCCTTGAAATGCTTGAAATTGAGAGCCTCCCAGCTGCTGATCTACTTTAGGGTCTGATCTAGTCTCCTATTTGTGTGGCCGAATCATATGCAAATTGATGAACTAGCAGAGTAGCAAGATCATTCAGAAATCTGCCTGTAGGTGTCTAAATCTAGAATATTTGTTAAAGTATAATTTGTTTGGCATATGTACACAACATCCATCAAATCTATTGTAGGAAAAAATAAAATCGGTGTAATTGCGTTTTTGCTGAATATGCATTCTATATGAGGTGAGTTCTGTTTCATTAAAGGTTTCTGTAATGGCCAAAGTCAGAATTATGGCCAGAGTAAAAAATTTGTTGTTTTTATTTTTTTGGTTTGTTTGTTTTTTGTAAGTAAAGCAAACACTGCAGAGAGTGCCAACACACTCGAGAGCAAATACAGTATACTGTTTTGGCAGGGCCCTGACTTTTCTGGTGCTTGCAGTGAATCCAACAGTAACGTCCACAGCTCCAATTACTTTAAATTTAGGACATTTTACAAACGTAATTTTCTGCAATGAACAGTATTTGTAATAACATCATTTTTGCAGGTAGCCGTTATGAATGTTCATTCTAGTCCCTTTTTCTCAAAATGTTTGTTAAAAAAATTTATTTTTTCTGAACTATATTTTTAACATTTGTATTCCTAAGTATTTTGCCTGAACCTATATTAACTGCGCTTGTGAAACGGTTTCTCCCTGTTTCGGATTTAAAAAAAGAATACATTTAAGCATTGAAGAGTTCAGTGCAATTAAAGAATAGTTTCATTCTGTCTTAGTCCGACCTCCTTGGTTCTTCTTAAAGGCATGGGGTTGATATTTAAGCAAGCTTTAGTTTTAGCAGCTGAGCTGTATGATAAATTGTCTGTGTGTGTGTGTGTCCCACTTATTATTCTGATGGATCAAATTCTGGTGCATTTACGTCACCATTGACTAGTGAAATGTGAAACAGAGATGACCAATGACTCCTTTTCAGTTGAGCCCAAGGCTCCACATAGCATACTGATCTTTTGAATGAGTGCAGCCTAGTTATCTAATATGTAAATTAAGTACTGTGACATGTGTCTGATCATTATCACTGCTGATGCTCATTTACCAACACTAGGCAAATTTACACCTGTTGTTATCAATCCATGCTCATCAGACACGTCGCTTTTCATTCAATAACAGCAACACCCCTGCATGCTTTGGCCTTGGTGTTTCTGTAATTTTTCCTGCTGCTATTAATCATTTTCATCTTTGGAGCAAACATTCTGCTTTTACTGACTATTTTGTTACTCCAAGAGCTTTTATCTCAAAATAAAAAGACAGTAGATGGTGCTTTTTTAGTGTGTTGTGCAGTGGCGTAACTAGATGCTACGAGGCCCCAGTGCAAATTCAATTTAGGGCCCCAAAATATTGATAAATTGGCCTAGCCTACAAGGAAAAAATTAAATTGCTCATTAATTACACTCCTGAGCCCCCGGCAACCGCAGGGTCTGCTTCCTCTGTATTTACGCCCCAGTTGTTGTGTGAATTGTTTCATAGTAATACTATCTGTTGAAACATTTTCATAAAACAAGTCTGTCTGTCTGTCGGTGATAAACTGTCCCTGTTTTGTATACTTCCTACCAGGAGCGACCGCCAATGAGGCGAGTTGAGTAACTCGCCTCAGGTGGCAGCGCCCCACTAGGTACCAGGGGTGCCAAAAATGCTGCTCCTGGTACTTAAAATACCAAATTTCAAAAATACCAGTTTTAAAACCGGAAGTCTGGCTTTTCTAGCTCAGAGAGCGCAATTATGCTCCCTGCGCTAGCATCTTGGCCCTCTCCACCACCCTCATGGACCCCCCCCAAAACAAAAAGGTGATCGCACTGGTGGGGGGGGGGGCAGCAACACAAAGCTGCCTCAGGTGTCGGAGGGGCCAGGATCGCCCCTGCTTCCTACATGCACTTAATTGTGTTTCTGCCAGATATTAACACAGTAGGCGAGTGTCAAATTAAACTTGATTGACTGTGGTACAACCTTAACTCTGGGCTCACAGTGGGATGTCTAGCAATCAGAGGAAAACCAATCCCTGTCTTACATGAATGAAATATTGACTGAGTACAAAAAGCCATTCAAAGGCAGATTTGTATTCTAAATACAGTGCAAGCATTTCCTGGCACAGATAAGGACGATGAGAGCATCCGCAGAAATATTATTTGCATTTGTTCTCTTTATTAACTGATGAGTTTGTTTTTGTTGGTCTGTTCTTATTGGGATTCTAATGTGTAACTTGTGAGTCAACTAGCAAAGAAAACAATCCAATCTACTCTTCTCTTACAGCCTGAAACTTTGTATAAATATACAGTAGCTAGACCTATGCCAAGTTTGTCTAAGTATTTTATGACCATTAGCAGCTGCCTTTTTTTCATTTATTTATTTTTTTTGTCAAAGGTAGTAACCCATATCTTTGATTCTTTTGGTCTTATTAAAATATTATGTGGCAAAGAAAATTCCATATTTTTCTAGTAATCATTTGGAATTCATGTTTATGTGTAAGCGTATAACCTGTAACGATTTTTGTATGTGAACTCTTCTGGTCTGCAACTATCATATTTCTGTTAGATCCAAGTCATGACTATGATGAATCACATTTTAAAGAGCTGTAACCTCTATTGTAGGAATGCAGTTGTAATTGCTTTTTGTCTTCTACTATTTGTAGGTTCTCCTGCTTTGCCTAGCAAGATGGTATATTTTGGAACCTCTCAAGATGAAGAGGAAATTGAAGATGATGATGCAGGGTTTGAGGACACAAAAACAACCAACACTTCATCATCATGCCATTCAACACCTCGGAAAAAAAAAACGCAAAAGCATGTAACCAATGGACACGGTGAGTATTTTTCATATTTATGCCCTGCCATGCATGTCTGTTTCTTCTTAATGTCAAAGAGAATTTTGTTTGTTTTTCCAGAATTGTATACCTTTAGTTAAACTACTAAGGCCATTTTCAAGAGCCTATATTAATGTTCTGAGTATATGAAATCACCAGTTTGAGAGTTGCTGACGCTGCCTTTTACTACTACTAATACTAATTTATTGCTAAGGTGGAAAAAAAGTCATTGTTAAGCTTCGCAATCAGTCCACTTTTCAGACTTCTTTTCTGCAATCAATGTGCTTCAGAAATTGGCTCCTGTAATTCTTAACAGGAATTAAGCACTGTATTCATGGTGTAATACAGGTCTTTGTAGGTATTTTTTAGAGCCCCATTACGTGGCAATATAATAAACTACTGACATTTTCTGGAATTCACTTTTTAGCCTTCATAGAACAGCATATTTTTTAATCAAATTCTGCTTAGTGATGTAACACAAGCAATCTTTCTTGGGCAAACCTTAGTCGCTATAAATACTAACTTGAGGTCTGCAGCATTTTGTCCTGATCCTGCAGTTGGAAGAGTGTATAACAATGTGGGTGGGTGGTATTTCCCTCTACGGCTTTTTAAAAACAGTGCAAACCTAGTTTCGGGTTTACAGATATCAGTTCACTGGCTTTCATTTCCCTGTTTGATGCAACGCTTCTGTTTTATAATGGTTTAAAGGTGAAAAAATTTACAATGCAGATGTGATCATCAGAGTCAAATACTGAAGGTGGCTTGGATGTTCTGTATGTAAGTCAGGGAAATCCATATAGGCTGAGCAGGCCGTATAATCGTCCATGTAGGCTTGCAAGATTTCCAATTTCTCAGTCGGCCCTACCTGTCAGTGCAGGATGACTGGGGTTAAGTTAATCCTCTCTGGAGGCAGGACAAACTGAAAAACTTCTTCCAATCGTCTCCTTCTCTTCTGGCTCCACCTTCTCCTCAGTTTTTTAGTTTGTCCTGCTTGGAGGCAGCAACTTTTCCCTCTCTGAGGGTTTTTTTCTTTATTTCTTTTATTTCTTTTTATTATTTTATTCCTTTTTTATTTACAGAAGATACTACAGTCTTCAAGGATTGTCAGGGCGCTCCCTGACTTACAGTGGCAAATCATGGTCGACCAGGCCGATGGTAGAGCCCAGATGGTGTGCTCCCCTTAGGTAGAGCCCCTCGCGGTGCGCTCCCTTATGGTGATTACCAAGCTTGGTAGAGCCTGTTTTTGCGCTCCTATTGTCACAACAGAGTGCAGAGCTCCCCGGTTATACCAGGTTGAGCCCACACGTTACTGTGCCTGCCTGCCTGCACAGTCAGGAGAGCTCCCAAGTAAGTTTTGGGTTGAGCACATTCACGGCAGAACGGCAGTTACGCACTTGGCGCCAATACTTCCGTGCAGCACAACTAAGAGCTTCGACGGGTTGCGTAATCGCTGGGGACGTCAGATACCTGCGCCGCACATTTCCCAGGCTCAGTCAGCTGGATATGAGTCACTGCGGACACGCATATCCATAGCGTACAGCATGTTCGCTTCTCCTGTGCACCCTACATATAGTGCGTATTAAACAACTGCAAACCAGCGGATCCAGGTACTCTCAAGGCAACTTATGCGCATAAAGTAACAAGATTACCGACGTATAATCTACTATTGACACCAAACAATAGGTCGCTATTGAGATGGCTAATACTAATGAGGAGCTCTTTTCCCTTATAGATGAGATTGATCTCCCAGGTAAGACACGGAAACTAAAGGCCAAATGTAAAAAAATTACCAGCATTACCATGAATTACTTCAGCAATAGTACACGCTCCTCAGGATCCACAGCCTCAACCACCAGTAGGCCCTAATCCACCTCAATCATCTACTGATCTAACACATTTAATGTCCTGGATTCAATCAACAATCCAATCCTCTGTTAGACAGGCAGTTTCTTCTCATTCATTACCAGAATCAGGTAAAAAGAAGCGTAAACGCTCACCCTCACCCACATTACAACAAGATTCAAACTCAAACTCCTATCATTCTTCAGATGCCTTAAGTGACATAAACTCTGAAGATGAATTCTCTTCAGACTGCCAGTCATCAGATTCTGATGACAATTTTCGACAACCAGAGGATATTAAGACTATTCTAAAAGACATATTCACCACGTTCGAGATCAAAGAGGAGCAGACTGCATTATCTAAGGCTGATAAGGTGTAATGTAACACTTCCAAGAAACCTAGGACATTTCCGATTCCCAAATCTCTTGCCAATTATGTAGACACACAATGGCAGCAACCAGAGAAAAAATCTAATATTCCACAAAATTTAATTCATATCCTATTCCAGATGAATACAAACATTAGGATAAAATTCCCAAGGTGGATCCACCCATTGTCAGGCTGGCTCGGAATACTACTGGTACGGCCATTTTAAGACCACGGTAGCAAAGACTGCCAAATACTGGTGCCAAGAACTAATAAAACAATCACCATCTTCCCCAGATCAGATTTCTGAACAGCTAGACAAAATCAAAACAGCGCTATCTTTTTTAGGCGAAGCACCTATGGAAACTGCAAAATTCGCTGCCAAAGCTTCGGCAGCATCCATTTCAGCTCGTAGAGCCCTGTGGTAAAGGCAATGATCCAGTGATACTGCATCCAAACACAAGCTCACATCGCTTAAGTTCACGGGATCACAGCTGTTTGGCCCAGAGCTCAAACAAATCATATCTGACGTTACAGGTGGCAAGGGTGCCTTCCTGCCACAGGGCAGGCGACCTCGACGAGAGTTTCATAGATGCAATTACCACCACAAATCGTGGTCTTCTAATAGCAGAAATCAGCGGTCCTCTAGATCACAATGTCAGCCACAACAAAATAGTAGATTCAAGACACCTTGGCAAAACCAGCCAAAAACTACAGACACACTCCCACAAAAGGGCAGGATTCCTGACCATCTAGGAAGCATTCTCATTCACTCTCCAGTAGGAGGAAGGTTGGCAGACTTTGCGCAAGAATGGCAAAACTTGATAACAGACCTTTGGGTACTAAACATTTTACATCAGGGTTACTCCATCCCTTTCACAAGAAAACCACCACAATTCCGATTCGTAAAGTCCTCTATACCTTCTGATCCTACCAAACAGAGAGCCCTCTTCGCTATAACACAACTACTACAAGAAGACGGACTAATAATTCCTGTTCCACAAGAATTTCACTTTCACAGTTTTTACTCAAGTCTATTCTTCGTGCCAAAAAAGGACGGCGGCTTCCGACCAGTCCTCAATCTCCAGCCATTGAACAAGTTTGTAACATACGACCGCTTCAAAATGGAATTCCTTCCATCTATCATAAAAAGTCTAAAACCAGGAGTTTTAATGTCCAAGATGAACATCACGGACGCTTATCTCCATATACCAATCAGTCAACCACATCAACGATTCCTCAGGTTTGCCCTAGGTCAGCAGCACTTTCAATTTCAGGCGCTCCCATTCGGTTTAACATCAGCACCCAGAGTGTTTACCAAGGTCCTGGGAGCCTTACTAGCGGTTCTGTGACTAAAAGGAATCAGAGTTGCAGCCTATCTCGACGACCTCATACTCATGGCAGACTCAAAAACCGAAGCCATTTCTCATACCAGACAATGCCTACTCACACTACAACAACACGGTTGGTTAATCAATCTCAAAAAGAGTCTACTGCAGCCAACTCAAGACATAGAGTTTCTAGGAATGCAGATAAACTCACGGGACAGGACAGTTGCTTTACCAATTACAAAAGCCCGCACACTTCAACAAGAAGCGTACAGCATCATGTCCCTTCTTCAACCATTGGCCCTCAATGTTCTCAGACTTTTAGGCCTGATGGCAGCCAGCATAGAGGCGGTGTCCTTCTCATAGATCCATCTCCGTCCATTTCAATGGGAGTTTATAAAATTGTGGAACAAGGATCATCAAAATCTATCACAACCAATCCATCTGTCACCTGTCGCAAAAAGAAGCCTTCTATGGTGGACTCAACTGCCAAACCTCACCGAAGGCAGAGTCTGGGACCGACCGGTCCAGGAGGTGATAACAACAGCCACCAGCCGCAAAGGCTGGGGGGCAACTTGGCCACCTCAGGTGTGTCAGGGCATGTGGTCTCTTCAAGAACAGAAGCTGCACATCAATGCTCTGGAACTCAAAGCAGTGTATTATGCCCTCCTACATTGGCAGACAGATCTACCGGGGAAAACACATCAGGATTCAATCCGACAACAGCACTACCATAGCTTACCTAAATCGACAAGGAGGAACAAGGAGTACTACAGCCCTCCGAGTAGTGTTCTGTATAATGTCTTGGGCGGAATCACACCAGGTCCTTCTATCTGCAGTGTTCATTCCGGGTATCCTCAACTGGGAAGCAGACTATCTGACCCGCAACACATTAGATCCCTGGGAATGGCGTCTCAATCCGTCAGTCTTTCAGAAAATAGTCAACAAATGGGGCTTTCCAAGTGTGGATGTCATGGCATCATGTTTCAACACTCAACTTCTGAAAATTCATGGCAAAGGTACAAGATCCACGAGCAGTAGGAGTAGATGCACTCACCTGTCCTTGGCATTGTCGCCTAGCATATGCATTCCCTCCCATACCACTTATCCCTCGTCTCTTGCACAAGATAGGATTAGAAATAGTTACCACCATCCTCATTGCGCCATGGTGGCCACGCAGAGCGTGGTTTGCAGAACTAGTGCAGATGTCCGCAGATCAACCCTGGCATCTTCCATTGCACCCTGACCTTCTCTCACAAGGTCCAGCAAGAGTGGACCACATCCACAGCTTAAATTTAACGGCTTGGATTTTGAAACCACCTTATGGAAACAAGAAGGGTTCTCAGAACCCGTAATTCGCACTTTACTGTCAGCAAGGAAGTGATCCACTTCCACTGCCTATTACAGAATATGGAAACTTTTTATTGACTGGTGTACAAAGCACAATGTTCGTTCGCAGTTATGTCTTTCTAGCCATATTCTAGACTTCCTTCAGGGTGACTTAGACAAAGGCCTCGGTACTTCGGCACTTAAAGTTCAGGTGTCGGCTCTGTCAGCTCTTTGTCACAAACAATGGGCCACCATACCAGAATTTAAACTGTTCTTTCAAGCACTAGCCAGGATTCGGCCTCCGAAACGAGATCCAGCCCCATCCTGGGACCTTAATCTAGTACTTAGAGCTCTCCAAAGGCCGCCATTTGAACCACTGGGCTCAGTGGACCTAAAACTTTTGTCCTGGAAGGTGA